>CM024698.1:949603-2149603 GCA_014182845.1 Corymbia calophylla | reverse complement strand
ATGATTTTGTGGTAGCTCCAAGTCTAACTAATACGTCATGATGTGACCACCATTCAAACAAGGGCTACTGGAAAAAATTTCCTTATTGCTACAGTATACTATCTATCCCCGAAAACAAATAAATTTAAAATGTATTGTTTACTTTCTTAGGTAAGTAACTAGTTATTATGCTTTCATTCTAAAAAATTTTAAGGCCGTCATTGTTGACAAATGAAACAATTATCCACGTCATCCTAAAGCTCCGCTAGAATTTTGCGTTCGGGCGAAGAGTATGAGTAACACAAGGCAACTGAAATATTGGTTTGCAACAGTGCGATCAACTCATCCTCTAGATAAGTTCGCTGGCCGTTTTTTAAGTGAAGGCATGTATATGGGGAAGAGCTAGAGAAAGCCATTGGAAGGCATTGAAATGAAAAGCCATCCTCTCTTCACCTTCCTGTACCCTTCTATGGTCTTTCTTTCCGTACTAGACTTGTCAAATGCAGGTGATACATTAAGTTTAGGTCAGTCCATTAGTGATGGAGAGACACTAGTTTCCTCAGGCCGAAGCTTCGAGCTCGGCTTCTTCTCTCCTGGCAACTCCAGGAACAGGTACTTGGGAATATGGTACAAGATAACTCCCCAGACCGTCGTGTGGGTCGCCAACAGGAACATCCCGCTTGCCAATTCAAATGGGTCAATTCCAAAAAACCCCAAGCCTTTGCGCCTACCCCAAATATACTCGAACTTTTTTTGTCTCAAGAAAAACCCCAAACTTTAGGTTCAGTCCCAAATCTGCCGCCCGAACTTTTTTTTTTGTCTCAGAAAAAACCCCAAACTTTAGGTTTAGTCCCAAATCTGCCCCAAACTTTTCTTTTGTCTCAAAAAAACCCCAAACTCTTAGTCCATTCCCAAATCTATCCCAATTTTTTTTGTCAAAAAGAAAATCATCAAAATTTACTCTAATCCTAAATTTGTCCTCGTTAGCCTCTGTCTAAAAGCCGTATTAGTAATCCCTAATTTTTTATGTCCTAAAATGGTTTTACTTTGAAAATAATTTTCTATGACATGTTGCTTATTTGTATTTATTATCTATGTGGAAATGCCATGTTAAGTTGGGACTAGACCATGGAGTATATTTGAGAATAGATCAAAAATTGATGATTTTTTTAGTACAAACGGTAGGTAAAACCCCAAATTAGTATACCCGTAAATTGCGACGCATTATTTAATTTAGCAATTTGATAATAAAATTTAACAAAAACTAATAGATGGTAATTTGTTTTGGTGATCAAAAAATTAATTTTGGGTAAATTTGTCATATATGTACCAATTTGGGATTTTTCATGATATTGACTCTTTTTTTTAGACAAAATCAAATTCGGGGTAGATTTGGGACTAAAATTAAAGTTTAGGGTTTTTTTTGAGACAAAAGAAAAGTTCGGGGCAGATTTGGGACTAAACCTAAAGTTTGGGATTTTTCTTGAGACAAAAAAAAGTTTGGGGTATATTTGGGACTGGACCTAAAGTTTGGGGTTTTTTTTGGAATTAACCCCAATTCAAATGGCGCACTCACAATTACTAATGATGGAGCGCTTGTTATTCTAAACCAGTCAAAGAGTGTAGTCTGGTCTTCAAATTCCTCAGGGACACTTGTGAATCCGGTTGCTCAGCTTTTGAACTCAGGAAATCTCGTTCTTAGAGAGAATAGCAGTTCGAGTTCTGATGAATATTCATGGCAAAGCTTCGATTACCCGTCTGACACGCAATTGGCTGGTATGTACGTCGGGATGAACTTGGCAACTGGTTTAGAGAGGTATCTGACTTCCTGGAGAAGCGCAGATGATCCGTCCCCAGGAGATTATATGTACAGACTAAACATTCAGGGGTTGCCACAATGGGAATTGGTCTCAACAGACTTGGTAATAAAGTTTCGGACGGGACCATGGAATGGAGCTCAATTCAGCGGTGCTTCCATGGAAGTAACTTCTGTCTCCAAGCCTGCGCTATTTTACAATGCGAGTGAGATATATTTCAGGTACACGTACGAGCCTCCATCAAATGGAGTCTTTACAAGAGTCACGTTAAACCAGTCTGGATTACTACAACGACTCGTGTATATGAATTGGAGTACTACATGGGATATTATGTACTCAATTCCAAATGATTTATGTGACAATTATGCCAAGTGCGGTGCCAATGGATTCTGCAGAATTAACCAGGCTCCGATATGCAAATGCTTACGAGGGTACACGCCCAAGTCGCAGGAGGAATGGGACGTGCTTAACTGGTCTTCAGGGGTGTGTGAGAATACTACCCCTTAATTGTTCAAATGGGGAGGGCTTCTTGAAACTTTCTGGGGTGAAACTGCCTGACCTGATAGATTTCTGGTTGGACAAGAACAAGAGCCTTGATGATTGCAAGGCTGAGTGCTTGAAGAATTGTTCATGTGTAGCTTATGCTAATTCCTATGTTACAGAAGGAGGTAGTGGCTGCCTAATGTGGTTTGGCAACCTAACCGATATTAGAGAATTTCAAGAAGTTTACTACGAGCAGGATATATTCATACGACTACCAGCTTCTGAACTAGGTACATTCATCATCAAACTATAACAGAGCTGATCATGCTGAAGCCTTTAGTCTATTGGATGGTTATGTGTGGATATTTCATATTCTTGTAACCTGCAATTTGTTCCTGCTTCCTTTAATTCGTTTGGCTTGTTTTTTCCCTTCTAAAGGATCACGAATGCTTCGATTAGGAAAAAAAAAATGATCATGAATGCAGACCCTTTGCCTGTGGAACAGAATTTCAGGTAACATAACTAATGTCCTCCATTTTTCTCTATCTAGATGCAATCCAAAGTCCCAACAAAAAGAAAAGATTGATCAACATAGGGATTCCAGCCAATTTGGGATTTTTCCTTCTGGCCATGGCAATTTGGGTGATCTACAGGAGGAGAAGACTGAAGGTGAGAGGTAAACCTATTTATCAACAAAATTCGGTTTCCTTTCATTGAAGATCCTAGATCAATTTCTGTTTTAAGTCTTTGCTATATGGTTGTCCTGTTCTCTCTGATTTTCGTATTAATTAGGTTGGAGAAGTGGAAAGGATGATATTGACTTGCCGTTATATGATTTTGCTACGATTGCTGCTGCTACTGACAATTTCTCTAGGAGGGATATGATTGGAGAGGGCGGCTTTGGCCCTGTCTACAAGGTAACCTATGTACATTCTGTGACAAAATGTTCATGCAGAAGAGGCACAGAAATAATTGAAATTTTGATTATGCAGGGCAATCTTTCGGTGGGTCAAGAAATAGCAGTAAAGAGGCTATCAAAAAATTCGAGACAAGGTCTCGAAGAGTTTATGAAGGAAGTAAGTCTGATTGCAAAACTTCAGCACAGGAATCTTGTAGGACTTGTGGGCTGCTGCACTGAAAGAGAGGAAAATTTTTTGATTTATGAATATATGCCTAATGGAAGCTTAGATCGTTTCATTTTTGGTATGATACTCTCGATCTCAGTTTGTTCAAATAAGCTCTATAACTCGTACAGTAACTTGATGTAGCAAGATGTGCAAAGATCAGTCACTTGAAGCTTGTGTGTCATTTGGTGACGTGCAGATCAGGATAAAAGCTTCTTGTTGGCATGGAAAAAAAGATTTGACATTGTTATGGGAATTGCACGAGGACTTCTGTATCTGCACCAAGATTCAAAACTTCAAATTATTCACAGAGACTTGAAGGCCAGCAACATTTTGCTAGATGCCAACCTAAATCCTAAAATTTCAGACTTTGGCTTGGCTACGATCTTCAGTGGTGATGAAACAGAAGCAAAAACTAGCAGAGTGATGGGAACCTAGTAAGTTCATGATCTCTCTACGAGTGCTTGAGTTAGTGCTATGCAGAACTAATGCACGAATAATCTGCTTACTGCAGTGGCTATATGTCGCCAGAGTATGCTTTCAATGGGAAGTTTTCCGTGAAATCCGATGTATTTGGCTTTGGAGTGCTCTTATTAGAGATTGTAAGCGGCAAAAAGAATAGAGGGTTCTGCCATCCAAACCACCACCACAGCCTTCTTGGGCACGTAAGTTGAGCTAGAAGAAGACATTGCTTGTGTTTTCTGGTGCATGTAACTTTGTCTGTCTGGTTCATACGGATAAATTAACATAGTCAGTTTCTTCGTCTAATTTGATCCATCGTAGGCATGGTTGCTTTGGACCCAAGGCAGAGCCTTAGAACTTCTAAATGAATCATTGTGTGACTCTGCCATCGAGCCTCAAGTAGAAAGATGCATCCATGTTGGGTTGTTGTGCGTCCAAAAGTTTCCTGCAGACAGGCCAGCCATGTCCACAGTAGCTTCCATGCTGTTGAGTGAAGGAACGGTTCTGCCTCAGCCTAAGCAACCGGGTTTCTTCACGGAACGAAGTCCGGAAAACTCGAGTTCAACTCCAAATGGGGAAGATATTTATACGTACGGTGCAGTAAGCATCACAATGCCAGCAGGCCGACAGACACTTCATCATCTGTCATTGAGGTTTTATACCCATTATGAGAAAAACAGACCTAATTAGCATTTCGATGTCCTACAAGGACATTTCTCTCTGTCTCGATTTTCTTCTTGGCGTAGACTTTAATTAAGGAAAAGGCCTCCTGTTGATACGGCTAAAGCGTGATTCTGTGAACAATAGAACAATGATAATAGTGGTTAAATACATTGTTAGTTAGCTGGCCACTGAATTAAAAGTCTGATGCAATGGTCTATAACAGTTTCCACGAACTTCAGTGATGTGACCCCATAAAATAGTCTTACGTAAGGTTTATCCAGCCATGTGGCGAGCCAACCGAGCTCTCCAATCGCCGGAAAAGTATTGCTCATTGATCACGTGGTCGTAAAGACCAGTATTCAACCGCAGAACCGCGATGTGGTCAAAAACTCAAAACGTGTTCTAATCCCAGGAAACTACAAAGAAAAGAAAGGAAGACAAAAGGCTGCCAATCTAAGAAACGTTGAAGGGTAATCTGTTATCCATAGACATCGCACTTCAAACGCAATTTTGCCTTCTTGTCAGGGAAAGAAGTCAGGTAAGATAGCGATGTCGGCATTAGTTTCCCAATGTCTCCATCTCTTGAGAAAGCAAGGGAGAATCGCAAAAAGAAGAGATTGGAAGGAGCCTGGTTAGCACAGAACCAAACGAGTAGACCGGGTAAAAAGTCAACCATTGACTCTTTCAATGAACAAGTTTCCTGTCAGGCCATCCTTGAGATGCGTGAACTTTCCATCATTTGACCCATCAAGACTCCGCGGGGCCACTTTTAAATAGCAATCGAAACACATTAGCAATTACACACCAATTAAAAGTAATTTGGAATTTCATTGATTACTACAACCCAGATCGAATTTTGCCATACCCGATAAATTAATAAGTTAAATTCCGGATGCTGCAAAATAAAAGTGGAAAGCAAGTAAAAAGAGAAAAAGAAAGAGAAAAGTCAGGAATTTGCACCGACACCAATCGAAAAAGAATAAGTGCCGGCCAAAAAGGGAAAATGGACATGTGATGAACGCAAATACGACATTATGATATTATTTAAAGACCGAGTTAATATATTAAATTTTATTTATTTTTTGGCCGCCCGCATGAGCTCACGGATGTGCTAAGGAAAGGGAAGGAACTTCCCCTCCACCTTCCAAGAAACCAGTCTCTCAGACCCGAGGAAACCGACCTGTCCCTTAGTTGTCATCCATGGCCGCTCCCTTCTCGGAACTTCCATTGACCCTCCATCGGTCTATATCTATACCCACTCCCACGACGCCTCCCTCAACACCCATCTTCCCCAACCTCCTAAAGTATCGATCTTTCTGCAGAAAGTTTGAATCTTTTTTCTTCAAACTCTTTGTTGCTTCGATCTCCAATGGCGTCCCAGAGAGCCAATTCGAGCTTCCACGACTTCTTGCCCACCATGGCCCACAAGCTGGGCGGCGAGGGCCTGATCGGGGAGCTGTGTAATGGGTTCAATCTATTGATGGACGGCGATAAAGGGGTTATCACGTTCGATAGCCTCAAGAGGAACTCCGCTCTTCTGGGGTTGCAGGACCTGAGCGACGATGATCTGCGTTGTATGCTGAAGGAAGGCGATTTCGACGGCGACGACGCGCTCAATCAGATGGAGTTCTGCGTCTTGATGTTCAGATTAAGCCCTGAGCTGATGGAGGAGTCGGAGTTTTTGTTGGAAGAGGCTCTTGGGAAGGAGTTCTGAGGATTTTCTTGATTTTCTTTCTTGTTTGTCTGACTGTTATTGACACTTTACATACTGTTCTTGTTGTATTCCTAATCGCTTACCGATTCTTGATCCGGCATGGATTTGTTCAGACCGAAAACAGAATAAACGGAATTACAGTATGATTACTTTGAGCGGCTCCTCTTTTTTTCCTGGATGTTGTTTTGTTGCGCGTCGACGACTGTGTGATCGTCTGGCCGCACATGATTTGGATAACCTTCACCTTGAAATGGAGTTCTATTTCAACTTGGATTCAGCTCTGTGCTGCAGTTTATACGAAAGATCAATGAGCAATTGATCCATTAAATGATATATAATCGGCTTATCGGTTAGAAACTGCCAATTTTCTGGATGATGAAAAAAATATTCCAAGTTCCAACGGGCTTTTATTAGACGGAGATTTTGCAAACAGGAATTGTCATTCCTTTAGTTGCCTCGACTTTTGCATGTTCTTTGGTGATTCTTGGTCATTCTGAAGGGAAAACGGGCCATTTTTCATTCTTACAGCCAAAAAGATGATCCTTAGATGAAGATAAAACGGTAGATATGGTCCTTAAGATATCCTTATGATGCATCTTGCAGTCCTTCTTTAGTTCTTAAAGAATCTAGATTAATGCTAAGCAGTCAGTCCCTAAGCATTGCTTAGGACTATTGTCAGTCCCTTCTGGCCACATATTAACTGTTGTTGTTATCTGGTGACGCCCTTCTGCGGAGTGCTACATCCGTAAGTAATCTTTAGCTTCACGAAATCCTCAACCAATTCTTTTTTTTTTTTTTTCGGTCGAAAAATCCTCAACCACTTTGAAAGTTTTATTTAGAGATTAAAACATTTGCCATGGAATAGTCCTCATGGGGTAACAGGTCTCAAGTTATAAATTCTTTTGTCGCGTTGTTTTCGATGGTTCTAGATGCGAATGATGGCGTGATAATTTTATATTGTAAGTGGGAAAACGCTAATTCAAAGAGCAGTTGGACTCCGTCTCCTTGTTGAGGAGGACAAAAGCCAGAGACGAGAATGATCTTCATTAAGAAAACTAGACATTCTTTTCTTTACTTTAGCCTATCATTGTTGACTTTACTTCTCGCTGATGCAATTATAAACACCCCACTTGGACCATAGCTGAACGCCCGTTGACTGCTGTGGTGTGAAACGTGGCTGGAAAGCACAGAAACAGCAGGCCAGTCCATCTTTCTTCTCCCGCTTTGAAGAAAGCATCTAACATAGATTCATTTTTTTCAACACCGAATCAGCAGTGGTGCCAGTGCACATTGCACATCCGTGTAAAGTAGGGATATGCAAATCGTGATGGAGGACTTCTTTCAACCTGTCGTTATCAGGTGACAATACTTTATATGTTCCTACTGCTATTTGTCAAGGGTTGATTTTTGTTCTTGAAAAAGAGACATGCTAGTCCATTTTGTCATCATTTGTTAGGTTTCCACTCAGTTTCTTGCCCTAGATTAATTGCCATGAAGTTCTGTGTTCTTTTGTAAGAGGGCTTAAAGCTGCAAGGCAGGCACATGGACATCCTCTGTCTTCTGCTTTTCGCAGAAAGCTTGATCTGGTTCTCGGGATCCTCAGCCGCAGTTGACACAGTATATGCATCTCAATCAATCCGTGATGGGGAGACACTAGTATCGAGTGGGAGAACCTTCGAATTGGGATTTTTCAGTCCAGGTAATCTCACGGATCGATACTTGGGAATTTGGTATAAGAATGTCCCTGTGAAAACCGTTGTCTGGGTTGCAAATAGAAGCAAGCCAATCAATGACTCTTCAGGCACGTTGATGGTTGTCAGCACAGGCAATCTGGTCCTCCTCAGCCAGAATTCAAGCGTCGTTTGGTCAACTAACTCTACGAAACAGGCCCAAACTCCAGTTTTACAGCTCTTGGATAGTGGAAATCTTGTGCTGAGAGATGATGGAAATGACAGTCCAGATACTTATTTATGGCAAAGCTTTGATTACCCATCCGACACATTTTTGCCAGACATGAAGATTGGATGGGATGCAAATAGCAGTTTAGAACGGCACTTAACTTCTTGGATAAGTGCCGATAACCCGTCTCCTGGAGATTTCACTTGGGGCTTGGAGAGAAGTAACTATCCTGAGCTTGTAGCATGGAAGGGATCAATTAAGTACTTTAGAAGTGGACCTTGGAATGGACTCCGTTTCAGCGGCGCACCGCAGTCAGGACCAAATCCTGTCTTTTCATATAAGTTCATAAACAATGGAACTGAGGTGTACCATACATTCAATGTGGAGAACAAATCGGCGCTCGTTAGAATTGTTGTGAATCAAACTAGTGGTCTATGGGAACTCTCCACTTGGAATGAAGATTCTCAAAGCTGGATGCTCTTCCTTTCAGTTCCAAAGGACTATTGTGACCATTATGGCCTTTGTGGTGCTTATAGCAAATGCTTGACCGATAAGTTGCCATATTGCCAATGCCTGAAAGGATTTTCGCCTAAGTATCCAGACAAGTGGAACTTAAACGATTGGTCACAAGGATGTGCCAGGGATGAGCCTTTGAGTTGCAATGATGGTGATGGATTTATTAAAAGTACTCAGATGAAATTGCCAGCTACAACATATACTTGGGTGGATAGCAGCTTAAGCCTCAAGGACTGCAGAACGAGATGCTTGGAGAACTGTTCATGTACAGCTTACACAAACTCAGATATCACAGGGAAAGGTAGCGGTTGTGTGTTGTGGTTTGGTGGTCTTATTGATATGAGACAGTTTCCAAGCGGCGGCCAAGACATATACATTCGGATGTCAGCTTCTGAAATAGGTATCAACTCAATGTGGCCACTTAAAAGATCTTATCAGGGAACTGGATGATTATAGTAAGTTCTTGATTATTTTTGACATATGTGCTCTTCATGTGCAATTCAATTGAGCAGGGAAGAGTAAGCGCAAACTGTTGATAACTGCCATTGTCATTCCAGCAATTGGATTACTCGCTGCCATGCTCACAGCCCTCTATTGCATTCTCAGAAGCAGAATGAAATCTGGAGGTACAGGTGCTTCTTAAGTTGTTTGCAAGTTAATATTACTATTACTGCAGCTTTTCATTTAAATCAATGTCTGAAAAGATGAATGGCTACTTCAATATTTTAACTTTTTACGAAAAAAAAGAAGACCTATAGCAATTTTCGAATTTGATTAGCATTTACAGAGTTCCATGATGCCCCATTGTGACAGTACTTTAAAGTTATTTTTTACTGGTTGATTTTCTTTTCTGAATTTACATGATAGAGAATAGTTGAGACATATTGAGCTGCTCCACTTATTGATTACAGAAAGCAAAGTTGAGGCAACAGTTGCCAAATTGCAAGAGGGTTCATCCTAGTGGTGTTGACTTTCCTCTCTTACTGAAGCACTCTGACTTCCATACACTGCAGATTACCATTTTTTTATTTATTTCAGCTACATGAGTGTTGGATCTTCAGATTGCTGCTCATATCATGTGCTTCAATGGAGTTCTCATACTTCCTCTAGTGATTATACATGCAACCAGTTGGCCTGTGTAACATCTCCCAATCATAGAATTCAGGGTTGATTTGACAGTAGAGGGGTCCGTATTGAAAAAAAAAAAAATTGGACCTTTTTGGTTCTTAATCTCACTTAATGCCAAACACACAAAAAGTGGGAATAGGCAGTATAAATTGAGAAACGCAGCCAAACAGTAATACCCTAAGATCATCTATTCACTCCTTTGATCCATATCCTGAATTGAATGTATTCCCTACATAAGCTCCTTTTTCATTAATCGGTTAAAAAGCTACCTCATTATTTGATAATTGACTCTATTGTAAATGTGTACACACTGTAAATCATGATTTTGCTAAATTAAATGGAGTAATTAGTGTTAAGATTGCCCAATCTATTTATCAGCCTTCTCTTGTCTCTTACATTTCATAAATGAATCTTTTCTATTTCAGAGAGAACCAAAAATCTGACAGAAGTTTTAGAGAATGAAGGCACAGAGAATGACCTGGAGCTCCCACTCTTTGATCTAATTACACTTGCCAAATGCACAAACAATTTTTCGATCAAAAACAAGCTCGGTGAAGGTGGTTTTGGACCTGTATATAAGGTAACTGAAAATATTTTGATTGGATGATCAGAAAGCATGTAGATGTATTTAGCATTGTAGATCTGACAGTATGTGACATTTCAGGGTACACTGGTAGATGGACGAGAAATTGCTGTGAAGAGACTTTCAACTATCTCTAGACAAGGATTGAAGGAGTTCAAGAATGAAGTCACATTGATTGCAAAACTCCAGCACCGAAACCTAGTAAAGCTTCTCGGATGTTGCATTCAAGGAGAAGAAAAAATGCTTATCTATGAGTACATGGCAAACAAAAGTTTGGACGCCTTTATCTTTGGTAATTTAGTAATTATATTTGGTTCAAATTTGAATTTGTTGTTTATTTTATTGTAAACATAGTAGGAAATTCGACTGAAGTTGAATGACAACGTGCTAGATCCGGCAAGAGGTAGACTATTGGATTGGAGTAAGCGGTTCCACATTATCAGCGGTGTTGCAAGGGGCCTTCTTTATCTTCATCAAGATTCAAGATTGAGGATAATACATAGAGATCTAAAAGCAAGTAATGTCTTACTTGATGCTGAGATGAACCCGAAAATTTCGGATTTTGGCTTGGCTAGAATGTTTGGTGGAGATCAAACAGAAGGGAATACAAGTAGAGTGGCAGGCACCTAGTACGTGTTGCTTCTGCTCATTTTCTAGTGTGTTAAAGTTATTGTGCTTCTGTATTTAATGCTGTCCAATTTCAATTGTCTCCCTCAGTGGCTACATGGCACCTGAATATGCAATTGACGGGCTGTTCTCAGTTAAATCAGATGTCTTCAGCTACGGCATTTTGGTCCTAGAGATTATAAGTGGAAAAAGAAGCAGAGGATTATATCATTCGGAGAGCAACCTCATTGGATATGTAAGTTTAAGTCCTTGAATTCTTTGGTTTATCTGCTGACTAGAGTTGCCTGAAGAATGATTGGCTTTTCATTGGTGTATTCTAGGTCTGGGAAATGTACAAAGCAGGCAGATCGATTGAACTGATTGATATGGACTCGGTAGATACATGCACTCTATCTGAAGTATTGCGGTGCATTCATATTGCTCTGTTGTGCCTACAAGAGCATCCAGAGGATAGGCCAACTATGTCACAGGTCCTGATGATGTTCAGCAGTGAGAATACACTGCCTGTGCCCAAACAACCAGGTTTCCTTGTGGATAGATATCCCCGTAAAGAAAGTTCCTCATCCAGCAAGGTTGAATCGTTGTCAGCTAATGAAGTTAGTTTTACACTTCTAGAGGGTCGATAGAAGACCCATCAACATGATTCTGTAAATTCTTGTCCAGATTTATGACCTTGCTCTAATTATTTTAATAGTTAACTGTGTCTGTCCAAGAAAAGGAAAACGAGAAGAGAATGTGTGATTCAATGCTTAATGCATGACATTAATTATATGCCATTAGTAGTTAGTAAAGGACCAAAGTTGTGCAGAATCATGTGTACTATCTTCTATCTTCTTTCAGTTGTTTGACAACATATATATATATACAGTACAATGGTGAAATTTTAGCTGCCTCTAGTGAAGAGGGAGATATACGAAAGAGAAATAGAGACAAAATCAGCCACTAAGGAGGTTATGCTTGTTACATAGAGCTGATTTTTCTTTCAATTTGAATAAGTTGCTGTGTTTCGAGCAGGAGAAAATATAGTATTCTTTCAGTTTCCTTAAGATTGCATCATTCCAGTTGACTCTTGGTTATTGAAGGGGACATATGAGTGAATTCTGGTTCGTTTGGCCAAAAGGATGGAGCTAAAATATTATCTTGAAGCTAACTTAATTGAGGTCCTCATCTAATGGTTAAACAAGTTCTGCAATTCTTGAAGGATTCTGTTTTTGCTTAAATGAAGCGCTCTCTGATTGATGTTGGTCCTCAACCTCATTTTTGGTGAATAAGTCATGTTTACATCTGTCTGTCTAAATTAGAGTGCCACAATTGATGCCAACTGATTGGTTTGCATCAAAATACATATTTCAGGATAATTAATATGAGCTTTCGAACTCAAGAAGCCAAGTGTGAAACTGAGTTAACTTTGAACAGTTTGGCTATTAATGGACTAAGCCTCTGTGTAAATATATTGCACATTATTGAAAAACCAGTCGGATTCCAACTACTGTAAATTTTCTAAAGGAATAAAAGCCAGAGTGAAGAATGGTTTGCTCTCTAAACAAAGAAATGTTTAGAATTGTGATTAACCCAAAATTCCATCTGTCATTGTCGGTTCAGTGAAAAACAAACAATTTTCTATTCATTTTCTGCCAGATAATGTTGACCAAAAGATGACAGATTGAGTTTTGAGATAATAGCAATTCTAAGAATTACACTAAAATGTCCCTGAAATTCTGTTGACAGCAGAAGAGGGGAGCAGTTCATACCAGAAGGCAACAGGATTTGTTCTTTTAATTAGAAGGTAGAGGGATTGAATGTTTCTTTTCTCAGAAGAGAATCTTTAGCAATCAGGTTTCCTGGTAGACAGACATCAGCTCGAGAAATTTCCTCATCTGGCAAGCATAAATCATCATCAGTTAATGAAGTTACTTCTACACTTATTGAGGCTCAATTTAAGATCCAGCAACTATTTACATGCGTAATCCGTGGCTATGAAACTTTTTGCTTAGCCATTTCATTGTTAGTGAGCCTTTGAGATCCGCTGCCAAAGATGTTACTTTTGTACAGGTGCTGTCTGCATATAACTGTGATTGGTTTCTAACTATTCGTGATATGTGACAGGGTCATTTGTTTTAAAATCCTAGCTCACTGGCAAAAAAAAAAAAAAAAAGTAATTCTAGTGGATTCCATGAGCGGTTATGATTTCTTTCAGGATGAAAAATCTCAATGCAAATCATGGAACTAGAATTCACTATATCATTTGACTTCCACTGAAGAAACACGATCAATAAACAAGTGACTAAAAGTAGGAACATTGATATGAATATAACCGTGGTTGGTTTCTAACTATTCGTGGTATGTGATAGGGTCATTTGTTTTAAAAACTAGCTCATTGGCCAAAAAAAAGTAATTCTGGTGGATTCCATGAACGGTTATGATTTCCTTCAGAATGAGAAATCTCAAAGCAAATCATGGAACTAGAATTCACTATATCATTTGACTTCCACTGAAGAAACACGGTCAATAAAACAAGTGAGTGAAATTAGGAGCATTGAGGATACATAATCAAAATCAGATAGATCTCAGTGGGTAGATCAGATCAAAGTTGAAATCAGAATCAAGGAAGCAATATTGCTGGTGTAACTTTGTTAGAGTATAATTGAGTTGCACTATGAATCTGTCGAATCATTATCAAGTCGTGATAGCCGATCATTTTCCTTGACAGAATCAATGGAAACTATCAGATTTATGTCCTATCGCAAGTTTGTCAGGTGTGAACTAAACAAACCATTGACAGCTGCACAGGCTCAAATGATAACATGAATTCTGAAGAAGTCATAACGTATTTGAATGAACTAAACAAGTACAGAAAAATGCAAAACTGTGTACGTTTCCGTCTTCTCATCGGGCCTCTAGAAGTGTAAAAGTGATTTCATGGACTATAGACGAGTCAACGCCAGATGAGGAATTTCCTCTGTGCGGATTCCTCTCCACGAGAAAACCTGGTTGTTGAGGCACAGCTAATGCATTGTCACTATTCAACATTGTCACAACAGACGACATGCTAGGCCTATCCTCAGGATGTTCTTGCAGACATAGGAGACCAATATGAACACATCGTAACACTTGGGATAAATTGGATGTGTCCACCAAGCATGAATCGATCAATTCGGAAGACTTGCCTGCTTGGTACAACTCCCACGCCTACAAAATGAAAATTTGCGGGAACTTCATTGGACCATAAAGCTACTTGAAATTACAAAAATTATATAAAATAAATTACTCACGTGGCCAACCAGACTGTGATTCGAATGATATAATCCCCTGTTCCTTTTTCCACTTACAGTTTCAAGGACCAAAATGCCAAAGCTGAACACATCCGATTTAACTGAAAATAGCCCATCAATGGCATATTCTGGTGCCATATAGCCACTGAGGAACAGAAGAAAATATCAACATGCATTAAAATGGAATCAGAACCACCCTTTTCACTCTATGCAGAGAATACTGCAAGATACTTACTATGTCCCAACCACTCTGTTGGTATTTCCTTCTGTCTCGTCTCCTCCAAATATCCTAGCCATGCCAAAATCTGAAATTTTTGGATTCATCTCACTATCAAGTAGGACATTGCTCGCTTTGAGATCTCGGTGGATTATCCTCAACCTTGAATCTTGATGAAGATAAAGTAGGCCCCTAGCAACACCGCAGATAATATTGAACCGCTTGTGCCAATCCAGTAACTTACTTCTCTCTTTATCTGTCAAGTTTTAGTCAAGTCAGTCCCATGTCTCATGATATTTTTTTTCATTTCAGGCAATGGCTGCCTTTTAAATTTAAACAGAAATACATCAGCTAGGTTACCAAAAATAAAGGCATCCAAGCTTTTGTTGGGCATGTATTCGTAGATCAGCAATTTTTCGTCTCCCTGGATGCAACAACCAAGAAGCTTTACTAGATTTCGGTGCTGAAGCTTTGCAATTAGTATGACCTCATTTTTGAACTCCCTCAGTCCTTGCCTAGAGCTCCTTGAAAGTCTCTTCACAGCAATTTCTCTTCTATCAACAAGTATACCCTGATAAAACAAACAATGGGAAGATTCAATTCCAATTGCAGGATCATTATGCTATGTTTCAGATTATCCAGTCCAAAGTTTGTTCTACCTTGTATACAGGTCCAAAACCACCTTCGCCTAGCTTGTTCCTCATCGAAAAATTATTCGTGGATTCAGCAATTGTATGTAGGTCGAATAATGGGAGCTCCAAGTCATCATCAGGGCGTTCACTCTCTTGACCTTCAGATATATTTTCTGCTCTATCTAAAATGGAAAATCAAGAGGTACTTAATACAAGTAAAGAGAAGGCACGGAAGCATGTGATACTGTAAGTTCCAATTCTTATCAAGCCAGCAAACAAGCTAATTTGTGTGGTATCGCACAACTCTCTTTGTATATTATCAAATTCGGAGGTAATAATTCTCCTTGCACTCCTCTATTCCTCAACTACAATTTTTTTTTTTTTTTTTGGCATGAAAAGCAAGTACTGTGAAAGAGTCACAAGAAGAAATCCGTACCTCTGAAGTTATTCCTTCTTCTGCGTGTGTAACAGATGGCTATAAGCATGCCAATAGCTGTGGCAATTGCTAATACAACTATGAGAACTATCCACACCTTGGACTTACTCTTCCCTGCTCCATTGAAGAGTTCGCATAAGAAACATTTAAATGCTGAATAAGATGGGTAACTATTGCAATGCGAGTGCTCACATTGGAAAGGAAAAAGAGCGATCAATAAAATAGAGATCTAGCGCAAGATCTACTTTTCTAAGAGATGCCAAAACAAGACCGTACCTATTTCAGAATCTGGCATCCGCACGTATAGAACCTGTCCAGCATCTGGATACTGTCTCATATCTATCAGATCTCCAAACCACATTGCACATCCGCTTCCTCGTCCTCTGATATCTGAGTTCGCATATGCTGTACATGAACAGTTGTTCAAGCATTTGCTCCTGCAATCTTTGAGGCTCAAGGTACTATCCACTAAACAATGAGTAGTATCCGGCAATTTCATGTTAGAATATCTTTATGAATCCGTCACTGGCACTGGTGCTGCAGTTCAGAGGCTTGTTCCGAACACATCCTTGCGACCCATCAGTGGAGTTCCATTCATCTGGGTTTTTAGGTGCGAATCCTTTTAAGCATTGACAATACGGCAGCTGGTCAGTCATGCATTTGCTGTAGACACCACAAATGCCATAGGTGTCGCAGTAGTCCTTCGGAACCATTAGGAAGAGCCTCCAGCTTTGAGTCGCTTCGCTCCATGTGGATCGCTCCCACAAGTAGTTCGTTTGATTCAAGATGGTCCTCACGAGCACAGATTTGTTGGTGACGTGATACATATAGTAAATTTCATCTCCATCGGATACGAAATTATACCAGAAAATGGAATTGGACCCTTGCTGCGGTGCACCACCGAAACGAAGGCCATTCCATGGTCCGCTCCTAAAGTACTTGTCGGAGCCCTTCCATGCTATGACATCAGGGAAATTACGGTTGGCCATCCCCCAAGTGAAATCTCCCGGGGACGGGTCATCTGGACTCTTCCAAGAAGATAACTGCCGGTCGAGACCGGTCTTCAAGTTCCATCCAAGCTTCATTTCTGGCAAAAAAGTGTCGGTTGGGTAATCGAAGCTTTGCCACAGATAAGTATCCAAACTGTCATTCTTGTCATCTCTCAGCACAAGATTTCCATTATCTAAGAGCTGTAAAATTGGATTCTTGGCCTGTTCGGTAGTGTTTGGGGACCAAACAACACTGCTATCGCGGGTTAGGAGGACTGTATTGCCTGTGCTATTGATCATCAGCATGCCGCTAGAGTCATTAATCGGATTGCTTCTATTTGCAACCCAAACAACAGTTCTAACTGGGATGTTCTTGTACCAAATTCCCAGGTAACGGCCCCTCGAACTGCCTGGACTGAAAAATCCCAGTTCAAAAGCTCCCCCACTTGAAACTATTGTCTCCCTATCGCTTAACGGTCGAGATGCATCAAGAGTGTCGACTGCCACTGCAAAGCCCGAGAAGAACAGAACCAAACTTCCTGTCACAAGCAAAAGACACAGGTTATCCATCCTGCGGGTGTTCAAGGTTTAAGCTTTGTTTCTGGAGGGATAAAGAAACTGCCATTTGCCATAGTTAACGTAGTTAAAAGGCGAAAAACATGAGAAGCGTGGACTTGGTGATTGGTTGTTCAATGGGATTGAAGTATGTGTTCAACTTTAAACGTCAGAATTTGACTAATGGAAGCGGAACTAAGAGCGAGGATCACGGGGAAGATGTTCATCTGACAATGAAACGTTGACCAAAGTTCATTTCTTTGACTAGTAAATCACGGATTTCCCGTAATCTTATCTATTGTAAAGGCAACTATATCGACCCTTCATAGTCCATAGCATCAATCAACACCGTAACTTCAGTCTTCATTGCTCATTTCCTCTGGGCTGGACAGAGAATCCAAGCTGCCTTCATCAGAGTCTTCCATCCGAAGCCTAGTGATGGATGGAATTCAGTCTGTTCAAACGTTGTGCCATCCAGAGAATGTTAGCACTAGTTCCTTTTAAGGTCTTGCTTAAATGCTCTGCAACATGTCAGATAACTGCATATTCATTTTCCGATTTTTTCGAGCCATAAATTAGTGTCCGAAACGCTAAGTCAACAAGATCCAATATAAAATTTTCAACTTTGAGAATAATGGGTTCCATCTTTCCATCTTTCTAGGGGTCACTATTCTAGTTTGAAGCCCAATCAAGGAAGTTCCGTTCCTGGACCGGATTTCCACCGTGTTGACAAAGTTGTTCATATGCAGCGAGAAACTTCATCACATCACCAAGAAAAGAGATCTGCGAAAGCGCATGCAGTCAAATTCCATCAAACTACATTATCTTATCTTTTTTCCTGTTTTAGGTCATTGATTAAGAAATACATTATAGAATTCAAGTGGAAGAGCTCATCCGGCAGATTGGTCAAAGTCAGAGCCAAAGGACGCATTTCGAAAGTGGTTCGCATCGAGCGGCTGCACGCATTTGTTGACCTCAGACGGAAGGTTTTTTTAGTATACTAAAGCGGACGAGTTATGTTGATCCTCTCTAACTATTGGCACTTTCAAGCTGCTCCGTTAATAAGGTTGGAGCTTCAATTCACGGCCAATGGGCGAGGATGGACTGTGTTAAAACGTTGTAAAATCCCCAGCACGTTTCGACGATGACAAGTTGGGCCAAAATAGATTGAATAGGCGAATTCTACTTGGAAAAAGAAAGAGGAGAGCATTCAGCTTTATGTATGAGAATGGGCCCTCACATGAGTGAGATTTGATAAACTGGACTGCCTAGCCCAATCTTTATTGGACCAAGCTGGACCTACCTTCCAATGCATAGATTTATTTTACTATTTCATAACAAGGGAAAAAAAAATCAATGGGAATTGTATAACAAGTCTATTATATTTGTATCAATTCAGTCCCAACTCTTTGATTAGATAATTTAGTCATTAACAATTTCATATTAGTTCCAATTCAGTTTATTTGGCCAATTTAAATTGGAAATCACTAACGTGGAAGCCAACCGTCCTACATGACATGATTGAAGCTAACATTGACAATTTTTAATAATATTTTAATATTTTGTAATTTTTTTCTTTTTTTTCTTTTCCCTTTTCTTTCCTACTTTTTCTCAGTGGCCATCATAAAAAAATCAAAATTTTATTAAGAAATTCAAAAAATCAAAAAATTATTAATAAATTATTAAAATTTGTCCGCTTTAGTGTCAATAATGCCACGTAGGATGCTTAATGCCCATGTTAGCGATTTTCAATCTAAATTAGCTAAATAGATTAAATTGATATCAATATGAAAAAGTTTAGGATTAAATTAGTTCAATTAAAAGGTTTAAAGGTGAATTAACCGGCACTACATTAAACGGCCACTCGACATATCTAGCCGTCGATATGAAGCCTACTTGTGCTGGCCCTTGATACTACCTAGTTTTAAAACTAAGGAGGAAGGGAGCAAAATGGTTATTTGTTCCTAAATCCATCGTGCAAGCACATTCTAATCATTGAAATCATGTTGAAATGTCCTTCATGTCAATTAATGAAAGATGTTAATTTATCTTTAGGTAGAAAGAATCTTTCTAAGGGTTGGGCACAGAGTTGTTGCAGTCTTTCACTTAGAGCCATGCTAGCAGGACGGTATGGGTCCAATATTCTAGTGACGGTCCAACAACGACCACATTTGGTCACTTGTTTGCGCGGCAACTGAACCAGAGCTTTATTTTTCCTCCTTGTGCGTATCTAACGTCTGTAAAGAAATGAGGGTGGTGTCGCTGCCTCTTTTTTCCCCTCCTTGGAAGAACCTAACGTTTCTAACGTTTGTACGAATCTATCCAGAATGGGAATTGACCGAGATTTGACCCTTGTCCCGAGTCCAAAACTAGTAAAATATCTTACTTGCCCAGACGGCATTCTTTCTAGTCATGGTATTAGTAATAATTAAAAAATAGATGATTTTGTCATTTTCGAATCACGGTTTTGCCAACAAATGGTTTTTACATCAGTTAAACCTTTCAAGATACATAAGGGCATGTTTAAAAGAAATTGTCATTTGACCATTTCGTTATTGAGGCCTGTTCCCTTTTTATCAAATTTGTGTTCATTTCTTTGCTTAAAGTTTCTTATAAGTAGCTATATTTATGAAATTCTAAATTTTTATTGTTTGATATTGATTGATATTTATTATTACTATTATTAATAAGTTGCTTAATTTAGTTTCTCTTGTCTCCTAAGATCTATTTTTTTCACGAAAATGAATTATTTAAAAAATATTTTCTTAAAAATGATCGCTTATAACGCTCATACGAATGAATACACGAAAAATATTTTCATCGCCTATGAAAATATTTAAATATAAATTATCATCGATAATGAAAATATTTTATTAATTAATTATTTCAAGTGATGCAAATAATCATCTTTTGGCAAATAACTTATTTTCCGTAAAATAAATTGAGTTTTTTTATTTTTATTTTTTTACAGCAATAAAGATAAAAAGGAGATTTTCTTAAAAAACGAGATGAAAATATATTTTTACCCCTTAAAAGTTATATCGCATGCTAAGAAAAAAATAATGAAGAGTTGACAACTGTAAGAAAATCAAAATTCAAGATATATTGTGTAAAAGTTGAAAGTCTGGAGGCAAACGTGCATTACTCCTAGAGTTCAGGGGGTTTGGTCTAATTTCCCCAAATATTATACTTCCCCTTAATAAACAGCAAATTTCCCTGGGTCTTGGACTTCTGCGGGATACGGGGAAAATGCCGGGAGACACAGATCCATCGTGACGCTTTGTCGGGGCACTGCTCCCAACCGGTGGAGGTGCAACTTCTGTGGGAAGGGTATGCCGGAGGCATCACGAGGATCGAGGCTCACTTTGCTAGAAGTCGGGATTTGGGATTACCCCTGCGAGAGAGCCGATCCACGAGTGAGATTAGCAGCACGGCAAAGCGTTGGAATTGCGAAGCAGAACATGCAATGTTGAAGGGTTGCCCAACTTTGCACATCGTCCGTATGAGCTTGGTTCTGCGAGCAATGAAGATGATCAGAGAGTAGACGTCATCCACTGCCATTACTCTTTGATTTAGTCCCTGCTATGAATTTCCCCAATCAGCCTGCTCAAACCACAACCCAACAGTGGGACCTCCATCCTTGGCAGAACTCTCCTTTTTTATGCTGGTGATATTGACAGGCTTCAACGGCATTTGTACCGCGTCTCCAACTTGACCTCATGTGAAAGATCGTGTAGCATGCTTAATTTGTCTTCTAATCCTCAATTAAGAATAGCATATAGGCTGGACGCTCAGAATTCTAATAGAAATAGAAAATAGAAAATCGACAGGGATTAATAGGGAGGGAGGAGTTTAAGAGTCGATCGATGGTTAATAATAGTTTTTTGAAAATGAACAACCATGACTCTTTCTATCCCCCAAATATACTACGTGAAAAGCATTCAATTGTTTTTTTCTTTCCGGTCCAATATATAATAGCAAACTGGCACTAACTCCTACCAAATTCATATAAGGTCTTGCTTTGGAGAAACATTTCATTCGCTCCCACCGCAATTGCAGGTTCATCAACCAGTGGTTCAGTCCCTTAAATGAATATCCCAATCTATCTTGTTCTGCTTAAACCTTACTCCCACAGAATCACACTCAATTGTAGCCACAATCCTTTCAATTTCATCTTGATGATTTAGACATACTTTTATGCAATTCATCTCTTCCCAGTACCAGTAGAGACTTCATGATGGAAGTTTTGACTACATGCAGTACCAACTGAATGCAGAAGTGAGAGACGTCACAAGATCACAAGGTACGCACATCTCTAACTTCGCCTTATGTGAAAGCTCGTGTAGCATGCTTAATTTGTCTTCTAATTATCAACTAAGAATAGCATAGAGGTTGGACGCTCAGAATTCTAATACTTATAGAAATACAAAATTGATAGATATTAAACAAGTTCACTTGATTAGTCAAATTTATTTGTCAGTGGGCTAACTTTGGAGATGGTACGCATAAAACCGTCAAATTAATTCCAATCGTATGTATCAAAATCGTGAACATTGGGAGCAATTGTCACGGGATGATATTTTAAACCACTACCCATGCTCGTATGGCCTAAGTCAGCCTTACTAGCTCTCACCACAAATTTCTCAGAAAGAGAACATTAAAGAGAGTTATAAAGAGAAAAACCCCAGGAGAACTTTATATTTCTCAACTGTTGGATTGCTAAATGAGAGAGGAGAGATTCCTATTTATACATATAGAAGGCTAACTATAAATCTCCTCTTAATCTGACGAAGGAGATCTGATCCTAAGAAGTATCTAAATATTACCTAAGAAATATATAAATATTACCCTACAAATATCTAAACATGTAATTTACTATATTACCATTGGAAATATCTAAAACTATGGGCCTTCTAGCAGTTTCAAGGCTTTAGCTTGGATTCTTTGCCATTCTTATGGCTTATTGGGCTTAGAACTTTTTTGGTCCGAACACAAGCATGTATTTGGTTAACCACTCTCCAGTTTTTTTTTTTTTTTTAACAAATGAAAATCTTACATGCAGCAGTAAATTATTTGTTGCTAATTTTAGAAACTTTGGAAGTATCAAATTGGACAATGTTGGGTTTTGGGAACTATTCACACTTGAACGTTTATTTATATCTATGAGAGTGGCCAATTAAGCTTACACTAGGTTAAAGTCAGGCGGTACACTCATGTGCTAGTGTTACCCAATAACTTATTTTTTCAGCTCACTTTAGCGATTTTTTAATCCACATAATTCTCCAAATCTAATGCATATTTTGATACACACATGTCGGTTCTTATTTCAAAATTTCTGTAGGCCGAAATTTTAAGTTGATGATACAAATTCCTGCATCCAAGTCATAAAATAAAAAGTTAAATACCTAAAAAGCTGTATCCCATATGATTACGCATATTCTATCTTTAACATTATTTGGACGGCTGTCATTATGATTTTCAGATTGATGACAACAAAGTCTTGCATCTAAGCTACATAGGTTGAATTTTTAAGTTGATGGGACAAATTTCTGCATTTAATTTATCAAAAGAAAAATTAAATGTTTAATTCCATGATTGCACATATGTTGAAATAAATAAATGATATAAGAGGAATATTTGAAAATTTCCCCGTCATTTTTACAAATAGATAAATATAAAATTAAATTTTAGCAAATACACAATTACACGATTTTTATAGAGGAATGTACTTTTAATACATATAAATGATTCCCTATGTTTCAAAAAATTCATTATTAAGTATGACTAAATGTATAATTATAATTCTTCCTATAAATTCATAAATATTAGTAACTTTAATTAGATAATTTCTTAATATTACCATTTGAAAACAACACTTCGACAAGCACATAAAATAAAATTTAGCGCCCCTTTATTTTACATTTTTTTAATATTTACATATGATTAAATTAATCAGCAGAGAATATTCCTATTTTGAAAAGACTAAATTGTGAATTTACACTTATGCTTAAGATTAGGCGCGAGTACAGCTTGTGTCCGCTGAGAGCGAACACAGTACTCATGAGCTTACCGACGAGAACATGATATCTCCCATAACAAAGCTGGAAGAATTCATCATTAGTGGCGAAGCTAACATGAGTAAGTTAAGATGTCGGTTCGAAAGGATAAAAGAGGAATTTTCTAGATCTCCTACGACAGAGAAGGTAGCAGAGGTGGAAGAGTGGATACGAAAAGTTCAGAGAGTAAAGGATGCAACGAAAGATCTCCTTTGCTGACAACAGAACTAGTAGGAGGAGGAACTTAACATTTCCATCAACGGTGCTTAGAATAGGTGGAGTGGACAAGACAGTCATTTTGATGAATACTGCGAGATTATCTGTCATTGATGATGACAAGTTTAGCAAAAATAAACTGAAATTATTGATACGGAAGCTCGCCGTTCTACATGACATAATTAATACTAAAATGGATAAATTTTAATAATATTTTAATGATTTTTGTGAGTTTTTTATTTTTTCCTTTCCCTTTTCGCTTACTAGTGGTTATCGTAAAAAAAAAAAAATAATTAAAAAAATTAAAAAGTTCACAAGCTTGAGACCTTTATTGGGACTATGCTCAAAAAGGAAAAGTTTTGCTTATGTTGGACTTATAGATCGGATGCCATTTGAATTGTTGATTAAGTGAGCCTCGCATAATCAATGGTAAAAATCATCCCCACTTATGTAGCTTCAAATCTAGACAAGTCTCACTCATTTTCTTTGCGCTAGAAACACAATATCCAGGTCACAAGATCTGCGTGTAGCCTTTAACTCTCTCACTATCAAATTTTCGACAATTTCAAGCTATAATATTCATGGTTATGATAGTGGCATAATTCGACCCCCCCCATATTACCGCTGAACATAAAAAAATTAGTCACTCCTCAACAATCTATCACTTTCAACTAGGGGTGTGCAACCGGACCGGGTTGACCCGGGAACCGGACCGGACCACCCGGAAAAACCGGTCCGGGAACCGGTTCCCAGTGGAACCGGTCCGGGAACCGGTTCCAGCTTTTGGGAACCGGTTGGAACCGGTCCGGGAACCGGTTCCACTGGGAAACTCACCTGGCCCGGACCGGTTTTTTTAAAAAAAATAAAATTAAAAGCTGAAAAATAGAAAGGTGCAAATCAGAATGAACAAATCGACAAAGGATGGAACCCTAGCTTCTTCTCCCATCGATGCTCGCTTTTCTCCTCCGATCTACTTGCTCCGCCGCTGCTCAATCGACGAGGTGGCGATTGTTGGTCGCTTCTTCTCCCCTGACGACGAGTGTTGGGTCCGCGAAAGGTTGGACGATTGCTGCTCACTTCTTCTCCCCCGATCGACTTGCTCTGCCGCTGCTTGGGAGTGCGACTTGGTTAAATGGACAGAACAACTGAAGGTCTTGCTGAGGTTTGTTTCGGATGCGCTCGCTCTTGATCATGCTATGTCTTTTCTGAGTAATTTTGGAGTGAGGAGATGAACTGAGGTTTCTTCTCTTGGTTCGTTTGTCCTGTGAAAGGACTCCCCTCTCGTGTATCACCCCCATAGAAAAGAAAAAAAGAACAACTGTGGTGGGAGGATGGGTGTGTCTATCTTAGGATTCACCTGCATCAAGATGTAAGAGATTAAAGGTTGTCTCTAATCAGTTTCATGTTATAAATTGCATGACTTTTGTGTCTAGAGCAGTATTACATCAAGGTTTCTTGCATAAGCAAAAGCTTTATGTTTTGCATCGACAAAGCAAAGAAAAGATTCATCTTTCTAACTTCCAATACTGCAAGTGGTTATTCTTCTTCATTTTTGGTTTTCCCCTTTCCAGAGGCTTGGATGTTTTGGTTGGATGTAATTGGAAGTTATGCGTTGGGGGTGTGGAAATAGAATAGATTAATGCGAAAAAGTTCCCATGCTTCTGGCTTTGTGTAATTTTGTTGAAGTCTGTAACCTTTGTGAAGTCTGCTTAAGGACAGAGGCTAACATCCTTCTATGTTTTGTTTTATCTGACTCTTTTGGGTGGACTTAATGTCACCTTCCACATCAAGCTCCTCACACTACACCATGCTCGTCGGTTTAGTTCCTTTATATCTTGAAAATTTTCATTAAATGTCGGTGACATGAATTGAAACAACACGATACATATCACACTGTTGGTTTCAACTATTGGTAGACTTGGTTAAATGGACAGAACAACTGACTTTTTCCTCTGTGACGAGAGAGAAGCATGACTGAAGATGTAGATGACCTGTTAGCTAGCAGAAATATTAATGGTGTTATTACTGAAATAATATTCATTGGGAGAACCTAGAGTTGCCTTTTACTAGAAATTTCTTAGACATACTTGTGCTGTGCAATTACTGTGGATATATGTCTTTAGTTTCCAATTCATCCCTTAGAAAATTTCCTTTGAAGAAATCTTTTTGTCTATGTTTGCTCTGTCCTATTTATTTTTTAACTTATCCTACTTAACTTGGGAGTGAAGATGGTTATAAGGGGACTGTTATAGCGTCGCATCCATGCTATGTCTTGCCTAAGAAAATGCGGATTCTGAAATTGCTTCTTAACTAGAAATTTGTGAAAATTCAAGGCTGGAATTGGAGATGGATCGCATTAAAACTTGTCGTCGGTTTTGGCTAATCATGATCATTTGAAGCATTTGAGATTACCTGGGTCTGTTCATGAAAATTTAAGCCAGAATTCTTAGGATGATCAATCTACATTGTAATGCCGTTGATAATTTTACAGGCAAAGCTGTGCTTGAACTTCAGAGTTCTATGAACTGTTCAAAGCTTGTACCCAATAAAGATTTTGCATTTTACTTAAGTAGTTGTCGAGTTGGTTGATTAATGTAGATTTGGTCATCTGAACACTTGCAGATTATGATGCTTCACACAAGTCTTCTAATGGGAGGAAGGTTGGATGTACTTGATCGTTACCGTGGCTGGAGACTTGACATTGATAATATGACTTATGAGGTAAATATATCTACACCTGAATGTTTAATGCGTTGAAAATCTGATGTTCCGTAGAAGCAAAATCTGATGCTCGCCAAATGGAGGAAAGGAGTTGGAGTGGGTGTTAGAGCAAAGGAGGAGAAAAATGGTTCTATGTTCAAGCATATTCAAGTTAACCACGTCGCCACCTCGCTGTCTAAGCAAATTAAATTGCTTATTTTTTATGCAAATTAGCTATGTTTGGTGGAATATTGAATGTAATGCAAAGTTAAATTAGTAGTTGTGGGAATGAGACTAATGTTAGACCATGTTTGTTGATAATGTTTATGCAATGTTATGATTTTTGCACTTTCTTGTCAGTCAAATTAGGAGGATTATATTATTGTTTTCTCGCGAATTAATGTAAAATTTGAAGTCGTGTAGAATATCAAATGGTTAAAAAACAGGTTCTAATGAAAACAGGGTAGACCCTGTTTCCGGACCGGAAAAACAGGGTCGGGTCCAAAACAGGGTCCAATGCAAACAGGGTCGGGTACAGGGTCCAAAAAAAGGGAACCGGTTATAACAGGGTCGGGTACAGGGTCGAGGTCTGGACCCTACCCACCCTGGACCCGATCACCCCTACTTTCAACCAAAAATAGGTTCCAAAAAAAAAAAAAAACCGCCAACCAAAAAACTAAAGCTCTCCAGCAGAACTCCAAGAAGTCAATCCATATCCGAATAGAGAGCCAACCGCTAATCTGTGAAATCACCTTTCTAGTTTCCACTAGTAAATAAACCGAACACTCGGTGTGCATAGTCATCCGCGTATCTCAGCGAGGCGAGTAGGGAGCCACTCGATCACCCATGCCACCCGTCACCGACAAGCCGCTATTGGAGGAGTATTTCCTACTGCGCCAAGCCATTGCACTGGGACTCAAATCAGACGGCGTTGTCGTGGATATGCGTAGCCGTAGGAGTGATTCAAGATGCGGGGAAAGTAGGTGGAGGTCTCAAATCGGTTGTCGGAAGGAGGGTGAGATCTCAAACCGGTTAAAGATGGAGAAATTCGTGGTATGGGGTCTGGATATGAGTCCAGGTAACTGGTCTAAAAAGAGAGGGTTTGGATTTCCTTGTAGGGTGAGCAGGGGGAAACTTCTAAAACGTGGGGGATCTCGCTCGTCGAATCGGCCGCCTTCAATGGAGGAGCATCCGCAGCACGCCAAGGAAGAAAGAAATAAAATGGTATACGGGATGAAAAAGGAACTCCCAGATCGAGACACGAGAGAAGAAAGCTTCCATGAAAGGGAGAGAAAAGCTCTCAAGCGAGAGAAAGAGAGAGAGAGAGAGGGTTTGGAGTGGAGGATTCTGTTCACATTGAGGAGTTTGCTGTGTTAGTTGCCCAGTCATTGGTGTCGGATTAGAGGGACAAAAGGAACCCACCCACCAAGCAAACGAGTAGAATCCTATGATACTTATCTCCTTTCAAAAACTGAGGAAGGGAGAAAGATAGTCATTTGTTCCTAAACCCATACTGCGAAAGTGTTTTGCCGAGTTCGACTCAAAAACGAAAATGGAAGCGTAACTTCTGCGGGAAGGAGTGTGGTGGTGGACGTGGTGACAAGGATTCCTGGATATGGGATTGATGAGCGCAGGGATGTCCATGGGCGAGTGCATGCGGAAGTCCACAAAGCAATTGAGCATAAAGAGTTGAGGATAGAACGGAAGGGAATGTAGAAGGCTCATCCTACATTCAGTTATTGAATTCCAACATTCCACTGACCTAGCATCGATCCATGAGCAAGGAAAGACAGCTCCAAAGAACCTTCACTCGCTGTGGGTGCAACTGCATTATCCTATCTTATGTTAGATGAGTTGAATTTATCTGAACCTCAGTTGGAGGGCGGTGTTCAATCTCTCCCAGATCAGGACAGAATTGAACAGAGAGGGACTTTCTCATTCTGTCCACCGCAGAATTCCATTGTTCCCGAGCTTCTATCTAGAATTTGGTACCAGAAGCTTTGGTTGACATTGCACATCGACCAAAATGATGAAGACAATGGAACCAATTGGGACCTTGGGAAAGGTACGTGCAGCTCCCGAATTCACCATACAAGTAGTAGAATGTAAAAACTCATGCTAACGCGGAGATTTTAAATTGTCTTAATTATCTGCATAAAATTTAATGAAACATGCAATGATGTGCGAATGATCATAAACATACAACTAGGAAGGATGATGTAATATTGAATGGAAACAAGGAAACGGGGGAGTTCATATCTATTTGCTGTATTCCTTTCCAAATCAAATCCAGAGTAAAAGGTCACCCCAATAATGTTGTCAACTTGAGTAATACAGAACTAAAAAAATTGTTATTTGCCTTCTTGGGGCTAAAGTGTGGTTGAAGACTTTGACTATGGCCAAGTCTCTTTTTTTTTTTTTTCCCTCATACGCATTCAGCTAGCCTTTTTTTTTCTTTGACTTTTCCCAAGCTGGACGCCCATTGTTTCTTCGCTAGGGAACCTGTTTTGTTTGACTACCACAACCTCTTGCCTTTTGCCTCTTTTAAAATTGCAGTAGGACAGACAAACCCAACTCTTGGTTGGAATCTTGGATGGTAATGACGATCCGTGCCTTCGAATTTCAGGAGCAGCTTCGGTTCTTCTTCTGGTACGTATCATATCATCTGCACTCGTATATATCTGTTTTGGCAATCTCTCAAGCTCTCTTTTGGGACTTCCAACTAACAAAAGATTAAGCAGAAACAGTTGTGGTGACCAAGTCTTACCAAAATTTTGTCTGGTCTTTCTTTCGGAAGTAACTGTTCTGGAGTTTATTTTCGGAACACACTCTCTATTACATAAGATAATTAACGTTTCCAGTGAGCAAAGAGCGAAGACTTTTTGGCTGTGTTAAAATAAATTTCATTATTTGCTGAGTGGTCAGTCCAGCGCTTGGTCAGAAATGCTATACAATCCTGTCTGAACCACATCGCAAATTTCAACTTGTTTACACTGGATAGTTTACTATGCATCCTTATAGTTAATTGATATTAAAAAGAAGTCGAGTAGATGGAAAGCCTTCAGGGTGCAGCTGAAAGTGGACCAAGAAATTTTGCTGTAAGTGGAGTCGAGGGCAAGATTTAGGGGTTGAAGGGCGAGATTTTGAGCTCGATGAGTGCAGATTTGCAAGTGAGGTTGCACTCTCTTGCAATCTTTAACTGGCAATCACAAGACTAGCGCTTGGCCAGGACAAACTGCCATATTCAGCACAGCAAGGCCATGGCAACTGAGAAATTATCCAAGAGAGAGACTGCACAAGAATGAACAGTGAACAAGACAGAAAACCGCCTTTCAAAGGAGAAGATAACATTGAAAACAACAAAAATTATTTCCTTGTTGGTACCCAGTCACTTCATACATATCTGTTTATTCTTCTGTGGGATGCAGAGGAAATGCCAAGAGCGACGGATCCATTATGGGAGCTTGTTGAGATTCTGCTAAGTAGCAAGTGGAAGTGTAAGTTCTGCGAGAATGAGTATGCCGGAGGCACTATGAGGATCAAGGCCCACTTTGCTGGAGTTGGAGGATATGGGATTCATGGCTGCAAGGTTGTCAATGGCCAAGTGAGGTCAGAAGCCCTCACAGCATTGAAGGGTAAAAGAGCAGTGGAATTGAGCAACAGACGAGGCAATGTTGAAGAGGGTTCGCATCAGCCCATGACTGTGAGCAATGCTTGGAGAGACGCTTCACTCCATGCCATGCCAATCCCAAGCTCTAACGTCATTAGCACTGTAGGAGCAAGTTCATTAGCCTTTCTTCCATTGCCTGAGTCAAATTTGCCCAATCAGTCTCTTCGTGCTCAAAACATGATCCCGCAGAGGGACATTTTACTCTGGCCACAACCCCCTCAAAACATGATCCCACTGAATGCAGAAGGAGAACAACCCAATACAGAGGTTCCACAAGGTATGTGCATCTCCAAATTTTACTTAATTTGTCTTCTAACCCTTACCTATGAATAGTACTAGAAAACACAAAATTGACTTAAAACATCTACCTATATCTGCTGTAAAAGTGGCTAATAAAGCCCTCTCGAGTTTTAAACCCATGGCACAGTCACGTGTGAACTTCATGATGGAAAATCTAACTTCAACTCCCGTATTATTTAAATGACACACAAGCACATCGATCTAAGAAAGATACCACATTTGATAAATAGATATCTACATGATATACCACCTGCCAAGGTAAATATTCTTATTGACCGCATTCATTCTCTTTGCAATGATTCATTCTTACCTCCAAATCATCATTTAATTGATGGGTTACACAGTCAAATGTCATCGATATGAGACTTTGACTAACGATACCTTCAACGACCTTACCTTCGAATTGGAATCCTCAATCCCCTCCTACATCTTAAACTTAAATATTTGGGTATTAATATTTCTGAATAAGTACTTTTGAATTTGTTGGGATACTACCAAAGATGCGATAGCAGGAAGAAAGATTGTTGTCCCTTGCCTCCAACCAATCAATCATGTGCGGCCTAGTTTTTCTTCATGCAATTAGTTATCATCATTCGAATGAGTCACCCACCAATCAAAGATCAATTTGAAAGCAAGTGTAGCTCATTTTTAATAGCCCAGTTGTGGCATTAGTCATTGTACATTAGATGTGGAAATCATGTGTATCTTCTCTTTCCAATTTTAGTCTCAAGATACAATTTAGGATCGTTTACAGTGGCTTTTACTACTCTAGCGTATGGGGTTGATTTGAATTTGTCTAACATGTTTTGTAAATCTTCCTATAAACTATATGTTTATTTCTTTGTAAAAATTTATTATTTTCTCTAAATATTATAGTTTTGTAGTTGTCAGCTGCCTTTATGGATTTTTTACTTATGATTGTGTCCTTTTGCTATACTTCAAGAGATAATAGGAACTAAGAATTCCACCTTTATTTTGTTCAAAAGAGGAATATTCATATAAAATATGACGAGTACTTTATGCTAAAATACATATTTTTAATTTTCATATTATATTGATGTAAAGTATAAGGAGAACCACTTCCTTACGGACCCAAATGTTAGTTCAACCCATCCCATAGAAACCCAAAGAGCCGAAAGGCTCGACCCAAACCTAAATTAACTAAACCCAACAGACCCAAAACCCAAAGTAGAATTTAAACCTAATGTCCCTCAGCCATGCACACTGGTCAACCCATTAAGAGAGCATGCCCCCAACAACAAGGCAAGTGCTCGTACAAATTACCCCGGGTAAAAAAATCCTTGATCCTTTATTTACACCCTTAATCCTCTATCCAGTTTTCATTTTGACATAATTGCTCAGTTCTTCTTTTCATAAATTTCCATGTAGCTTTATGATGCACTCGTGGATATTAGATGCAAGGACAGATGATTCAATCATGGAAAACTAACTAGGTACCTGTGGGCTTGTTGACGAGAATATGTCAACTCTGAAAGGAAAGCTGGAAGAACTAAGCAGCCGAGAAGTTGAAATGGATGAGTTGGAGACATGGTGCAGGAAAGCGAAAAGGATAAAAGGGGAATCCTGGAGCATTGTGCGATCATTCCGAGAAGGCAGGTCTCTTTCTCCATAGCAAGTGGAGCAAGTAGATGACTTGAGCAAAGAAGTTGAAGACATTCTAGCTCACGATAGCTTACAAAGAGGGTCAACAACATGTGCTGCAGGATGTAGGAAAAGCTCACCCTTGGTAACATCAAAGCTTATAGGAAATGAAAGTGAGAATCAAATAAAAAAGATCTGTGACTATTTGATGGAGGATGAGATTTTCATTATTGGCATTTGTGGAATGGGGGGAGTTGGCAAGATAGCCATTTTAATGCATGTCCATAATAGAATACTGCTTGAGAATCCTACCTTCAATGATGTATTCTGGGTTACTGTACCTCAGGAGTTTAGCATGTGTGAACTACAAGACGAGATTGCCAATGCAATCAGATTAGACAATCTCTCAAAGGATAAGGATGTGGAGAGGAGAGTGTGCATATTGGATAAACATCTGAAGAAGAAGAAATCTATGTTGATATTAGATGGCCTGTGATAAACATCTGAAGAAGAAGAAATCTGTGTTGATATTACTGTACCTCAGGAGTTTAGCATGTATGAACTACAAGACGAGATTGCCAAGTCGAATTAGACAATCTCTCAAAGGATAAGGATGCGAAGAGGAAGGCGTACATATTGGATAAACATCTGAAGAAGAAGAAATCTATGTTGATATTAGATGGCCTATGGATGCACTTCGATGTTGAGGATTTGGGAATTCCAATTGAAAAGGGTGGCTTTAAGTTGGTACTGACAACTCGATCACTCGATGGGTGTCGTAAGATGCTATGCCAAAAGCAAATGAAAATAGAACTACTAAATGAGCATGATGCTCGGAGCTTATTTTAAGAGAAAACTCCCATCAGAAGTTGAAAAAATTGCAAGGTCCATTATGGATAAGTGTGAGGGTTTGCCACTTGGGATCATTGAGATTGTGACTCATATGAGGGGAGTAGAGGAAGTGCACGAATGGAAAGACCTGTTGCAAAAATTAGAAAACTTGACGATGGAACTTAATGTGTTCAAGAAACTAAAACTCAGTTACTTGAACTTGGGTAATCCTCAAGTGCAACAGTGTTTCCTGCATTTGATACTTTGTTTTGGAAAAGATCTTTCCGAAGTTTATTTTAGAGAGGATTTGATAGTCTTTCATAGATGAGGGTTTGTTAGGTGGAAGTGCCACTCGGCAAGAACTATACGACCACGGTAACACCATATTAGATAAATTCAGAAAGGCTTGTCTCTGGGATAATCAAGAAGAGAAGGAGCATGTGCATCCCCTGATAAAAGACATGACATTGCAAACGGTGACGAGCACAACTCACATGGTCAAGGCCTACATTGGATTGAAAGAAATTCCACAGGAAGATTACTGGACCGTTCATCTTGAAAAAGTATTTCTACAACGCAACAAAATAGAACAAATCCCATATGGTATATCACCAAATTGCCCTAAACTTACGAGGCTCTCTTTGAGTAACGATGTCAATTTGGAATTCATCCAAGAATCTTTCTTCAGGCATCTAAAGGGGTTGAAGGTACTAGATCTCAGCGGCACTGGAATCATTGAATTACCAAACCCCATCTGTCACTTGGAGAGCTTGGAAGCACTGTTACTGCAATGGTGCAAGGCATTATGTTGCATTCCTTATTTAGGGAAGTTGGGATCCCTAAGAAAGTTGGACCTCAAAGGATGTGCAGGCATTGAAGAAATGCCAGAGGGTCTGGAGATGCTGGTAAAGCTAACGTACCTCAACCTGGATGGCACAAAGATTGAGATGTTACCAGAAGGAGTGTTGGGGAAGCTGGTGAACCTACAATATCTTGCGATTCAAGGGGTGAGGGCAGGGGAAGAGGCAAAATTAAAGACGTTGGAAGCACTCTATTGCTGTCTTCAAGATGTGGAAGCTTTCAATGCATGCGTGAGGCTTCTCGAGCAGAACAGCTCCCAACGGTACCATCTGGCGTTAAATGTATTGGCAGAGGATTACCATTGGCCTGATCCAAAGACGCATATAATAATTGATAGTTGCTGCAGTGTCGCAGCAAGAGTAGATGGAGGGATTAGTGGGGACAACTGCACCCTACTTCCGAAAAATGTTCAAGTATTGGATGTAGGATTGTGCGATGGGTTGACAAGTTTGTGCGACATAGGCCCACTCGAGATCCTGGAGGTGTTGAAGATAGATGAATATGAGAACTTTGAGGGGCTGGGTCTATAATATTAATATGTGATCCCACATTTTTGGGGTATAGTTTTAAATAAAACTTACCATTAACATTGACTCACATTTTTACTTTTGACGAACGGTTATTCCACGTGCGGTTTTTCCACACTTCGTACCTTTTCGTGACAACCGCCCATTCGGTAACCGTCTTGATGGAAGACGGTTTATAAGGACGAATGTTCAATTTTGAAGGACGAACACAAGGTCTAACACAAACCCTCTCATTTTGGAATACACAATCAGTACGCGAGGGGATTGGGTTAGTAGAGTGCGCCCTAATCGCGATCAGATCGCCTTGAAGTTCCCGTGGATTTCCGACGAACGCAAACTCGAACAATGGCTGGAGGTTATATTTATTTTTCGATCCTGTTTCCGGATAAAATTCTAATTGTGCTTGAATTTTGTTCATCAAGCATGAGAAGAACATTTTGTTTGATCTTCTTACATTTGGTATTAGAGCTTATTATTGCCTCTGCCTTGTTTTTGCAAATTTTTTGGGTGCATTTTTCGGAATTTAAATGAACAGTAACTCGGAAAATGGGGTTAAGAGAGAAATTTGTCATTTCCAGCAAAATTCCGGCGGCCCATCACCCGACTTCGTACCGCCATGAGGTAGAATGCCTGTAACTTTTCCGGCATATCGGTGACCGCTAGAGGCTAATCGCACGGCGGAAGTCGTGGTGGCTAAGAGTTTGCATAAAGGGAATTTTGCTTGATTTGGACCAATTTCTTGATCATTTTCGCCAATGTTTGGATCTATGTGGTTGCACCGATGTGTTCTCCGACACCCAGTAATTATTTTGGTCTAAAATCGGCTGCCGGAGGAGACCCATTCGTTGAAAGCACGGCGGAGACGGGGAAAATCGGCGGAGAAGCACGAGGGGAAGAAGGTGCGTGGCCCCACGCACAGGAACTGTTTGCGCGTGGGCGCCACGCGCGCAGCAGTTGCCAGGCGCATGCTCCACACTTGCCTGACGTGCTGCCAACTTTTTGATTTTACGTTCCTGCCCCCTCCTTTTCCCCGTCATTACAAAGTTGCCCCTAACTTGATTATTTTACAATTTTGCCCCTTGCCAATTGAATTTACGGTTTTGTCCTTAGGCGAATGAATTTATTATTTTTTCTACTGATTAATGTATTTACTGTTCTGTCCTTGTGATGTTAAATTACCATTTTGCCCTTGATGCATTTTGTGAGTATTTTATGTATGAAATTAAAATGTCTAGTGATCCATATATTTTTAATTAATTAGAGAGTAGCCATAGCATCTTTAATTAGTTAAATTATATATTAAGAACTTCGGATCACATTTGGAAATGGACATTGATTGTAATTAATCTTATTAATATGATGAATTTTATCCCACAAGAATTTTCATTATATTAATATGATTAATTAGGTTGAAATATCATATTATTTTTCTTAATTTATCCACATGGATTAAGGAAAGAAATATAATATGATAGTTTCTTCATAAAGTTATTATGAATCTATTTAAATTAAAAACTTGGCCCACAGGTAGTTTTTATGTTATGTGATTCATATTTTGTGCCATGTTTTACATTGGTAAAGCATGATTTATGTAAATTTTGCCTCATATTTTGTGACATAAACATGATTATTTGATATGCAGTTTTGCAACCTGTGAATTTTTCTGAATTTAAGAGTGATGTTCCCATGCTGAATGGTGAAAATTATAAAGTTTGGAATGAGTTAATTCTTCTTCAATTGGGGTGCATGGACATTGACTATGCTATAAGGAAAGATGAACCACCTGCTCCTACTGATACGAGCACTACAGCTGAGATAGCCCTTTATGAATAATGGGAGCAGTCCAACCGCCTTAGTGTGATGTTTATAAGGGCAAGATTGTCTCCTAGTCTCCGTGGTTCGGTCGCTCAGCATAGCAATGCTAAGGCTTTATTGGAAGCCATTGATGCGCAGTTTGAGAGTTTTGAAAAGGCGCATGCTATGACCCTGATTATGAAGTTTTCATCTATGAAGTTTATTAGTGTTAGAGGTGTGCGTGAGCACATCATGAAGATGATGGATATTGCAGCTCAATTGAAAAACCTTGAGGTTGAGATATCTGAGTCTTTTCTTGTGTACTACATCTTGAACACTCTTCCACAGCAGTATGCACTTTTCAAGATCTCTTATAACACACATAAGAATAAATGGTCAATTAATGAACTTATGACCATGTGTGTTCAAGAGGAAGAAAGGCTTATTATGGAATTGGGAGAAAGTGTTCATTTGGCAACACAAGGAAAGAATAAGGGTCATGGCAAGAAGAAGGGAAAAGGTAAAATACCTCCCCAAGTTGACATTAAGAAAGAATCCAAATGTTTCTTCTGTAGAAAGAAGGGGCATATGAAGAAGGATTGCGTTAGATTTCATGTAACATCCTGAAAATTGACCCCATTTTAGGATTTTATAAAAGGGCAATGTTAGTCGAAGGCCTGGTCAATACAAATACTCCGAACTGTGTGTTTGTGGGATAGTGGATTACAGGGAGACACCAATAGGAAACGATACGCGTATGACTCGCAATTTCGATCAGGAACGAACCCTTCAACCATGAGGACCTGGGTGGGAACGATATCCTCTAAGTACTAGACTATTAAGGAAACAGAAATAAATCGATTTGGCAGAAGTATGAAGTCGGATTGCTGGTGATTTTCGCACGACTTCGATACGAACTACGAACAACATTAAACATAATCCTTTTCATCTAGTACTCGGAATTATCAGTTGAGCCCCCGGGATCACACGACAATCGAGGGACGTCCCTGACTCGAGAATTGGCGTAAACGTGGATTAAAGAATGGTTGACCATGGGTCAAATGTGAGGAATGTCCTAAAAGAGCGCCCGATAATCCAAATTGTACTACGGTCGCAATCGACTCAATTTGGCCCAGATTTTTAATTCGATTTTAGGAACCGACTTCTCAGTGATATCATGACTATATATTTGGACGTCGCCTCATTTATTTTGGAATTTTCCGTTAGACGCGGAAGTGTCGAAAAAGGAGAAAATTGTACCGGGTTTCGGGCCCGCGGATGGGCCGACCCAAGACCGGCAGCCCAATGGGCCTTGTGCCCATCCAGCCCAGCCCAAAGGGGGCCCAAGCTGGCCTAAGTTCATCTCCTCCTCGGCCTACTGCTTTTGGCCTTTTGCTTTTGTGCCCAAGTGGGCTTAGTTTATGCTTGTTTTTGTTTGTTTTTTATTAGTCCTTCAAGCAAGTGGCAAGCCCACTTGCCTTGGCTTCTCCTTCAAGTTTTCAGCCCCTTCTCTCTCCTCATTTCTTCCCCAAATTCGTGTAGCAGCCCCCCCTCTCTCTCTCTCCCTTTTTCTCTTCCTTTTCCCTTCCATTTCTGCTGTTTCTTGCTGTCCTTGCTGTTTTCCAGCCGGAAAATGGCCTTGTCGCCGTCACCAGAGCCGCCACCACTGTCCAAAGTGTAGCCACGGAAGTTAGGAAGCCAGCCACACACCCCCGGTCGCCCCTGGTCGCCCCGGACCGCCCATTTCAGCCTTTTCTGCACTGCTGGTCAGTTCTGCGTGAACAGTAACCAGCACTATTTTTGGCCAGTTTCGGCCTCCTTTTGTCGTCCGTTGTCGTCCCCGAGCTTACTCCTCGTAGCCCTCGTTCCCCTCTACGCGCCAGTGTCGTCGGATTTCTGATCCAAGTTAATTTCCTAATCCTTGTTTAGGGGTTAATCTTGCTTAGGGGTTAATTAGTGTATTTGTGTGTTTGTGTTTAATTAAGGTTGATTGGTTGATTAAGATGGTTAATTAAGGCTGACTAGGGTTCGTTAATTTACCATAGTTAGTAATAAAGTAACTAAAGTTAATTAATTAAAGTAACTATGGTTAGTTTTAAAAGTAATCAAGGTTAAAAGTTAATCATGGTTAGGTTAGATTAACTAGGGTTGAGTTAATTTATTAACCATGGTTAAGTTAATTTCGGACGAATTTACTGTTCACAAATTACTGTTCACGATTACTATTCACGGCACTGTTCATGCAGAAACTAATTTTTGTCTTAATTTGATGTGTTATTGGTTGTTATGATTTCTTGAAATGCCAATTGTTAATTATATGCGTGAATAATGATGAAATGCATGATCAAAGATCGAGTGGAAGTGAAAGTGTTTGATTTATTGAATTATTCCCGAGAATTAGGGAATGTACATGATTGTTGATTGGTTGAATTTGGAATTTTGGAATTGTCGAGTGATAGCGCATGACATATTGCATGCGTTATCTGAAATAGCATGTCGCATGAGCATGAGCATGAGCGATGTTGCATTCACGACAGAGCAAAGATATAAATGGATTGCTTGATGATGTGTTACATGATCACATTAAGAGAGGGAACCCGGCATTGCCGGAAGACCGCCAATCCTTATGGGGTTGTGCCGGGCTAGTGGGTCGCCTAACTTCGATCGGATGCCTAACAGGGAGGGGTTAACTTTGTGGGATTGCGGTATGGGAGCAGGTCCCGGGCCTCTATCAGTTGCGGGACTGCGGTAGTGGGTGGGTCCTATGCTCCTTCGGGAATGCAGTCTTGGGAGTGAGCCCTTGACGTCACCGTGCCTCGAGGTAAAGAGGACGAAGTTGGCTTGGCTAGGAACCGCCAACCATAAGGTTGTGCCGTGGCCCAGGAGAAAGGGTCGTAATAATCGGAGCATATGTGAATGTTGAGATATGAGAAAGTCGTGTACAATGCTCTGATTATTTGCATGCTCTTAATGTCGTGATGAGTTAGTTAAATGACAGTTTCTGCAAGTCACGTGTGCCAAGGCCAAGTAGGATCGCATGTGGTTGTGTCTGCTTATTGAACTGTCTTATGATTTTGTTTCTCTCTGCATTGTGCTGACTGCTAAATTAGGTTGTATGTTAAACTCCCGAAACGAGCGAAGTTCCTAACCGGGGCTTAGGACTTTAACTTGCTGAGTTTATCTCAACCCGTCGTGGTTAACCTTTTCAAGACCTAGATAATGCAGTGCCCGAGGATCGAAGAGAGCAATCCCTCCGAGGCCAGCGAGTAGGCACTTGTATAGTGTTAGATTAGCTAGGCCGGTCTCTTTTTTAGTAGGCCTTAGCTTGTTGCCTGTAGTAAGGCGTGTATGTATTTGTTGGTGTGCTAGCTAACTTTCAGATATATAAAATGGTGTTTGTCTTTCCTCTGCTGCTGTTGTTGCTATCCATGTTGTTTCTGTGTTGGGAGTATTTGTTTCCGCATGTGCATAATTACAAGATAAAATGAATTGGTCAACGATAGTACCTGGGACGTCGTACAACTAGACCTCAAGTGAAATGGAGTTGCCGCGAGCTCGAGAGTTGGGGCGTGACATTTCAAGCCTGGCTCGAGAAGAAAGGTAATCCAAGCTCTTGTGTTTGTTATGAATCTCATATGGCTGATGTGAGTCGCAACACTTAGTGGATTGATTCTAGTTCTACCATCCATATTTCAAATTCCTTGTAGGGTTTTCAAAACCATAGGAAGCCAATGGAAAGTGAACAATGCATCTATTCGGGAAACAAGATGTGTTCGCATGTGGAAGCTATTGGGACATGCAGTTTAGTTCTCAATAGTGGCTTTGTTTTGAATTTGGAAATGACCTTTTATGTACCTAGTTTCTTTAGAAACTTAATTTCAGTTTCAAGACTTGTACCTTTGGGTTACTTTTTTCACTTTTCAGGTTCAAACTTTAGTTTGTTATTTAAATCTGAAATTGTTGGGAGTGGTACTTTGTCTGATGGTCTTTTTCGAATTAATTTGCAAGACAATGCTTATTATAGTGCGATGCATGTTCATGATAATGCTGGTGTGAAATGATGTGTTGTGAATGAAGATTCCTTTATGTTGTGGCACCGGAGATTGGGACATATTTCCATAGAAAAAAATTAAGCGATTAGTAAATGATGGAGTACTTAATGCTTTGGATTTTACTGATTTTGATACTTGTGTGGACTGCATAAAGGGAAAGCAGACCAACAAGACAAAGAAATGTGCCAAGAGGAGTATAGACATATTAAAAATCATACATACGGATATTTGTAATCCGGATATGGACTCGTATGATCAGAAATACTTCATCTCCTTCATTAATGATTACTCACGTTACATGTATCTCTACTTGCTTCATAATAAAAATGAAGCATTAGATGCCTTTAAGGTATTTAAGGAGGAAGTAGAGAAACAATGCGGTAAGCAAATTAAGATCATGAGGTCAGATAGAGATGGAGAATTCTATGGTAGATACACTGAAGATGGACAAGCACCTGGTCTATTTGAGAAGTTTCTTCAAGAGAATGGGATAGTTGCCCAATACACTATGCTTGGTTCTCCGAATCAAAATGGTGTAGCCGAAAGAAGAAACCGAACTTTATTGGACATGGTGCGAAGTATGCTTAGTAGCTCTAAACTTCCTAAGTCCTTGTGGACTGAAACTCTTAAGACGGCAGTGTACATATTAAACCAAGTTCCAACAAAGGCTGTTACAAAGACGCCTTTTGAGTTATTCAAGAGTTGGAAGCCAAGTTTGAGACATGTACGCGTTTTGGGATGCCTGTCTAAAGTGAGAGTTTATAATCCACAAGAAAAGAAGTTAGACCCAAGGATTATAAGTGGGTATTTCATTGGATATGCCGAAAAGTCCAAGGAGTACAAGTTCTATTGTCCATCTCACACTACTAGGATTGTGGAATCAAGAAATGCTAAGTTTCTTGAAAATGACTTGATTAGTGGGAGCGATCATTTGAATAAACTTATTCCTGAAAATGATCATTCAGATACTCGATCTCCCACCTCAAGTATTAAGTTGGATGTTGTTCACAATACCCCTACAGTTCAACCGGCTATTGAATAACAAACCATTGAAGTTTCACAACCTGCTAATATTGATCCAGTAGATCTTGTTGTTCAGCAAGTACCATAAATTGTTGAACAACCAGTTGATACAACATTTAGAATATCTACTAGAATGAGGAAAGCAGCAATTCCTAGTGATTATATTGTATATCTACAAGAATCTGACTATAATATTGGAGTTGAGAATGACCCTGAAACGTTTTCACAAGCCATGAGTAGTAATGAATCCAATTTGTGGTACAATGCCATGAAGGAAGAAATGAATTCTATGGCATCAAATGAAGTCTGGGATTTAGTTGAGTTGTTTGATGGTGCGAAGGCCATTGGTTGTAAATGGGTCTTCAAAACTAAGAAAGACTCATTAGGCAACATTGAGAGATACAAAGCTAGACTTGTTGCCAAAGGATTCACTCAAAAGGAATGAATCGACTACACGGAGACATTTTCTCCTGTATCCAAGAAAGATTCTCTTCGTATTATTTTGGCATTAATCATCCATTTTGAAATGGAATTACATCAAATGGATGTGAAAATGGCATTCCTCAATGGGGAACTAGAGGAGGAGGTGTACATGAAACAACCTGAAGGACTCCCCTCTAGTAAATGTGAGCATTTGGTGTGCAAGCTTAAGAAGTCTATATATGGCTTGAAATAAGCATCTCGCCAATGGTACTTAAGGTTCCATGATGTGATCTCTTCATTCGGTTTTGTAAAAAATATCATGGATCAATATATATACCAGAAGGTTAGTGAGAACAAAATTTGTTTTCTTGTACTATATGTATATGATATTCTACTTGCAACCAATGATATAAGGGATTGCTACATAAGGTTAAACAATTTATTCCTAAAAGTTTTGACATGAAAGATATGGGTAATGCATCTTATGTCATTGGCATTAAGATCCATAGAGATAGACCTCAAGGAGTTTTAGGACTATATCAAGAAACCTATATCAATAAGGTCTTAGAGAGATTTCGGATGAAAGATTGTTCACCAAGTATAGCACCCATTGTGAAGGGTGATAGGTTCAATTTGAACCAGTGCTCGAAGAATGACCTAGAAATGGAACAAATGAAAAACATTCCATATGCTTTTGCTGTCAAAAGCTTGATGTATGCTCAGGTTTGCACTCGACCTGACATTGCTTATGCTGTTGGAATGTTGGGAAGATATCAGAGTAACTTGGGTATAGACTACTGAAAAGCTGTAAAGAAAGTGATTAGATACCTTCAAAATACCAAAGGTCACATGCTTATGTATAAATGGACTGACAACTTGGAAGTAGTTGGTTATTCGGATGCGGACTTTGCTGGTTGCGTTGATTCTCGAAAATCAATATCTGGATACATTTTTATGTTAGCTGGCGAAGCCGTGTCACTGGAGAAGTGCGAAGCAGACTTTGACTGCTACTTTCACTATGGACATTGAGTTCGTTTCTTGTTTTGAGGCTACCTCGCATGGTGTATGGTTGAAGAGTTTCATTTCTGGGCTTAGAATTGTTGATTCTATTTCTAGGCCATTAAGGATATATTGTGACAATTCAGTTGCGGTTTTTATGACTAAAAATGCCAAAAGTGACAATCAAAGTAAGCATACCGACATAAAGTATTTAGCCATAAGGGAACGTGTTAAGGAAAATAAAGTGGTCATTGAGCACGTTTGCACTGAATTGATGATAGCTGATCCTTTGACTAAAGGCATGCCACCAATGAAGTATAAGGATCATATAGCTAGTATGGGATTAGGTCCCATTATGTAATTTCTCATTATGTGAACAATCTTTGTTGTATAAAACTCTTATTCAGTTGTAATGTTATTCTCAACTTTTGGTGTACACATTCGGTTATTTATGAGAATAACAACTATCCTTGGTTTTAGAATAAACATAGGGTTTATTCATTAAGATGTGTTGTCACATATGAGCTAACATAAAAGGAATAAGATGCATTATGATACATGGAAGATATTACTCACTTTAAGAGGACATGTCGCCATGATTCATGCGTTTTGCTTCTTTTCTTAAGCATAAAGTTTCGTGGCTTGGTTGGGTAATCCGTTCATGAAAATGTCGGGATCAAGTGGGAGAATGTAATATTAATATGTGATCCCACATTTTTTTGGTATAGTTTTAAATAAAACTTACCATTAATATTGACCCACATTTTTACTTTTGACGAACGGTTATTCCACGTGCGATTTTTCCACGCTTCATACCTTTTCGTGACAATCACCCATTTGGTAACCGTCTTGATGGGAGACGGTTTATAAGGACGAACATTCAATTTTGAAGGACGAACACAAGGTTTAACACAAACCCTCTCATTTTGGAATACACCATCAGTACGCGAGGGGATTGGGTTAGTAGAGTGCGCCCTAATCGCGATCGGATCGCCATGAAGTTCCCGTGGATTTCCGATGAACGCAAACTCGAACAATGGCTGGAGGTTAGATTTATTTTTCAATCCTATTTCAGCATAAAATTCTAATTGTGCTTGAATTTTGTTCATCAAGCATGAGAAGAACATTATGTTTGATCTTCTTACAGGGTCCTCTCCACTTCCCTCACCTACGGAACCTGAATATCACTAGGTGCTCCAGACTGAAGCATCTCTTAGAAGAGGGGCAGGGGCTTCCAAGTCTACTATTTTTGCATATCGAGGGCTCAGAGGTAGTAGAGGGGATTAAAATAGCAGCACCTAGTCTTAACAGCATTTTTGTGGGCGAGTGTCCTAAAATGAAGAGAGCGGTGGAATGGGAGTGGCTGACCACTCGCCTTCCAAACTTGGAGCGCATTACGACGTGTTTTTGTGAGAAATTAGAGGAGATGATCGGTGGGCATATCCAAGAGGTGCCACTTGTCTTCTTAAAAGTCTCAGAATAAAACGATGCAACAACGTGAAAGGGGTGCTGCTGACACAGGACATGTTGCTCCACCTCCCTCTCCTCCAAGAGATAAGTGTCGAAGAGTGCGAGGGCATAGTGGCGATAATAGGCACCGTTCCCAACATGATGCCCTCCTCCTTCCCAGATTTAACACGCCTGACTCTATGGGATCTTCCAAATCTGAGGAGCGTATGTGATGGGACCATGAGTTGCCATTCCCTCGAATCTATTAGTGTGAGACGGTGTCCTCACCTCAAGACCATTCCTGTGCCGCTCTTCTTGCATGACGATGGCCTCCCATCTCCACCGCCTTCTCTTCGAGAGATTGCAATGGACAATTGGCAAACATGGGATTTGCTAGAGTGGGACCATCTTCTTGCCCCGTATGTATTTGAACGCTTCCTCCGGTTTTATCCCTAGTGTCGTACCACACAATTACTTTCATTACAGCTTGAAAGTGTCGTTGAAATTTAGTTGTTATGGCGCTATCTGAAAATTAAGGAAAAAAAAAGTACTCCCTCAACATTGAATGAATAATAGTGGCAATGGTCCTTGCTCTTATGTTTTGTTTTGTTTTGTTTTTTGCGGCCAAGGCACTCTTTGTATATGCTAAAGATGATTCTGGCACCGACTCTACAAAGAGTCATTCTAACTATATGGAAATTCTTCATCGACTGATGTACGAATCCTTGTATGTCAAACAATAACTTTTCGTGCTCCTGAAATGATCAGAATATAAAGATGACAAAGGATTAAGGGCCCCAGAAAGAGTGATATCAGTTTTAGAAAGATTTTGTATGTCTAACATTTCTCATTTAGTAAAAGAAAATGGATTCTGACAACCTTGTTGGAAAGATGCTGAAGCCTAGAAAAGTAAAATTTGGCTTATCCTTTTTCAAATCTCATTAAACTCAAATAACGAAAATAATTCATTGCTATAACAATTTAGACACCTGTCAAAAAGGGCCACTGAGAAATAAAGTAGACCAAAGAGCCATTCATTTAGGTAAATTATTCTAACACATGAAGTACCATCTTGTTGGAGAGAGGATAGGAAATTTATTGTATTTCGATGCAAATAAATGATGGGAAAGCATTGAACTTAATCGGTCTCTTTATTGTCATGATCCTTTTCCTAAGAACAATCGTCTAATCTTGACTCAAGTGTCAAACGATAAATGGAAGCAAAATGGTAAACAAATAGTTCAATTTAGATCCATTTAATTAGTTTTCATTCTCAATGCAAGAAACTGAAGGAGAATGCATTGTGAACGGAAGCAATTACAACGGTCTATGCTTACACTTGTTATCTATCTGCTTAAAGATACGCTACAATTTCTGAGGGATTCAATTCATAGTCTGATGGCTTCTTACACCGTATGTTGCAGGAGCCAGAACATTTGGCCATCTCTTGGACTCGTTCTTGGGAAGAAAAGGCTCTCTCACGGGGGTTTGTATCTTGAACGCCACATTTGTTGCATGAAGGCCCTCTGGTTTGATCCTGCAAAGATCAGATGGACACAAAGGCGTCTGTCATCAATGTGGTGGCGTTGCCCATCACTCGGATTTGCCCTTTTCTTGGCCGTGGCAATCAACTTCCTGTATTCGGTCGTGTACGATGGCTTTAGCCTAACTGTCGTCAATTTCTAGACCAACCTTTGCCTTAATGAGTTCCTCTACAGGATGGCTGAGGTGGCGGCCTTTACGATTGTAAGTTTCGGAAGATGCTGTTGGCATTGGAAAACAGTGGTTCAGTGAATTCTTCTGCCATACTGGGAGCTTGATTATGCTGCATGGCGTATGGAAAGTGGTGAGGATGGTGTGAGGAATTCTTGGGATTTTTTACTTAGCCAGCACGTACAATTTGCTCTTTATCTACGCGGTGGAGTTGTTTCTAACCGGGGTGAGGAATGCAGCTCTTGGGATTGCAGCTCAGGCGTGGCAAATGGGTGTGATTTTGGCACCTTTCATGGCAGTATTAGGAGGCGGGTTCCCTTTCACACTCTTTGCGGTTTCTGCAATTCTGGGAGGAATACTAGCGTTTTACCTCCCGGAGACGTTGAGTCAGCCTCTGTATGATGTTGGTAGTTTGTTTGTAAAACAAATTGAAAGGTGCCTTGTCCCACATTGAAAAGATGTGAGTGCGCACGTGGACGAGATTTGGCACTAACCAATAATCATTAATCTTTATTTATTGGAAAAATTCGGATTTATTTTTATAAAAAATTAACCATAATGTCATATTGAAATAATGCGACTATTCATGAAGAAGTTATGATTATTTATTATTTATTATGTATTTATTTCGAACTTTATTTTTTTCTTCCAACGGTTATCTTAGAGTTCGTATCTATTCAAATATAACTTCTTAATCCTTAAAAGGTTGTGTCTACTCGGATATAACTTCTTTCGAACGGATATCTTTGTTAATTTTTTGCAACTTTTCACGAAGAGTTACCTATGTTTCTATATATATGTCAATTTTGAAAAATCATGAAAGGGTTCACAATTATTGTTATTTTTCGAGTCCTTTCAAAACCAGCAATTGCTTCCAATTGTTTCCTAGAGAGACCACGGAGTTATACTGAATTCTTTATCTAAGTATTCTCATTTGAGACTTTATTGTATCCTGGAGGAAATTTATTGGTGACCATTAGCAACTTTGTGAGGTAAATAAATCCTTAAAGAAAGTGATATTACGCATCAAAGTCCGTTGCGATTGCTCTATTGATTCGAACATACATTGACTTCATTGTTCTACCCAAGTACAAAAACGATTTCCCCAACAATTTTAAGGATTTATTTTGCAACAATGGAGTCAGAATCAATTAAAGTCAAGTTTTGTTCAAGGCATTCCTTCTGCTTTGCTACCATGAATTTTGCTCGAATTGGTCCGTAAAAGCACGCTCTTCTTTTGCCGTCAAAATCAGCCACCGGATGCTAGTGATTTATCGTCACCCACCATTGATATATCTTACGCACAAAATGGCATAGCATGACTCGTGGGGGTGGAGGATATTTTGGATGAGGATACCGAGGCCTCTGGTGATAAGGATGATCATGTTTTGGAGGAAGTAATCAACTAAGGAAATCCTAATGGATGTCTGTCGATACAAAAAGAAGACGTGCATACGGAGGAGACTTCGAATTCTTTGGCAAAGGAAGCAAATATCTCTAGTGATCGCATGCTTGATGATGCTACTAAATCCAAAGAAGGTTCAAGCAAAAAAAAAAAATCAGAAAGGACCATGACTTGTTGCACGTTGATCTGTTCCATGATGGGTTGATGCTCGTTGACAAGCACATACGCGAGGTCCGTGCACCGCTCTACGAACTTGGTTGAGCAAGGGCTCGGAGTGGTCGGTTCGTGCAGAGTACGCTATTCTTCCACGTGATTCTCAGTGTAATTGCCAGTTACGTTGCTGTCCAACTTTGGAGGACCATCGCCTCCGGTTTTCACAAGGGATTGGTGTCGGTTGCATGGAAAGTTGCGTGCTTCTTCTCTGGTATGGCCTTTTTTATCATGACTATTCTGAATTTTTCTCTTGCGGAAGAAGTAGATATTTTATTAGATATTAAGGTAAAACATAAGGGGTTATTCTTTGAGCCAAGGTAATTATGTGGAAAAGATGTTGAATAAATTTCAATATCTTAGATTTCAAAGAAATGAATAATCCATTTCATTTATTGTAGAGGGTCTTTAACATGAGTGCTATAGGGAATGTACGCGATGCACTATATTGACCCGATATTGCTTATTCCATGTGTAAGTTGAGTACATATATTTGTAATCCAAGTATAGAACATTTGAAAGTCATTACCCGGATTTTTTTTTTTTGGTTATTTTAAAGAACTAAAAAAAAAATTGAGATTATTCTATAATAATCATTTGGCTGTATTAAGAGGATACACCGATACTAATTGGATTATAAGTGTGAGTGATAAACAATCCACTACTGGATGAATTTTCACATTTGATAAATGTGTTGTTTCTTGGACGAGCAAGAAACAAATGTGCCTAACTCACTCAACGATGGAATTCGGACTTGCTGCTTTAGTGACAATTGAGAAAGAGGCTAAATGGATCAAAAATTTGTTGTTGGATATTAAAATATGGCCTAGTCCTATGCCTCCTATTTCTATTCATTGTGATAGCCAGGCTACTTTGGCAAAAGCCTATAATACCACATATAATGGTAAGTCTAAACACATTAGCCTAAGGCATGAGTATGTAAGACAATTGATTAAATATTGTACCATAACAATTGTTTATGTGAGGTCAAGTAATAATTTAGTCGATCCCTTGACAAAGGCTTTACTAAGAGATATGGTAATAATGACCTCACAAGAAACAGGGCTGAAACCTTTTAATTAAAATCACCAGAAATGGTAACTCGACATTTTTCTAGAATATCACTAGTTACAAGGTTCAATGGGTAAGAACAAGTTACTGAATGTGATTGTTTGATACTGGCGTAGCCCTGATATGAGAAGTCAGTATCGTCTATTACGTTTCATAGGTTGAATTGAATTCTTAATGAAGTATATTACTAATTTGTAATATATTAATAGTAACAGAAACACATGGTAGATACTTCACTTATATGAGCTTATAAGTGGTGCCGCTTCTTACGAAAGTTAGGGTTGCTTTCTAGAGCACTCATGAAACAGGATCAAGCACATGGCCATAATAGTGCGGAGTAATATAGAACTTCTCACTGAACAAGAGGTTAGTATACGTGCGGTATGTCCGATTCTATCGTTTAAAAGTACAAATTTAAAGCCGAGCTATTTGTCACTTTGATAGGGTTTTGAGATATTTGCACTAAGTAAAGGTTTAACTCGAAAGAAACCTTTATGTATGTATACTAATCTCATGGAAATGTTGGCTGTATTTTTTTTAAGTTTTATTTTTTATTTTACAAACAAAAGTGGGGGATTGTTGGTAGTTTATTTGCAAAACAAATTGAAAGGTGCATTGTCCCACATTGAAAAGATGTGAATGCGCACGTGGACGAGATTTGACATTAACCAATAATCATTAATTTTTATTTATTGAAAAAAATTCGGATTTATTTTTATAAAAAATTAACCATAATATCATATTGAAATAGTGCGACTATTCATGAAGAAGTTATGGTTATTTATTATTTATTATTTATTTATTTCGAATTTTATTTTTTCTTCCAACGGTTATCTTAGAGTTCGTATATATTCAAATATGACTTCTTAATCCTTAAAAGGTTGTGTTTGTTCGAATATAACTTTTTTCGAACGGATATCTTTGTTAATTTTTTGCAACCTTTCACGAAGAGTTACCTATGTTTCTATACATATGTCAGTTTGGAAAAATCATGAAAGGGTTCACAATTATTATTATTTTTCGAGTCCTCTTTCAAAACTGCAGCCAATTGCTTCCAATTATTTCCTAGAAAGACCATGGAGATATACTAGAATTGCTATTTAGTATTCTCATTTGAGACTTTGTTGTATCCTAGAGGAAATTTGCTGGTGACCATTAGCAACTTTGTGAGGCAAATAAATCCTTAAAGAAAGTGATATCACGCCTCAAAGTCCGTTGCGATTGCTCTATTGATTCAAACACGCATTCACTTCATTGTTCTACCTAAATACAAAGACGATTTCCCCAACATATGATACAAGGGCAGGAATGGAATGGAAGCTGGGGAGAGTGCATGCACGAGTGTAGGAAACAACTCAATTCTCTTACTTTAAACTGAACTTGGTTAACGTAGACCTAAATGAATCTTCTTGATGATTGGATTTTCCTTTTCTTTTGGTTTCACTCAGTTACTTCCTTTCTAGAAGATTTGAAGGGTCGGGTGCGATGACAGTAGCATTGACGATACGAACAAATGATCACTTACTTTCTTTTGTCCTGTTTTTTCTCGGTTATGCCTTACGGACATGAGAAATAAGGATGACAAAATCCGTCTCTAAAAGAAAAGAATGTTAGCAAGAGCATATCTTTCAAGTCGATTGTATTGCCTTGAAGCAGTTGCCATTGTCTAATGAGAACACCTTATACTGAACAGCGACTATACCGCCTAATGAGAGCACCTTTACTGAACTTCAACTCATAGTTGTTTTCAAATGAAGGCATCGTACTCAACATAATGAACCATCCATGTCTCATAGACATGAGAGTATTAGCCTTTGTGGTTTACGGCAACACGTATCAAAATCACTAACCCTGCTATTGAAATATTGAAAAAGAAATATCTAACCATTATGTTATTAATGATTTTACTTTAATCCTCTTAGTTAAGCATCTACCTGCGAATGTGAATGCTAAACTGCTTTTACGCAAGAGCAAGAACCCCACTAGTTTATTGACATGAAAGGTGAGTTTACCGCAGGACAATTTGCTTAAGGAGCAACCTCCCTGGGTAGCACAGCCAATTTTATGCTGAATATGCAGAACACCGTATCTCTTGGACAAAGAAAAATCTCCACTTCTAGCCCTTGTACCTACACACTTTTTCTCACCACGTTCTTATACTTTTAATTCGTTTAACCAAATCCTCCGAATCAAATCCAGCTAATGTGATCATCAAATAACTCATAAGTATGATGTAGTAAAATACGTGTGAGATTTTGTGACCACCTTCGACAATTCTGAAGATTTATGATGTTAGATAAAGATGTGATATATTATTTAAATTTGTTAACACTCTCCTTATGCATAAGCTGGACTTTGATTTTAGCCTAAAGCATGAAAATATGCAATTAGAAAAACAAATAAAGACTTAGAAGATTTGAATATTTTGGTACCGTGAGATTTTGTGGGCTTTGAAAAATAATATGAACAAACATATTATTTTCAATTAGAAATGATGTTATAGATTTTGAGAAAAAAGTTGTTACTATAAATTATATGTGTCAAAATGGGTCTTAAACCCACTTATGACTCATTTAAAATATAAATGAATCATAAATGGGCCACTTTAATTTTAAAGAGGTTACTTAAATGAGTTTAAAGGTTAAAAGCTTAAAATAAATCAATCACATTTGCGATCACAAACAGCTCCCAAATCATCCGATGGAAGGGAGTCCGGCCCACTAAGGCCTTATCACCTTTCTCCGAAGATGAAGACCGGAAAGGACGCCAATTCAAGCCACCTCCGTCCCACTTTTTAAGTATCTCTCCTTATTTTGGACCCTATTCAACTCAAGCAATGACGGTATCTGGGGAATAAACATTGGCTAACTCTGACAACATCTAGAGTTCCTCGAACAATGAGATATCTCACACCAGGATAAGATTTAAAACCCATTTCTAAACTTATTTAAATAGCTCACGTTCTTACTTTTCATTTTTAGTCTTATAAAAATATTTATTATAAAAATCCAAATAATAATTTTTTTTTTTTTCTTTTTTTCTTTTCCCTCTTCTTCAACCAATCGCCGGCCACAACGACGGCCGGCGACCGGGCGAGCAAGGGTCTTAGGTGAGCTCGAGCTCGAGCTTGTCGATCCGCAAGTTGAGGTCTCGACCTCACCAGATCCGGCGAGCTCGAGGCCTCGCCTAAGGTTGACGACGCTCGAGCCTCGCCGGATCCGAGCTCGCTGGATCTAGCAAGGCTCGAGCTTCACCGATCTGGCGAGACTCGAGCTCGTCGGTCACGGGCGAGCCCAATCGAGCCCGAGCTCGCCGGATCACGGTGAGGTCGATGCCTCACTAGAATCGGGAGAGACCAGCTCACCTAAGGTTGCTCGCCGGCCGTGGGCGGGCGACGGCGGCGATCGGCTAAAGGAGGAGGAAGCAAGAAAAAAAGGAAAAAAAAAATTGAAAATTCGATTTAAAAATAAAAAATATATATTAAAAGTAATACATGGAAGAAAATCGAATAAGATTTTTCAAATTTTAGGCAAAAACCTAAAAATATTGTTATTTTTCTATAAAATCATTTTCTAAAAACATTTTAAAAAAAAGGAACCTCAATTTTTAAAAAGAATTATAAAAATTGTTCATTAAATTTGCATTAAATTAGAGTGTTTTAGCAATACCATTTAAAAAAAAAAAAATAAAAAACAAGCTTTCCTGGATTTGTAAATATTTTAACAATATAATCTTTAAAAAATTATAATTTTTTTTTTTTAAATTTGTTTAAATATAGAAGTGTTAACAATATGGATCAGGTATAAGCAAAAAAAAAATCATAATATATTTAAATGAGTCATAAATAAATTAATTGATCAATTTGTATTAAATTATTTATGATCTATCCAAATTCAATTTGATCCATTTAATTAATAGGTTTACTATAGTTTTAATTAAGTACGTGTCTTAAAAGACGCTGGTCAACAGGACTGATATTATTTTGCCTCCCTTCTTTCAGGACGACAAGACCTCGCGACACTGCCCAACATTATTGACCTATCCACAAAGTATGTAAGAGGCGTACAAGGCACGTCACATGCATTGCCAATTTCCACGGGAAGTGACGATGACACCAGACAGGACACGTCCATTAAATTCTCACTCTTTTTTTCTTCGGTAGGTGGGGGGCAGTTGTAAATCACATCCCCTAAGATGTCGAGACAACACCTCCATCTATGATTTGAATAGTTTATGGAAAAAGTTATGCTCTAAATTAGCAATATAAGTGAAAAACAAGATTAGCCAAAACCCAAATAAAATGAAGAGACATCACGAGAGCGGCGTCATCCAGGGGAGATGGGAGAGCCTTATGAATGTGTTTATTTATACATAGGGAACCGACGGGGTTAGAGTTTTGTTTTCGTCCACAGAAGATGTTGTAAGGACTAGGGAATGTATTTCTTTGCTTGTTGTGGGGAGGAACGTAGGAAAGGCATGTGCTAACCACTCATAAATCATAAAGTAAATCATCCTATATATCAAATACCTCCATTTATTACTCCTGTATTCATTTTGTACTCTCTTATCTCCCCATCAATCGCATGCACCTCTTCAAAGTCATTTGAATGGGTTAAGTTTCGAGTATTAAGTAATCGTGCCTGTGATTGCTATATTTCTAATACTTAAATTTAATTCTTTTGTGGATTTGGAGAATTTATGTGTCTTTTTTGACATTTTTATATTATGCTTTTATGTCAATGTTCGTCACGAACTCAAGTTATTTATGTATATTTAGAATCTAGCCATATAATAGTAACAAAGAATAAACTAGTAAATAACAGATTTCCCATAATCTTATCTATTGCGAAGGCAACTATATGGACCGCTTCATAGGCCATAGCGTCAATCGACACCGGGACTTCAGTCAGTTTCATTGCTCATTTCCTCTGGGCTGGACAGAGAATCCAAACTGCCTTCTGCATAAGAGTCTTCCAACTAAAGCCTAGCGAGAGATGCAGTCTGTTCCAACCATCTTGCCATGCGGACAACATTAAAACCGGTTCCTTTTAAGGTTTTGTTTAAATGCTTGGGAACATGTCAAATGACTTCATGGTTACTGATCAAAACGCACACGTCGACAAGCTTTAATGTAAAATTGTGAACTTTGAGACTAACCGGTTCCTTCTTTCCATCTTTCTAGTGGTCATTATTCTAGTCTGAAGCACCGTCCGAGAAGTTCCGGTCCTTGACCGAAATCCCACCGTGTTGACAAAGAAAAGTCTAATTCACATGCAGCGAGAAACTTCATCGTGTTACCGAAAATGGTGACGTGCAAAAGGAGCACACAGTTAAGTTACATTAAATCACCTTGTCTTATCTTTGTTCCCGTTTTTGGTCATTGATTAAGAAATACGTTATGGAATTCTAGTGGAAGAAGATACTGGGCAGATTAATCGCAGCTACGGGAAGCCTTTCGAAAGCGGACCGCGTTGAGCGATTGCACGCAATTGCTGTCCCCGGATGGAAGATTTTCTAGGAAATTAACGTAGGATGAGTTATGTCGACTCTCCTTTTAACTGTTGGTGCTTCTAAGCTACCCCATTAATGGCGTTGGAGCTTGAATTATCGGTTCCTGCGCCAGTATGGACCCAGTTTAGAACAGATTCAATAGAACATTTGAAGATGGCTATTTGTCCAGCTCAACGTGACCGGTCCAAATGTGGGGAGTTTCCTAGCACCTTCCTAGGATTACGAAAGCAGTACAAATAAATCGAATCGACCAATTTTAGGTGAAAAAAGAACGAATAGGACTTGCTTGTGTGCGAATGGACCATATGTGAGTGAAGACTTGACAGACTGGACAATCTAACCTATAACCTTTATTGGACCAAGCTCGACTGACCCTCGTGACAGTAGACGTGGCGTCGCAATCACATAATGGGCAATTGTTGGTGCTTCTAAGCTACTCCGTTAATGGGGTTGGAGCTTCAATTATTGGTTACCGGGCCAGTATGAACCCAATTTAGAACATACTCAATAGGACATTTGAAGATGACCATTTTTTCTTTATCTAGCTCAGCATGACCAGTCAAAACGTGGAGAGTTTCCCGGTACTTTCCTAGTATGACGAAGGCGGCGTGAATAAATCGAATGGCGAATTCTATGTGAGAAAAGAAAGAATAGGACGCACGCTTATGCGTGAATGGGCCACCCATGAGTGAGACTTGACAGACTTGACAGCCTAGCCTATTACCTTTATTGGACCAAGCTAGATTGACCCTCGTGATGCGTAGACCTACCAGGCGTTGCAATCGCATAATGGGCAAAAAATATGTGAAAGGGGGATCATACAATGCCCTCGATTCAAAAGGTGAAATTATCAAAATAATTTTAAATTTATTATCATCGTATTAATTCAGTTTAAATTTTTTTATTAATTAAATTATAAATATTTTATAATTATGTCAATTGATAAAAAAATTAGTTCGATAGACTGAATTAAAATAAAATACAAAAAATTTGAAATTCAATTGACAAAAAAAATTTAAGGCTTAATTAACACAATTATAATAAATTTATGATTTTTTTTTTTTAAGCCTCCCTTTCTAGGAGAGTTGTCATATGTAGAATTATGAAAGAAAAGAACTTAGCCATTGGTTGAAAACTTTGAAGTTTTACTGATACTTTCTATAAGACTTTATGACAAAAAGCATGTGATTGCAATGGTACTATGACGAAAGGATCAGCCCCTTGAAAGGACCATACAAGCTCCCATTGAAAGAATGTGTCCAGATCAAAATACATAGATGCATGGAAAATCATGGATTGCCAAAATCAGAACTTGAGCATGGCATGATCGGATGGTTTGGGAAAATTTTCATTTGGCGGACAAGTTAATGCCAAATAAATTCCAAAGCCATTAACTTTAAACCGATAAAATTTCCTGCTTCCTTCCCACATGGAAATATCATAGATCACTTTAATGCAATGCTAATGCGCCAGCCGCTGAATCATATAAGACGCTACACTAGACGGCCAACATGTGCTGAAACAAAATTAGAAGAAAACACAGGAAGTTGATCATCAGCTCTTGACCAACATCCTCAAAGAGGATGTCATGAAAAAGTTCGATTTTGTTACGCACATGTTGGGTTTCTACAAAATTGTGTGGAATTTTGATGCTGTAGCCCAATCGGCGTGACTTGATGGCCAGAAGTCAAAATCTAATTATGTAGCTATAAAATATTACCCAACTTTCTAAAACATACATAAGAAATTATAGGGAATCTAAGTAAGTCCTTAAATTAGTTTATCCGAACCTTGGAACGTAAAATTCCCAACTTAGAAAAGAAGAGATATATTATTTTACCAATAAAGGGTGCGAAGTGCCCACGTTAAAATAAAGAACATAACATGACTAGAGGGATTACCATAGGCGGCTCTCGTAGGTGGCAATACCCCTGAAGGAGGATAAGCTGGTGGAGTAACCTTTAACTGCTCTTCACTATGTCTCCATGACCTTCTAATAGACCCAGAGTGGAAGGCCTTACAGATGTGCTTTTGCTTAATAAAGCATGGACGAGACATCGAGCGGGTAATTGGTCCAGTTTTCATTTTTCTTAAAATTTGCTGTGGTAAATAAGTTACGGGAGGACATTTTTCCCAAACACGCAAAAAATCGGGTCAACCCAATTTGGACCCAGAAATATCCATGTTGCTTCAGGTCAACCCGCACACGAAGAATCCTTTTCTTTTCTTGTGCTTGAATCCTAATTGAAATTTTGGATTAGTGACAAATATGATCAAAACAATTCTAATAATCTAGGCAGACCAAGACTAGACGACTGAATTTGTTTACTAAGTCAAGTGACAAATTTTCTATCAACTGTTCAAAAGATTTTGCTAACGAAAATAATTACTTATAGATTGTCATATCACTAAGTAAGTTAATTTACTAAGATCTCTAATACTGCTTAAGCAATTCACTAGTAGGGTTGGGTTGACCCCTTTTTTAACTGGGCTTTACTCTATTTGCTCGAATGATGGTCAGAAATTTGGAATATGCATAACAATCAGTCTTATCAGCCAATGTATGTGTAATATCATAAAGAAATATACAATTGATATAACTTTCGAAAGATGTGTCTTTTTAGTTAAACTCTAAAGTTGAATAGGAGTCACTTTAAAAATCAGAGCTTTATTTCATTAGTGTTTTTCTAGGTAACTGCTCACTTTGACTGAAAAATCGGACATCTCTTTTGTGAAGCTTCTACCCAGGTTGTGCTTGTACACTTTCATTATTGATATTCATCAAATGTCGTCCTTAGTTTCAGACCAGATTTAGGAAAACTGCCTGTCATGCACTGACGACTGGCTAAGTGCTTCCCAACGCGATCATCCATCATAAGCAGATCCATGGTTTGTGGAGGGACGAAAGTGACCCCCCAAGCAAATGCCTAATTTCCTAAAACTAAGGAGGAAGCGAGAAAATTATCATTTGATCCTAAATCCATTGTGCAAACATATTTTAATCATTGAAAAAAAATTATGTGTGGCAATGTCCTTTTTCTATGAAGAAAAGTAAATAAAGGCTCTGTTTGTTTCATAAAAATAACTTTCAAAAACGTTTTCCGAATTTTTTATGTTCGTTTCATGAAAAATGAACCAGGTTAAGGAAATATTTTCCATCAAAGGACAAACGTCTTCTAAAATAAGAAAAAATGTTTTCCATTTTTCAAGTTGGGGAAAATATTTTCCTTACCCACTCTCCCTTATCTCATATCCTACTAATCTCCCTTCTTTCTTTTTCTTTTTCAAAAATTCGAATTTTTAATTATTTTATTTTTGTTTTTTTTCCTTTTTACTTTTTTTCACCTTCTTCTTCGACTTGTTGTCACAGGCCACAGGCCTGAGCCTCAAGCTCGCCGACCTCGGGTGAGCTTGAGGCTTGTCAACCACGACGACCTTAGGCCTCGTTGCGAGCCGCCGTTGGCCTCAAGCCTTGCCAGATCGATGAGCTAGAGGTTCACGTTCATCACTAGGCAATCGATTTGATGAGCAGTGAGCTTGAGCTCAAGCTTGCTTGGATGGATCGAGCCTCGAGCTCGTTGGCTTGTGTGTAGACTGGTTGCCAGGTAGCCCATCATCATCAAGGCACATAGTGGCAAAGGAAGGAGCGAGAAGAAGAAGAAGGAGCATGGAGAAGCAAGAGGAAGGGGGGAAAAGAAAAAGAAAAAGAAAAAAGAGAAAAATAAAAATTTGATTTTTAAAAATAAAAATAATTAAAAATTCAAATTTTATAAAAATTAAATTTATATATGTAATTCAGCATCGGCGACCGACCTAGACATGGGATGTCAAGCTCAAGGCTCAGTTGATCCAGGCGAGCTTGAGCTCGCCTCGCTAGATGGGCTAGCTAGCAGCGAGCGCAAGCCTTTGGTGAGGCTTGAGGCCAACGACGACGAGTCTTGAGCTCATGAGATTTGGCGAGCTGAAGCTTGCTACTCACCGGCCATGGCAAGCTAGCAACAAGAGGCGAGGCTCGAGGCCATCATTGGCAAGCCTTGAGCTTGCCCAAGGCCGGCAACTGGCCATAGTTGAGTCTTCATCGCCATGGCTGATCGAAGAATAAGTTGAGAAAAGTAAAAGGAAAGAAAATTAAAAATTTGACTTTAAACAAAAGAAAGAAAGAAGAGAGTCCAGTGAGGTATGAAATAAGGGAGAGTGAGTAAGAAAAATATTTTCTTTAATTTAAAAGGTGAAAAATATTTTTTCCTATTTAAGAAGATCTTTTTAATATTTTTTTTCAATTAATTTATTTTCTATGAAATGAATATAAAAAAATTCGAAAAATGTTTTTCTAGAAATCATTGTTTATTAAATAAACGGAGGCTAAAAGATGCCAATTTATCTTTAGACAAGGCTGTGCATAAAGTGGCCGCCCACTTTGACCCGTACGTTGTAAATCTTTATTCTGTTCTCACCTGTAATTATATTTTATTCCTCAGAGACCAGCAACAACTTCTCCCCATTTTCCTGTTCCTTTCGTTCTTCATCAGAAGGCGCCTTGGCTTGTGCAGCAACGGGGCCGGAGCTTCAGTCCTCCTCCTTGTACGTGTCTTTTGTTTGTGCAGCAACAGGACCGGAGATCGAGTCCTCCTCCGGGTATGTATCTTTTACCCTCCTCATATATGCCTGTCTGAACTTTCTGTTGCGACTAGCGACGCTCTATTATAGGATCTTCACCTCGTAATCTAGTCAAATTTCCAGATCTTGTATATCTCTAAGAAACAAAGAACACTTCAATTGTTAATCGGCCCAATAAAGAACAGAAAACTAAGCACTAACTCGTACCAAAATCATGCTTCGCCCTGTTTCGGAAACAACTGTTGTGGAGTTCTTTTTCTTTTTTTTATCAAAATGTGTTATCTACTACATAAGGTGGTTCATGTTTCCAGTGATCATAGAACCAAGACTTTTATTACTTTATATGCTATAGATCCGTGTCTGAACTACATCACAAATCTCAACTCAAACTAACTTTGGAAGCCACCGGCCAAGCCATACTTGATGCTTGTAAACTGGAGAGTTTACCACGTATGCTTACAATTATTTTGTAGAGAACCCAAGTAAATGGAAAATACTTGAGGGCGCAGCTGAGCCAGGTCCAGGAAATTTTGTTGTAAGCCGAGTCAAGGGGAGAGTGCATGATGGAGAGATTACCCAAGAAAGAGCGCACACACTGATGAACATTGAACAAGAAAGAAAACTACTTTCCCAAAGAGAACATTGAAAAAACAACAAAAAAGTAGTTACAAATTGGAAGAGCAAAATTTCCAGAACCAATTAAACATGTTTTGTTCATATCCGAGAATAGAAAGAGAATTTGGGTAGAAATGAGGGTGGGGGTCACTGAAGCAGGGCCTTTTTCCAAAAGAATTGAGAATTGACGAACACTTTTGACCCAATTCCCAAGTCCAAAATTAATTAAAAATCTTGCAGGCCCCGACGCCATTCTTCACCCTGAAAATTGAATTCGAGGTCTTCTTGAAACATATCTGCTCATTCTTTTGTGGGAAACAGAGAAAATGCCCAGAGAGGTGGACCCCTTTTGGAAGTACGTGAAGTCGCTGCCTAACAAACGCTGGAACTGCAACTTCTGCGGGAATCCTTATGCTGGAAGCGCGACCAGGATCAAGGCCCACTTAGCCGGGGTTGGAGGATATGGGATCAATGACTGCAAGGACGTCGATGGCCGAGTGAGATTGGAAGCCCGGAAAGCAATGAAGGGTAAAGGAGCAGCAGAATCGAGCGACGGATTAGACGGCAATGTTGAAGATGGTCTGCATCAGCTTGGGACCGTGAACAATGATGATGCTCGGAGAGAGACTTCATTCGCTGCCACGCCGTTCATAAGCTCTAATGTCGTGAGCGCTGTCGGTGCAAGTTCATTAGCCTTTCTTTCATTGCCCGAGACAAATTTGCCCAGTCAGTCTCTTCCTGCTCAAAACGTGATCCCAGAGACGGACTTCTCATCCTGGTCACTACCCCCTCAATTTCATGCTGACGATTCTAACAGTCAGCCGCTGAATTTGAGTTATCCCATCAACCGTCCAGATCTCGCACCTAAAGCTTTGACTAACATGCCACGAACACTGAATGCAGAAGAGGAAGAACACAATACAGAGGTTCCACAAGGTATGTGCATCTTTTAGTTCACCATATGTTAAAGCTCATGCAAGACGCTTAAACTGTCTTCTCATCCTTACCTAAGAACAGGGATATAGGCAGGGTACTTAGATTTCTATTACTAATAGAAATCACATAATAGACCGGAATTAATTGCAAGAGAGGAGTTTGATAAGAGACGGTTTTGAAAATGGGCGGACAAATGCTTTGAAGGGTGACAGTCAAATCTTGAAAAGTTATAGCTCTCTCTATCCCCTTATATCACCTACATTAAGAACATTTTTTGTTTGGTGGAAGCATAAAAGAACATTAGCTTTTAAACAAATGATAAGAGTCATTCGAAACATAGGAGCTATAAATTAATTGTAATAACTTGCCGCACAAATTGCTGTCTGTAAATAAGTTCACCGATTAGTGACTCGGGAGATTGGACACTTATATCCGTACACATATAAGCATCGGTCTAATTTCAACCTCATTCGCCAAAATTCTGAACATCAGTTCATATTTCATCTATTTTACCTAATGAATTACCAAAAGTACTTTCCAATTTAGAAGGAGGATGCATAGAAGGCGAGCTTGTATAAAGATCCTATTTTGAAATATATGATTGCCAGCTTATCCACAAGTTTTGTCTCCTATAGTAATGTTGCTATAAGTTTACTATGGAGATAGGTAAATTTTGGAATCCATACAGTACTCAACTCTATAAGAATTCTGAAATCTCATTGGGATCCATATAGTATTTAATTGCTGCAATGGCTCATTGCAATCCGTTATATATTCAGCTCTTATAATCAATTTTATTGTTGTTATAAATGCAATGGCAAGCCACGTCTCCGCCAATTTTAATCACTGGCTCTTCCAACTCTTGTTTGGAATAAATCCCACCTAAATGAGGGGCTCATATCATTGGTTATGAAAGGCATGTGAAGATTTGCTTCATGAAAATGAGACTTGGTAGCTTTATATGTGAAATGCAAAATAATCAATTTGAAGTGCGAATGAGGGAAAAGGAAAGCCGTGACGAGGTGTTTTTTAAAAATGAGATTTGCAGCTACTTAGATTGGGAAGATGGTGGTTATTGTTTGAGGGAGAAAAAAGGGGAAGTAGACAGTTACTATAGGCAAGATTCGTTAATAATTTGCTAGTCAAATTGTCATATGATTAGAGAACAACCAACGTAAGTCTATGTTTGTAGGCTTTATTAGATGAGTCTTCTTATTTTGTATCATAATGATGGCAGAACTAAGCTCCACTCCCTTGCTATCCAAAGACTTAAGCACATCCGTCTGAGAAATATTCCACATTTGTTAAATATTTATCCACAAGATATAGCACTTGCACATATAACTATTTTCCAACAGCTGTCCAATAAATTATTTACTCTTTCAATATTCATATTTACCTCCAAATCATCCTTTAATTGATTGTTTTCACATTCAAATGCCACCTATATGAGACTTTAACTAACAACACTTTCATGCATCTTAAATTTAAGTTATATGAATATGCTTGTTTTCATATTTTTGAATAAGTATGGTTGGAATTGTTGGGACACTCACGAAAGTACGGTAATGGGACAACAGATTGTCATGCATTGCCTCCGAGCCATCAATAATATGTTGTTTAGTTTTATCTAGTGCTATTAATTACCATCGCATTTGAGTGACGTGCAAATGGGGCAATCACCAATCAATGATCTAATTGAAAGTAAGTATAGCTCTTTTTTTATAGAACGGTTAAGACATTAGTCTTTGTAATTTAGATATGGATATGAGGTATATCTCATTTTTTTTCAATTTTAATTTCAAAATTCAATTAGGGTCTGGTCAAAGGGAATTTTATTTTTAACTTCTACTTTTAACTCATGGGGTTGATCTAAATTTTTCTAGTATTGTACCGCTCGAACTTTTTGAAAGAATGGGTACATAAATATTAGCATCTATATAAATATATAATAACAAGTTCGTTCTTGAGGATTGCCTTTTAACGGTGACACTTAGGAATCTAAATTGAAAGAGATTGCTTATTCTCTTTGCAAGTAATATTTTCTTGCACTCTCCACTCATTTTGCCTTTAACTAGGATTACTTACCCCATTCAATATCATGAGTTTCATCCGGAATAAAAATGATTAATTTTAATAATCTTTAATGTTGCAAATTAGCAATTATTGAAATTTCCAACATTTTTTGTAAATATTTTTATAAAGTATTTATTTGAACGATTTTATTATTTTCTCTCAATATGAAAGTAATGGAGTTGATTTCATACAAAATTTCTTTATGTCAAATAATAACACCATTAAAAATTCCCTAACTATTTTTGAGTTCATATATTTTACTCTTAACATATATTATCAACTTGGAATTTCACTTTGTTTAAAACATGAAGATTCATATGAAATATGATACATTTTCACGAGTAATTTATGCTAAAATACATACTAGAATCTTCATATTTGTATATTAATGTAAAATATAGGAAGAGCCACTTCCCATATAGGCGTAAATATTAATTCAACCCATCCGATATAGGCCCAAATATTACTTCAACCCATCCCGTAGAAAGCCAAAGAGCCCAACGGCTCAACCCAAAATGATAGCAACTAAACCTAGCAGACTCAAAAGCCGAAGTGGAGTTTACCTGTTCATTAACTATTAAGAGACCAAGCCCAGCAACAAGGCAGGTGATCGCCCAATCCCAAATACCTCCAATTGCCGCCCCCTCCTTCTCCCTCTCTCTCTATTCCTTGATAGTTTTTTTATTTATTTACAACCTTACAATTTTCCTAATTTCATTTCCAGATAATTTTTGGTTTCTTCTTTTCATAAAATCATTTTGTTTTATGAACATTATGTTTTTATAAAATACTACAAGTGTTTCCTTGATATTAGATGCGAGGACATACGATGCACCCGTGGATAGTCAACCAGGTACTTGTGATATGGTCCACGAGAATATGCTAACTCTGAAAAGAAAGTTAGAAGAGCTAAGCAGCCGAGAAGCAGACATGGATGAGTTGGAGACATGGTGTAGGAAAGCTCAAAGGATGAAAGGAGAATACCGGAGTATGGTCCAAGCATTCCGAGAGGGCAGATCTCTTTCTCCGCACCAGATAGAAAGAGTGGATGACTTGAGCAACGAAGTTGAAGAGATTCTAGGCCATTGTAGCTTTCGAAAAGGGTCGACAACGCATGTTGCAGGATGTAGGAAAAGTTCACCCTTGGTAACAACAGAGCTAGTGGGCGATGAAAGTCAGCACAAAATCAAAGAAATTTGCAACTATTTAATGGATGATGATATTTTCATCATTGGCATATGGGGAATGGGAGGAGTTGGCAAGACAGCCATTTTGATGCATGTCTACAATAGAGTACTTGAGAATCCTGCCTTCAATGATGTCTTTTGGGTCACCATACCACAGGAGTTTAACGTCTATGAACTTCAAGACAAAATTGCCAATGCAGTGGGATTATACGATGTCTCAAAGGATAACGACGTGAAGAAGAGGGCATGCATGTTGAATAGACATTTGAAAAAGAAGAAAGCTGTCTTAATATTGGATGGCTTGTGGATGCACTTTGACATTGAGGATGTGGGAATTCCAGTTAAGAAGGGTGGCATTAAGTTGGTATTGACAACTCGATCACTAGATGTGTGTCATAAGATGCTCTGCCAAAAACAGATCAAAATAAAACCTCTAGATTGGGACCTAGATAGGACGTTATTTTTACAAAAACTTTGCTTTCGGAGAGACCTTCCTTCAGAAATTGTAGAAATTGCGAAGTCCATTCTTGTAATTTTTGGGGGTTTGCCACTTGGGATCATTGACATTGCAACTGCCTTGAGGGGAGCAGAGGAAGTGCACGAATGGAAATGCATGTTGCGGAACTTAGAAGAGTTGAGGGTGGAACTTAACGTGTTCAAGAGACTGAAACTTAGTTACGTGAATTTGGGTGATTCCCAAGTGCAACGGTGTTTCTTGCATTCTATACTACGTCTTGGATTTCATGATCCTCCAAATTATACAGAGTTGATAGAGTCTTTCATAGATGAGGATTTGATTGGTGGAATTGGCACCCGGCAAGAACTACACGATCAAGGTAACACCATATTGGATAAATTGAGAAAGTGCTGCCTATGGGATGATATAGCAAAAGATCATCCAGTTCTACACCCGTTGATGAGACACATGGCATTGCGTATGGTGAGGGGCACAACTCACATGATCAAGCCCTATATGGGATTGAAAGAAATTCCAGACGAAAAATTCTGGACCGATAGTCTAGAGAAAGTCTTTTTAAAAGGCAACGAAATAGAAGAAATCCCATATGGCATATCGCCAAATTGCCCTAAACTTACGGGGCTATCATTGAATGACAATATCTCTTTGGAAGCCATCAACGAATCTTTCTTCAAACATCTGAACGGGCTGAAGGTTCTAGATTTAAGCGGCACCGCACTCAGGGAATTACCAAACGCCATCTCTCACTTGGAGAGCTTGGAAGCATTGTTACTCCAAAGGTGTAAGGAATTACGTCTTATACCTTATGTACAAAAATTGGGATCCCTAAAAAAGCTGGACCTGAATGGGTGTGCGATGCTTGAAGAAGTGCCCGAGGGGATGGAGATGTTAGTAAACCTGAGATACCTCAACCTACAAGGTACAAAGATCAAGACGTTACCAGAAAGGGTGTTGGAGAAGCTGGTGAACTTGCAATATGCGAATATTAATTCTGTGGTGGGAGTTTGGCCAACAAAGGTGGAAGGATTCTATTTCTCTACTCCAAATGTTGAAACATTCAATGCATACGTGAGATTTCTCGAGCAAAAAAACTTGCGACAATACAAATTGGAGCTGAGTGCATTTGGAGACTACTTCTTTAGCAAGCTGAGTCTCCGGCTGAGTGCATGTGGAGACTACTTCGTTGGCATGGAGAGGTCTGTACTTATCAAAAGTTGCCATAGTATTGCGGCAAAGGGAGATGGAGAAATTGGTGGGGATGGCTGCCTTCTATTTCCGGAAGATGTGCAAGAGCTGATAGTAGGACAGTGCGGTGGGGTGACAAATTTGTGCGATATAGGCCCACTTGATAATTTGGAGAAGATGATGATAGTGGAATGTGAGAAGTTGGAGGAGCTGGGAGCCCGCTTTCCTCGCCTACAGAGAGTGGACATCGATGGGTGCTCCAAACTGAAGAATCTCTTGGAGGGGCAGGAGCTTCCTTGTCTACAACACTTGTGTATCCAGGGTTCAGAGGAACTAGAGGGGATTAATATAGCAGCACGAAATCTCCGAGAAATTATAGTGCGGGAGTGTCCTAAAATGAAGAGAGTGATGGAATGGGAGTGGCTGGCCACTCGCCTTCCAAATCTGAAGTCCATCAAAATACATTTTTGTGAGAAATTAGAGGTGATAATAGGCGGGCCATGTCCATCGAGTAGGACTCATAATCTTACCTCTCTTGAGATTATAAATTGTGACAACTTGAGGGGGGTTCTGCCGAAGCATGAGGTGTTGCTCCACTTCCCTTCCCTCGGATGTATAAGAGTCGACAACTGTAAGAGCATAGAGGTGATAATAGGCACAGTTCCCAACATGATGCCCTCCTCCTTCCCAAAGTTAACACAACTAACTCTATGGAACCTTCCGGAACTGAAGAGCATATGTGATGGGATCATGAGTTGCGATTCCATCAAGAACATTTGTATAAATGAATGTCCGAATCTGAGGAGAATTCCTTTGCAGCTGCCTCTTCTTGACAGTGGCTTCCATTCTCCACCCCCCTCTCTTCGACGGATTAGCATAGATCAGCAAACGTGGCAAACACTGAAGTGGGACCATCCCCTTGCCCGACGCTCACTTGAACCCTACGCCCATTTTCATTAGTGAGTCGCCCACAAATTTTACATATCTTTTATTCTCTCCATCAAAGGATCAATCTCCCGTGGTACGGTATAATCGACTTTTTTCCCCAAAGTTTATACCAACTGTTAGGCCCAGTGCGTATGACTTTTATTCCAGCTTGAAAGTATGTCAAAATGGTATATAATTATTGAAAATTAGTTGCCATGGCGTTGTTCAAAAATTAAGGTAAGAAAATCAGGCCCTTCATTTTCAAAGAATAATAATGGCAATATTCTAACACTTAATAGTGCCAAAATGCCGAGTCAATTCTTAAAGTTTTACTTTATTAGTTGGGAGAGTTTAAGAGAGCATGTCAAATTCCTTTTTCTTTTCTCTTTTTTGCCTTATCTGTTTTACCTCATCCAGTGCATGTATTTTCAATCTCAAACTTCTTTCTGATTTTTAAATTAATCATTGTACTTTTATCAAAAAGTTAAACCAATGTAAATTAGTCTTTCTCATAGAAACAAATACTTTTCTTGGACTTCCAATTGCATATTTGCACGTGTTGAATTTGTCTTCTAATTTGATTAAGATCGTTTGCCTAGAGAATTCTCTAATTTATTTGGATTGTTTGCATTCTTTCTCTTTAATTTGATTAGCTGAAGGAGTCTCTAATTTCTTTCGCTTGTTTTCTTTTACAACTTGTCAAAGGCTTTGAAGGCTGAAATTTGGGAAGCGCGAATATTGGACGGAATTAGGCAGGAGTATAGGTGTCATCGAGGGAATGGGCCACAGATCATTTTTTGGTAAGCTCTCTCGAAATGCCACGCCATACATATGTTGATAGATTTTTCATTAACATTCATTTGGCACGACTTTGCCAATGACTAACAAAATTTAATCACTCTACCCCTAGAGTGATGAAGCCACGGATGATCAGCTGAGGGATGAATTGTCTTCTGATAACTGCAGACATCAAAGTTATCGCCATTACCACGTCATCTCGCTCGATTGATTTTCAAAGCGGCTCCGGTTCTTGTGATGACAATGCTCAACTTATTGATACCTTCTTAAAAATGATGATTCCAGGTTGCTAATGTTTAGTGCCGTTAAATACAATTTATTTTTTAGCAAAAATGAAGCCTTCACCTCTGTACTTTCAAGCGTTTCCTAATCTTTTTACTTTCAATTTGTCAATTAAGCCCTTTATTTTCACATATTTTTTAATATAATCCCCACAGCATAAAGTCCAGCTGAATTCAGCTAGAGTGGCCTTAAATTGTGGATAAACTTTTTCTAATGTGAACATCCACATGAGTGTTTACATTGGTTAAAAATTTTATTCACATCAAACTCTAACGTTGTTTACATTGGCTTTGTTTTTCCCCTTACATCCGTGTGGGCATCATATTTTGGTGCCGCCCAACAGATGTGTTAGCTAAGTTTGGTCAGATTTGATGTGAGCGACTTGATTAGAGAATTTGTGAAAGTATAAAAATTTGATTAGATAAATTGAGAATAAAACGGCTTCATAGAAAAGGTATGAAAGGACAGAGAAGAAAAGCATAAACTTTTTGTCGTATGAGAGATGCAATCTTCGGCATATCCAGCATCGTTGGTTGTGCCACCTAGTGAGGGTAGTTCATTAAGCACTAGTCTTGAGGTAAACTCTCCTTTTATTTCAAAGAACTGGTAGGTTTGATGCTCTTGTATGAAGGCAGATACCATTCACATTTACAGATTAGATGCTTAGATGAGAGGATCAAAGTAAAGATCATCAGTGGCATATGCATGTTTTCTTTCTGAACATATCGATGGAAGGGTCAGTGATTCTAATCCCTTAGAAGTCATGGCATTGTAAGCTAATCATGTGTTGCTGCGAACGACATAGACTAATACTTTTGTGTCAGTGAAATTGATAATTTCATTATGTGGAGTACATTGCCTTAATCTGAAAACAACAAAGAGTAAAAGTTCAGTATATGTTTTAATCATGTGATCGCAACTGCTTTAAGGCAACACAACCCACTTGAAAGATATATTCTTGTAAGCAATTCTCTCCTTGTTTGAGAGACGAATTTTGTCATCCTGCTTTCTCAGGTCCAGAAGGCATATAACCAAGAAAAGCGAAGACAAAAGAAAAAAGTGATCATGTGTTCCGGTAGTCAATGCTGTTGCGACCAAACGTGATCCTTCAATTCTTTCACATAAGTAATTGAAAGGAAACAACAAAAAGGAAGATCCTATCATCAAGAGCAGTCATTTAAGTCTACATTGATGGAGTCTAGTTTAAAGTAAGAGAATTGAGTTACTTCGTACACTTGTGCATGCACTCTCCCCACCTTCCATTCCAGCTATTGTATCGTACAGAGGCCGATTTAACGTCTCCGAGAGGTAAAACGCTAGTATTCATCCCAGAAGTGCACCCACCTCAAAGTATGCAGATGGAAAGCCACCTCCTGAGACCACCACAAAAGGCACCAAAATCGTACCAATTTGTGCTGCCTAAGCTGCACAGCAAAGAGCTGCATACCTCATCACGGTCGGAAGCAGCTCCTCCATGTAGATAAAGAGCAAATTATATGCGTTGTCCATGCCAAAAATCCCTAGAATTCCATTCGCCAACCTCACCACTTCTGATCCCGTGTAGCATCATCAAGCTCCCAGATAGGTAGAAGAATCCGCTAAACCAATGTGTTCCAATCAGCAATGGCTTCCTCCCAAATTTATCAAGCAAGACTGCTGTCATCGTGAAGGCCGGCATCTCAGCCACCCTGTTGAGGAAAACATTAAGGGTAAAGGTTGGTTTGCAGATTGACGATGCTTAAGGTAATGCTGCAGTAAACCAAACACAGGAAGCTTATTGCTAGAGGCCAAGAAAAGGTGAATCCGAGTGATAGGCAACTTCACCATATTGACAAGAAACCCTTATATCATGTCCTTTCAATCTTTGCAGGATTGAACCTCATTATTTTTTTCATCCGCGTCCTCATTAAGTGCGAGGATGACCACATTGGAGAGGTTTCTTGTTGGCTCTTGTAAATAGCTCACATAGGCCTCATGGCCTCGTCAATCTTCCCCTGGACGAGATACTACTGTGAAGACTCCAAGATGAAAGGGAGGACCCCCTCAAGAAAGAGCATGGAGGGAATGGAGGAACCAATGTAGAGAGCTCGCCATGAGGGGAACACATAAACAATGCTGCATAGAAGAGTGATGCCGCACGAGAAGAAGTAAAAAGTGGACAATCCTGCGGCCTCGCGCTTCTTCGGGCCTATAAGCTCGATGGGTAGTGTGAAAGCGCATAGGCTGACCCTGCCCAATCCAGTAATGAAGCGGAGGAGGCAATAGGTCCTGTAATCCGGAGAGAGGGCCATCAAGCAACCAAAGATGGTGTTCAAGATACAAACGACCATGAGAGAGCCTTTTCTTCCCAAGAACGAGTCCGAGAGATGGCCAAATGCTGCAGCTCCCCTGCAACATACAGCATGAGAATTCATCAGACTGAATTCAATCCCGTAGAAACTGTAGTGTCTCAATAAGCAGATACATGACAAGTTAATGCATACATGATTCTAACTGCTTCTGTTCATAATGCATTCTCCTCCATTTCTTACATGAGAAGGAATACTAATTAGATTGAACTATGTGTTAACTATTTCGCTTCCATCTATCATTGACACTCTAGTCAAGAATAGACAATTGTTCTTAGGAAAATAATGAAAAGAAAGAGACTGATTGAATTGAATGCTTTCACATGAACTAGCTGAAGCAAAAATTTACACCGCATTTTTTAGACTGAAAAGTATTGGCTAAGCAGCTTTACCACAGACTGTCATGCATTCAACAAAGCACAACCGTCATTCAACAAAGTATTGGCTATGCAGCTTAACCTGAAACAATAATAACTCGTCTGATGCATGTTTATACATTTCATGCTTGAGATGCTGGCAATGGTCATCAAACTAAGGTCACCGCTCCGGATTGTGATAATTTGGTCCGTAAACTACAGCTCCTCTTTTTGCGCAAAAATTGGAATGCAAACTTCATCAACACACTCTCTCAAACACCCAACCCCCCAAAAGAAAAAACTGACTTATATTCGAGATAAATACCAAATTCAATCAATACTTCAATGAATTTATAAGCAGAATTCTGAAATTTTGTGCACAGGATGCATTATAATTACAATCATTCACAAAAACAAAAATCGATGATCGAAGGTACTGATTAAATTTTGTCTGATTCAGAACTTTGATGATAAAAGTTACTGATTTCCCCTGGATATATTACCTTATGTTAGCCGTTTTATCCTGCGTAAAAATGCATTATAATTAGTAATTACAACACCGCGACGGCAACTCCGATTCACCTGGAAAGATGGCCGATCCTCCCCCACTCCAACCTCTCCTGCTCCCGAAACCCTAGCGTTCGGCCCCCACTCCTGCGAGGCCTCCTTCGGCAACGGCTTCACTCGCCGCCTCGACATCCACTTCGCCGTCGAAGGCGAAGGAGGAGGCAGGGGGGAGGATGGTTCCGGTGCTTCCGCAGGGAGACGCTCGAGTGCTCCATCTGCGAGGGAGGGCATCTGAGGATGTCGCCCGAGAGGATCAGGATGGCGGTGGGAGGGGAAAGGTCGGACGGCGTGATGGGGAGGGAGCGAGGAGGAGGAGGAGGAGGAGATGCCGGTGTTCGAGGACGGCGCGTTCCAGATCGCCGAGGGCGGGGGTGGCCACGAGTTGGGGTTTAGGAGAGGGCAGAGTCTCGTGAGCAACGGGTTCTTGGAAAATTATGTGGACTGGTTCCTAAGCGGCATCCGGTTCGTCATTTGATCAGGTCGATTCGTGTCATCAAACCTGGGAGAGTTGCAGTGCGATCAGGTTATGCATTTGATCGATCTGTTTGTCCTCGTCTCTGTTCTAGTTGTGTCAGTTAGAATCCAATTTATTGGAATCTGGAATTTGCTGGTGGCCATGGGAATCTGGAATTTGCTGGTGGCCATGGGAATTGATCAATGGCTATGGAAAGCTTGAGACCTTTATTGGGACTATGTTCAAAAAGGAAAAGTTTTGCCTATGTTGGACTTATACATGCCATTTGAATTGTTGATTAAGTGAGTCTCGTATAATCAATGGTAAAAATAATCCCCACTTATGTAGCTTCAAATCTGGACAAGTCTCACTCATTTTCATTGCGATAGAAACACAATATCCAAGTGACAAGATTGGCGTGTAGCCTTAACTCTCTCACTATCAAATTTTCGAATAATTTCAAGCTATAATATTCATGGTTACGATAGTGGCATAATTTGGCCCGCCCCCATATTACCGCTGAACATAAAAAAAAAAATAGTCACTCCTCAACCATCTATCACTTTCAACCAAAAAAAAAAAAAAAAAACCGCCAAAAAAAAAACTAAAGCTCTCCAGCAGAACTCCAAGAAATCAATCCATATCCGAATAGAGAGCCAACCGCTAATCTATGAAATCACCTTTCTACTAGAAAATAAACCAAACACTTGGTGTGCACACTCTTCCACGTATCTCAGCGAGGCGAGTAGGGAGCCACTCGATCACCACACTACCGGTCACCGACAAGCCGCTATTGGGGGAGTATTTCCTACTCCACCAAGCCATTGCACTGGGACTCAAATCAGACGGCGTTGTTGCGGGTACGCGCAGCCGTAGGAGTGATTCAAGATGCGGAGAAAGTAGGTGGAGGTCTCAAATCGGTTGTCGGAAGGAGGGTTGGATCTCAAACCGGTTAGAGATGGAGGAATGTGGTGTGGGGTCTGGATATGGGTCCAGGTCACTGGTCTTTAAAGAGAGGGTTTGGATTTCCTTGTAAACTTCTAAAACGTGGGGGATCTCACTCGTTCGTTGAATCGGCCATCTTCAATGGAGGTGCATCCGCAGCACGTCAAGGAAGAAAGAAATAAAATGGTATACGGGATGAAAAAGGAACTCCCAGATCGAGACACGAGAGAAGAAAGCTTCCATGAAAGGGAGAGAAAAGCTCTCAAGCGAGAGAGAGAGAGAGAGAGAGAGAGAGGGTTTGGAATGGAGGGTTCTGTTCACATTGAGGAGTTTGCTGTGTTAGTTGCCCTGTCATTGATGTCGGATTAGAAGGACAAAAGGAACCCACCCACCAAGCAAACGAGTAGAATCCTATGATACTTATCTACTTTCAAAAACTGAGGAAGGGAGAAAGATAGTCATTTGTTCCTAAACCCGTAGTGCGAAATTGTTTTGCCGGAGTTCAACTCAAAAACGAAAATGGAAGCGTAACTTCTGCGGGAAAGAGTGTGGCGGTGGACGTGGTGACAAGGATTCCTGGATATGGGATTAATGAGCGCAGGGATGTCCATGGGCGAGTGCATGCGGAAGTCCACAAAGCAATTGAGCATAAAGAGTTGAGGATAGAACGGAAGGGAATGTAGAAGGCTCATCCTACATTCAGTTATTGAATTCCAACATTCCACCGACCTAGCATCGATCCATGAGCAAGGAAAGACAGCTCCAAAGAACCTTCACTCGCTGTGGGTGCAACTGCATTATCCTATCTTATGTTAGATGAGTTGAATTTATCTGAACCTCAGTTGGAGGGCGGTGTTCAATCTCTCCCAGATCAGGACAGAATTGAACAGAGAGGGACCCTCTCATTCTGTCCACCGCAGAATTCCATTGTTCCCGAGCTTCTATCTAGAATTCGGTACCAGAAGCTTTGGTTGACATTGCACATCGACCAAAATGATGAAGACAATGGAACCAATTGGGACCTTGGGAAAGGTACGTGCAGCTCCCGAATTCACCATACAGGTAGTAGAATCTAAATACTCATGCTAACGCTGAGATTTTAAGTTGTCTTAATTATCTGCATAAAATTTAATGAAACATGCAATGATGTGCGAATGATTATAAGCGTACAATTAGGAAGGATGATGTAATATTGAATGGAAACAAGGAAACGGGGAGTTCATATCTATTTGCTGTATTCCTTTCCAAATCACATCCAGAGTAAAAGGTCCCCCAATAATGTTGTCAACTTGAATAATATAGAACTGAAGATTATTGTTATTTACCTTCTGGAAGCTAAAGTGTGGTTAAAGACTTTGACCGTGGCTAAGTCTCTTTGCTTTTTTTTTTTCCTCATACGGATTCAGCAACCTTTTTTTTTTTGTTTGACTTTTCCCATTCTTTCGCTAGGGAACCTGTTTTTGTTTGACTGCTGCAACCTCTTGCCTTTTGCCCCTGTTAAAATTGCAGTGGGGCAGACAAACCCAACTCTTGGTTGGAATCTTGAATGGTAATGACAATCCGTGCCTTCAAATTTCAGGAGCATCTTTGGTTCTTCTTCTGGTATGTATCATATCATCCACACTCGTATATATCTGTTATAGCGATCTCTGAAGCTCTCTTTTGGGACTTCCAACTAACGAAAGATTAAGCAGAAAGAGTTGTGGTGACCAAGTCTTACCAAAATTTTGTCTGGTCTTGTTTCGGATGTAACTGTTCTGGAGTTTATTTTCGGAACACGCTCTCTATTACATAAGATAATTAACGTTTCCGGTGAGCAAAGAGTGAAGACTTTTTGGCTGTGTCAAAATAAATTTCATAGTTTGCTGAGTGGTCAGTCCAGCGCTTGGTCAGAGATGCTATACAATCCTGTCTGAGCCACATCGTAATATTCAATTTGTGTAAACTGGATAGTTTACCATGCATCCTTATAATTAATTGATATTAAAAAGAACTCGAGTAGATGGAAAGCCTTGAGGGTGCAGCTGAGAGTGGACTGAGAAATTTTGCTGTAAGTGGAGTCAAGGGCAAGATTTAGGGGTTGAAGGGTGAATTTTGAGCTTGATGAGTGCAGATTTGCGAGTGAGGTTGCACTCCCTTGCAATGTTTAACTAGCAATCACAAGACTAGCGCTTGGCCAGGACAAACTGCCATATTCAGCACAGCAGGGCCATGGCAACTGAGAAATTATCCAAGAGAGAGACTGCACAAGCATGAACAGTGAACAAGACTGAAAACTGCCTTTCAAAAGAGAAGAAATTATTGAAAACAACAAAAAGTATTTCCTTGTTGTTACCCAGTCACTTCAAACATATCTGTTTATTCTTCTGTGGGATACAGAGGAAATGCCGAGAGCGACGGATCCATTATGGGAGCTTGTTGAGGTTCTGCCAAGTAGCAAGTGGAAGTGTAAGTTCTGTGGGAATGAGTATGCCGGAGGCGCTACGAGGATCAAGGCCCACTTTGCTGGAGTTGGAGGGTATGGGATTCATGGCTGCAAGGTCGTCAATGGCCAAGTGAGGTCAGAAGCCCTCACAGCATTGAAGGGTAAAAGAGCGGTGGAATCGAGCATCAGACGAGGCAATGTTGAAGAGGGTTCGCATCAGCCCATGACTGTGAGCAATGAAGATGCTTGGAGAGACGCTTCATTCCATGCCATGCCAATCCCAAGCTCTGACGTCATTAGCACTGTAGGAGCAAGTTCATTAGCCTTTCTTCCATTGCCTGAGTCAAATTTGCCCAATCAGTCTCTTCGTGCTCAAAACATGATCCCGCAGAGGGACATTTTACTCTGGCCACACCCCCCTCAAAACATGATCCCACTGAATGCAGAAGGAGAGCAACCCAATACAGAGGTTCCACAAGGTATGTGCATCTCCAAATTTTACTTAATTTGTCTTTTAATCCTTACCTATGAATAGGGATATACAAGATGCTCAGATTTATAATAGTAATAGAAAACACAAAATTGACTTAAAACATCTACCTATATCTGCTGTAAAAGTGTCTAATAAAGCCCTCTCGAGTTTAAGCCCCATGGCATGGTCATGTGTGAACTTCATGATGGAAAATCTAACTTCAACTCCTGTATTATCCAAATGACACACAAGCACATCGATCTAAGAAAGATACCACGTTTGATAAATAGATATCCACATGATATACCACCTGCCAAGGTAAATATTCTTATTGACAGCATTCATTCTCTTTGCAATGATTCATTCTTACCTCCGAATCATCATTTAATTGATGGGTTACACAGTCAAATGTCATTGATATGAGACTTTGACTGACAATACCTTCAACGACCTTACCTTTGAATTGGAATCCTCAATCCCCTCCTACATCTTAAACTTAAGTATTTGGGTTTTAATATTTCTGAATAAGTACTATTGAATTTGTTGGGATACTACCGAAGATGCGATAGCAGGAAGAAAGATTGTCGTCCCTTGCCTCCAACCAATCAATCATGTGCGGCCTAGTTTTTCTTCGCGCAATTAGTTATCATCATTCGAATGAGTCACCCACCAATCAAAGATCAATTTGAAAGCAAGTGTAGCTCATTTTTAATAGGCCAGTTGTGGCATTAGTCATTGTACATTAGATGTCGAAATCATGTGTATCTTCTCTTTCCAATTTTAATCTCAAGATACAATTTAGGATCGTTTACTGTGGCTTTTACTACTCTAGCGTATGGGGTTGATTTGAATTTGTCTAACATGTTTTGTAACTCTTCCTATAAACTATATGTTTATTTCTTTGTAAAAATTTATTATTTTCTCTAAATATTATAGTTTTGCAGTTGTCAGCAGCCTTTATGGATTTTTTACTTATGATTGTGTCCTTTTGCTATACATTAAGAGATAATAGGAACTAAGAATTCCACCTTTATTTTGTTCAAAAGAGGAATATTCATATAATATATGATGAGTACTTTATGCTAAAATATATATTTTTAATTTTCATAGTATATTAACGTAAAGTATAAGGAGAACCACTTCCCTTACGGACCCAAATGTCAGTTCAACCCATCCCATAGAAACCCAAAGAGCTGAAAGGCTCGACCCAAACCTTAAGTAATTAAACCCAACAGACCCAAAACCCAAACTAGAATTTAAACCTAATGTCCCTCTGCCATGCACACTGGTCAACCCATTAAGAGAGCATGCCCCCAACGACAAGGCAAGTGCTCGTACAAATTACCCCGGGTAAAAAAATGCTTGCTCCTTTATTTACACCCTTAATCCTCTATCTAGTTTTCATTTCCACATAATTGCTTAGTTCTTTTCATAAATTTCCATTTAGCTTTATGACGCAGTCGTGGATATTAGATGCAAGGACAGATGATTCACTCATGGAAAACTAACCAGGTACCTGTGGGCTTGTTGACGAGAATATGTCAACTCTGAAAGGAAAGCTGGAAGAACTAAGCAGCCGAGAAGCTGAAATGGATGAGTTGGAGACATGGTGCAGGAAAGCGAAAAGGATAAAAGGGGAATACTGGAGCATTGTGCAATCATTCCGAGAAGGCAGGTCTCTTTCTCCGCAGCAAATGGAGCGAGTAGATGACTTGAGCAAAGAAGTTGAAGACATTCTAGCTCACGATAGCTTCCAAAGAGGGTCGACAACATGTGCTGCAGGATGTAGGAAAAGCTCACCCTTGGTAACATCAAAGCTTATAGGAAATGAAAGTGAGAATCAAATAAAAAAGATCTGTGACTATTTGATGGAGGATGAGATTTTCATTATTGGCGTTTATGGAATGGGGGGAGTTGGCAAGACAGCCATCTTAATGCATGTCCATAATAGAATACTGCTTGAGAATCCTACCTTCAATGATGTATTCTGGGTTAGTGTACCTCAAGTGTTTAGTGTGTATGAACTACAAGACGAGATTGCCAATGCAATCGGATTAGACAATCTCTCAAAGGATAAGGATGTGAAGAGGAGGGCGTGCATATTGGATAAACATCTGAAGAAGAAGAAATCTGTGTTGATATTAGATGGCCTATGGATGCACTTTGAAGTTGAGGATTTGGGAATTCCAGTTGAAAAGGGTGGCTTTAAGTTAGTACTGACAACTCGATCACTTGATGTGTGTCGTAAGATGCTATGCCAAAAGCAAATGAAAATAGAACGACTAAATGAGCATGATGCTTGGAGCTTATTTTTAGAGAAACTTCACTTTGAGAGAAAACTCCCATCAGAAGTTGAAAATATTGCAAGGTCCATTATAAATAAGTGTTGGGGTTTGCCACTTGGGATCATTGAGATTGCGACTCATATGAGGGGAGTAGAGGAAGTGCACGAATGGAAAGACCTGTTGCAAAAATTAGAAAACTTGAGTATGGAACTTAATGTGTTCGAGAAACTAAAACTCAGTTACTTGAACTTGGGTAATCCTCAAGTGCAACAGTGTTTCTTGCATTTGATACTTTGTTTTGGAAAAGATCTTTCTGAAGTTTATTTTAGAGAGGATTTGATAGAGTCTTTCATAGATGAGGGTTTGTTAGGTGGAAGTGCCACTCGGCAAGAACTATACGACCGAGGTAACACCATATTAGATAAATTCAGAAAGGCTTTTCTCTGGGATAATCAAGAAGAAGAGGAGCATGTGCATCCCCTGATAAGAGACATGATATTGCAAACAGTGACGAGCACAACTCACATGGTCAAGGCCTACATTGGATTGGAAGAAATTCTACAGGAAGATTACTGGACCGTTCATCTTGAAAAAGTATTTCTACAACGCAACAAAATAGAACAAATCCCATATGATATATCACCAAATTGCCCTAAACTTACGAGGCTCTCGTTGAGTGACAATGTCAATTTGGAAATCATCCACGAATCCTTCTTCAGGCATCTAAAGGGGCTGAAGATACTAGATCTCAGCGGCACTGGAATCATTGAATTACCGGACCCCATCTGTCACTTGGAGAGCTTGGAAGCACTGTTACTGCAATGGTACGAGGCATTATGTTGCATTCCTTATTTAGGGAAGTTGGGATCCCTAAGAAAGTTGGACCTCAAAGGATGTGCTGGCGTTGGACCTCAAAGGATGTGCAGGCGTTGAAGAAATGCCAGAGGGTCTGGAGATGCTGGTAAAGCTAACGTACCTCAGCCTGGATGGCACAAAGATTGAGATGTTACCAGAGTGTTGGGGAAGCTGGTGAACCTACAATATCTTGCGATTCAAGGGGTGAGGGCAGGGGAAGAGGCAAAATTAAAGAAGGTGGAAGCACTCTATTGCTGTCTTCAAGACGTGGAAGCTTTCAATGCATGCGTGAGGCTTCTCGAGCAGAACAGCTCCCAACAGTACCATCTGGCGTTGAATGTATTAGCAATGGATTACCATTGGCCTGATCCAAAGAGGCATATAATAATTGATAGTTGCAGCAGTGTTGCAGCAAGAGTGGATGGAGGGATTAGTGGGGACAGCTGCGCCCTACTTCCGAAAAATGTTCAAGTACTGGATGTAGGATTGTGCGATGGGTTGACAAGTTTGTGCGACATAGGCCCACTCGAGATCCTGGAGGTGTTGAAGATAGATGAATGTGAGAACTTGGAGGGGCTGGGTCCTCTCCACTTCCCTCGCCTACGGAACCTGGATATCACTAGGTGCTCCAGACTGAAGCATCTCTTGGAGGAGGGGCAGGGGCTTCCAAGTCTACTATTTTTGCATATCAAGGGCTCAGAGGTACTAGAGGGGATTAAAATAGCAGCACCTAGTCTTATAGACATTTTTGTGGGCGAGTGTCCTAAAATGAAGAGAGCGGTGGAATGGGAGTGGCTAACCACTCGCCTTCCAAACCTGGAGCGCATTACGACGTGTTTTTGTGAGAAATTAGAGGAGATGATCGGTGGGCCATATCCAAGAGGTGCCACTTGTCTTCTTAAAAGTCTCAGGATAAAAGGATGCAACAACGTGAAAGGGGTGCTGCTGACACAGGACATGTTGCTCCACCTCCCTCTCCTCCAAAAGATAAGTGTCGAAGAGTGCGAGGGCATAGTGGCGATAATAGGCACCGTTCCCAACATGATGCCCTCCTCCTTCCCAGATTTAACACGCCTGACTCTATGGGATCTTCCAAACTTGAGGAGCGTATGTGATGGGACCATGAGGTTCCATTCCCTCGAATTTATTAGTGTGAGACGGTGTCCTCACCTCAAGACCATTCCTGTGCCGCTCTTCTTGCATGACGATGGCCTCCTATCTCCGCCGCCTTCTCTTCGAGAGATTTTAATAGACAATTGGCAAACATGGGATTTGCTGGAGTGGGACCATCTTCTTGCCCCGTATGTATTTGAACGCTTCCTCCGGTTTTATCCCTAGTGTCGCACCACACAATTACTTTCATTACAGCTTGTAAGTGTCGTTGAAATTTAGTTGTTATGGCGCTGTCTGAAAATTAAGGAAAAAAAAAGTACTCCCTCAACTTTGAATGAATAATAGTGGCAATGGTCCTTGCTCTTATGTTTTGTTTTGTTTTGTTTTTGGCGGCCAAGGCACTCTTTGTATATGCTAAAGATGATTCTGGCACCGACTCTACAAAGAGTCATCCTAACTATATGGAAATTCTTCATCGACTGATGTGCGAATCCTTGTATGTCAAACGATAACTTTTCGTGCTTCTGAAACGATCAGAATATAAAGATGACAAAGGATTAAGGGCCCCAGAAAGAGTGATATCAGTTTTAGAAATATTTTGTGTGTCTAACATTTCTCATTTAGTAAAAGAAAATGGATTCTGACAACCTTGTTGGAAAGATGCTGAAGCCTAGAAAAGTAAAATTTGGCTTATCCTTTTTCAAATCTCATTAAACTCAAATAACGAAAATAATTCATTGCTATAACAATTTAGACACATGTCAAAAGGGCCACTGAGAAATAAAGTAGACCAAAGAGTCATTCATTTAGGTAAATTATTCTAACACATGAAGTACCATCTTGTTGGAGAGAGGATAGGAAATTTATTGTATTTCGATGCAAATAAATGATGGAAAAGCATTGAACTTAATCGGTCTCTTTATTTTCATGATCCTTTTCCTAAGAACAATCGTCTAATCTTGACTCAAGTGTCAAATGATAAATGGAAGCAAAATGGTAAACAAATAGTTCAATTTAGATCCGTTTAATTAGTTTTCATTCTCAATGCAAGAAACTGAAGGAGAATGCATTGTGAACGGAAGCAATTACAACGGTCTATGCTTACACTTGTTATCTATCTGCTTAAAGATACGCTACAATTTCTGAGGGATTGAATTCATAGTCTGATGGCTTCTTACGCCGTATGTTGCAGGAGCCAGAACATTTGGCCATCTCTTGGACTCGTTCTTGGGAAGAAAAGGCTCTCTCACAGGGGTTTGTATCTTGAACGCCACATTTGTTGCATGAAGACCCTCTGGTTTGATCCTGCAAAGATCAGATGGACTGACGTTGCCCATCACTCGGATTTGCCCTTTTCCTGGCCGTGGCAATCAACTTCCTGTATTCGGTCGTGTACGATGGCATTAGCCTAACTGTCGTCAATTTCCAGACCAACCTTTGCCTTAATGAGTTTAGGATGGCCGAGGTGGAGTTACATGGGGTATGGAAAGATGCTGTTGGGATTGAGAAAAAGTGGTTGGTGCCATACTGGGAGCTTGAATATGCTGCATGGGGTATGGAAAGTGGTTTTGGCTTGGCCAGCAGCCCGTATAATTTGCTCTTTATCTACGTGGTGGAGCTGTTTCTGACCGGGGTGAGGAATGCAGCTCTTGGGATTGCAGCTCCGGCGTGGCAAATGGGTGCGATTTTGGCACCTTTCATGGCAGTATTAGGAGGCGGGTCCCCTTTCGCACTCTTTGCGGTTTCTGCAATTCTGGGAGGAATACTAGCGTTTTACCTCCCGGAGACGTTATGTCAGCCTCTGTATGATACAATGGCAGGAATGGAATGGAAGCTGGGGAGAGTGCATGCACGAGTGTAGGAAACAACTCAATTCTCTTACTTTAAACTGAACTTGGTTAACGTAGACCTAAATGAATCTTCTTGATGATTGGATTTTCCTTTTCTTTTGGTTTCACTCAGTTGCTTCCTTTCTAGAAGATTTGAAGGGTCGGGTACAATGACAGCAGCTGTGACTACACGAACAAATGATCACTTACTCTCTTCTGTCCTGTTTTTTCTCGGTTATGCCTTTTGGACATGAGAAATAAGGATGACAAAATCCGTCTCTAAAAGGAAAGAATGTTAGCAATAGCATATCTTTTGAGTCGATTGTGTTGGCTTGAAGCAGTTGCATCGTCTAATGAGAACACCTTATACTGAACAGCAACTATGCTACCGCCTGATGAGAGCACCTTGTACTGAACTTCAACTCATAGTTGTTTTCAGATCAAGGCATTGTCCTCGACATAATGAACCATCCATGTCTCATAGACACAAGAGTATTAACCTTTGTGGTTTACGACAACATGTATCAAAATCACTAACCCTGCTATTGAAATATTGAAAAAGAAATATCTAACCATTATGTTATTAATGATTTTACTTTACGCAGGAGCAAGAACCCCGCTAGTTTATTGACATGAAAGGCGAGTTTACTGCAGGACCATTTTCTTAAGGAGCAACCTCCCTGGTTGGCACAGCCAATTTTATGCTGAATATGCAGAACACCGTATCTCTTGGACAAAGAGAAATTTCCACTTCTAGCCCTTGTACCTACACACTTTTTCTCACCACGTTCTTATACTTTTAATTCGTTTAACCAAATCCTTCAAATCAAATCCAGCTAATGTGATCATCAAATAACTCCAAAGTATGATGTGGTAAAATACGTGTGAGGTTTTGTGACCACAGTCAACAATTCTGAAAATTTATGATGTTAGATAAAGATGTGATATATTATTTAAATTTGTTAACACTCTCGTTATACATAAGTTGGATTTTGATTTTAGCTTGAAGCATGAAAATATGCAATTAGAAAAACAAATAAAGACTTAGAAGATTTGAATATTTTGGTACTGTGAGATTTTATGGCTTTGAAAAATAATATGAACAAACATATTATTTTCAATTAGAAATGATGTTATAGATTTTGAGAAAAAAGTCGTTACTATAGATTAGATGTGTTAAAATGGGTCTTAAACCCATTTATGACTCATTTAAAACATAAATGAATCATAAATGGGCCACTTCAATTTTAAAGAGATTACTTAAATGGGTTTAAATGTTAAAAGCTTAAAATAAATCAGTCACATTTGCAGTCGCAAACAGCTCCCAAATCATCCGATGGAAGGGAGTCCGGCCCACTAAGGCCTTATCACCTTTCACCGGAGATGAAGATCGTAAAGGACGCCAATTCAAGCTACCTCCATCCCGCTTTTTAAGTATCTCTTCTTATTTGGGACCCTATTCAACTCAAGCAATGACGGTATATGAAAAATAAGCATCGGCTAACTCTGACATCATCTAGAGTTCCTCGAACAATGTAATATCTCACACTGGGATAAGGTTTAAAATCCATTTCTAAACCTATTTAAATAGCTCTCACTCTCACTTTTCCTTTTTAGTCTTATAAAAATATTTATTATAAAAATCCAAATAATAATTATTTTTTTTTTTATTTTTTATTTTTCATTCTTCTTCAACCGGTCGCCGGCCACGACGACGGCCGGCGACCGGCCGAGCAAGGGCCTCAGGCGAGCTCGAGCTCGTCGATCGGCGAGCTCGAGCCTTGCCGACGAGCTCGAGCTCGTCGATCTGCGAGTCGAGACCTCGACCTCGCCAGATCCGGGCCGGATCTGGCGAGACTCGAGCTCGTCGGCCTCGACCTCGCCAGATCCGGGCCGGATCTGGCGAGACTCGAGCTCGTCGGCCTGGAGCGAGCTCGATCTTGCCGGGTCAGGCGAGCCCGAGCTCGCCGGATCTGGCGAGGTCGATGCCTCGCTGGAATCGCGCGAGACCAGCTCGCCTGAGGCCGGTCGCCGGCCGTCGTCGTGGGCGGACGACGGCCGGCGACCGGCCGAAGGAGGAGGAAGCAAGAAAAAAGAAAAGAAAAATTAAAAATTCGATTTTTCAAAAATAAAAATTAAAAATTAAAAATTCGATTTAAAAATAAAAAAATATTAAAAGTAATACATGGAAGAAAATCGAATAAGATTTTTCAAATTTTAATTTATTTTCAAATTTTAGGCAAAAACCTAAAAATATTGTTATTTTTCTATAAAATGACTTTTTAAAAACATTTTAAAAAAAAGGAACCTAAATTTTTAAAAAGAATTATAAAAATTGTTCATTAAATTTGTATTAAATTAGAGTGTTTTAGCAATACCATTTAAAAGAAAAAAATAAAAAATAAGCTTTCCTAGATTTGTAAATATTTTTACAATATAATTTTTAAAAAGATTATAAATTTGTATTGAATCATTTATGATTCGATTTAAATTCGATTCGATTCACTTAATTAATAGATTTATTATAGATTTAATTAAGTACGTGTCTTAAAAGACGCTGGTCAACAGTTCTGATATTATTTTGCCTCCCTCCTTTCAAGACGACAAGACCTCCCGACACTGCCCAACATTATAGACCCATCCACAAAGTATGCAAGAGGCGTGCAAGGCACGTCACATGCATTGCCAATTTCCACGGGAAGTGATGATGACACTAGACAAGACACGTCCATTAAATTCTCACTCTTTTTTTCTTCGGTGGGTGGGGGGCAGTTGTAAATCACATCCCCTAAGATGTCGAGACAACACCTCCATCTATGATTTGAACAGTTCATGGAAAAAGTTATGCCCTAAATTAGCAGTACAAATGAAAAACAAGATTCAGCCAAAACCTAAATAAAATGAAGAGATATCACGAGAGCGGGAGAGCCTCATGATTGTGTTTATTTAAATATAGGGAACCGAAAATGTTGTAAGGACTTGGACTTGGACTAGGGAATGCATTTCTTTGCTTGTTGTGGGGAACGTAGGAAAGGCATGTGCTAACTACTCATCAAGTACCTCCATGAATCCCCAGTATTCTTATTACTCCCGTATTCATTTTGTACTCCCTTGCCTCCGCCATCAAGCGCATGCACCTCTTCAAGTCATTTAAATGGATTAATTTTGAGCTTAAAGCAATCGTGCTTGTCGTGGTGGATTGCTATATTTCTAATACTTAAATTTAGTTCTTTTGTAGATTTGTAGAATTTATGTTCTTTTTTGACATTTTTATATTGTGCTTTTATGTCAAAGTTCATCACAAACTCAAGCTATTTATGTATATTTAGAATCTAGTCATATAATAGTAACAAAGAATAAACTAGTAAATCACGGATTTCCCATGATCTTGTCTATTGTATAGGCAACTATATGGACCGCTTCATAGGCCATAACATCAATCGACACCGTGACTTCTGTCAGTTTCATAGCTCATTTATTCTGGGCTGGACAGAGAATCCAAACTGCCTTCTGCATCAGAGTCTTCCAACTGAAGCCTAGCGACGGATTGAGTCTATTCCAACCATCTTGCCATCCGGACAACATTAAAACCGGTTCCTTTTAAGGTTTTGTTTGAATGCTTGTGGACATGTCAAATGACTACATATTTAGCGATCAGAACGCACACGTCGACAAGCTTTAGTATAAAATTGTGAACTTTGAGACTAACGGGTTCCTTCTTTCCATCTTTCTAGCGGTCATTAGTCTAGTTTGAAGCACCGTCCGAGAAGTTCCGGTCCTTGACCGAAATCCCACCATGTTGACAAAGAAAAGTCTATTCACATGCAGCAAGAAACTTCATCACGTTACCGAAAATGGTGACGTGCAAAAGGAGCACACAGTTCAGTTACATTAAACCCCATTATCTTGTCTTTGTTCCCGTTTTTGGTCATTGATTAGGAAATACGCTGTGGGATTCTAGTGGAAGAAGATACTGGGCAGATTAATCGCAGCTACGGGAAGCATTTCGAAAGCGGACCGCGTTGAGCGATTGCACGCGATTGCTGTCCCCGGATAGAAGATTTTTTAGGAAATTAACGTAGGATGAGTTATGTCGACTCTCCTTTAACTGTTGGTGCTTCTAAGCTACCCTATTAATGGGGTTGGAGCTTGAATTATTGGTTCCTGCGTCAGTATGGACTCAGTTTAGAACAGATTCAATGGACCATTTGAAGATGGCTACTCAACATGACCGGTCCAAATGCGGGGCGTGTCCTAGCACCTTCCTAGGATTACAAAAGCAGTACAAATAAATCGAATTGACCAATTTTAGGTGAAAAAAGAACGAAAGGGACGTGCTTGTACGTATGGACCATGCGTGAGTGAAGACTTGACAGACTGGACAACCTAACCTGTTACCTTTATTGGACCAAGCTCAACTGACCCTCGTGACAGTAGACGTGGCGTCGCAATCGCACAATGGGCAATTGTTGGTGCTTCTAAGCTACTCCGTTAATGGGGTTGGAGCTTCAATTATTGGTTATCGGGCCAGTATGGACCCAATTTAGAATAGATTCAATAGGACATTTGAAGATGACCATTTTTTCTTTATCCAGCTCAGCATGACCGGTCAAAACGTGGAGACTTTCCTAGTACGACGAAGGTGGTATGTGATATAACTAGTATAAACACCTAGAGGGGGGTGAATAGGTGTAGAGAGATTATTCGCGTAAATATAACTTTTGCAATCAACAAACTGGAATCAAGTAGAGAGAGTTAGAGAAGATTGCAAATCGTTTATAATGGTTAGCTTTGAGAAATGTGCCCTACGTCCACTCTCCCAGAGCGGCCAGGTCAATCTTTGTATTTCACTATATGATCGACGATGATTACACACTCTTGAGTGTTTGTACTTGGTGATCTCGTCAGGCCAGGGCGAGGTTCAGCAAGCTCGCCGAAGCCTCGCTCAGCCATCGACAAGGCTCAGCCTCGTAGATCTGGGTGAGGCCGAGCCTCACTCGATTGCCACCGGCGAGGCTCAAGCTCACCCAGGCCTCGCCCTGGCTTGGTGAGGCTGAGCCTCGCCGGTGACCGGGCGAGGGCTCGAGCTTGCCTAGCCCAACGAGGCTCAAGCTCACCCAGGCCTCGCCCTGGCTTGGTGAGGCCAAGCCTCACATCAGCTGGCGAGGCCGAGCCTTGCTGACCACCATTGGTGGAGGCGGCCAAGAGGAAGAAGGGGAGAAAAAAGAAAAAAGAAAATTATAACAAAAAGTATCAAAAATTAAAAGAATCAAAAGATCAAAAATTTTTACCAAACACATTTATGTTCCTAGAGTAAAAATTTTAAACAATTTATCAAATACCTAAATACTTAGAAATTGTTCTCGGGAGCAAAATAAATAAAAAAATCATTTCTGATCAGAATTGTTCCCAGGAATATAATTATTGCCAAACACACCCTAAAATTATCAAAGTAATCTTAAATTTATTATTACCACATCAATTTAGTCTTAAATTTTTTTATTAAGTAAGTCATAAATGATGGATTAAATTGAAATAAAATACAAAAGATTTAAAATTCAATTGACAAAAAAAGTTTAAGACTTAATTAGTACAATTATAATAAATTTATGACTTTTTTTTTTTTTAAGTCTCCTTTCTAGGAGAGTTGTCATTTTTAGAATTATGAAAGAAAAGAACTTAGCCATTGATTGAAAACTTTGAAGTTTTACTGGTACTTTCTATAAGACTTATGACAAAAAGCATGTGATTGCAATGGTACGATGACGAAAGGATCAGCCTCTTGAAAGGACCATACAAGCACCCATTGAAAGAATGTGTCTAGATCAAAATACATAGATGCATGGAAATCATGGATTGCCAAAATCAGAAATTGAGCATGGCATGATCGGATGGTTTGGGAAAATTTTCATTTGGCGAGCAAGTTAATGCCAAATAAATCCCAAAGCCATTAACTTTAAACCCATAAAATTTCCTGCTTCCTTCCCACATGGAAATAAAGCTCATAGATCACTGTAATGCAATGCAATGCAATGCTAATGCGCCAGCCGCTGATTCATATAAGACGCTATACTAGATGGCCAACATGTGCTGAAACAAAATTAGAAGAAAACACAGGAAGTTGATCATCAGCTCTCGCCCAACATCCTCAGAGAGGATGTCATGAAAAAGTTTGATTTTGTTACGCACATGTTGTGTTTCTACAAAATTGTGTGTAATTTTGATTCTGTAGCCCAATCGGCGTGACTTGATGGCCAGAAGTCAGGATCTAATTATGCAGCTATAAAATATTACCCAACTTTCTAAAACATACATAAGAAATTATAGGGGATCTGAGTAAATCATTAAATTACTTTAACTGAACCTTGGGACATAAAATTCCCAACTTAGAAAAGAAGAAATATATTATTTTACCAATAAAGGATGCGAAGTGCCCACGTTAAAATAAAGAACATGGCCTAACTGGAGAGATTACCATAGGCGGTCCTCGTAGGTGGCAATACCCCTGAAGGAGGATAGGCCGGTGAGGTAACCTTCAATTGCTCTTCACTATATCCCCATGACCTTCTAATAGGCCCCGAGTTGAAGGCCTTACAAATGTGCTTTTGCTTAATAAAGTGCAGATGAGACATTGAGCGAGTTATCGGTCCAGTTTTCACTTTTCTTAAAATTTGCTGTGGTAAATAAGTTTTTTTTTTTTGGTCATAAATGCGATTCATGTCATTCATTAGAAGTAGAGGGAATGCATCGATTGTAACTTTCTGAGCACAAAAGTTCCTTTAAAATAGGAGGGTGGTTTACAAACCAGTTCTGAGGTAGAGCCTTTCGGCGATAAGTTTTTGCTAGCCAATCTGCAATCTGGTTTGATTCCCTAGGTCCAAATGCCAGTGTGATAAACCTGGGCCGGGCAAGCAGTTCTTTGTAGTCTTCGACGATTGGCCTTATAGCCCATGGGCTTTGTTTGTGGCCCATCATAAATTGCAGGAGAAGGGAGCTGTCTGTGACGATGGTGATGTTCGAGTGTTGGATCGCCGTTGACTGGTTGGTGGCTTCTGTGTGCAGAATCTTCAAGGCCTCCCGTAGCGCAAGAGCTTCCACTTGAAGTGCCGTTGTTGCTGCCACACTCTCAGCGAAACCAGCGACCATCCTCCTTATTGGGTCACTACAGATGCCGGCCACCGCTCCTACCTTCTCCCCTTCGACGATGGATCCGTCAATGTTGAACTTCAGGGCTCCGATTTAGGGGGGCTCCATTGATCAGGTGTGGTTGTTGACTGTCTCTTTTCTTTGTTTGACTTGGGATTCCAGCGTTTGAAGGTTTTGTCCAGTGCATGTGCTCCTTCAACTGTTGCGATTGGGTTTGGGAGTTGTTGGTTGAATACCATGGCGTTGCGTCCTATCCAGATTTTCCACAACACTGCTGCAATTAGTTCGCCTGAAGGTATGCCTTTTTGATGAACTATTGTCTCGACTAACCACTTATCAATTCGTGATGTTGCAGGGCCGGGCGTTTGGATTCGCAGCCGGGTGTCTGACCAGATTGCTTTGGTCCATTCGCATAGCAGCAGTAGGTGTTCTGCTGTTTCTGGATGTTGCCGGCAGATTGGGCATAGGGGTTCAGGAATTATCGCTCGCTTGTGAAGGTTGTCTCTTGTGGGTAGGCAGTTTTTGCACACACTCCATAGGAAAATTTTGATTTTTGGCATAGTATTGAGTTTCCAAATGCACTGCCATAGGGTTTTTGGGTTTTGATATGAGGAGGATGCTTGGTTGCTCTGTTGCTGTTGCTGTTGCTGATGCTTTTGCATGCTGTTGTAGGTGTCTTTGATTGTGTAGTTGCCTTCGGTGTTTCCTGTCCATACCATTGCGTCTTCGGTTGGATGAGTTATAATTGGAATTGCCAATATATCTTCAGTCACCCTTTCTCCGAATAGAGTCTGAATTTTCTGTGCATCCCATCGGTATGCCCCGTCTTCGAAAAGTTCGTTCACTCTCTGAGGTTCCCCTGCGTGTGCTATCCCACTAAGGATACCTTGAGGCAGCCAATTATCTTCCTGTATTATAACTGATTTCCCATTTCCTATTGCCCATCTTGTTAAAGGTTGAACACAATCTCTCCCCATTAGCATGTTGTGCCATCCCCATGAAGGCCGGGGGCCTTTGCTTGCATTCTAGAAGCTGAACTCTAGGAAAGTATAACCCTTTAAAGATCTGACTCCATAAAGCTGTTGGGTGTTGAATTAATCGCCATGCTTGTTTGCCTAACATTGCTTTGTTGAAAGCAATGAGGTCTTGAAATCCCAGCCCCCCCTCTAGTTTCCCAAGTTTCAGAGTCTCCCATTTCTTCTAGTGTATGCCAGTCTTTGTCTCATTTTGTTTCCACCAAAAGGATGCTATCCGATGTTTAATCGCTCGGCTTACAGATAAGGGGATCTTAAAGATTGACATTGCGTACTGAGGGATTGCTTGAACTATTGCTTTTATCAGAGTCTCCTTTCCGGCTCTAGAAAAGAGCTTCTCCTTCCAGCTTGCTAGTTTCACGTTGACCCTAGCTAGTATCCATGCAAACATGTGCTTTTTTGAGTCCCCCCAATCCGATGGAATGCCAAGATACTTCCCTGTTCTCTCTAATTCCGGGACTCTCAGCGCCTGTGCCATGTTCCACCGTAGGTTGAGTGAGCATCCCCTGCTGAAATGGATCCCTGATTTGTTCAAGTTTATTGCTTGGCCTGTTGCGTAGTAATATTGGTTCAGTATGCTTGCTAAGTGTTGACATTCACTGAGTTTCCCCTCGAGGAAGAATATGGCGTCATCGGCAAACAATAATTGGGAGAGTGTTGGGCAAAAAGTATTCAATTTGATTCCTTTGAGACTGCTGTCTGCTATGCCTTTGTTCATGAGTATGGATAGAGCATTGGCCATGATAATAAAAAGGTAAGGGGAGAGTGGATCACCTTGTCTAATGCCTCGAGAGGGCTGGAAATATTGTTGGGGTTCACCGTTAAACTTGACACTAAAAGTGACGGAGGAGATGCACGTCATGATCATTGCCACCCATTTGCCGTGGAATCCCATTTTTAACATCCATGCTTCCAGAAAATCCCATTCTACCCTGTCATATGCCTTCTGCATGTCTAGCTTGAGCACCGCCTGAAACTTCTTTTTCCTTTTTCTAGTTCTCAGTTGGTGCAGGACTTCCTGAACTATTAAGATGTTGTCTTGGATTTGACGTCCACTAATAAAAGCACTTTGTTCCATAGAAATGAGTTGAGGAAGCCACGGCTTCAGGCGATTGGCCATAACTTTTGAGATAATTTTGTAGCTAACATTGCAAAGGCTTATAGGTCTAAATTGGCTCATAGTTTCTGGGTGAGGAGTTTTGGGGATGAGGGTGATGTGGGTTCTATTCAAAGTTTGGTCAAAAGTGTCGGACTCAAAAAAGTTCCTGACCAAGTGGAAAATGTCATGCTGTATTACCTCCCAGTGGTGTTGGTAGAATTGGCCATTAAGGCCATCAGGTCCTAGGGCTTTCGTGGGGGCTTTCTGAAAAGCAGCAAGTTTTACCTCCTCCATCGTTACTGGCTGCATAAGTGAGGCATTGGTAGTCGCTTGTACTACTTTGGGGCATTGCTCTAGCACTGGACGTAAATTTCTTGCCCCTTCAGTGGTTGTGGTAAATAAGTTAGGGAGGACATTTTTCCCAAACACGCAAAAAAATTGGGTCAACCCAATTTGGACCCAGAAATATCCGGGTTGCTTCGGGTCAATCCGCACGCGAAGAATCCTTTTCTTTTCTTGTGCTTGAATCCTAATTGAAATATTGGAATAGTGAGAAATATGATCAAAATAATTCTAATAATCTAGGCAGACGAAGACTAGACGACTGAATTTGTTTACTAAGTCAAGTGACAGATTTTCTATCGACTATTCAAAATATTTTGCTAACGAAAATAATTACTTATAGATAGTCATATCACTAAGTAAGTTAATTTACTGAGATCTCTAATACTGCTTAGTAGGGTTGGGTTGACCCGTTTTTTAACTGGGCTTGACTCTATTTGCTCGAATGATGGTAAGAAATTTGGAATATGCATAACAATCAGTCTTATCAGCCAATGTATGTGTAATATCATAAAAAATATACAATTGATATAGCTTTCAAAAGATGTGTCTTTTTAGTTAAAATCTAAAGTTGGATAGGAGTCACTTTAAAAATCAGGGCTTTATTTCAGTAGTGTTTTTCTAGGTAACTGCTCACTTTGACTGAAAAATTGGACATCTCTTTTGTGAAGCTTCTACCCAGGTCGTGCTTGTACACTTTCATTATTGATATTCATCAAATGTCGTCCTTAGTTTCAGACCAGATTTAGGAAAACTGCCTGTCATGCACTGACGACTGGCTAAGTGCTTCCCAACTCGACCATCGACCATAAGCAGATCCTTGGTTTGTGGAGGGACGAAAGTGACCCCCCAAGCAAATGCCTAATTTCCTAAAACTGAGGAGCAAGCGAGAAAATGATCATTTGATCCCAAATCCATTGTGCAAACATATTTTAATCATTGAAAAAAAATTATGTGTTGCAATGTCCTTTTTGTAAACTATGGCTCCATTCGTTTCATGAAAAATAACTTTCAAGAAAACGTTATCCGAATTTTATAATGTTCATTTTACGGAAAATGAACCGGTCAAGGAAAATATTTTCCATCAAAGGAAAAACGTTTTCTAAAATAGGGAAAAATGTTTTCCATTTTTCAAGTTAGGGAAAATATTTTCCTTACCCACTCTCCTGTATCTCATACCCTACTAATCTCTCTTTTTTCTTTTTATTTTTCAAAAATTCAAGCCTCAAGCTCGAGGCTTGTCAACGACGGCCTCAGGCCTCGCTGCAAGCTATCGTTGGCCTTAGGCCTTGCTAAATCAATGAGCAAGAGGCTCACGTTCATCGCTGGCCAGCCGATTTGACAAGTGGCGAGCTTGAGCCAAGCTCGCTTGGATCGACCGAGCCTCAAGCTCGTTGGCCCATGTCTAGATTGGTCACTAGGCAGCCATTGTCGTCAAGGCACACGATGGCAAAGGAAGGAGCGGGAAGAAGAAGAAGGAGCATGAAGAAGCAAGAGGAAGGGGGAAAAGAAAAGAAAAATTCGATTTTTTAAAAATAAAATAAATAAAAATTCATTTTTTTATAAAAATTAAATTGATATATGTAATTTAGCATCAGCGATCAACCTAGACATGGGTCTTCAAGCTCGAGGATCAGTTGATCCAGGTGAGCTTGAGCTCGCCTCTTGCCAAATGGGCCAGCCAGCAATGAGCGCAAGCCTTTGGTGAGGCTTGAGGCCAACAATGACAAGTCTTGAGCTCATGCGATTTGGGGAGCTGGAACTTGCTGCTCATTGGCCATGGCAAGCTAGTAGCGAGAGGCGAGGCTTGAGGCTGGCGACTAGCCATAGTCGAGTCTGCCATCCCGTGGTTGATCGAAGAAGAAAGTGAGAAAAGTATAAGGAAAAAAATTAAAAAATTGACTTAAAAAAAGAAAGAAAGAAAGAAGAGAGTCTAGTGAGGTATGAAATAAGGGAGAGTGAGTAAGAAAAATATTTTCCTTAATTTAAAAGGTGGAAAATATATTTTCCTATTTAAAAAGACTTTTTTAATATTTTTTTCAATCGATTTATTTTATGTGGAATGAATATAAAAAAATTCGAAAAATATTTTTTAAGAAATCATTGTTTGTTAAATAAATGGAGCCTAAAAGATGCCAATTTATCTTTAGACAAGGCTGTGCATAAAGTGGCCGCCCACTTTGACCCATACGTTGTAAATCTTTATTCTGTTCTCACCTATAATTATATTTTATTCCTCAGAGACCAGCAACAACTTCTCCCCATTTTCCTGATCCTTTCGTTCTTCATCAGAAGGCGCCTTCGCTTGTACAGCAACGGGGCCGGAGCTTCAGTCCTCCTCCTCGTACGTGTCTTTTGCTTGTGCAGCAACAGGACCGGAAATTTAGTCCTCCTCCGGGTATGTATCTTTTACCCTCCTCATATATGCCTGTCTGAACTTTCTGTTGCGACTAGCGACGCTCTATTATAGGATCTTAACCTCGTAATCTAGTCAAATTTCCAGATCTTGTATATCTCTAAGAAACAAAGAACACTTCAATTGTTAATCGGCCCAATAAAGAACAGAAAACTAAGCACTAACTCGTACCAAAATCATGCTTCGCCCTGTTTCGGAAACAACTGTTGTGGAGTTCTTTTTCTTTTTTTTATCAAAATGTGTTATCTACTACATAAGGTGGTTCATGTTTCCAGTGATCATAGAACCAAGACTTTTATTACTTTATATGCTATAGATCCGTGTCTGAACTACATCACAAATCTCAACTCAAACTAACTTTGGAAGCCACCGGCCAAGCCATACTTGATGCTTGTAAACTGGAGAGTTTACCACGTATGCTTACAATTATTTTGTAGAGAACCCAAGTAAATGGAAAATACTTGAGGGCGCAGCTGAGCCAGGTCCAGGAAATTTTGTTGTAAGCCGAGCCAAGGGGGAGAGTGCATGATGGAGAGATTACCCAAGAAAGAGCGCACACACTGATGAACATTGAACAAGAAAGAAAACTACTTTCCCAAAGAGAACATTGAAAAAACAACAAAAAAGTAGTTACAAATTGGAAGAGCAAAATTTCCAGAACCAATTAAACATGTTTTGTTCATATCCGAGAATAGAAAGAGAATTTGGGTAGAAATGAGGGTGGGGGTCACTGAAGCAGGGCCTTTTTCCAAAAGAATTGAGAATTGACGAACACTTTTGACCCAATTCCCAAGTCCAAAATTAATTAAAAATCTTGCAGGCCCCGACGCCATTCTTCACCCTGAAAATTGAATTCGAGGTCTTCTTGAAACATATCTGCTCATTCTTTTGTGGGAAACAGAGAAAATGCCCAGAGAGGTGGACCCCTTTTGGAAGTACGTGAAGTCGCTGCCTAACAAACGCTGGAACTGCAACTTCTGCGGGAATCCTTATGCTGGAAGCGCAACCAGGATCAAGGCCCACTTAGCCGGGGTTGGAGGATATGGGATCAATGACTGCAAGGACGTGGATGGCCGAGTGAGATTGGAAGCCCGGAAAGCAATGAAGGGTAAAGGAGCAGCAGGATCGAGCGACGGATTAGACGGCAATGTTGAAGATGGTCTGCATCAGCTTGGGACCGTGAACAATGATGATGCTCGGAGAGAGACTTCATTCGCTGCCACGCCGTTCATAAGCTCTAATGTCGTGAGCACTGTCGGTGCAAGTTCATTAGCCTTTCTTTCATTGCCTGAGACAAATTTGCCCAGTCAGTCTCTTCCTGCTCAAAACGTGATCCCAGAGACGGACTTCTCATCCTGGTCACTACCCCCTCAATTTCATGCTGACGATTCTAACAGTCAGCCGCTGAATTTGAGTTATCCCATCAACCGTCCAGATATCGCACCTAAAGCTTTGACTAACATGCCACGAACACTGAATGCAGAAGAGGAAGAACACAATACAGAGGTTCCACAAGGTATGTGCATCTTTTAGTTCACCATATGTTAAAGCTCATGCAAGACGCTTAAACTGTCTTCTCATCCTTACCTAAGAACAGGGATATAGGCAGGGTACTTAGATTTCTATTACTAATAGAAATCACATAATAGACCGGAATTAATTGCAAGAGAGGAGTTTGATAAGAGACGGTTTTGAAAATGGGCGGACAAATTCTTTGAAGGGTGACAGTCAAATCTTGAAAAGTTATAGCTCTCTCTATCCCCTCATATCACCTACATTAAGAACATTTTTTGTTTGGTGGAAGCATAAAAGAACATTAGCTTTTAAACAAATGATAAGAGTCATTCGAAACATAGGAGCTATAAATTAATTGTAATAACTTGCCGCACAAATTGCTGTCTGTAAATAAGTTCACCGATTAGTGACTCGGGAGATTGGACACTTATATCCGTACACATATAAGCATCGGTCTAATTTCAACCTCATTCGCCAAAATTCTGAACATCAGTTCATATTTCATCTATTTTACCTAATGAATTACCAAAAGTACTTTCCAATTTAGAAGGAGGATGCATAGAAGGCGAGCTTGTATAAAGATCCTATTTTGAAATATATGATTGCCAGCTTATCCACAAGTTTTGTCTCCTATAGTAATGTTGCTATAAGTTTACTATGGAGATAGGTAAATTTTGGAATCCATACAGTACTCAACTCTATAAGAATTCTGAAATCTCATTGGGATCCATATAGTATTTAATTGCTGCAATGGCTCATTGCAATCCGTTATATATTCAGCTCTTATAATCAATTTTATTGTTGTTATAAATGCAATGGCAAGCCACGTCTCCGCCAATTTTAATCACTGGCTCTTCCAACTCTTGTTTGGAATAAATCCCACCTAAATGAGGGCTCATATCATTGGTTATGAAAGGCATGTGAAGATTTGCTTCATGAAAATGAGACTCGGTAGCTTTATATGTGAAATGCAAAATAATCAATTTGAAGTGCGAATGAGGGAAAAGGAAAGCCGTGACGAGGTGTTTTTTAAAAATGAGATTTGCAGCTACTTAGATTGGGAAGATGGTGGTTATTGTTTGAGGGAGAAAAAAGGGGAAGTAGACAGTTACTATAGGCAAGATTCGTTAATAATTTGCTAGTCAAATTGTCATATGATTAGAGAACAACCAACGTAAGTCTATGTTTGTAGGCTTTATTAGATGAGTCTTCTTATTTTGTATCATAATGATGGCAGAACTAAGCTCCACTCCCTTGCTATCCAAAGACTTAAGCACATCCATCTGAGAAATATTCCACATTTGTTAAATATTTATCCACAAGATATAGCACTTGCACATATAACTATTTTCCAACAGCTGTACAATAAATTATTAACTCTTTCAATATTCATATTTACCTCCAAATCATCCTTTAATTGATTGTTTTCACATTCAAATGCCACCTATATGAGACTTTAACTAACAACACTTTCATGCATCTTAAATTTAAGTTATATGAATATGCTTGTTTTCATATTTTTGAATAAGTATGGTTGGAATTGTTGGGACACTCACGAAAGTACGGTAATGGGACAAAAGATTGTCATGCATTGCCTCCGAGCCATCAATAATATGTTGTTTAGTTTTATCTAGTGCTATTAATTACCATCGCGTTTGAGTGACGTGCAAATGGGGCAATCACCAATCAATGATCTAATTGAAAGTAAGTATAGCTCTTTTTTTATAGAACGGTTAAGACATTAGTCTTTGTAATTTAGATATGGATATGAGGTATATCTCATTTTTTTTCAATTTTAATTTCAAAATTCAATTAGGGTCTGGTCAAAGGGAATTTTATTTTTAACTTCTACTTTTAACTCATGGGGTTGATCTAAATTTTTCTAGTATTGTACCGCTTGAACTTTTGAAAGAATGGGTACATAAATATTAGCATCTATATAAATATATAACAGCAAGTTCGTTCTTGAGGATTGCCTTTTAACGATGACACTTAGGAATCTAAATTGAAAGAGATTGCTTATTCTCTTTGCAAGTAGTATTTTCTTGCACTCTCCACTCATTTTGCCTTTAACTAGGATTACTTACCCCATTCAATATCATGAGTTTCATCCAGAATAAAAATGATTAATTTTAATAATCTTTAATGTTGCAAATTAGCAATTATTGAAATTTCAAACATTTTTGGTAAATATTTTTATAAAGTATTTATTTGAACGATTTTATTATTTTCTCTCAATATGAAAGTAATGGAGTTGATTTCATACAAAATTTCTTTATGTCAAATAATAACACCATTAAAAATTCCCTAACTATTTTCGAGTTCATATATTTTACTCTTTAACATATATTATCAACTTGGAATTTCGCTTTGTTTAAAACATGAAGATTCATATGAAATATGATACGTTTTCACGAGTAATTTATGCTAAAATACATACTAGAATCTTCATATTTGTATATTAATGTAAAATATAGGAAGAGCCACTTCCCATACAGGCGTAAATATTAATTGAACCCATCCGATATAGGCCCAAATATTACCTCAACCCATCCCGTAGAAAGCCGAAGAGCCCAACGGCTCAACCCAAAATGATAGCAACTAAACCTAGCAGACTCAAAAGCCGAAGTGGAGTTTACCTGTTCATTAACTATTAAGAGACCAAGCCCAGCAACAAGGCAGGTGATCGCCCAATCCCAAATACCTCCAATTGCTGCCCCCTCCTTCTCCCTCTCTCTCTATTCCTGGATAATTTTTTTATTTATTTACAACCTTACAATTTTTCTAATTTCATTTCCAGATAATTGTTGGTTTCTTCTTTTCATAAATTCATTTTGTTTTATGAACATTATGTTTTTATAAAATACTACCAAGTGTTTCCTTGATATTAGATGCGAGGACATACGATGCACCCGTGGATAGTCAACCAGGTACTTGTGGTCTGGTCCACGAGAATATGCCGACTCTGAAAAGAAAGCTAGAAGAGCTAAGCAGCCGGGAAGCAGACATGGATGAGTTGGAGACATGGTGTAGGAAAGCTCAAAGGATGAAAGGAGAATACTGGAGTATGGTTCAAGCATTCCGAGAGGGCAGATCTCTTTCTCCGCAGCAGATAGAAAGAGTGGATGACTTGAGCAACGAAGTTGAAGAGATTCTAGGCCATTGTAGCTTTCGAAAAGGGTCGACAACACATGTTGCAGGGTGTAGGAAAAGTTCACCCTTGGTAACAACAGAGCTAGTGGGCGATGAAAGTGAGCACACAATCAAAGAAATTTGCAACTATTTAATGGATGATGATATTTTCATCATTGGCATATGGGGAATGGGAGGAGTTGGCAAGACAGCCATTTTGATGCATGTCCATAATAGAGTACTTGAGAATCCTGCCTTCAATGATGTCTTTTGGGTCACCATACCACAGGAGTTTAACGTCTATGAACTACAAGATGAAATCGCCAATGCAGTCGGATTATACGATGTCTCAAAGGATAACGACGTGAAGAAGAGGGCATGCATATTGAATAGACATTTGAAAAAGAAGAAAGCTGTCTTAATATTGGATGGCTTGTGGATGCACTTTGACATTGAGGATGTGGGAATTCCAGCTAAGAAGGGTGGCATTAAGTTGGTATTGACAAGTCGATCATTAGATGTGTGTCGTAAGATGCTCTGCCAAAAGCAAATCAAAATACGACTTCTAGATCAGCCACATGATTGGAGCTTATTTTTAGAGAAACTTTGCTTTAAGAGAGAACTCCCTTCAGAAGTTGAAGAAATTGCTAGGTCCACTGTGGATAAGTGCAAGGGTTTGCCACTTGGTATTATTGAGATTGCAACTCGCATGAGAGGAGTGGAGAAGGTGCACGAATGGAAATACACGTTGCAAAAATTAGAAGACTCAAGGATGGAACTTGATGTTTTCAAGAGACTAGAACTCAGTTACATGAACTTGGGTAATCCTCTAGTGCGACAATGTTTCCTGCATCTTGTGCTTTGTTTTGGAGAAGACCCTTCTGAAAATAATAGAGAGGATTTGATAGAGTATTTCATAGATGAGGGTTTGTTAGGTGAAACTGCCACCCGACAAGAACTACATGAGCAAGGTAATATCATATTGGACAAAATAAGAGAGGCATGCCTATGGGATGATCTAGAAGAAGAGTATCATTATGTACACCCGTTGATTAGGGACATGACATTGCAAATCGGAACGAGCACAACCCGCATGATCAAGGCCAAAATGGGATTGAATGAAATTCCAGAGGACAAATTTTGGACCAATCATCTAGAGAAAGTCCTCTTAGCAGGCAACGGTATAAAAGAAATTCCAAACGGCATATCACCAAATTGTCCTAAACTTACAAGATTATCATTGAACGACAATCACATGTTGACGGTTATCCATGAATCTTTCTTCAGCAATCTAAATGGGCTGAAGGTTCTAGATCTCAGTAGCACTGGAATCGCAAAATTACCTGACTCCATCTCTCACTTAGAGAGCTTGGAAGCACTGTTACTCCGAGGATGTTGGAAATTATGTTGTATACCTTATGTAGGAAAACTGCGATTCCTGAGAAAGTTGGATCTGAATGGGTGTGTAAGTCTTGGAGAAGTGCCAGAAGGAATGGAGATGTTGGTAAAGCTGACGTACCTCGACCTAGATGGCACAGAGATCAAGATGTTGCCAGAAGGAGTGTTGGGAAAGCTGTTGAACTTGCAATATCTTGCGATTCAAGAGTTGAGGGCAGGTGAAGAGACGAAATTAAAAAAGGTGGAAGCACTCTGTTGCTGTGTTCCAAATGTCAAAGCATTCAATGCATGCGTGAGGCTTCTCGAGCAAAACAACTCCCAGGAGTACCAACTGGCGTTGCACATATCTATAGGGAGGGGTGATTACGAGAGGCATATAAAGATTGAAGATTGCAACAGGATCGCGGCAAGGATAGATGGAAGAATTGGTACGGATGGCTGGGCTGTACTTCCAAAAAGTGTGCAAAAACTGGAAGTAGGACTGTGCGGTGGTGTGTCAAGGTTGTGTGACATAGGCCTACTTGACAATTTAGAGAAGCTGAAGATAGAGGAATGGGGGAAGTTGGAGGAGCTGGGTCCTCTCCGGTTCCCTCACCTGCGTAAACTGAAAATCACTGAGTGTTCCAAACTGAAGCATCTCTTGGAATGGGAATGGCTGACTACTGGCCTTCCAAGTCTGGATTCGATTCACATTTGGAATTGCGAGATATTAGAGGGGATCATAGCAGGGCCCTTAACACGCGGTGCCACTTGTCTTCTTCGATGTCTTGAAATAATAGGATGCAATAACATCGAGAGGGAGCTGCTGACGTGTGATCTGTTGCCCCACCTCCCTTCCCTCCAAACTGTCAGGGTTGAATCCTGCGAAGGCATAGAGGTAATAATACGCAATGTTGCCACCATTCCACACTCCTCCACCCTCCCAAAGTTAACCCACCTCACTCTGAAAAATCTTCCGAAATTGAGGAGAGTATGCAATGGGACCATGAGTTGCGATTCCATTGAGTGGATTGATGTGAAAGGATGTCCTCACCTCGAGAGCATTCCTCTGCAGCTGCCCCTGCTTGACAATGGCCTCCTGTCTACTCCGCCTTCTCTTCGAGAAATTAAGATAGACAATCAGCAAACATGGGAATCGCTGAAGTGGGACCATTTCCTGGCTCCTTCTTTGCTTGTAGGCTTCGTCCGGTTTTATACCTAGTGTCATGCCACACAGTTACTTTGAAACTAGCAATTTGGCCTGTGCTACGCCTGGGTAGATGACTTATTACAGCTTGAAAGTATCGCAAAATGGTTATATTACTATTGGAACTTATGTGTTATGGTGTTGTCTGTACGGAATGGTGGTTGGTTTCTAACTATTCATCATACGTGACGGTGTCTTTTGTTTTAGAAAACTAGCTCACTGGCAAAAGAAAAGTACTTCTGGTGGATTCCATGATCGGTTATGATTTCTTTCTGGATGAGAAATCTCAACGCAAATCATGGAACTAGAATTCACTGTATTGTTTGACTTTCCGCTGAAGAGATAGGGTGAATAAAACAAGTGAGTGAAATTAGGAAACATAATCAAAATCAGATAGATCTCAGTTGGCAAATCAGATCAGAGGTTAGAATCAGAATCAAGCAACCGGTATCGCTGGTATTACTTTGTTTACAATTGAGTTGCACCATGAAACTGTCGAATCATTATCAAGTCTTAGTAGCTAATCATTTTCCTTAACAGAATTGATGGAAACTACCAGGTTTATGTCCTATCACAGTCTGTCAAGTGTGACCCAAACCAATCGTTCACAGCTGCAGAGGCTCAGATGATAACACGAATCCTGAAGAGTCATGTTGGCTATTAACAAACTAAACAAGTACAGGAAAATGCAAAACTGTTACAAGTTCCTGTCTTCTCATCGGGCCTTTAGAAGTGTAAAGGTGAATTCATTGGCTATAGATGAGTCAACGAAATCACTGCTCAACATGGTCACAACAGACGACATGGTAGGCCTGTCCTCAGGATGTTCTTGCAGACATAGGAGATTGATATGAACACATCGTAAAACTTGAGATAAATTGGATGTGTCCACCGAGCATGAAACGAATTATTCGGAAGACTCGCCTGCTTGGTACAACTCCGACGCCTACAAAATGAAAAATTGCGGAAACTTCATTGGACCATAAAGCTACTTACAATTACAAAAATTATGTGAAATAAATTACTCGCATGACCAACTAAACTCTGGTTCGAATGATATAATCCCCAGCTCCTTTTTCCACTAACAGTCTCCAGGACCAAAATGCCGAAGCTGGACACATCCAATTTAACTGAAAATAGCCTATCAATGGTATATTCAGGTGCCATATAGCCACTGAGGAACTTAAGAAAATATCAGAACATGCATTAAAATGGAATCAGAACCCCCCTTTTCACTCTATGCAGAGCATACTGCAAGATACTGTGTCCCAACCAATCTGTTGGTATTTCCTTCTGTCTCGTCTCCTCCAAATATCCTAGCCATGCCAAAATCTGAAATTTTTGGACTCATCTCATTGTCAAGTAGGACATTACTCGCTTTAAGATCCTCATGGATTATCCTCAACCTTGAATCTCGATGAAGATTAAGTAGGCCTCTAGCAACACCGCAGATGATATTGAACCGCTTGTGCCAATCCAATAACTTCTCGCTTTATCTGCCAAGTTTTAGTCAAGCTAGTCCCATGTCTCATGATTTTTTTCTGTTCAGGCAATGGCTGCATTTTATATTCAAACAGAAATACATTAACTAGGTTACCAAAAATAAAGGCATGCAAGCTTTTGTGGAGCATGTATTCATAGATCACCATTTTTTCGTCTCCCTGAATGCAACAACCAAGAAGCTTTACTAGATTTCGGTGCTGAAGCTTTGCAATTAGTATGGCCTCATTTTTGAACTCCCTCAGTCCTTGCCTAGAGCTACTTGAAAGTCTCTTCACAGCGATTTCTCGTCCATCTACAAGTAAACCCTGGAAAAAAATAACAATGAGAAGATTCAATTCCAATGGCAGGATCATTGTCCTCCGTTTCAGATAGTCCACTCCAAATTTTGTTTTACCTTATACACAGGTCCAAAACCACCTTCACCTTGCTTGTTCCTCATCGAAAAATTATTTGTGGACTCAGCAATTGGATGTAGGTCGAATAATGGGAGCTCCAAGTCATCATCAGGGTGTTCACCCTCTTGACCTTCAGATATATTTTCTGTTATCTCTAAAATGGAAAATCGGAGGTACTTAACTCAAGTAAAAAGAAGGCAGGGAAGCATGTGATACTGTAAGTCCCACTTCTAATCAAACCAGCAAAAACTATTTTCTGCAGTATCATGCAACTCTCTGACTACACCAAACTTTTAGTTGTCAAATTTCGAATGAATAATTTTCGATATTCTTTTCTCGACCACAAATGTTCTCTTTGGCATGCAAACTAAGTATTAAGAGGGAGAGTCATGAGAAGAAATATGTACCCCTGAAGTTTTTCCTTCTTGTGCGTGCGTAACAGATGGCAACTAGCATGGCAATAGCTATGGCAATTGCTAATACAACCACCAGGACTATCCACACCTTGGACTTACTCTTCCCTGCTCAATTGAAAAGTTTACATAAAAAACATATAAATGCCAAATATGATCGATAACTATTGAAAGGTGTGTGCTCACATTTGAAAGGAAAAAGCATGATAGATGAAATGGAAATCTAGTGCAGGATCTACTTTTCTAAGAGATGCCAAAACAAGGAGAAAATATTCAGCGGTGTCAGGAGATAGTACCTATTTCAGAAGCTGGCATTCGCACATACAGAACCAGTCCAGCATCTGGCTACTGTCTCATATCTATGAGATCACCAAACCACATTGCACATCCGCTGTCTCGTCCTCTGATATTGAGTTCACATATGCTGTACATGAACAGTTATTCAAGCATTTGGTCCTGTGATCGTCGAGGTTCAAGGTACTATCCACTAAACAATGAGTAGAGTCCTGCGATATCATGTTAGGACACTTTATGAATTCATCGCTGATGCTGCAGTTCAGAGGCTCATTCCAAAGACATCCTTGCGACCAATCAGTGGCATCCCATTGATCTGGATTTTTAGGTGTGAATCCTCTAAAGCATTGGCAATACGATGCATTTGCTATGGGCACTGTAAATGCCATAGGTGTCGCAGTAGTCCTTTGGAGCAGTGAGGAAGAGCCTCCAGCTTTGAGTCGCTTCACTCCACGTGGACCGCTCCCACAAGCAGTTTGTTTGATTCAAGACGCTCCTCATGAGCACAGATTTGTTGGTGACATGATACATATAGTAAATTTCGTCTCCATCGGATATGAAATTATACCAGAAAATGGAATCGGACCCTTGCTAGGGTGTGCCACTGAAACTCTTTAAGTACTTGTCGGAGCCCTTCCATGCTACAACGTCAGGGAAATTACGGTTGGCTATCCCCCAAGTGAAATCTCCCGGAGACGGGTCATCTGGACTCTTCCAGGAAGATAACTACCGATCGAGACTGCTCTTCAAGTCCCATCCAACCTTCATTTCTGGCAAAAAAGTGCCGGTTGGGTAATCAAAGCTTTGCCACAGATAAGTATCCAAGCTGTCATTCTTGTCATCTCTCGGCACAAGATTTACATTATCTAAGAGCTGTAAAACTGGATTCTTGGCCCATTCGGCAGTGTTTGGGGACCAAATAACACTGCTGTCACGGCTCAGGAGGACTGTATTGCCTGTGCCATTGATCATCAGCATGCCGCTAGAGTCATTAATTGGTTTGCTTCTATTTGCAACCCAAACAAACAGTTCTAACTGGGATGTTCTGGTACCAAATTCTCAGGTAACGACCCCTCGAACTGCCTGGACTGAAAAATCCCAGTTCAAAAGTTCCCCCACTCGAAGCTATTATCTCCCCATTGCTTAACCGTTGAGATGCATCAATGGTGTCAAGTGCCACTGCGAAGCCCAAGAAGAACAGAACCAAACTTCCTGTCACAAGCAAAAGATACAGGTTATCCATCCTGCGGGTGTTCAAGGTTTGAGCTTCGTTTCTGGATGATAAAGAGACTGCCATTTGCCGTAATTAAACGTAGTTAAAGGCAAAAAATATGAGAAGCGTAGAGTTGGTGAGTGTGTTGTTCACTTGGACTAAATCATGTGTTTTCAACTTTAAACGTCAGCATTTCACTAACAGTAGCGGAAATAAGAGGGAGGATCACGGGTAAGACGTTCATCTGACATTGGAACGTTGACTAAAGTTCATTTCTTTGACTAGGAAATCACGGATTTCCCATTATCTTATCTATCGTAAGGGCAACTATATCGACCCTCCATAGTGCATTCAACACCGTGACTTCAGTCTTCGATGCTCATTTTCTCTGGGCCGGACAGAGAATCCAAACTGCCTTCATCAGAGTCTTCCATCCGAAGCCTAGCGATGGATGGCATTCAGTCTGTTCAAACCCTCTTGCCATCCAGAAAACGTTAGCACTAGTTCCCTTTTAAGGTCTTGCTTAAATGCTTCGCAACATGTCAGATTACTGCATATGGATTTTCCAATGTCTTCGAACACTAAATTAGTGTCCAAAACGCATTCGTCAACCAGCTCCAATATAAACTTTTCAACTTTAAGATTAATGGGTTCCATCTTTCCATCTTTCTAGGGTTCATTGTTCTAGTTTGAAGCTCAACCAGGGAAGTTCCGGTCCTGGACCGAAATCCTGGCGTGTTGACAAAGTTGTTCATATGCAGCGAAAAACTTCACCACGTCACCAAGAAAAGAGATAACTCCACTAAACTACATTTTCTTATCTTTGTTCCAGTAGAATTGAAGTGGAAGAATACATCCAGCAGATTGGTCACATTGGGGAGCCAGAGGAAGCGTTTCGAAAGTGGTAACGCGTCGAGCGATCGCACGCATCTGTTGACCTCGGATGAAAGATTTTTTTAGGATACTAAAGTGGATGAATTATGTTGATGCTCTCTAACTATTGGCACTTCTAAGCTACTCCATCAATAAGGTTGGAGCTTGAATTTGCGGTCATTGGGCAAGGACAGACCGAGTTAAAACGTTGTAAGATCCCTAGCATGTTTCGAGGACGACAAGTTTGGCAAAAATAGATCGAATAGGTGAATTCTACCTCAAAAAGAGAGAGGTGAGCATTCAGCGTTTTGGATAAGAATGGGGCCCATATGAGTGAGATTTGATAAATTGGATAGCCTAGCCCAATCTTTATTGGACCAAGCTGGACCAACCCCTTCCAATACGTAAATTTATTTTGCTATTTCATTAAACGGGTAAAAAAATAAATGAATGGACTCGTATAATACCTCGACGCACCATTTCTAGGAGAGTTGGTGTCTATTGAACAGGAAAAGTACTAAAAAAGTCTTAAATCTATCACATTAATATTAATTTAGTATTAAACATTTCAATTAGACAATTTAGTCATAATTTTTTTATATTAGTACAAATTCAGTCCATCCGATTAATTAAGGCTTTAGGCTAGAAATCGCTTAAGTGGAGCTGATCGTACTACTACATAATATGGTCAATACTAATGTTAACAAATTTTAATAATATTTTAATGATTCTTGTGAATTTTTTATTTATTTTTTCTTTCCCTTTCCCTTTTTACTCTTTCTCAATGGCCATAATATAAAAAAAAATTATTGAAAAATTAAAAAATTAATAGAAATTATTAAAATTTATTTACATTAGCATCAACTATGCCACATTGGATGATTAGCATCCACTTTTAGTGATTTCCAATCTAAATTAACCGATTGGACTGAATTGATATAAATACAAAAAAGTTTAGAATTAAATTGGCTTAATTAAAAAGTTTAGGAGTAAATTCATAACAATATAATAGGTTTAGGACTTTTTTGTACTTTTCCTCTATCAAACTTTAAAAGAAAAGAACTGGGCCATTCATTGAAAAATATCAAGTTTTATGACGCTTTATATAAGAATTACGAAAAGAAGTACGTGATCATGGCTAAATTATAACCGAAGGATCGACCCTTCGAAAGACCATACAAGCTCTCATTAAAAGATGTGTCAGACTTAAATACATAAATATATGGAGATCCACTTAAAAGAGTATGGATTGCCAAAATGAGAATCATAGCATGGCATGGTCAGATTGTTTGTGAAAATTTTCATTTGGTGGAAAAGGACAAATGGCTGCCACATCAAGAAGCTTGAGGTCTTTGAGGGAAAAGTTTTGCCTGTATTTGGCCCTATAGATCAGATGCCATTTGAATTGCCGACTAAGTGAGCCTTGCATAATTAATGGTTAAAATAATCCCCACTTATGTGGCTTCAAATCTAAGCAAGTCTCACGCATTTTGTTTGCGATAGAAATACGATATCCAAGTCACAAGATTGGCATGTAGCCTTCAACTCTCTCGTTGTCAAATTTTCAACCATGCCTCAATAATTTCAGGCTATAATATTCATGGCTATAATAGTGCCATATTTCCGCTCGCCTCCATATTTCCGCTAAACGTAGAAAAATAGTCACTCCTCAACCGTCTATCACTTTCAACCAAAAAATAAACTGAATGGGGAGCCAACCGCTAATCTATGAAATCACTTTTCTACTAGAAAATAAACCAAACACGTGGTGCGTACACTCTTCCACATATCTCGGCAAGGCGAGTAGAGAGCCATTCGATCACCTAGCATCGTTCCATGACCAAGGAAAGACAGCTCCAAAGAACCTTTGCTCGCCATGGGTGCAATTGCACCATCCTATCTTATGTTAGATGAGTTGAATTTATCTGATCCCCAGTCGTTGGGCGGCGTCCAATCTCTTCCAGATCTGAACAAAATTGAACAGAGAGGGATTTTCTCATTCCGTCCACAGCAGAGTTCCATTGTTCCGAGCTTCCATCTAGAATTCGGTACCAGAAGCTTTGGTTGACATTGCACATCCACCAAAATGATGAAGAGAATGGAACCAATTAGAACCATCCGAAAGGTACGTGCATCTCCCCATACAAGTAGTAGAATCTAAAAACTCATGCTACCACTGAGATTTAAATTGTCTTAATTATCTGCATAAAATTTGATGAAACATGCAATGATGTGCGAATGATCATAAGCATACAATTAGGAAGGATGATGTAATTTTGAATGGAAACGAGGAAACAGGGAGTTCATATCTATTTGCTGTATTTCTTTCCGAATCAAATCCAGAGTAAAAGCTCACCCCGATAAAGTTGTCGACTTGAGTAATGCAGAACTGAAGATTATTGTTATTTACCTTCTAGGGGCTAAAGTGTGGTTGAAGACTTTGACCATGGCCAATTCCCTTTGCTTCTTATTTTTTCCCTTTTTTTCCCCCTCCTCATACTCATTCAGCAAGCCTTTTTTTTTTTGTTTGACTTTTCCCAAGCCGGACACCCATTGTTTCTTCGCCAGGGAACCTGTTTTTGTTTGACTACCAAAACCTCTTGCCTTTTGCTCCTATTAAAATTGCAGTGGGGCAGACAAACCCAACTCTTGGTTTGAATCTTGGATGGAAATGACGATCCGTGTCTTCAAATTTCAGGAGCAGCTTTGGTTCTTCTTCTGGTACGTGTCATATTATCTGCACTCGTATATATCTGTTTTAGCGTTCTCTCAAGCTCTCTTTTGGGACTTCCAATTAACAAAAGATTAAGCAGAAAAGAGTTGTGGTGACCAAGTTTTACCCAAAATTTTGTCTGGTCTTGTTTCAGAAGTAACTGTTCTGGAGTTTATTTTTGGAATGCGCTCTTTGTTACATAAGATAATTGACGTTTCTGGTGAGCATAGAGTGAGACTTTTCGGCTGTGTCAAAATAAATTTCATAATTTGCTGAGTGGTCAGTCCAGCACTTGGTCAGAGATGCTATACAATCCTGTCTGAACCACATCACAAATTTCAACTTGTGTAAACTGGATAGTTTACCATGCATCCTTATAATTATCTGATAGTAAAAAGAACTTGAGTAGATGGAAAGCCTTGAGGGTGCAGCTGAGAGTGGGCCAAGAAATTTTGCTGTAAGCAGAGTCAAGGGCGAGATTTTGAGCTCGATGAGGGCAGATTTGCAAGTGAAGTTGCACTCTCTAGCAATCTTTAAGTGGCAATCACAAGACTAGCACTTGGCCGGGACAAACTACCATATTCGGCGCAGCAAGGCCATGGCAACTGAGAAATTATCCTGGAGAGAGACTGCACGAGCGTGAACAGTAAGCAAGACAGAAAACAGCCTTTCACAAGAGAAGAAAACATTGAAAACAACAAAAATTATTTCCTTGTTGGTACCCAGTCTGTTTATTCTTCCGTGGGATACAGAGGAAATGCCAAGAGCAACGGATCCATTATGGGAGCTTGTTGAGGTTCTGCCAAGTAGCAAGTGGAAGTGTAAAATCTGCGGGAATAAGTATGCCGGAGGCGCTACAAGGATCAAAGCCCATTTTGCTGGAGTTGGAGGATATGGGATTCATGGCTGCAAGGTCGTCAATGGCCAAGTGAGGTCAGAAGCCCTCGCAGCATTGAAGGGTAAAAGAGCGGTGGAATCGAGCAACAGACGAGGCAATGTTGAAGAGGGTTCGCATCAGCCCATGACTGTGAGCCATGAACATGCTTGGAGAGACGCTTCATTCCATGCCATGCCGCTCCCAAGCTCTGATGTCATTAGCACTGCAGGAGCAAGTTCATTAGCCTTTCTTCCACAGCCTGAGTCGAATTTGTCCAATCAGTCTCTTCGTGCTCAAAACATGATCCCGCAGAGGGACATTTTACTCTGGCCACAACCCCCTCAAAACATGATCCCACGGAATGCAGAAGGAGAACAACCCAATATAGACGTTCCACAAGGTATGTATGTCTCTAAATTTTACTTAATTTGTCTTCTAATCCTTACCTATGAATAGAGATATGCAAGACACTCAGATTTATAATATTAATAGAAAACACAAATTGACTTAAAACATCTACCTATATCTGCTGTAAAAGTGGCTAATAAAGCCCTCTCGAGTTTAAGCCCCGTGGCACGGTCACGTGTGAACTTCATAACAGAAAATCTAACTTCAACTCACCGTATTATCCAAATGACACACAAGGACATCGATCTAAGAAAGATACCACATTTGATAAATAGATGTCCACAATATATACCACCTGCCAAGTTAAATATTCTTATTGACAGCATTCAATCTCTTTGCAATGATTCATTCTTACCTCCAAATCATCATTTAATTGATGGATTACACAGTCAAATGTCATCGATATGAGACTTTGACTGACGATACCTTCAACGACCTTACCTTCGAATTGGAATCTTCAATCCCCTACTACATCTTAAACTTAATTATTTGGGTATTAATATTTCTGAATAAGTACTATTGAATTTGTTGGGACACTACCGATGATACGATAGCGGGATGAAAGATTGTCATCCCTTGCCTCCAACTAATCAATCATGTGCAGTGTAGTTTTTCTTCGTGCAATTAGTTATCATCATTCGAATGAGTCACCCACCAATGAAAGGTCAATTTGAAAGCAAGTGTAGCTCCTTTTTAATAGGCCAGTTGTGGCATCTGTCATTGTACATTAGATGTGGAAATCATGTGTATCTTCTCTTTCCAATTTTTGTCTCGAGATACAATTTAGGATCGTTTACAGTGGCTTTCACTACTCTTAGCGTATGGGGTTGATTTGAATGTCTAACATGTTTCGTAACTCTTCCTATAAACTATATGTTTATTTCTTTGTAAAATATTTATTATTTTCTCTAAATATTATGGTATTGCAGTTGTCAGCAGCCTTTATGGATTTTTTTTCCCTATGATTGTGTCTTTATGCTATACATTAAGAGATTATAGGAACTAAGAATACCACCTTTATTTTGTTCAAAAGAGGAATATTCATATAAAATATGACGAGTACTTTATGCTAAAATACATATTTTAATTTTCATATTATGCATTAATATAGGAGAACCACTTCCCTTACAGACCCAAATGTCAGTTCAACCCATCCCATAGAAACCCAAACAGCCAAAAGGCTTGACCCGAACCTTAAGTAACTAAACCCAAGAGACACAAAGCCCAAAGTAGAATTTAAACTCAATGTCCCTCAGCCATGGACAATGATCAACCCATTGAGAGACCATGCCCCCAACAACAAGGCAAGTGGCCGTACAAACCACCCCTGGGAAAAAAAAAACCCTTGATCCTTTATTTACACCCTTAATCCTCTATCCAGTTTTCATTTCGACATAATTGCTTGTTTCTTCTTTTCATAAATTTTCCTTTAGCTTTATGATGCGCTCGTGGATATTAAATGCAAGGACAGATGATGCACTCATGGAAAACTAACCAGGTACCCGTGGGCTTGTCGACGAGAATATGTCAACTCTGAAAGGAAAGCTGGAAGAACTAAGCAGCCGAGAAGCTGAAATGGATGAGTTGGAGACATGGTGCAGGAAAGCGAAAAGAATAAAAGGGGAATACTGGAGCATTGTGCGATCATTCCAAGAAGGCAGGTCTCTCTCTCTGTAGCAGGTGGAGCGAGTAGATGACTTGAGCAAAGAAGTTGAAGACATTCTAGCTCACAATAGCTTCCAAAGAGGGTCAACAACATGTGCTGCAAGATGTATGAAAAGCTCACCCTTGGTAACATCAAAGCTTATAGGCAATGAAAGTGAGATCAAATAAAAAAGATCTGTGACTATTTGATGGAGGATGCGATTTTCATTATTGGCGTTTATGGAATGGGGGAGAGTTGGCAAGACGGCCATTTTAATGCATGTCCATAATAGAATACTGCTTGAGAATCCTACCTTCAATGATGTATTATGGGTTACTGTACTTCAGGAGTTTAGTGTGTATAAACTACAAGACGAGATTGCCAATGCAGTCAGATTAGACAATCTCTCAAAGGATAAGGACATGAAGAGGAGGGTGTGCATATTGGATAAACATCTGAAAAGAAATCTGTGTTGATATTAGATGGCCTATAAATACACTTCGAAGTTGAGGATTTGGGAATTCCAGTTGAAAAGGGTGGCCTTAAGTTGGTACTGACAACTTGATCACTTGATGTGTGTCGTAAGATGCTATGCCAAAAGCAAATGAAAATAGAACGACTAAATGAGCATGATGCTCGGAGCTTATTTTTAGAGACACTTCACTTTAAGAGAAAACTCCCATTAGAAGTAGAAAAATTTGGAAGGTCCATTATGGAAAAGTGTGAGGGTTTTCCACTTGGGATCATTGAGATTGCGACTCATATGAGGGGAGTAGAGGAAGTGCATCGATGGAATGACCTGTTGCAAAAATTAGAAAACTCGAGGATGGAACTTAACGTGTTCAAGAAACTGAAGCTCAGTTACTTGAACTTGGGTAATCCTCAAGTGCAACAGAGTTTCTTGCATTTGATACTTTGTTTTGGAAAAGATCTTTATGTAGCTTATAGGGAGGATTTGATAGTCTTTCATAGATGAGGGTTTGTTAGGTGACATTGCCACTCAGCAAGAGCTATACGACCAAGGCAACACCATATTAGATAAAATCGGAGAGGCTTGTCTCTGGGATAATCTAGAAGAAGAGGAGCATGTGCACCTCCTGATAAGAGACATGATACTGCAAACAATGACGAGCACAACTCACATGGTCAAGGCCTACATTGGATTGAAAGAGATTCCACAGGAAGATTACTGGACTGTTCATCTTGAGAAAGTATTTCTACAATGCAACAAAATAGAACAAATCACATATGGTATATCACCAGATTGCTCTAAACTTACAAGGCTCTCGTTGAGTGACAATCTCAATTTGGAATTCATTCCCGAATCTTTCTTCGGGCTAAATGGGCTGAAGGTACTAGATCTCAGCGGCACTGGAATCATTGAATTACCGGACCTCATCGGTCACTTGGAGAGCTTGGAAGCACTGTTATTGTGATGGTGTGAGGCATTATGTTGCATTCCTTATTTAGGGAAGTTGGGATCCCTAATAAAGTTGGACCTCAAAGGATGTGTAGGCGTTGAAGAAATGCCAGAGGGTTTGGAGATGCTGGTAAAGCTAACGTACCTCAACCTAGATGGCACAAAGATTGGGATGTTACCAGAAGGGGTGTTGGGAAAGCTGGTGAACCTACAATATCTTGCGATTCAAGGGGTGAGGGCAGGGGAAGAGGCAAAATTAAAGAAGGTAGAAGAACTCTACTGCTGTCTTCAAGACGTGGAAACTTTCAATGCATGCGTGGGGCTTCTCAAGCAGAACAGCTCCCGACAGTACCGTCTGGTGTTGAATTCATTAGTAGAGTGTGACTTTTGGCGTTATCAAAAGAGGCATATAATAATTGCTAGTTGCGACAGTATCGCGGCAAGAATAGATGGAGGGATTAGTGGGGATGGCTGAGCCCTAGTTCCGGAATATGTTCAAGTATTGGATGTAGGACGGTATAGTGGGTTGACAAGTTTGTGTGACATAGGTTGAATGCAAGGTCAAAGGTGCCTTGGGAAGTTGTATTTTCGGAATGCAACTTCTCTGGTTTAATGAAAATGTCAAAACTTCCAATTTTGCCCTCATTTGCAAAGTATTCTTCCAATTTTATCCATTTAAGAACAAACCCTAAAACACTCCTCTTTCTCTTACGTCTCCACTCTATTCTCTTACTCGTCGCCCCACTCGCTGTCGTCTCTCTCAAAATCACTCGGCCTCGCTCTTTTTGCCCTTGACTTTGGACGCCACTCGCGCTCTGGATGCCGCTCACGCTTTGGACGCCGCTCGCGCTCTCGACGCCGCTCATCGACTCCGTCCTCCTCATCGACTCCACTGCCGTCGATTCCATCATCCTTGTCGACTCTACCGCTGTCAACTCCTCCTTATCGACTCCACTGACTTGGCTGTTAGTGGGTGCTAGTAAAAAATTGAGCGCTGTACTTTTACCAATTACTCGAGATTATTTGAGATCGAATCGAAATAATCTGGCGGGGGAAAGGGCAAAGATTCAGGTCAAAGTAAGAGCTCCGATTTCTTCTCCTGTTTTTCTTTTCTTCGGTCAAATAGTCTCTCCAGATGTTTGAGTTATTTCAAATTACTTAAGCTCATGGTTTAGTGTTTGGCGTCTGTGGTATTGCTTCTAAGGCTCTAGAAGAAGAGTTGTCATATTAGCCAAACACGAAGGCTTCAAGGAAGCCAACTTTAATTTGGTCGTCTTTGTTTAACTTTCTTCTCTGTAGGTTCTTCATTGATTTATAAACATCTCTGTGGTTCAATCATTGTCTGTTTAACCCTTTCGGACTCTCAATGTCGTATATGAATATACTAAAGTGGTAAGTATGTGCGTTGGGGAAAGTTGGCATTCCTTCGATGCCTTGATGAAATACTTTGAAATGATAAATAATATATTTTCCCGGTGGTATTCAATTTAAAATTAAAGACAGATAGAAGAACATGAAGCAATGGGCTAGTAGCTAGTCTCAACTTTATATAACCAAATATCCCGTTACACTATTGCTGTGAATTCTCTCATAATTACTTTATCCAATATGTCTGATGTAACTAAGATTTAGAGAGCTTTATAAAAGGGTGAGACATGCACTGTAAACACTCTAAACTTAAATAGTGCTCTATGCTTGTACCCATGTCTATGCTTGTGGCCATTATTATGTTCAATGAAAATGCTCTCTGCTCTTTGCTTATGCCCATTATTATGTGCACATATCTTGTTTTATTTGTTGTTTGCTATTTGCTTTGTGCTTGTGCTCATGTCTTGTTCTGTTTTGTAAATACTGTTTGCTCTATCTTTGTGCCCATGTTGCATTGTTTCATCCATGCTGTTTGATTTGCTAGTCAATTGTAAATTGCTGGTCCAATTTTTTATAGTTCATTTTCATACTATTTGAAGATGGCAAGTTCCTCAAAGGAAAAGGCATATTGGACCGCCGAAGATGTGGAAACATTTTGTAAGTTGTACGTTGAACAAATTGAAAAAGGCAACCGTCCTACAACCAACAAGAGGGATAGATGGACAGTCATAATTAATAAGTTCGAGCAATTGAGGGGCAAAAAATATGATAAAACTCAAATGAAGAATAAGTGGGACAATCTTAAGGAATAATGGAAAAGATGGAGGACATTGGTTTTAAGTGAAACTGGATTAGGATGGGATCCAAGGAAGAAAACCATTGATGCGAGTGATGAATGGTGGGAGAGTAAAATTCAGGTTTTTATATCTTCTTCTTTTACTTCTATGTTAAATTCATTTTCAATGATACAACTTACTAAATTGTAAGTTTAGTAAATTCTTTTACTTCTAGACAATAGGCAGGTTTTCATGAGCTTGAATAGTGATGCACTAAGAGTCAAATATCTCAAACTTGAGATGGAAGAGCTTAGCCATAGCTAGGATGTTATAGTATTTTATTTAAACTTTTTGTTATGTTACTTTATTTTCATGTGGAATTTTTATTTGCATTATGTGTGAACCTTATTTCTATTAATATTTTAATGTAAGAACTATTTCCATTTGGTGTTATGTTTATGTGATCGAGTTATGTGACGGTTGATATTATTATTTCTCTTGATAGATGATCAAGATTGTTCATGGTTTCTTCTCTTGATGGATGATTAAGATTGTTCATGATTTCTTTTTCTCTAACTCTATATTTTGTTACGTTAGGTAATTATGGATGACTGTGAACAAGAGGAAAATGAATTCTGGGATATTCTTGCAGTTACTCAAGCTTCAATTACTTATCAGGCAACATACATTTGCAAACAACCTTCCATGACTTTATCATATACAGGTTATGCATGGCTAAGAGAGTTGATGGATGAAGATGCTAATTCGATAAAGTGTTATAATGTGTTTATAATGCATGGAGTTGTATTAATAACTTAACACATGACCTAGTAACACAATATGGTCTTAAATGAGCTAGGAACATTGATGTTGCAGAAATGGTTGGTTGTTTCTTTATATGTTAGGACATGGTATAGGAAATAGGTTAGCGCAAGAACGTTCTCAACGCTTCGGGGAAACCATAAGTAGGCACTTTAACTTAGTTTTAGGTAAAGTATGTGATATGGGACAAGATTTGATCCAACCAACCGATCGACAATATATTGAAGTTCCAAACAAGATCAAGAAAGATCAACGATTCTATCCATATTTTAAGGTATGTTACGATTTTACAAAAAAACTAAAAACTAAATATAATTCAAGTAATATCTGTATTATTTGTTTTAGGATTGCATTGGTGCTATGGATGGTACACATATTTTAGCAGTGGTACATACGTATAATAAAATTCGTTTCATTGGTCGAAAATGAATGCCTACTCAAAACGTGCTAGTTGTATGTAATTTTAACATGAAATTTGTCTATGTGTGTGCCAGTTGGGAGGGACAAGCTCATGATACTCGTATTTTCTACAACGCCATAAGAAGATGTGGTGCACAATTTCCCCATCCTCCTCTAGGTTCGTCTTTATATATGTATATAATGCTTAATTGTAGCTAGATAGCATTGTCGCTAATTAGAGAATTAACACATTTGATGCTTAATTAAATGTGAGTGTTATGTGACAAAGACCATGTACTGCATGAGTAGCTTCATTATTGTTTGATGAGCAATTTTATTTATCTTTGCTTAATTTCCTTGAAGTAATTAGCACTCAATAGATATGTCCAGTTACTTTGGATAAGCTTTATTTTCTTTCTCTTTCACTTTTTATTTTATTTTTATGACATATGTTAATTAAATTTACATTAAATTTGTCTAGATAAATATTATCTAGTGGATGATGGATATCTAAATCCCATGGGTTATTTAGGGCCATATAAAGAAGTGAGATATCATTTACTAGAATTTCGACAAGGTCCTCCACCTACAAGATATCGAGAAGTGTTCAATTGTGCCCACTCCTTACTACGCTAAAAAATTGAGCGAGCATTTGGCGTATTAAAAAGGAAATGGAAGATTCTAACCGACATGCCAAGTTATCCGTATGAAAAACAAGCGCAAATTGTCATAGCGACAATGACATTGCACAATTATATACAAAGAAATGTTGTGACAGATACAGATTTTGAAGAAGCGGATTTGGATCTTGAGTATGGATATTTAGTTGATAATGATGCTATAAATGGGGGGACAAGTACTTCAAATGAAAATCCATCTCCTGACATGGCAAGTTTACGTGATGAAATAGCTATGAGTTTGACAAATAGTTGAGTAAGTTTGTAATATTTAAGGATAAATTATTTCTTTTATCAAGACATATGCAATCGTGTTTATTTTAATGAAATCACTTTTTTTTTTTATTGAGAAGATCCACTTTGATATGCTTTTTAATTTATAAATTTGTTAATATGTCTTTTTTACATTGCTCTCAATGCAAAAATGTTAATGTTAAAGTCATTATCTTTTTATAATTAAACAAATTAAGAAAAGTTAAAAAAAAAACTTAAATTGGTCACACCTAAGGGCTTTTCCAAATATTGTTTGCCAAACAACATTCCCCCAAAGTTGCTTTCCAAGGCATATTTCAATTACATTTTACTAAATAGTATTTGCATTTCTCCAAACACCCTTAGCCTAAAGGCATTTGCATTTGCCCAAAGACTTTCTCTAAATGTTGAATCAAACGCACCCATAGGCCCACTCGAGATCTTGGAGGTGTTAGAGATAGATGAATGTGATAACTTGGAGAAGCTAGGTCCTCTCCACTTCCCTCACCTACGGAACCTGAGTATCACTAGGTGCTCCAGACTGAAGCATCTTTTTGAGGAGGGGCAGAGGCTTCCAAGTCTATTGTATTTGCATATCAAGGGCTCAGAGGTACTAGAGGGGATTAATGTAGCAGCACCTAATCTTAAAAAAAAATTTGTGGGTGAGTGTCCTAAAATGAAGAGAGCGGTGGAATGGGAGTGGCTGACCACTCGCCTTCCAAACCTGGAGCGCATTACAACATGTTATTGTGAGAAATTAGAGGAGATGATCGGCAGGCCATATCCAAGAGGTGCCACTTGTCTTCTTAAAAGTCTCAAAATAGAAGGATGCAACAATGTGAAGGGGGTGCTACAGACATAGGACATGTTGCTCCACCTCCCTCTCCTCCATAAGATATGTGTCGAAGAGTGCGAGGGCATAGAGGTGATAATAGGCACCGATCCCAACATGACGCCCTCCTCCTTCCCAAATTTAACACGCCTGACTCTATGGGATCTTCCAAAACTGAGGAGCGTATGTGATGGGACCATGAGTTGCCATTCCCTCGAATATATTGGTGTGAAACGATGTCCTCACCTCAGGACCATTCCTGTGCAGCTCTTCTTGCATGACGATGGCCTCCCATCTCCGCCGCCTTCTCTTCGAGAGATTGCAATGGACAATTGGCAAACATGGGATTCGTTGGAGTGGGACCATCTTCTTGCCCCGTATGTATTTGAACGCTTCCTGCGGTTCTATCCCTAGTGTCGTACCACACAATTACTTTCATTGCAGCTTGAAAGTGTCGTGTAATGGTTATCTTGATATTGAAATTTAGTTGTTATGGCGCTGTCCGAAAATTAAGAAAAAAAAAAAATACTCCCTCAACTTTGAATGAATAATAGTGGCAATGGTCCTTGCTCTTATGTTTTATTTTGTTTTGTTTTTTGCGGCCAAGGCACTCTTTGTATATGCTAAAGATGATTCTGGCACGGACTCTACAAAAAGAGTCATTCTAACTATGCGGAAATTCTGCATTGATTGATGTACGAATCCTTGTATGTCAAACGATCACTTTTCGTGCTCCTAAAACGATCAGAAAATACAGATGACAAAGGATTAAGGGCCCCAAAAAGAGTGATATCAGTTTTAGAAATATTTTGTATGTCTAACATTTCTCATTTAGTAAAAGAAAATGGATTCTGACAACCTTGTTGGAAAGATGCTGAAGCCTAGAAAAGTAAAATTTGGCTTATCTTTTTTCAAATCTCATTAAACTCAAATAAAAAATAATAATTCATTGCTATGACAATTTAGATACATGTCAAAAGGGCCACTGAGAAATAAAGTAGACCAAAGAGCCATTTATTTAGGTAAATTATTCTAACACATGGAGTACCATCTTGTTGGAGAGAGGATAGGAAATTTATTGTATTTCGATGTAAATAAATGATGGAAAAGCATTGAACTTAATTGGTCTCTTTATTTTCATGATCCTTTTCCTAAGAACAATCGTCTAATCTTGACTCAAGTGCCAAACGATAAATGGAAGCAAAATGGTAAACAAATAGTTCAATTTAGATCCGTTTAATTAGTTTTCATTCTCAATGCAAGAAACTGAAGGAGAATGCATTGTGAACGGAAGCAACTACAACGGTCTATGCTTACACTTGTTATCTATCTGCTTAGAGATACGCTACAATTTCTGAGGGATTGAATTCATAGTCTGATGGCTTCTTACGCCGTATGTTGCAGGAGCCAGAACATTTGGCCATCTCTTGGACTCGTTCTTGGGAAGAAAAGGCTCTCTCACGGGGGTTTGTATCTCGAACACCACATTTGTTGCATGAAGGCCCTCTGGTTTGATCCTGCAAAGATCAGATGGACACAAAGGCGTCTCTCATCAATTTGGTGAGGTTGCCCATCACTCGGATTTGCCCTTTTCCTGGCCGTGGCAATCAATTTCCTGTATTCAGTTGTGTACGATGGCTTTAGCCTAACCGTCGTCAATTTCTAGACCAACCTTTGCCTTAATGAGTTCCTCTACGGGATGGCTGAGGTGGCGGCCTTTACGATAACGTCAGTCTTGCTCTGTAAGTTTCGGAAGATGCTGTTGGCATTGGAAAACAGTGGTTCAGTGAATTCTTCTGCCATACTGGGAGCTTGATTATGCTGCATGGGGTATGGAAAGTGGTGAGGATGGCGTGAGGAATTCTCGGGATTTTTGGCTTGGACAGCACGTATAATTTGCTCTTTATCTACGCGGTGGAGCTGTTTCTGACCGGGGTGAGGAATGCAGCTCTTGGGATTGCAGCTCAGGTGTGGCAAATCGGTGCGATTTTGGCACCTTTCATGGCAGTATTAGGAGGAGGGTTCCCTTTCGCACTCTTTGCGGTTTCTGCAATTCTGGGAGGAATACTAGCGTTTTACCTCCCGGAGACGTTAAGTCAACCTCTGTATGATACAATGGCAGGAATGGAAGCTGGGGAGAGTGCATGCACGAGTGTAGGAAACAACTCAATTCTCTTACTTTAAACTGAACTTGGTTAACGTAGACCTAAATGACTCTTCTTGATGATTGAATTTCCCTTTTCTTTTGGATTCACTCAATTACTTCCTTTCTAGAAGATTTGAAGGGTCGGGTGCGATGACAGCAGCATTGACTACACGAACAAATGATCACTTACTTTCTTTTGTCCTGTTTTTTCTTGGTTATGCCTTTCGGACATGAGGAATAAGGATGACAAAATCCGTCTCTAAAAGGAGAGAATGTTAGTAGGAGCATATCTTTCAAGTCGAACCATCCATGTCTCACAGACACGAGAGTATTAGCCTTTGTGGTTTACGGCAACACGTATCAAAATCACTAACCCTGCTATTGAAATATTGAAAAAGAAATGTCTAACCATTATGTTATTGATGATTTTACTTTAATGCTCTTAGTTAAGCATCTACCTGCAAATGTGAATGGTAAACTGCCTTTACGCAAGAGCAAGAACCCCACTAGTTCATTGACATGAAAGGCGAGTTTACCGCCGGACCATTTGCTTACCGCAGGACCATTTGCTTAAGGAGCAACCTCCCTGGATGGCACAGCCAATTTTATGCTGAATATGCAGAGCACCGTATCTCTTGGACAAAGAAAAATTTCCACTTCTAGCCCTTGTACCTACACACTTTTTCTCACCACGTTCTTATACTTTTAATTCGTTTAACCAAATCCTTCGAATCAAATCAAGCTAATGTGATCATCAAATAACTCCAAAGTATGATGTGGTAAAATACGTGTGAGATTTTGTGACCACCGTCAACAATTCTGAAAATTTATGATGTTAGATAAAGATGTGATATATTATTTAAATTTGTTAACACTCTCCTTATGTATAAGCTGGACTTTGATTTTAGCCTAAAGCATGAAATTATGCAATTAGAAAAACAAATAAAGACTTAGAAGATTTGAATATTTTGGTACTGTGAGATTTTATGGGCTTTGAAAAATAATCTGAACAAACATATTATTTTCAATTAGAAATGATGTTATAGATTTTGAGAAAAAAGTCGTTATTATAGATTAGATGTGTCAAAATGGGTGTTAAACCCATTTATGACTCATTTAAAACATAAATGAATCATAAATGGGTTGGTCAAGGACAAGGCTATGGTGTTCAATAGTGTGGTGGATTCCCCTACGAATAGAAGGATTCAACGTGGCTGGGGGATTAATCCGGCTATTTTTGGCAATGACAACAGCTGATTTTGTATATTTTGTGTTGTTAATATGTAATAGTTTATGGTTTTCTCGTACTTAACACCCTTCCACTCACATGACATGTGGTCTTAGTGAGTGCAAGATTGGTCCCGAATCTTTTGCTGTATAGCTTTGCTGGTTGAAAATCTATGCAATTTACCTTTACCGAAAAAAAAAAAAATGAATCATAAATGGGCCACTTCAATTTTAAAGAGGTTACTTAAATGGGTTTAAAGGTTAAAAGCTTAAAATAAATCAGTCACATTTGCGATTGCAAATAGCTCCCAAATCATCCGATGGAAGGGAGTCCAGCCCACTAAGGCCTTACACCTTTCACCGGAGATGAAGACCGAAAAGGACGCCAATTCAAGCCACCTCCATCCTGCTTTTTAAGTGTCTCTCCTTATTTGGGACCCTATTCAACTCAAGCAATGACGGTATCTGGGGAATAAGCATCAGCTAACTTTGACAGCATCTAGAGTTCCTCGAACAATGTGATATCTCACACTGGGATAAGATTTAAAACCCATTTCTAAACATATTTAAATAGCTCACGCTCTTACTTTTCCTTTTTAGTCTTATAAAAATATTTATTATAAAAATCCAAATAATAATTATTTTTCTTTTTCTTTTTCTTTTTCTTTTTCCTTTTTCTTCAACCGTCGCCGGTCATGACGACGGCCGATGACCGGCCGAGCAAGGCCTCGGGTGAGCTCGAGCTCGAGCTCGTTGATCCGCAAGTTGAGGCCTCGACCTCGCCAGATCCGACGAGCTTGAGGCCTTGCTTGAGGCCGACGACGCTCGAGCCCGGCCGATCCGAGCTCGCCGGATCCGGCGAGGTCAATGTCTCGTTGGAATCGGGTGAGACCAGCTCGCCTGAGGCCAGTCGTTGGCCGTCGTTGTGGGCAAACGACGGTTGGTGACCGGCCAAAGGAGGACGAAGCAATGACGGCCGGCGACTGGCCAAAGGAGGACGAAGCAAGAAAAAAAGAAAAGAAAATTTAAAATTTTGATTTTGATTTTTCAAAAATAAAAAATAAAAAATAAAAAATTCGATTTAAAAATAAAAAATATTAAAAGTAATACATGGAAGAAAATCGAATAAGATTTTTCAAATTTTAGGCAAAAACTTAAAAATATTGTTATTTTTCTATAAAATGACTTTCTAAAAACATTTTAAAAAAAAAGGAACCTCAATTTTTAAAAAGAATTATAAAAATTGTTCATTAAATTTGTATTAAATTAGAGTGTTTTAGCAATACCATTTAAAAGAAAAAGAAAATAAAAAATAAGCTTTCCTGGATTTGTAATTATTTTAATAATATAATCTTTAAAAAGATTACAAATTTTTTTCTTAAATTTGTTTAAATATAGAAGTGTTAACAATATGGATCGGGTATAAGTCAAAAAATTTATAATATATTTAAATGGGTCATAAATGAATTAATTGATTAATTTGTATTGGATTATTTATAATCCGATTTAAATTCTATTCGATCCACTTAATTAATAGGCTTATTATAGATTTAATTAAGTACGTGTCTTAAAAGACGCTGGTCAACAGTATTGATATTATTTTGCCTCCCTTCTTTCAAGACAACAAGACCTCACGACACTACCCAACATTATTGACCTATCCACAAAGTATGCAAGAGGTGTACAAGGCACGTCACTTGCCGATTTCCACGGGAAGTGATGATGACACTAGACAAGACACGTCCATTCTCACTCTTTTTTATCTTGGTGGGTGTGGGGCAGTTGTAAATCACATCCCCTAAGATGTCGAGACAACACCTCCATCTATGATTTGAATAGTTTATGGAAAAAGTCATGCTCTAATTTAGCAATACAAGTGAAAAACAAGATTCAGCCAAAACCCAAATAAAATGAAGAGATATCACGAGAGCGGCGTCATCCAGGGGAGATGGGAGAGCCTTATGAATGTGTTTATTTAAATATAGAGAACTGAAAGGGTTAGAGTTTTGTTTTCATCCACAGTAGATATTTTAAGGATTAGGGAATGCATTTCTTTGCTTGTTGTGGGGGAACATAGGAAAGGCATGTGCTAACTACTCATAAAGTAAATCATCCTATATATAGGGGTGAGCACGGTTCCGGGTAGAACCAGGGAACCAGAGAACCGAACCGGAGGGTCCGGTTCGGTTCCGGTTCCTAGGGAGACCGGTTCCGGTTCCCGGTTCCTCATTTCCGGAACCGGAACCGGTCTACACCTCTCCCTTAGTCCTTCTCAAAAAAATCCCCAATTCTAACCCTAATTTTTCCCCCTTTCTAATTCTTAGGTCAAGTCTCTCTTCCCTCTCTCCCCAGTCCCATGCTGACTTCTTCAGTTCTTCTTACTGCCTTGACCCTTGAGCCCTCGACCGTCGCCCGTCGCTCGTGGCCGCTCATCCGCCGCTCGCCCGCGGCTCCGCCCGCCCGTAGCTCCGCCCGCCCGCGGCTTCGCTCGCCCGCTCATCACTCACCCGCCGCTCCGCTCACCCGTGTCTCCGCTCGCCCGCCGCTCCGCTTGCCCGCCCCTCCGCTCATCTGCTCGTCGCTCACCTGCGGCTCTGCTCGCCCGTCACTACTGCGGTAAGTGCGGCCTCACCTATGTTTACCAGAAGGCCGGCGGTGATTGAGATTGATAGAGAGATAGAGAGTTCGATCATATGGAGTGTGTAGTCATAAGATCAGACTGAATTTAGCTGATGGGGCTTCCATTTTTGCGGTACTTAGTGCTTTTGGTGTTGATTGCGGCTCCGAATTGTGGAATTTTGGTTGCTGATATTTAGCTTCTTTGAATGACCTCTCTTATGAATCATTTTGCTTTAGCTTTGACTAGCTCGTTCTTTTGGTCTCTCGCCTTAGTCATTGAACATGCTTCGATCGAATGCTTTTCGGGATATCAATGAATATGCTTTCGATCATTGTTGGGTTAAGAAGATAAAGAATTGAGATTCATTCAAAATCCAATCTTGTGAGGCTGTAGCATTGGCCGGATTGATGGGTTTGGTTAATATGCAAAATAGTGGGTTTTTGTGTTTTGGATATAGTTTGCAGTTCGTGGTTCAGTCTGGGGCGGAGAGAGGTGGACACCTTTTGTACCTCCGTCTGGGACATCAATGCGCTCGATAATTTTTGGTTGTCTCAGATCGGCTTTTGGCTTGTCAGATTTGTTTAATTGGAAATGGTTTCTTTAGAACTAGCGGAATTGATATAATGTGTGTCTGGACAAGAAGCTCTGGGGCATGTTTAGTTGAGACCGTGAATGGCGTTCCTTTTTGCTTTATGCCAGAAGGTTATGGTTAGCAGCAATCAGTAATAGACATTATGTTGAAAGGGATGATTACGCTTCCCGGTTCTAGGGAGGGAGGTTCCGATTCCCGGTTCCTCTTTTTTGGGAACCGGAACCGGTTCCACTTAAATGAAAAAAAAAAAAAAAAACCTGTTGGACCCTGGAACCGGAACCGGAACCTATAAGAGGGTAGGTTCTAGGTTCCAGATTTCGACGGGTAGGTTCCAGGTTCCAAAAACTAAGGAACCTGTACCCGAGGGTAGGTTCCAAGTTCCAAGCGGAACCTGTAAGGAACCTGGAACCGCTCACCCCTACCGATATATCAAGTACCTCCCTTTATTACTCCCGTATTCATTTTGTACTCCCTTATCTCCCCATCAATTGCATGCACCTCTTCAAGTCATTTGAATGGGTTAATTTCGAGTATTTAGTAATCATGCTTGTCGTGGCAGATTGCTATATTTCTAATACTTAGGGTGCGTTTGTTTCAATGAAAGTATTTTTCTGGAAAGTGTTTTCCAGACTTTCCGCTGTTTGTTTCTCCAAAAATAATTTGGTCAATGGAAAATACTTTCCGGTCAATAGAAATATTATGTTTTATTTTAGGAAAATGAATTTTTGTGCGTGGGAAGGGAAAAACACTTTTCCTCTTTATTAGGTCTTTAGGTCTTTAAGTCCTTTCTTTTTATTATGTCATCTCTATCCTTTTCTTTTACTCTCCAAAATCTCTCCTTTTTTTTCCCAGAGAAAAGCTGCTATTCTTCGGCGATTCTCATCATTTTCATCGATGAAGTTTAAATGTTATTCAATCATTTTCCAAATGTCATCCAAATGTCTGAAAACATTTTCAATCACATATCACCAAACACAAGAAAACTAATTATTTTCATGGAAAATGATTTCCTAGAAAACATTTTCCAAAAAAGATACAATTTCCGCGAAACAAACGCACCCTTAAATTTAATTCTTTTGTGGATTTGTAGAATTTATGTTTCTTTTTTGACATTTTTATACTGTGCTTTTATGTCAATGTTCATCACAAACTCAAGCTATTTATGTGTATTTAGAATCTAGCCATATAATAGTAAGAAAGAATAAACTAGTAAATCATGGATTTCCCATAATGTTATCTATTGTGAAGGCAACTATATGGACTGCTTCATAGGCCATAGCCTCAATCGATACCGTGACTTCAGTTAGTTTCATTGCTCATTTCCACTGGGCAAGACAGAGAATCCAAACTGCCTTCTGAATTAGTCTTCCAACTGAAGCCTAGCGAGGGATGCGGTCTGCTCCAACCGTCTTACCATCCGGACAACATTAAAACCAGTTCCTTTTAAGGTTTTGTTTAAATGCTTGTGGACATGTCAAATGACCATAAATTAATTTCCAATGTAACCGAACCATATATTAGTGATCAAAAGGCAGCCGTCAACAAGCTCCAATATAAAATTGTGAACTTTGAGACTAATCGGTTCCTTCTTTCCATCTTTTCTAGATTCTACTTTGAAGCACACCATCAGAGAAGTTCCGGCCCTTAACCGAAATCCCTCCGTGTTGACAAAGTAAAGTCTGTTCACATGCAGCAAGGAACTCCATCACGTTACCGAAAATGGTGACGTGCGAAAGGAGCACACGGTTAAGCTACATTAAACCACGTTATCTTATCTTTGTGACCGTTTCTGGTCATTGATTAAGAAATACATTATGGAATTTTAGTGGAAGAAGATACTGGGCAGATTAATCGCAGCTACAGGAAGCATTTCGAAAGCGGACCGCGTTGAGCGATTGCACGCAATTGTTGTCCAAGGATGGAAGATTTTTTTAGGAAATTTACGTAGGATGAGTTATGTCGACTCTCCTTTGATTGTTGATGCTTCTAAGCTACTCCGTTAATGGGGTTGGAGCTTGAATTATCAGTTCCCGCGCTAGAACGGACCCAGTTTAGAACAGATTCAATAGAACATATGAAGATGGCTGTTTGTCCAGCTCAACATGACTAGTCCAAACGTGGGGAGTTTCCTAGCACCTTCCTAGGATTACGAAAGCAGTACGAACAAATCAAATTGAGCAATTTTACGTAAAAAAAATGAATAGGACGCGCTTGTGTGTGAATGGACCAAACGTAAGCAAGACTTGACAGACTGGATAACTTAACCTATTACCTTTATTGGACCAAGCTCGACTAACCCTCGTGATAGTAGACTTGGCGTCGCAATCACATAATGGGCAATTGTTGGTGCTTCTAAGCTACTCCCTTAATGGGTTTGGAGCTTCAATTATTGGTTATCGGGCCAGTATGGACCCAATTTAGAACAGATTCAATAGAACATTTGAAGATGACCATTTTTTCTTTATCAAAAAGTTGACCATTTATCGTGCTCAGCATGACTGGTCAAAACGTTGGGAGTTTCCTCTCACTTTCCGAGTGTGGCGAAGGCGGTATGAATAAATCAAATTGGCTAATTCAACTTAAGAAAAGAAAGAATAGGATGTGCGCCTGTGTGTGAATGGGCCACCCATGAGTGAGACTTGACAGATCGGATAGCCTAACCTATTTCCTTTATTGGACCAAGCTAGACTAACCCCTGTGATGCATAGACTAGGTGTTGCAATCACATAATGGGCAAAAAGTATATGAAGGGGATCATATAATCCCTCGAGTCATCATTCTTAGAAGAAAAAATTATCAAAATAATCTTAAATTTATTATCATAAATCTTTTATATTTATATTAATTGACAAAAATTTAGTCCGATGAATTAAATTGACATAAATACAAAAATTTAGAATTCAATAGACAAAATGAATATTTAAGACTTAATTGACATAATTACAATAAAATTTAAGATTTTTTTTGATAATTTTCTCTTTTTTGTAGAGTTGGCGTCAGTAGAATTATGAAAGAAAAGAACTTTCATGGAAGGATCAGCCCCTTAAAAGGATCATACAAGCTCCCATTGAAAAGAATGTGTCTGAGATCCAAATACATAGATGTATGGACATCATGGATTTCCAAAACCAGAGACAGAGCATGGCATGATCGGATGGTTTGGGAAAATTTTCATTTGGCGGACAAGTTAACGCCAAATGAATTCCAAACCCATTAACTTTAAACCCATCAAATTTCCTGCTTCCTTCCCACGTGGAAATAAAGCTCATAGATCACCGTAATGCAATGCTAGCCGCTGATTCATAAAAGACGCTACACTGGATGGCCAACGTGCGATGAAACAAAATTAGAAGAAAACGCAGGAAGTTGATCATCAGCTCGTCCAACATCCTCAAAGAGGATGTCATGAAAAAGTTCGATTTTGTTACGTGCATTTTGTATTTTTACAAATTTGTGTGGGATTTTGATTGTGTAGCCCAATCTGTGTGACTTAATGGCATAAAATATTACCCAACTTTCTAGAACATAAATAAGAAGTTATAGGGAGATCTGAGTAAATCTTTAAACTATTTCGTTTGAACTTTAGGAAGTACAGACCAAAAAAAAAAAAGGACTCTCGAACATGAAATTCTAGGGTATTCTTACGTTAGAAGGGAAGAAAAATATTCTCTTACCAACAAAGGGTGCAATATGCACAAGCACTAACACTTTAAAATAAAGAACGCAACCTGACTAGAGAGGGATTTACTGCAAGCAGCCCTCTTAAGTAGCAATACCCTAAATTGCCCATGATCTTTTAATAGGTCCCAAGTTGAAGGCCTCATAGATGTGCTTTTGCTTAATAAAGTGCGGATGAGACACCGGGCGGGTTATCGGTCCAATTTTCATTTTTGCCAAGAAGCATATCTTAAAATCTGCTGTGGTAAATAAGCTATGGGAGGACATTTTTCCCAAACACGCAAACCCAATTCGGACCCAGAAGTATCTGGGTTGCTTCAGGTCAATTCGCGTGTGAAGAATCATTTTATTTTCTTGTGCTTGAATCCTAATTGAAATTTTGGAATAGTGATAAATATGATCAAAATAATTCTAATAATCTAGGCAGACCAAGACTAGATGACTAAATTTGTTTGCTAAGTCAAGTGACAGATTTTCTATTGATTGTTCAAAAGATTTTGTTAACGAAAATAATTACTTACCGATTGTCATATCAATAAGTTAATTTGCTAGGCAAATCTTAGTATGTCCAGTACTGCTCAAGCAATTCACAAGTAGGGCTGGGTTGACCCATTTTTTAACTAGGCTTGACTCCATTTGCTTGAATGATAGTCAGAAATTTGGAACATGCATAACATTTAGTCTTGTCAGCCAACATATGTCTAATATCCCAAAGAAATATAAAATTGATATAACTTTAGAAAGATATTTCTTTTCAGGAGTCATTTTAAAAACCAGAACTTTATCTCATTAGTGTTTTTCCAGGTAATTGCTCACTTTGACTGAAAAATTGGATATCTCTTTTGTGAAGCTTCCACCCAGGTCGTCCTTATCCACTTTTATTATTGATATTCATCAAATGTTGTTCTTAGTTTCAGACCAAATTCACAAAAATTGCCTGTCATGTACTCACGACTGGCTGAGCGCTTGCCAACTCGATCATAGACTATAAACAAATCCTTGGTTTGTGGAGGGACGAAAGTCACCCCCAAGCAACCCACCGGCAAGCCAGTTAAGTTGGTTCGGCTTTGGGACCTCTCCACACATTGTCTTGGGATCGAATCACGCAGTTGGCTAACGCGTCTTAGGTGGGGGGCCAGGGTAGTGGGCTCCTTTGCTAGCTCCTCTCAGGTATTGACACTTGGTCTGAGGTGCAAGCGCACTCTACGGGCCGTGGGTTGGCACGCGTAAGCGAGTCGGGCCTGGCGGATCCTGGGCATAAAAAAAACAAAAAAAGTCACCCCCAAACAAATACCTAATTTACTAAAACTGAGGAGGGAGGGAGAAAATTGTCATTTGATCCTAAAGTCATTGTGCAAACATATTTTAATCATTGAAAAAAATTATGTATTGCAATGTCATTTTTCTATAAAGAAAAATAAATTAAAGATGCTAATTTATCTTTAGACAGGGCTGTGCATAAAGTGGCCGCCCACTTTGACCTATACCGTTGTAAGTATTTATTCTGTTCTCACCAGTAATTATATATTATTCCTCACGCGGCTCAGCAGAGACGAGCATCAGCTTCTCCCCATTTTCCTGATCCTTTCGTTCTTCATCAGAAGGCGCCTTTGCTTGTGCAGCGACACGGCCGGAGCTTCAGTCCTCCTCTTTGTACGTACCTTTTGTTCGTGCAGCAACGGGATCGGGGCTCGAGGCCTCCTCCGTGTATGTATCTTTTACCCTCCTCAAATATGCCTGTCTGAACTTTCTGTTGTGATTCATGACGCTTTATTATAGGATCTTAACCTTGTAATTTAGTCAGATTTCCAGATCTTGTGTATCTCTTGGAAACAAAGAACACTTCAATTGTTAATTGGTCCAATAAAGAACAGAAAACTAAGCACTAACTTATGCCAAAATCATGTTTGGTCCTGTTTTGGAAATAACTGTTGTGGAGTTCTTCTTTTTTCTTTCCTTTTTTTTCTTTTTATCGGAATGTGTTCGCTACTGTATAAGATAGTTCATGTTTCCGGTGAGCACAGAACAGAAGACTTTTATTGCTTTATCAAAAATAAATTACATAATTAGCTGAGTGGTCAGATAAGTACCTCGTCACAGATGCTTTAGATCTATGTCTAAACTACATCGCAAATTTCAACTCAAACTAGCTTTGGAAGCCACCGGTCAAGCCATACTTCATGCTTGTAAACTGGAGAGTTTATCATGTATCCTTAGATTTAGTTTATAGAGAACCCAAGTAAATGGAAAAAATTGAGGGTGCCGCTGAGCCCGGGCCATGAATTTTTGCAGTAAGCCGAGTCAAGGGACGAGACTAGGGGCTGAAGGGAGAGTGCATGATGGTGAGATTACCCAAGAAAGAGTGCGCACACCCATGAACATTGAACAAGAAAGAAAGCTACGTTCCCAAAGAGAAGACAACATTGAAAAAACAACAAAAAGGTAGTCACAAATTTGAAGAGCAAAATTTCCAGAACCCAATTAAACGTGTTTTCTTCATATCCAAGAATGAAAATAGAATTTGGGTAGAAATGAGGGTGGGGTTCACTGAAGCAGGGTCCCCCCCCAAAATGAATGGGGATTGACGAAGACTTTGACCCAATCCTCAAGTCCAAAATTAATTGAACAACTTACAGGCCCGGACTCCCTCCTTCACCCCAAAAATCCAAGGACTTCCTTGAAACATATCTGCTCATTCTTTTTGAGGGATACAGAGAAAATGCCCAGAGAGACGGACCCCTTTCGGAAGCATGTGAAGTTCCTGCCTAACAAACATTGGGTATGCAACTTCTGCGAGAATCTGTATGCTGGAAGCGCGACCAGGATCAAGGCCCACTTAGCGGGACTTGCAGGATATGGGATCGTTGACTGCAAGAAGGTCGACGGCAGAGTGAGATCGGAAGCTAGAAATGCATTGAAGGGTAAAGGAGCGGCAGAGTCGAGCAACGGAGCAGAAGGCAATGTTGAAGAGGGTCTGCATCTGCCTTTGACTGCGAACAATGAAGATGCCTGGAGAGAGACTTCATTAACTGCCATGCCGTACCTGAGCTCTGATGTCATAAGCACTGAAGGTGCAAATTCATCAGCCTTTCTTCCATTGCGTGTGACGGGTTTGCCCAGTCAGTCTCTTCCGTCTCAAAGCATGATCCCCCTGACGGACCATTCATTCTGGCCACAACGGGCTCAATCTCATGCTGGTGATTCTTACACTCAGCCGCGGAATTTTAGTTGTCCCATCAGCCATCCATATCTCGCACCTGAAGCTTTGACTAACATGCCTCGCCCGCCGAATGCAGAAGAAGGAGAACCCAACATAGAAGTTCCACAAGGTATGTGCATCTCCAAATTCACCATATGTTAAAGGTCATGCATGACGCTTAATTTGTCTTCTAATCCTTACCTAAGAATCCAGATATAGCAAGACATTTAAATTCCTTATAGTAAAAGAAAATGAATAGGGTAGTTTAAGAGTCGGTTGATAATAATTAATAGTTCTTTGAAATTAAACAGAGTCATGTGAACCACGGGAGCTACGACTCTACCTAAGCATCTGTTGTTAAACCACTTGTCTATTTCAAATTGCATAATCTTTTACTGATTGGGATCAATCAAAATTTTGGTTAGCGCTTTCCATTTTTCAGAATATTTTTGATGTGTTGAGGGGACTGCCATGGTCTTGACTACTTTATAAAATTCATTGAAATTTCCTTATTTCCCCTTCAACGGGTCCAAATGTGTACTGATATCATATTTCTTGACCAAGCAACACATCTCACGAAAATTAACAACAAGAAATCTTAATTGGAAATAAAACTTAAATTGACGGCTTCTCCAGGGATGATATGTTATGACAGAGAAGAAGTATTCATAAACATGTGATTTTTGTTAGGGGTTCTGAATATAATAAGTTATAGTGTTTCTTGAGAATTATTATAATCCAAATAAATGGCACCTCTGCTAATATAAATATATAGAATCTATATAATCTATATTGTTATCTGAAGGACAAAAAAATTGAGGAATCCTCTTCTGGACTTAGACTCTTACTCTGGTTACTGCTTTTCTTTCTGTCCTTTTGAAAGTGGCCAATTCAGCTTCAACTATTTGAATTCTCAATACTCTTCTTTTATTTATCATCAAACGAATGACATGTTTCTCTGGAGTTCTTTTTTTTTTTTTGGTTGGTTCTTCCATTATATGTAAGACGTGACTTTTTAATATTTCATGAAAAAAATGGCATCTCTTCCTGGCAATCTTTTTTTCTTCTTTCATTATATGGACGCTAGAATATAATGTAATATAGGAAGAATGATATCAACTAACCAGCTTCTTTCGTTCTCTTAACAAATAGGAAATACTATATATAATTCAAATATTAGAAGAATCGTCTTATCGAATGAAAAGTTGGTGAATGATGCTTTGATTTGAAAATGAAATCATAAGTGGTAAATGTCTTAATCGATTTGCAAATTTATTGATGACATATGTGCTATCATAGTATATAAGTCATTTAAAATTTATTGTTTCCTTGGATCAACTTTTAGTGACCATTCTTAATTTTTTTTCTTCCATTGGATAAAATTAGTTATGTAAAAAAATCAATTTAAAATACATGTTATCGTCCAGGTTCATGATATGTTCTCATAACAAATCCACAATATATTGTTTTTGTTATATTTGGAGTTGATGATCCTCTTAAGAGGAGGGAAAAAAAATCGTGAATACATCGTTTTTAGTCCTATACTTTATTGACAATAACTATGTTTCTTTAAATTTGTATTGATTTGCTACTCTCATTGCAATTTTTTAATCTCATAAAAATTTTCAAAACAGATTGCAATTCATCCAATTTTCAACTCTTTGAAAAAAATTTAAATATTCATTGACATCCAGATTCTACTGGTTTTTGAAGATTATTGTTATCCAAAGCCTATCGGTTCTAGAAAAATTTTATGATTAATCTTCAATGCTGAGTTAAAATAATTATAAATATCTTATTTGAAATATATGATTGCAAGTATATCTAAAAGTTTTGTCTCGTATAGTTATTGTGCTATAAGTTTACAATGGAGATAGGTAAATCTTATATTCCATACAGTACTCAAATTTAAATTCTGAAATCTCATTGAAATCCATGTAGTATTCAATTGCTTCGAAAGCTCATTGGAATCCGTAATATATTCAGCTCCTATAACCGATTTCATTCCTGTTATAAATGCAATGGCAAGCCACGTTTCCTCCAATTTTAATCATTGGCTCTTCCAACTCTTGTTCGGAATAAATCCCACGTAAATGAAGGGCTCAAATCATTGGTTATGAAAGGTATGTGAAGATTTTCTTCATAAAATTGATACTTGGTAGCTTTATATGTGAAATGCAAAATAATCAATTTTGAAGTGCGAAGGAAAGAAAAGGAAAACCCTGACGAGGTATTTTTTAAAAAATGAGATTTGCAGCTCCTTAGATTGGGAAGGAGGTGGGTTATTGTTTGAGGGAGAAAAAAAGGGGAAGTAGATAGTTATTGAATGCAAGACTCGTTAATAATTTGCTAGTTATTTCTCATATGATTAGAGAACAACCATAAGTCTATGTTTGTAGGCTTTATTAGATAAGTCTTCTTATTTTGCATTATAATGACGGCAGAGCTCAGTTCAACACCCATGCTATCCAAATGACACAAGCACATCCATCTAAGAAATACTCCAAATTTGTTAAATATTCATCCACAAGATATAGTACTTGCACATATAACTATTTTCTGAAGCATACAATAAATTATTTGCTCTTTCAGTGATTCATACTTACCTCTAAATCATCATTTAATTGAATTTTTTCACATTCAAATGCCCCTATATGGGTCACCCTCCAATCAATGATTTAATTGAAAGCAAGTATAGCTCTTTTTTCATAGAACAGTTGGGATATTAGTCTTTGTACATTATATGTGGATATGAGGTATATCTCCTTTTTTTCCGATTTATATTTCAAATTTCAACTTAGGGGCTGGTTAAGGGGACTTTTATTTTTAACTTCTACTTTTAACTTATGAGGTCCATCTAAATTTTTCTAGTATTGTGCTGCACAAACTTTTCTAAAGAATAGATACATAAATTTTAGCATCTATATAAATATATAATGACAAGCCTGTGGGAGTCTAAATTGCAAGAAATTACTTATTCTCTTTGCAACTAGTATTTTCTTGCACTCTCCACTCATTTTGCCTTCAACTAAGATTGCTAACCCCATTCAATACCATGAATTTTTCCTTCAACTAGGATTGCTAACCCCATTCAATACCATAAGTTTCATCTTGAAAAAAGAAGAAGATTAATTTAATAATTTTTAATAGTGCAAATTAGCAATAATTGGAAATTCTAACATTTTTTGTGACTTCCTATAAAGTACTTCTTTAAAATATGTCATTACTTTCTCTCAATATTACAATAATGTAGTTTATTTTGTTCAAAAGCATTAAGATTCACATAAAATATGATACATTTTAAGGAGCAATATATGCTAAAGCACATACTTCAATTTCCATATTTGTATATTAATATAAAATATAGGGAGAAACACTTCCCGTACAGGCCTAAATATCAATTCAACCCATCCCATATAGGCTGAAATATCAGTTCAACCCATCCCACAGACATCCCAAGACCCAAAAGGCACAACCCAAACCTACAGCAACTAAACCAAGCATACCCAAAACCCAGAGTAGAATCTAAGCCCAACGTACCTCAACTATACCCTCTCATCAACCTATTAAGAGACCAAGGCCAGTGCTCGCCCAACCCCAATATACCCCTAGCCCTGCCTTGCCCGCCTTCGTCCCCGCGCCATCATTTGATCCTTTATTTACAATCTTATGCTTTATCTGAGTTTCTTTTTGGTCTGATACTTTATCTAAGTTCATTTTGACATAATGGCTGATTTCTTCTCTTCATAAATCCATTTTGTTTTATTAACAATATGTTTCCATAAATTATTAAAAGTATTTCCTTAATGTTAGATGTGAGGACAAAGGATGCAGCCGTGGATAGTCGACCAGGTAATTGTGGGCTTGTCAAAGACAATATGCCATCTCTGAAAAGAAAGCTGAAAAGAAAGCGGGGAGAACAAAGCAATGGAGAAGTCATCACCAATTGTCGCCATTGTAGCTTCCGAAAGTTGTCAACGACACATGCTACAAGACGTAGGAAAAGTTCACCCTTGTTAACAACAAAGCTAGTAGGCGAAGAAATGGAGGAGACAATAAAACATATTTGTGACTATTTAATGGAGGATGAGATTAACATCATTGGCATTTATGGAATGGGGGGAGTTGGCAAGACAACCATTTTAATGCATGTCCATAATAAAGTACTTCAGAATCCTGCCTTCAATGATGTGTTTTGGGTCACCGTACCTCAAAAGTTTAGTGTCTATGAACTACAAGACGAGATTGGCAATGCACTCAGACTAGACAGTCTCTCAAAGGATAGAGACGTGAAAAGGAGGGCGTCCATATTGAATAGGCATCTGAAGAAGAAGAAAGCTGTCTTAACTTTGGATGGGCTATGGATGCACTTCGACTTTGAGGATGTGGGAATTCCAATTGAGAAGGGAGGCATTAAGTTGGTACTAACAACTCAATCACTAGATGTATGTCATAAGATGCTTTGCCAAAAACAAATCAAAATAACACCTCTACGTCAGGAAGATGATCATTGGGACTTATTTTCAAAAAAGCATTGCTTTGGGAGAGAACTCCCATCAGAAGTTAAAAAAATTGCAAGGTCCATCTTGGATAAGTGTGGGGGTTTGCCCCTTGGGATCATTGAGATTGCAGAACACATGAGGGGAGTAGAGGAAGTGCACAAATGGAAAGACCTGTTGCAAAAATTAGAAAATTCAATGATGGAACTTAATGTGTTCAAGAAACTGAAACTCGGTTACATGAACTTGGGTAATCTTCAAGTGCAACAGTGTTTCTTGCATTTAATACTTTGTTTTGGAGAGTACAATTCTGAAGTTGAAATCATCAAAGAGGTTTTGATAGAGTCTTTCATAGATGAGGGCTTGTTAAGTGGAATAGCCACATGGCAAGAATTGCACAATAAGGGCAACACCATATTGGACAATATAAAAAAGACTTGCTTGGGGGTTGATATAGACAAAGGGTATCTATTTGTACACCCCTTGATAAGGGACATGGCATTGCAAATAGTGACAAGTACAACTCACATGGTCAAGGCCAACATGGGATTGAAAGAAATTCCAAAGCAAGAGTTTTGGACCGATCATCTAGAGAAAGTCTTTTTACAAAACAACGATATAAAAGAAATTCCATATGGCATATCACCAAATTGCTGTAAACTTATGAGGCTGTCATTGAATGACAATGTCTCTTTGGAAGCCATCCACGAATCTTTCTTCAAAGATATGAAGGGGCTGAAGGTTCTAGATCTCAGCAAAACGAAAATCACAAAATTACCAGATACTATCTCTGACTTGGAAAGCTTAGAAACACTATTATTCCAAGAGTGCAAGGAATTACGTCATATTCCTTGTGTACAAAAGTTGGGATGTCTAAGAAAGTTGGACCTCGGGGGTGCGCAATGCTTGAAGTTGTGCCAGAAGGGATGGAGATGTTGGTAAGGCTGACGTACCTTGACTTACTTGGCACAAAGATCAAGACGTTATCAGAAGGAGCGTTGAGGAAGCTAGTGAACTTGCAATATCGGTGATTAATTCCATGACGAAAGAGGAGGAAGAGATGGAATTAATAAAGGTGGAAGGATTCTATTGCTATGTTCCAAATGTTGAAACATTTAATGCATGCACGATAGTTCCCGAGAAAAACAGCTCGCTACCATACGAACTGGCACTGAGTGCATCAAGAAAGTGCTTCTTTAGGAATATGCACGAGAGGCGTATAATTATTAAAATTTGCCTTAGTATTGAGGCAAGGGTAGATGGAGCAATTGGTGGGGATGGCCGCGCTCTACTTCCTAAAAATGTGCAAGTATTGAATGTGGGATAGTGTGATGGGGTGACAAGTTTGTGCAAGGTAGGCCCACTTAATGATCTAGAGGAGTTGAAGATAGAGGAATGGGAGAAGTTGGGGGAGCTGGGTGCTGTCCACTTCCCTCGCCTACAAAGACTGAATATCACTAGGTGTTCCAAACTGAAGCATCTTTTGGAGGTGGGGCAAGGGCTTCCACATCTACAACGGTTTAAAATCAAGGGCTCAGAGGAACTAGAGGGGATTAATATAGCAGCACCTTTTCTCTATAACTTAGAAGTGTACGGGTGTCCCAAAATGAAGAGGGTGGTGGAATGGGAGTGGCTGGCCACTCTCCTTCCAAATCTGAGGTGCATTATAATAAGAAATTGCGAGAAATTAGAGGAGGTAATAGATGGGCCAGCAATGTCCATCGATGCAACCTGTCATCTTACAAATATTGAAATAGAAGGATGCAACAACCTGAAGAGGGTGCTGATGATGCATGATATGTCGCTCCACCTCCCTTTCCTCCTGTATGTGTCAGTCAAGTACTGCAAGAGCATAGAGGTGATAATGGAGACCATTCCCAACATATTGCAACCCTCCTTCCTAAATTTAGCAGACCTGATTCTATTTGATCTTTCGAAGCTGAAGAGCATATGCAATGGGACCGTGAGTTGCTTTTCAATCCAATATATGCTTATAACAAATTGTCCGAAGCTGCGGAGGCTTCCTCTGCTTGACGATGGGGCCCCATGTCCTCCTCGCTCTCTTAATTCGGTTTATATAGATCGGCAGACGTGGCAGTCGCTAGAGTGGGATTATTCCCTTGTCCCACCTTCACTTGAACACTTAGCCAGGATATATGGTAAGTCACCAACAAATTTCTATTTTTCTTTTATCCTCTCCATCTCCCGCCGGCCCTTTCGGTCCTTCTAATGATCCACTCCCGAAATGCAGTAAGTTTCCTTTTCTTTTCTTTTTCCTTTTTTTTTTTCAAATTTATGCCACACTGTTATGCTCAGTGGGTATGACTTTGATACCTTAAAAGTTTGTAAAAGTCCTCGCTTTTCTTTTTCTTTTTGTCCCTTAAAAATATTACCTTTTGGTAAATTTTGACGTTAAAATTGTCAAAATGTCGAGTCAATTCTTAAGTTCTATTTCATGAGATGGGCGAGTTTAAGAGAGCACGTTAAATACTTTTTACATTTTCTTTTTGTCGCCTATTCTATTTTACCTCATCTAGTACTTTTATTTTCGCTTTCAAACTCCAATCTAATTTTTAAATTAATCACTGTGCTTTAATCAAAAAATTAAATCAGTGTAAATTAGTCTTCCTCGTTTTTAGGAAGAAACACTTTTTCTTTGACTTCCAATTGCATATTTGCACATACTGAATTTCTTTATGTTTAATTTGATTAATTTCGATTGGCTAGGGAAGTCTCTAATTTCTTTAGATTGTTTAGATTCTCTCTTTAATTTGATATGTCAAAGAAATATCTAATTTCTTTCAATTTTTTTCTTTAAAATCTCGTGAACGAGGGGTTCCCAATCGGCATGATCAAATGATGCCTATAACTATTAGTTGCGACGACATTGTGGCAGGGGCATATGGAGAAATTGGTGGGGATGGTCGCGATCTACTTCCAAAAAATGTGCGAGTACTGACGATAGGACAGGGTAGTGGGGTGACAAGTTTAAGTGAGGTGGGTCCACTGGAGAATCTAGAGGAGCTGACTATAAAGGAATGGGAGAAGTTGGAGGAGCTGGGTGCTGTCGCCTTCCCTTACCTCCAGGGACTGAAAATCATTTTGTGTTACAAACTGAAGCATCTCTCGGTGGAAGGGCAGGGGATTCCACATCTACAATGGTTTACAATCAATGGCTCAAAGGAACTGGAGGGGATCAATTTAATTGTGCCCACTCTAAACCGAATGGAAGTGTCCGAGTGTCCTAAAATGAAAAGAGTGGTGGAATGGGACTGGCTGGCCACTCACCTTCCAAATCTGAAGTCCATTGAAATATCTTGTTGTGAGAAATTAGAGGAAATAATAGGTGGACCATTGCCAACCAAAACCACTTGTCCTCTTACAAAGATTGAAATAAGAGATTACTTCAACATGAAGGGGGTGCTGCTAACGCGTGATGTGTCGTGCCACCTCCCTTTCCTCCAACAGATTACAGTTCAAGACCGCATGGGCATAGAGGTTATAATAGGCACTGCTCCCAACATGACGCCACCCTCCTTCCCAAAGTTAAGATGCCTAACTCTGTTGCATCTTCCGAAACTAAAGAGGATATGCGATCAGACCTTGAGTTGCGACGACATCCGATTTATTGGAATATTATTTTGTCCAAATCTAAAGAGGATTCCTCTGCAACTACACCTACTTGACAATGGCCTCCTTTCTCCTCCCCCCTCCCTTGGACAGATTTCGATAAGTTGGCAGACGTGGCAAGCGCTAGAGTGGGACCATCCCCTTGCCCGTATCTCACTTGAACCCTTCACCAAGTTGATTGGTGAGTTACCCACAAGTTACACATTTCTTTTATCCTCTCCATCTAAGGATCGATTTCTCATGGTGCGGTAAAACCTCTCTCTCTTTTTTTCCCTGAACTTTATACCAACTATTAGGCCCAGTGCGTATTACTTTTATTATAGCTTGAAACCATATAAAAATGGTTATATTGTAATAAAAATGGCAAAATTCTAACACTTAAAAGTGCCAAATTATCGAGCCTAATTCTTAAGTTCTACTTTATTAGTTGGGAAAATTTAAGAGAACTTATCAACTGCTTTTTTTAGGAAAATTCCAAAAAAAATGCCCCAAATGCCCTCGGTTTCTCAAATAAGGACTCGAAATTGACCTTATTTCAAATAAGGGCCTGAAATGGCCATGATTGTTTCAAATGAAGGCCTGACCTTGTCGGTCACCGGCCGGCTAAATTTTCCGACCGATCATGGGCATTTTTGTCATTTGCCACTTTTCCTCTTTTTTTTTTTATTTCATTTTTTCTTCTGTTTCATCTTCATCATCGCCAGTGGCCGGCCCGCCACCGGCGACGCCCATGAGGGTTGGGCGAGGGTCGCCTCGCCCAATCCCAGCCAAGGGCGAGCGCCGACCTCGCCGGATTTGGTGAGGGTCGGCCACCCTCGCTGACCCCAGGTGAGGGATGGGCAAGGACATCTCTCGCCCTCAGAGAGGCCACCCTTGCCAGATCTGACAAGGTCGGCCCTCGTCCGCCACGAGTGAGGCTGCCCTCGTCGGCTGTGGCGAGGGCCGACCTCACGGACGGGCGTGAGGAGCAGCCTCCCCTAGGGCAAGGGTCGCTTCGCCCATGCAAGGCTGTCCCTCGCTGGCCACTAACGAGGGTGGCCCTCGCCGACCGGGCAAGGGCAACCCTCGCCCAGCCTTGTGTGTGCTTCACCAGTGGCCGATCGGCCACCGGTGATGGAGAAGAAGATGACCGTAAAAAAAAAAGAAAAGAAAAGAAAAACGAAAATGCCCTTGATCGCCGAAAAGTCGGCCCTTATTTGAAACAAATATAACCAGTTTAAGCCATTATTCGAAACAAAATTCACTTCAGGCCCTTATTTGAAAAAGTGATGACCCTTCAGGCCCTTATTTGAAACAAAATCAACTTTGGGCCTTTATTTGAGAAATTGAGGGCATTTGGGGCCCCTTTTTGAAATTTTCCCGCTTTTTTTTTTACTTGTCTTTTTGTTGCCTTTTCTATTTTACCTCATCCAGTACTCCTATTTTCAATTTCAAACTCCTATTTGATTTTTCAACTAATCGATGTACTGTAATCAAAAAGTTAAATCAATGTAAATTAGTTTTTCTCATTTTTACATGTCGCTAAGCGAACGGGCCAGAGACAGAGATCATGTTTTTGTGAGCTCTTCCAAAATGCATTAGCATAATAAATTTTTCATTAATAGTCATGTGGCATGATATTTTATATAGGAGGATGATGTTCTTTGCAAATGACTGACAAAATTCAATCTTTCTACGCCCAGGCGAGTGAAGCCGCAGATGATCAGCTGAGGATGATTTGTCTTCTGATAGCAATGGACACCAAAGTTATCGCCATTTCTACGTCGTCTTGCTCAACTGATTTTTAAAGTACCCCCGATTCCCGTGATGACATATGCTTAATTTATTTATGCCTTCTTATCCTATCTGAAATAAGCATCTCTATTTCTGAGTTTCTCGGTTTGTTTTCCTTACCTGTCACTTGCCTTTGTTTTCATTGCTTGAATGGATACTCTCTCAGGTCCCGACCGGATATATGCCAAAGCAGGTTTGATTTTTGAGCGACCACCTTGCAAATGTCTGGTTTATCTATGTAGCATGTGTATTCAATATGTTATTGTTTATTTCCATTGACATGACTCAACCTAGGATGCCTTTGTTAAAATGATGATTCTACGTAGCATAATGTTTACTTCCATCAAAAACTTGTTCAAAAACTTGTTTCTTTGACAGAAAAAATCTATGTTTCACCACTTAATTTTACACTTTTTCTAAGCCTTATACTTTTAACATATCTGATTAATCCCTTTCACTTTTATAAATTTTTAAATTAAATTATCTCCGGTGTCTCTAATGATGTCAGAGTATCGCATGGATAATCTTTTTTTTTAATGTGGATGTCTACATGGGTGTTTACATTGGCTAAATTTTATCCACATCAAACTTTGATATTGTGTACATGGCTATAGTTTTTCTCCCACCTCTATGTGAGCATCCGCATATTTTATCATCATACATTGGTGTTGTGTAATGGCCCCATCAGCTGAATTTGGTTGAATTTGGTGTCGAGGGAGTTAATATACAAATTTATGAAAGTACAATGACTTAATTAGACATATTAAAGTATAAGAGCGTGATTAGAAAAAGCAGGAAAGAACAGGAAAAGCAGAAACTTTTCCTTGTCTGGGAGGTGTAATTTTCTGCATGTTCAGCATAGAGTTGGCTGTGCAACCTCGTGCGAGGAGTCCCTTCAGCTAGTCTTGCGGTAGACTCAGCCTTTTATTTCAAAGAGCTGGTGGGTCTATGCTCTTGCGCAAAGGCAGATGCCATTCACATTCACAGTTTAGATCCTTAAATAAGAGGATCAAAGTAAAATCATTAGTGGCCCAATGGTTGGACATACATGTTTTCTTTTTTTAGTATGTCAATGGCAGGGTTAGTGATCCCGATCCTTTAGAAGTCACCATGCATTGCCATGAACAACATAGCCTAATACTCTTGTGTCAAAGAAATTGATAATTCCATTATGTGGAGTACAATGCCCTAATCTGAGAACAACTATGAGTCGGAGTACTGTATAATGTAATTCTCATCATGCGATGGCAATTGCTTTAAGGCAACACAGATATACTTGAAAGATGTACTCTTGCAAACATTCTCTCCTTGTTTAAGAGGCCGATTTTGTCGTCCTGCTCTCTCACATGCCAAAGGCATAACCAAGAAAAAGAAGACAAAAGAAAGGAGGAAGTGACCATGTGTTCTTGTGGTTGATGCCGTTGTAATACAACGAGACCCTTCAATTTTCCTACAATGGATGAAAAAAATATGAAATGATCACGTTTGCATAATTGTCTTCATTGTGTTTTGTGGTTATCGATGACTATTCCAACTGTTCCCTTCACAATGTGCATTCTTGACGCCAACCATTTTGGTGACTTGGATAGTATTTGAAATACTTCCAATGAAAACTTGTCACTTGTGCTCATATAGGCGGTCACCACTCTTAGCTCCTGTACTTGTCAATGACTTTGTGTGTATAAGATGACACCCATACCATATACATGTGACTGTCACTTATCCCCTGCTCACATGCTACATATTTCTCACTCTTGTGCCAAGCATGTGGATATCGATGATCAAATCAATTTTTGGTGTCCATCCATAGAGTGGAACCCCACAAGGAAGAGCATGGAGGCAATGGAGGAAGCGATGTAGCCATTCAAGCGAAACACATAAGTGAAAGAAGTAGAAAGTGAACATTCCTACCGCCCCGCGCTTCTTCGGGCTGATGGGCTTGGTGGATAGGACGAAACCACATAGGCCGACTCCGCCCTTGCTAAGTCCAGTAATTAAGCAAAGGAGGCAATAGGTAAATAATCCGGGGAGAGGGCCGTCAAGCAACTGAATATGGCATTTAATATACAAACCGCCGTGAGAGATCCTTTTCTTCCCAAGGATGAGTACGAGAGATGGCCAAATGTTCCGGCTCATGCAACATACGGCATAAGAAATCATCAGACTATGAATTCAATTGCTTAGAAATTGGAGTGTAACAATAAGTAAATACATAATGACCGGTAAATATATCAAAAAAGTCCTAAACCTATTGCATTAATACAAATCCAATCATAAACTTTTTAATTGTACCAATTTAATTATAAATATTTTTACATTGATATCAAATCAGTTCATTTGGCCAATTTAGATTTTAATTTGTTGACATGGACACCAGTTGACCGATCAACTTTGACGTGGACATTTTTGATAATATTTAATTATTTTTTCGATTTTTTTAATTTTTTTCAAATTTTCCTTTTCCTTTGCCTTTTCCTTTTTTTACTTCTCTTTTCCTTCTTTTCTTCTTTTTTTATTCCTTATTTCCTCCACCAATTTTTGTGATGGCCAGGGACGATTGCCAGCTATCAGCGAGGGCAAGGCCTGGGACGCCCTTGCTAGCCACAAGTGAGACCAAGGCTAGGCAAGGTCACTTCTTGCTAGATCTGACGAGCCCTGGAAAGCCCTTGCTGGCCTCTAGTGAGGGCTAGCCTCGCCTGGACAAGGCCCCTCACCAACGCCAAAGGCTAGTGAGGACTGGCGAGGCCGCCCTTTTCGCAAGGTGGCCTCATCAAATCTAGTAAGGGGCGGCCTTACTAACCTCTAGCATTGGCAAGGGGCCTTACTAGCGCCAGGGCTTCCCAAAGCTCGTTAGCCCTCGCTGGACCTAGCTAGGGGTGGCCTCGCTGACCCTTGCCAAAGATCAACAAGGGCTGGTCTCAGTTATGGCCAACAAGCGCATCCCAAGCCTCGCCCTCACTAGTGGCTGCGACCACCACTAGTTATCACAAAGGCCCGCAGAGGAAATAAGGAAGAAAAAAAAGAAAGAAAATAAAAGAAGGAAAGAAGGAAAAGAGAAGGGGAAAAAAAGAAAAAGGAAAAAATTTGAAAAAATTTGAAAAAATAATTAAATATTGTTAAAAATGTCTACCTCAACAAATTCCAGTCTAAATTTGCTGGATGGATTGAATTATTGCCAATGTAAAAAGGTTTAGAACTAAACTGGTCAAATTGAAAGGTTTATGACTGAATTGCCATCAATGCAAAGGTTTAAGACTTTTTTGGTACTTTTTCCCATAACAAGCTAATGCATGATGTTTCTAATTGCTTCTATTCATAATGCATTCTCCTCCAGTTTCTTGCAAGAGAAGGAAAATTAATTAGATGGATTTAATTTGAACTATGTGTTTACCATTTCACTTTCATTTATCACTTGAACTTGAGTCGAGATTAGACAATTGTTCCTAGTAAAAGGATGGAAAAAAGAAAGAGACTGATTGAGGTCCATGCTTTCCCATGAACTAGCTGAAGCCAAAATTTAGGCCGCATTTTTTTAAGCTGAAAATTACTGGTTATGCAGCTTAACTACAAACAGTCCTGCATTCAACAAAGCACACCCCAGTCATTTTGTTGGTGTTCAGTTTACCTGAAACAATTGTAACTCTTGTTTGATGCATGTTTATGCATTTCATGATTGAGATGCTGGAGATGGTCCTCAGACTAAGTCACGGTTCTGGACCGTCACAATTTTGTTCGCAAACTACAACTCCATTTTATGCGCAGCAAAGACAAATGCAAACGCCGTCAACACACTCATTCTCAACCCCTCGCACACACTTACATTTGAGATAAATATCAAATTCAATCAACAGTATCACGTTTATATCACCAGTTGTCCTTAGGGGTAAGACTCCAAAGGCAGGTTGGACACTGCAAACACAACACCATGAAGAAAGCTAAAAAGAGGGGTTCGCAACAAGATGTCTATCTTCTCCCTGAAAATATTTTCTAGTTCATTTTTAAGTTTCAACCAAACATCGGAAAATATTGTCATTTTCCTGGACAATGGTTTCTTAGAAAGCATATTTCAGAAATGTCACGTTTTTCGCTAAATAAACGGAGCCTTAGAACTATATTTTGATTCGAAATTTGTGGTGATTCATTTGTGATTTGAATATTATATCCGTGGCAATTTATTTTATTTTACCTTTGGGATTAAGAAGCTTCTACGATCTTGCCAGTACGAAAACTCTTTATTATTAATCTAATGAGATTTTCAATGAATTTGTAAGTAGAATTCTGAAATTTTGTCCACGAGATGCGTCATAATTACATTGATTCACAAAAAGAAAATTAATGATAAAAGGTACTGATTATATTTTGTATAATTCAGAACTTTGATGATCAAAGATAGTGGTTTCCACCACCTGCTGCGGTGGCTCCGCTGGTTAGGCTCCTGTGACCCTTGCGCTTCAAGGGGAGGGGTTCGAAACTGCTGGTGAGAGTGTGGTGGCTAGCTCCCATTGGCCCCAGGGTTTACCACCCGGCTGCCGGCCGTGCGGGGGTTCCCTGGGTCACCAAAAAAAAAAAAAAAAAAAGATAGTGGTTTCCTTTGGATTTAATACCTTATGTTAGCGTCACATAGAAGCCATAAAGAAAAATCATTGATAAAAAAATTTGTGAAGCTTGGAATGGAATGACTTGAGTGAACCGGGTACCCATATCCCCTTATGGGGATTAAATCGCAAATTCATCTATTAGCAACATCAAAGCTAAAGTGGTGTGAATTACCAATTATGCTAGCTTTAAATATATAAAATTTGGTATGCTAAAGTTTTTTTATGGCGACCATGGATCATTATGCTTTTCTGGAAATGAAAAACAACCTAGTAAACAGTTGCGTATTTATATATGAATCGTCTGTCATCGGTTGATAAGGAAAGATCCTTGGAAAATCGTGTAATATTAGTCACGTCCTAGACGACGCGGTTGCTCGTTGTCCCTCCTCCTCCTGCTTGTAGTTCTCTCTCTCTCTCTCTCTCTCTCTCTCTCTGATTTCGCGCGTTTCAATTCCGATAGTAGACGCGCTACTCTCTTCATTTCAATTGGCCGTGTAAAATATTTATCGAGTGCGAGATATCCTCCAGTATCACTATTCCATGAAGCTTCACCTTGAATCGCTCTTGCCCTGCACAACTTTTCATGTAGAGAAGGATTAACATTGTACACAAGTTTTCGGCTCTACATTATTTCTGTCCTATTTTAATGTCTCTAGTTGTTTCTGGGCTGCAGCTGATTCGCGTAGAGGCAGATACCGTGGCGTTTTAATTGGTGAATTTATTCCGCCGCTGTGCTACTCCTATGTTTCCTTTTTATTAGAATGCCTCTGAGGGGGATGATTTTGGTGAAGGGGCTCTGCCTGTAAGTATGCTATTACAATTAGTGATTCTCAGCTTTATCATTAGAACTTTCCGCCTAAAGAAGCCATGTAGATTATGTCTTAGAGTTTGTTGACTGTAAGATTATCGAATAGAATATTCATCTCATGCTTGATAAACAAAATTCAAGCACGATTAGAGTTTTATGCGGAAACAGGATCAAAATAAATCTGACCTCTAGCCATTGTTCAAGTTTGTGTTCGTCGGAAATCCACGGGAACTTCACGGTGATCCAACTGCGATTAGGGTGCACTCTACTAACCCAATCCCCTCGCATACTGATGGTGTATTACAAATGAGAGGGTTCGCGTTAGACCTCGTGTTCGCCCTTCAAAATTGAATGTTCGTCCTTATAAACCATCTTCCATAAAGACGGTTACTGAATGGGCAGTTGTCACGAAAAGGTACGAAGCGTGGAAAAAACGCATGTGGAATAACCGTTCGTAAAAAATAAAAATGTGGGTTAATATTAATGGTAAGTTTTATTTTAAAAACTTTACCCAAAAATGTGGGATCACATATTAATATTACATTCTCCCACTTGATCCCAACATTTTCATGAACGAATTATCCAACCAATCCACGAAACTTTATGCTTAAGAAAGGAAACAAAATGCATGAATCATGGCGACATGTCCTCTTAAAGCAAGTAATATCTTTCATGTATCACAATGCATCTTATTCCTTTTATATTAGCCCATATGTGACAACACATCTTAATGAATAAACCCTATGTTTATTCCAAAACCAAGGATAGTTGTTATTCTCATAAAGAACTCGAATGTGTACACCAAAGTTGAGAATAACATTACAACTGAATAAGAGTTTTATACAACAAAGATCGTTCACATGACGATAGATTACATAATGGGACCTAGTCCCATACTAGCTACATGATCCTTATACTTCACTGGTGGCATGCCTTTTGTCAAAGGATCAGCTATCATCAATTCAGTACGAACGTGCTCAATGACCACTTTATTCTCCTTAACATGTTCTCTTATGGCTAAATACTTTATGTTGATATGCTTACTTCGACTGCCACTTTTGGCATTTTTAGCTATAAAAACCATAGCTGAATTGTCATAATATATCATTAATGGCCTAGAAATAGAATCAACAATTCTAAGCCCAAAAATGAAACTCTTCAACCATACACCATGCGAGGTAGCCTCAAAACAAGAAACGAACTCAGCCTGCATAGTGGAAGTAGCGGAGTCAAAGTACGCCGCACTTCTCCATGACACGGCTCCGCCAGCTAACATAAAAATGTATCCGGATGTTGATTTTCGAGAATCAACGCAACCAGCAAAGTCCGCATCCGAATAACCAACTACTTCCAAGTTGTCAGTCCGTCTATACATAAGCATGTGACCTTTGGTACCTTGAAGGTATCTCATCACTTTCTTTGCAGCTTTCCAGTGGTCCATACCCGAGTTACTCTGATATCTTCCCAACATTCCGACAGCAAAAGCAATGTCAGGTCGAGTGCAAACCTGAGAATACATCAGGCTTCCGACAGCAGAAGCATATGGAATGTTTTTCATTTGTTCCCTTTTGAGAACATTCTTCGGGCACTGGTTCAAATTGAACCTATCACCCTTCATAATGGATGCTATACTTGGTGAACAATCTTTCATCCGAAATCTCTCTAAGACCTTATTGATATAGGTTTCTTGAGATAGTTCTACAATTCCTTGAGGTCTATCTCTATGGATCTTAATGCCAATGACATAAGATGCATCACCCATATCTTTCATGTCAAAACTCTTAGAAAGAAATTGTTTCACCTTATGTAGCAACCCTTATCATTGGTCGCAAGTAGAATATCATCCACATACAGCACAAGAAAACAAATTTTGCTCCCACTAACCTTCTGGTATATACATTGATCCATGACATTTTCTACAAAACCGAATAAAGAGATCACATCATGGAACCTTAAGTACCATTGGCGAGATGCTTGTTTCAAGCCATATATAGACTTCTTAAGCTTGCACACCAAATGCTCACCTTTACTAGAGGGGAATCCTTTAGGTTGTTTCATGTACACCTTCTCCTCTAGTTCCCCATTGAGGAATGCCGTTTTTACATCCATTTGATGTAATTCCATATCAAAATGGGCGACCAATGTCAAAATAATACGAAGAGAATCTTTCTTGGATACAGGAGAAAATGTCTCCGTGTAGTCGATTCCTTCCTTTTGAGTGAATCATTTGGCAACAAGTCTAGCTTTGTATCTCTCAATGTTACCTAATGAGTCTTTCTTAGCTTTGAAGACCTATTTACAACCAATGGCCTTAGCACCATTAGGCAACTCAATTAAATTCCAGACTTCATTTGATGCCATAGAACTCATCTCTTCCTTCATGGCATTGTACCACAAATTGGATTCATCACTACTCATGGCTTGTGAAAACGTTTGGGGTCATTCTCGGCTCCAATATTATAGTCAGATTCTTGTAGATATACAATATAATCACTAGGAACTGCTGCTTTCCTCATTCTAGTAGATCTTCTTAATGTTGTATCAACTGGTTGTTCAACAATTTCTGGTACTTGTTGAATAGCAGGATCTACCAGATCAATATCAGCAGATTGTGGAACTTCAATGGTTTGTTGTTCAATAGCCGGCTGAACTGTAGGGGCATTATGAACAACAACCAACTTAATACTTGACGTGGAAGATTGATTATTTGAATGATCCTTTTCAAGAATAAGTTCCTTCAAATGATCACTCCCACTAATCAAGTCATTTTCAAGAAACTTAGCATTTCTTGATTCCACAATCCTAGTAGTGTGAGATGGACAATAGAACCTGTACCCCTTGGACTTTTCAGCATATCCAATGAAATACCCATTTATAGTCCTTGGGTCTAACTTCTTTTCTTGTGGATTATAAACTCTCACTTCAGACGGGCATCCCCAAACGCGTACATATCTCAAACTCGGCTTCCAACCCTTGAATAACTCAAAATGCGTTTTTGGAACAGCCTTGGTTAGAACTCGGTTCAATATGTACACTGCCGTCTTAAGAGCTTCAGTCCACAAGGACTTAGGAAGTTTAGAGCTACTAAGCATACTTCACACCATGTCCAATAAAGTTCGGTTTCTTCTTTCTGCCACACCATTTTGGTCCGGAGAACCGGGCATAGTGTATTGGGCAACTATCCCATTCTCTTGAAGAAACTTCGCAAATGGACCAGGTGCTTGTCCATCCTCAGTGTATCTACCATAGAATTCTCCACCTCTATCTGACCTCACGATCTTAATTTGCTTACCGCATTGTTTCTCTACTTCCGCCTTAAATACCTTAAAGGCATCTAATGCTTCATTTTTATTATGAAGTAAGTAGAGATACATGTAACGTGAGTAATCATCAATGAATGAGATGAAGTATTTCTGACCATATGAGTCCATATCAGGACTACAAATATCCGTATGTATGATTTCTAATATGTCTGTACTCCTCTTGGTACCTCTTTTTGTCTTGTTGGTCTGCTTTCCTTTTATGCAGTCCACACAAGTATCAAAATTAGTAAAATCCAAAGTACTAAGTACTTTATCATTTACTAATCGCTTAATTCTTTCTATGGAGATATGTCCCAATCTCCGATGCCACAACATAGAGGAATCTTCATTCACAACACATCATTTCACACCAACATTATCATGAACATGCATCACATCATAATAGGCATTGTCTTGCAAATTAATTCGAAAAAGACCATCAGACAAAGTACCACTCCCAACAATTTTAGATTTAAACAACAAATTGAAGTTTGAACCTGAAAAGTGAAAAGAGTAACCCAAAGGTACAAGTCTTGAAACTGAAATTAATTTCTAGAGAAACTAAGTACATAAAAGGTCATTTCCAAATTCAAAACAAAGCCACTATCGAGAACTAAATTGCATGTCCCAATAGCTTCCACATGCGAACGCATCTTGTTTCACGAATAGATGCATTGTTCACTTCCTACTGGCTTCCTGTGGTTTTGAAAACCCTACAAGGAATTCGAAATATGGATTGTAGAACCAGAATCAATCCACCAAGTGTTGTGACTCACATCCGCCATATTAGATTCATAACAAACACAAGAGATTGGATTACCTTTCTTCTCGAGCCAGGCTTGAAATCTGACGCAATCCTTCTTCATATGCCCCTTCTTTCTACAGAAGAAACATTTGGGTTCTTCCTTAATGTCAGCTTGGGGAGGTATTTTACCTTTTCCCTTATTCTTGCCATGACCTTTATTCTTTCCTTGTGTCGCCAAATGAACACTTTCTCCTTATTCCATAATCAGCATTTCTTCCTCTAGAACACACATAGTCATAAGTTCATTAATTGACCATTTATTCTTATGTGTGTTATAAGAGATCTTGAAAGGTGCATACTGCTGTAGAAGAGTGTTCAGGATGTAATACACAAGAAAAGACTCAGATATCTCAACCTCAAGGTTCTTTAATTGAGCTGCAATATCCCTCATCTTCATGATGTGCTCACGCACACCTCTAACACTAGTGAGCTTCATAAATGAAAACTTCATAATCAGGGTCATAGCATACGCTTTTTCAGAACTCTCAAACTACGCATCAATGGCTTCTAATAAAGCCTTAGCATTGCTATGCTGAGCAACCGAACCACGAATACTAGGAGACAATCTTGCCCTTATGAACATCACACTAAGGCGGTTGGACCGCTCCCATTGTTCATAAAGGGCTTTCTCGGTTTTGCAATGCTCGTATCGGCAGGAGTAGATGGTTCGTCTTTCCTTATAGCATAGTCAATGTCCATGCACCCTAATTGAAGAAGAATTAACTCCTTCCAAACTTTATAGTTTTCACCATTCAGCATGGGAACATCACACTTAAATTCAGAGAAATTCACAGGTTGCAAAACTGCATGTCAAATAATCATGCTTATGTCACAAAATATGAGGCAAAATTTACATAAATCATGCTTTACCGATGTAAAACATGGCACAAAATATGAATCACATAACATAAAAACTACATGTGGGCTAAGTTTTTAATTTAAATAGATTCATAATAACTTTATGAAGAAACTATCATATTATATTCCTTTCCTTAATCCCCGCGGGTAAATTAAGAAAAATAATATGATATTTCAACCTAATTAATCATATTAATATAATGAAAATTCCTGTGGGATAAAATTCATCATATTGATAAAATTAATTACAATCAATGTCCATTTCCAAATGTGATCCAAAACTCTTAATATATAATTTAACTAATTAAAGATGCTGTGGCTACTCGTTAATTAATTAAAAAATATATGGATCACTAGACATTTAAATTTCATATATAAAATACTCACAAAATGCATCAAGAGCAGAATGGTAATTTAACACCATAAGGGCAGAACAGTAAATTCATTAATCAGTGGAATAACAATAAATTAATTCCCCAAGGGCAGAACCGTAAATTAAAATGGCAAGGGGCAAAATTGTAAAATCCACAAAAGAGGGCAAAACTGTAAAAAACCAGGCTCGCGCCAGGGCGCGTGCAGCGCACGCACCTGCCCTTGCACGGACGCGTGGTGCTCACGCGCCTTCTTCACCGTGCGGCGCATGAGACGCACGCGCGGGGGCAGTTGCGCGTGCGTGGGAGCCACGCGCCTCTACCTCCGCGCGGACGACCATTTTCGGTCAGTTTTTCGCCGTCTCCGCCGCACTTTCGACGAATGGGTCTCCTCCGGTAGCCAATTTTAGACAAAAATAATTTGTGGGTGTCGGAGAACACATTGGTACGACCACATAGACCCAAACATCGGCAAAAATGATCAAGAAATTGGTCTGAATCAAGCAAAAATTCCCTTTATGCAAACCCTTAGCCACCGCGACTTCCGCTGCGCGATTAGTGTCCAGCGGTCACCGATATGCCGGAAAACTTACAGGCATTCTACCCCATGGCGGTGCGACCGTACTGGTCCGAAGCCGGGCGATGGGTCGCCGGAATTTCGCCAGAAACGACAAATTTCTCTCTAAACCCCATTCCAATTTACTGTTCATTTATTTCCGAAAAATGCACCCAAAAATTCACAAAAATAAGGCAGAGGCACTAACACGCTCTGATACCAAATATTAGATTATTGAACAGAATATTCATCTCATGTTTGATAAACAAAATTCAAGCACGATTAGAGTTTTATGCGAAAACATGATAAAAATAAATCTGACCTCCAGCCATTGTTAAAGTTTGCGTTCGTCGAAAATCCACGGGAACTTCATGGTGATCCAACTGCGATTAGGGTGCACTCTACTAATCCAATCCCCTCGCGTACTGATGGTGTATTCCAAATGAGAGGGTTTGCGTTAGACCTTGTGTTTGCCCTTCAAAATTGAATGTTCGTCCTTATAAACCATCTTCCATCAAGACGATTATTGAATGAGCAGTTGTCACGAAAAGGTACGAAGCATGGAAAAAACCGCACGTGAAATAACCGTTCGTCAAAAATAAAAATGTGGGTCAATATTAATGGTGAGTTTTATTTAAAAAACTTTACCCAAAATGTGGGATCACATATTAATATTACATTGACTTGATATCTTGTTACTGGTTCTTTCGATTGTGCGCGTTTCCTTTGCACCGCATAAAACAAACACTTCTGCTAAATGATCCAGAAGAACGATGGAAAAGAAACAAAACAAAATAAAGTGGGATAATGGGTTGAAGCATGTGATTGGTATGGATCAGAGCTTTGCACACGTATTGCTTATTTCATGCCAAAGAATGATATTTGATTATCCCTTGTAACCTATACTAGTACAGTGGGATGTGAATTATGTACAGAGTAAGTATTACTAAGTCCAGCAAAACTGATTTTGCCGTAAAAATAGATCCCCTGGGTGACTTGAACGAAATAATGTTCTTTCGGCGGAGGGAGCTCTCCTAATGAAACTCTTCAGTTGAATTGAGTCTTTTCTTTCATTGTCATCTTTAGTACAGTGGCGTTTTGGCACATCATTTTTAACCTTCCATGGTGCTAAAGCGGCTTCAAATATTTGACTGGATTGCTTATGCGTCTTTGCAGTTTGTGAGCAACATGGATGGAAAACTTGATGAATGACCTGCTAGTTTTGAAGCCCTCAAAAGTGGGACTGAACTGTAAGCGAGTTCTGCCACAAGTGAAGCCTGGCATGCACAATTTTATTCCACAACTAAAGAACAGCCATATCTCACATTACCCCCTGAAAAGAGTAATCTCACGATGGAGAATCATAATACGGATAGGGAATAAACTCTCTATCTAACCTTAAATTGTAGGGATGCACCACTTTGATTTATTGATTCATTTATTTTTTTTCTTCTTTTTTCGTGCAAGTCTCTTTATTTATGCACTTGGTTGCAAAAACTTCAACTTTGTGAAGATATGGAACGAATGATGCTTATCTCTACTTTGTGCTGTAATTAGGTTGCATTGGTGAGTTTAATGCATACATTAATTATTCAGTTGTTTGATGAATCTGCCTTCTACATGTGTTGCGATTTGTAATATCAGGTGCAAGTCAAATGCTCATCGACATACATGGACTTTGAGGGACGTGCAGACAGCCGAGCAATTAAATCAATAGTCGCCTATGTCGCCTCCCTAAAGCTGGTAAGGTTGCTTTAAATGGTTTGAAGGATGACCAGAGACTGTTAGGTCTCGGTATCCATGTCGAACTATTTTATCACGCTCCAAAGCCAGTCATGGCTCAGAATCCTATTACATCTTAGTGTTCATGCGGGCACATGTCATGCCCGCTGAAATAAGGAGTAGCTTTTCCTCATTGCTTTCCATCCAAAGTGAGGTCTCACCTGGTGATGCTTGCAATTCATCAGACAACTTTTCACTCACAAGATTGTGGTACTCAATTTAGTTGCTCAAATGATAGTTATCATGTTGATGTACTTTTGCAACTAAGCACAATTGCATTGCAATATGTTGTGTATAGACTCATGTTTTGTTCTTCTTGGACGTATGGTGCAAGGATCAGCCGAGGCAGCAGAGCATTTGAAGCAACACTTCTTGAAAAATGTCTGCCTTCAAGTCTATGCTCTCTAAATCGAAGAAACAATTGATGTCAGTCTGATTTATTGGCTTATAAGGTACCTTTAAGACATGCTATGTATTCTGAGTCATCGTGATGCCGCAAATATGTGTCTTCTGACTCTTGTTTTGTGACAATTTGGTGCAACTTTCTGAGACATCGATGAGGAATGTGCTTCTTAAGAAGGTGAGCTTGGGTTGTAATTGATCTTCATAAAACTCGATCGCTGTATTTCTATTCTTGTTTGAGTATATGATGTTGATGGATTACGCAGCTACGGGGATAACGAAACAGCTTGGATGGACGCTGAAGTTCGAAAGACAGAACGTAATGTTGTCTTTGCTTCCTCTGTCAACTTCAGCACCGCCACATAAATCAGAACTTCTCCGTGATTTGAAGCAGACATATTTCCAACGGTTCCAAGCCAGCTAGCATGGCTTTGCTTTCACCCAATGAGCAAGACAGTCTGACAGGGCTTGGACACGGTTGTATGTTGAATTGCCGGTGTTTGCAGGTAAAATTTGCAGGTACCGCTCTTTCCCAAACCCGCTTCGCCTTTGAACAAAGTAATCGGAACTGTATAATTCTTCATAATTGAAATTGCCCGTGTCCGATCCATTTTGAGGGAAAGAATTATAAGTGCCTTCTACCTTTCGTTTTTCTACCCAGTCATTGATTCTGTGCGCTCTAATCTTGCAGGGCGGTTTACTCGGCGCCCAACAGATTGTTCATGAGCGACCTCTCTGTGAAGATTATTCCAAGATTCGTGATTATTTGTAGTCACAATTTTATTTGCTTTGAGTTTAGATACATACGTAATTCTGCTCTACTCACAGGGGTGCCATGTCGATTTATTCTGTTATGGGCTTATTTCTCATATTACCAGAGGCAAATGCCACCTCCATCGGCTACTCTAAATGAGGTACGGACTAGTAGCAACTGATATATATAAGGGTTAAAATCACCAAAAAAAAACCACAAACTGTTAAATTTGTAATAAATTTATCATAAACTAATTTTTTGATCACAAAAAAAATTCAAATTGATACACATATGATAAATTTACTTTACATTAATTTTTTAACCAAAAAATTAAATTAATACATTGGTGACAAATTTATCCTTCATTAGCTCTGTAAATTAGATTAATACTATGAAAATTCACAAACTGTGACAAAATGGAGAGTAAAACTATAAACAAGTACACTTGTCAATTATCATGTATTATCCAACTCAGCAATTTGACAATAAAATTTAATGGAAATTAATGGAGGATAAATTTATAATGGGTATATCGGTTTGGATTTCGTGCTTGAAAAATTAATCTAAGATAAATTTATCATAGATATATTAATTTGAGATTTTTCATGATATTAACTCCAATTGTAAATATGGCGTGGGTATATATTCTAATCCTATTAAAAGAAGTGGCACTCCACCGTGGCTGGGAAACGCTGACAACCATCTCCACTCCAGCGATTCCGTTCTTAATTAGCACCACCGCCTTAAGAATTTCATCTTTCTCTCTCTATTTCAACATGGACCTGTTTCTTCAAACGACCATTGCAAGGTGGTTATCCTTGCAGACTCGGAATCCTAGTCATGTCTTGAGCCTACTGAACACTGGGCATAAGATGTTTGTCCCTTACCTATTTTCCAAACCAAGGACCCGAAACAACCGATCCAATCTTTTCCGACTTTACATTATGTGTGGCCGCCATTGCATTGGCATTAGGAGATTATTCAGAAAATACTATTTTGAATTAATATCATGAAAAATCCCAAACTAGTGCACCCATAATAAATTTACCCTCAATTAGTTTCTGTTAAATTTTTTCACCAAATGCTGAGTTAGATGACACGTGGCATTTGACTGTTATGCAAATTTGGAGTTTTACCCTCCAATTGTCACATGTATACTAATTTGTAGTTGTTTGTAGTATTAATCCAATTTAACGAAAACCAATAAATGATAAATTTATCATAAATGTATTAATTTGAGATTTATAATAAAATTAGTTTTGAGTAAATTTGTCCAAAATGTACTAGATTAGAGTTTTTAGTAGTTAAAAAATTAATTTGAGTAACTTTATCACAGATGTACCAATTTGAAGTTTTTCATGATATTATCCCTACTATTATCCAGTGATCTACACTAGTTGCATGAATAATCTTAATATATTAAGATTGGTCGGACTACCAATTGATACAGCAAATAGATCATTACTCAAATTCTACTTGCCATTGCCAGATTCTCACTAACCCCGTGTCTACGGAGCCCACAATTTACACGGTGAAAAGCTGAATAAAATATGACCAAAAAAAGAAAGAAAAGCTGAATAAAGATCGATCAGGCAATGAGGCCCTACGACCTCGTATTAAGTCCCCAATATGGAAAACCTTCATGCATATTGTGACCAGCCGATGTATATAAATGATAGTATTTGGAATTCAGAAATACAGTATAAAGAAAAATTAATATCGTACTTTAATCTTCGAATTAGTGTACTTCCCCCTACCCAGATACATTAAACAAAGCCTTGTGCATATGTACATGTATAAAAGTATACTTATGTATATGTACATTGATGGTTACTCATACTTCTCCTTCCAACAACGAGAGTTTATGGATTGTTTATCAATGGCGATTAATAATCATGACACAAATTTTGGGTCGTGGTGAAATATTTATATGACAATTAATAATCATGTGACATTGATTATATGTAAATATATTTCATCTTCTAATATCAATGGAGAAATTATCAAAAAGGTCCATCAAGTCAAATTTGACCGGCAGGTAACGGTCCGACAATTTTATATATTATCGAATTTTTTTAATTTTTTAATTCTTTTTCTTTTTCTTTTTCTTTTTCCTCCTCCCTCTTTGCCTTATATTCCCCGCAGTGGCCGGCGAGGGTTGCCGGCCCTCGCCAGACCTCCCCAACCTCGCCAGCGGCCTCGCCTAGATCTGGCCCAGCCTGGGCGAAGATCTCCATGGCCGCGAGCAGCAACCATATGTTTCTTCGATTCGCCCTCTCGCGTCCGCTTCGAGATGTCCGACCGCCACGAGAAGGAGAAGGGCGTCAACGTCCAGGTCCTTCTCTGCTGTAGGTAACTGGGCTTCCATCCCGAGATCCGGATTTGGTCGGGACTCCTTTTTTTTTTTTTTTTGGGTCAGATTCATGGCTCTCTTTTCGAGCAGTTCGCTTCGTTTTCGATTGCGCTGAACGCCCGCTCTCTTGGTGTTTATGTGCTCTGTGTTTTAGGCCCTGCGGTGAAGACGAGTTGCGGAACAATGCGCCGCAGGTGGTGACTTGCAATGAGTACCAGAGACAAGTCGCCGTCTCGCAGAACATCGCGGGCAAGCACATCGATCGGGTTTTCACCTTCGAACCAGAAGGATATCGCCGTCTGGCGAAGAGCGCGTCTGTTGAAGCCGGGAATCGGGACAAGCTGAGCGCGGAGATCCTTGGGAACCGCCGAGGAGAGTGAGGAATCGGTCAGCGCCGGATCGAGCCGCGGCGGCCTCTTTTGCTCCGGCGAAGTCTCTCCGGCGTCGAGCGCAGCAGCAGAAGGAGGAGGAGGAGACAAAGAAGAAGGCCGACGGGAAAAGCTCGTGAGATGGAGAAGGAAAAATAAAAATAAAATATTAAAAATTCGAAAATAAATTTAAAAAATTATTGCGGCAGCGTTTGCCTGACAGGCCGTCCCTTGCCGACATCCACATTTGTGCTGGTCAATTAAATTTGACTAGATAAACTAAATTGATATAATTATAAAAAATATAGATCTGAATTGACATATTTATAATAGATTTAAAATTTTTCTTGTAATTTTCCGTTCATTCATTTTTTAATATGAAAATTTAACTATTAGTTCGCTCTCTCCTGTTAGTGAAGTTGGTTTCGTTGTATTAGACGAATCCCCATTACCCTCGTTGGCCGCGCATTGTAATTAATAGGATCTCACCAATTCTGCTCTCCATTCGCTTTGCAATTTATCGTCGTCAAAAGTCTTTTCGCCACACCAACTTTATGAAGCTCAGAATGTTCCTTTCTTCCAATAATCTGATGGTTAATTTTGCTTATCAATCCTCTCCTCTCATTCATGAAGTTAGTAAAACAATACCTTTCATGCTTGCAAACTTCAATAGAAGTTCTACAAGACAACCCTCCGTCTTGCTTACCAGAGTTTTGGAGTAATATACGGAGATTAGAGCACATCCCCGATATATGTCTACGGAAACACATTCTCTAGTAGCTTGAGAGACCAGAAAGAAGACGACGAGATCTTTGGGATACTTTCTTTGGTAATCTGGACTTTTGACTATCATTCCCACCTGCAAGTACATGATATTTGTCTTAGCAGCGAATGACAACGGTGAAAGGTGCTCGCTCTGGGTCACCACTTCTTGGGCACCACAAAGTTTGTCATTGCTGTGGCTTTTCATTGCATTATAATAATAGAATGTTGTTTCGTTACAGGTAGGGGTGTCAAATAGGTGGGTCGACTCGGGTCGAAAATGATCTGACCCATATCGATTCATTTAACCCGTTTTGACCCATTTTCATGCAATGTAAATTTAATGAACCATACCCGACCCGACCCATACGCGATACATATTACTAATACATATTAATATTTAACTTATTTTAGAAAAATCTACTCCCACTTATTTAGTCTACTTTAAACTTTTTACATAGAAATTATTTGAATTAAAATTTCATATCAAATTTATAAAACAAATTAAATAATAAAAATTAGTAAAAAAAAAAAATTTAGGAAATTATTTTTTTTTAAAAATCAAATTTTTATTTATTTTAAAAAATTAAAATTTTTATTATTTTCTTTTATTTTCTTTTTCTTTTTCTTTTTATTTTCCCTTTCTTTTTCTCTTTTCTTTCTTCTTCCTTCTTCTTCCCCCTTTCCTCTGCTGGTGTCCCTCGACGACGACTAGCCAAGACGCAGGCCAGCGAGCTCGAACTCGACCAAGGCCGACGAACTCGAGGCTTGGCCAATCTAGGCTCGGACCGAGGTCGGCCGGTGGTCAAGCTCGGGCTCACCCAAATCCGGGCGAGCCGCGAGCTCTATTGTGGCCAGCAAGTTCGGAGATCGCCTACCCAGATTCGGGCGAGCCACAGCTCAGCCAAGGCCGACGACCTCGCAGCTTGCCTGTCTAGATCTAGGTTGAGCTCCAGCCAGCCAGTCCAAACTCTGTCGTGGCTCGCCTGTCTAGATCCAAGTTGAGCTCCAACCGGTGACGGCAAGTTTGGGATCGGCAATGGTGACGGTGGCGTGATGGCGGGATCAGCAACAGAGGTCGATAATGCATAGAAAAGGGGGATGGAAGAAAGAAATGATGAGTCTACCTAATAACTCACTCAACCCATATTTAACTTATATTTAACTTTCACTTGACCCATATTTAACTCATATTTGACCCATTTAACTAAAAGTAAATTATAATATGGGTTTATGACCCATTTTGACACCTCTAGTTATAGGTGGTACGCTTGCTTTATACTCATTATTACGTAGTCACTCAAAGATGGGACTGTTGGGCAATTCAGAAGCTGCATATCACTGCAAATCATCTTACAGTCCTGAAGCCTCATTAACAAGGGAGACGACAGCCAGCTTGGTCATTAAGGAATTCTTCGAGAAGCATCAGAGCTCTCGTATGTTGCTTAGTTTCTAAAACTAATGTTCCAATGTTCCCAAAATGCTAAAAGAACAATTGCATGGACAAGGAAGTCATACCCAACGAGAAGTCCCCAAGCTCAGGACCTGTTTCACTAGACACCTCCAGACAATGCTCAAACCAAAGCTTGATGGTCTTGGATACTAATCCCTCACGGGTATAGACTCTGACCTTTCTGAGTGCAAGAGGCCAAGAAATTTGGAGCGCTGCTCCAGTCAGAATGGGTTTCTGCATGACAACCTTATTGAGAGCATTAATTACAAGTTGGCTGCTCAGATGATTTCTACGACGGTCAGCATTGCGGATGCCATTAAAGGCTAAAGCTAGCATCATGCGCTCTGTGAAATAGCCACTAGGCTGCTCCAAACCAAGAGCACCTCCCACAGTAGATTATACTTGCTCTAAGTAGATCATCTATAATTCATATCCAGATCGATTCTTTACCCGATTCATTCAAGTGGGGGTGACAGAAATAGAAAGAGAAATGTTTAACGAGGTAGAAATAAGGGATAATACAAACCGTGAAATCCGGGAACAAGACATAATTATCATAGATTGGAAAAGAAGGCATAAATTAAGCATCTGTCATCACAACGTTCAGAGCCACTTTAAACATCAATCGAGCAGAGGATGATGTAGCAATGGCGATATAAGTTTGATGTCCACTGCCTTCACAAGACTATTTATCCTCCACTCGAGATCCTCCGCGGCTTCATCAGTCTGGGGGGCAGAAATATTAAATTTTGTTAGTCACTTGCAAGGTGGGCCCAAAAGACCAGAAAGCTGTGCAAAATGGGAGTAGGATAGGGGTTTTTCTATAGTTGTCGAGGAGAAAAAATTACGTGGGCCGGGACCGCCAAGTCACCGTGTGCCTCACCAATCATAAGTTGACACGTGTCCCCACGTGGAGCCGGGCCCACCATTGTTTTGGGTCAAATTTTCGCCTGCGCCTCTCTCTCTTCATTAAATGCCATGTCCTTTGCCTCCCCCTCTCTCTCCATTTGCCGTCCGCGCTCTCCCTCTCTCTTTCAAAATTGTCTCTCTTTCTCTCTCTTCATTTAATGGGACGCCGCCTTCTCCTCCATCAAGCCCCACCAAAATCTTTCCCTCCGTCTCCGGCGCACATGCTTTCATTTCTCTGCTCCTTTTTTAAAATCGCTGCAACCATCATCTTCTCATCCTCTTCGCTTCGCTCCTACCGCTTCGACACCGCTATGCTCTGAGCTCTGCAGCCGCGACGGCCGCAGCTGCGATGGCCGCGGTTCTAGTGGCCCTCGCGGCCGTCGTCCTCCTGTCCCTGGCCCTCTCCTCTACCGCCGCGAAGGTTTCCACCCACGTGACCTACAACATGAGCGCCCGAATCGCCTCTGACTGGCTCAACGTCCACCTGGTCCCCCACTCCCACGACGACATCGGCTGGCTGAAGACCGTTCGTCAAGCGGCTGGTCCCCCACGCTCACTTCACTCTTCGCACTCTTTGCTGCTCCGTTCGTCAAACGGCCATTCCCCTGCCGTCGCCGATGAAGCACGTCAAGGCCGCCCCTGTTCCGGCGCTCGTTCGCTTCTCTCCACACTCGTTGCTGCTCCAGCATGTCGAATCACATTAGGATCCTTTCGAGCGTTCGATGGTCGCCCTCAATTTTTAAGAATCATCTCCTAGTTTCTTATCGATACAGAATAAATTTGTAATGTTTGGATTGGGTCTTAGCTCCCTCAGGGGCGAGTGAACTGTGAAAGATTCCGAATTAAGCAATGCACAGTGACTAAAGGAAGTTTGGGATTAATATCTGGACATCCATAGATAATCCCCTCCCCGCTTTGCAACTTACTAAGAGAAATGTCATCATTCTGCACCCAGGCCGATGAAGAATCGTTTTCGGATTGCGCTGGTGAGGATGAATGGTCTTCTGACAACGGGGGGACGAGGATGAATCATCTTGTAACGACGGTTGTGAGGATGAATCCTTCTGACGATGGCGGAGCTAACACCATTGCTTCGTCATCCTGCTTGGTTGATGTTTAAGGTTACCTCTGTTTCCTGTGATGACATATGCTTTGTTAAGTTTTCTTTTCCTGTCTAAAACAACCTTCTCTCATCTCTGTTTCTGTAATTTTCGGTTTTTATTATCCGTCATCTCCAACTTGTTAAAAGATTTCTCTTTCTATTTCTCTCACCCGCACTTGAATGGACTTCCTTGTCTTTGTTGCTTGAGCACATCCTCTCTCTCTCTCTCTCTCTCTCTCTCTCTCTCTCTAGCCTCAACGTTGTTCACCAGAGTTGATCTCAGAGCTCGGATCTGATGAATTGATCCTCCATGGCAAGTAGCCAGAGTCAGCAGAATTATTGATAGATAATGTCACTCTCCTTCTCTCTTTAGAGAAAACGATTCTTTCTCGAATTTGAACAAATATGCTTTGTATGTGTTATTATGAACGTGGGAGAGATTGTGTTGGTGACAAGGAAGCAAGAAACTGCATCGTTAAATGGAGTGGGGATTGAGTAGTTTCTACATCTGGCTCATTATGACTCAAAACTAACTGAAAAAAACTTGATAAGTCATTGGAATTCTAATTCACGACCGGTAGCCAATTTCTCCATCATGAAAACAATCGTTGACGAAAGGTGCTGGAAGTTGAGTTTAAAGCGCAATTTAAGCTGGCTTTTGTTTTGAACTAGAGATGCAAGTGCATATTTTTATTCTGAAGCAGAAATTACTGTCCACTGGGGGCTTAGGCTGCTTGGTTAACGAGTGCACTGCTTGATCGTCGAATATCCAGTCTCAATTGAAGCACTGTCGCCAGCTTTTTTAATAGATGGAGACGGCTTGTGGCTGCTACCAGTTTTTGGAATCATGTTAGGAATCATGTTACAGATGATCTCTTGTTATCGGTACCCTAAAAAGCTAAGATGTTTGAAAAATGCAGCTCCTTCTTAACTGTTACAGATTTAACTCTTAAGGAGATGGAATCGCTGTTACACGGATGGCTTTGTGAATCACGTTCCATTCCTCATAAAGGAAGGCAGAGATCACCAAGACAATTTGGACCTCTTTCGGTGTATTTGCAACATCTTCACATCAAGAAAGTGAAGCAGAGGAAGAAACAAAACTTAAGAACGTGGGAAACATTTTACGGCCCCGTTCTACGCTCCCGTGCACTTTTGCATGGGAATTTCCCGAGTGCATTGTCAATTATTAGATTAAAGTGATTTTGAATGTCAACTGTTTCGATCAAAGTGTCTGTGCTTCATGCTTTCTGCTCCTGTAAACGTTGCACAGTGGTCGACGAAGCCAACTTCTTGGTTGGATTACTGGATTGTAATCAAGATCCGTGCCTCAGAATTTCTAGAGCAGTTATAGTTCTTTTTCCTTGGTACAAATCATATCATCCCCGCTTGGAAACATCTGTTTTAGCGATCTCTTATGCGCTTGTTTGAGTCGAAGCCAAGTCCACTGATTAGAACTTCCAAAGCCCAAAGACAAAGGGTGGCCTTCGTTAACAAAATAATAACCGAAGCGCCAGGTGAAGCTGAAGCCAAGTCCATTAAACGGAACTTGCAATCCCATTGGCAAGTCAACATACATGTGGTCCGGCCCTACTCAATTTAATTCGATGAAGCATTTGATGGAACTTATCTATTGCATATATCGGCATATTATCGTACCTACTTTTCCAAACCAGGCGGCTTCCACCTGCTTAATAAATATGGTCCGAACCGACCGAAAAAGAAGAAGTATGGTTGTCAAAAATATCTAGAGGGATTGATGGACCTATGGAGGTTCAGGCCCAAGGGCACGCGGTGGCCCCTGCCCCCTTTGGGCCCCAAATTTCTCTTAAAATTAAGGGAGAAAAATGTATATTTCACTAACGATGAACAAAATGAAGTCTTGAATGATATTTCCATATATTAAAAAGTGGAGCAGATTTAAAGTAAATGTCTTCGGTCATAAAACACGAAAAATGAATATCACTCAATAAAGGACAGAAAATTCAGATAATAGAAGAAAATGAGTATGGTTGAGTTTTTTTTTTCGATATCATCATGTTCCTAATCCTCCAATATATACTACTTCTAGTGTGCTATCAAAATTCATTGCCCCCAACAACCATATGGGATTATCCCCAATAATATCAATATGGGATTTTTTTTTTTGAGTAACTGTGATGTATTGGCTGCTGGCGCAAAGGCAATTGTAGGGGAAATTACCAAAAAAAGTCATAAATATTTTAATTTGATCAATTTAGTCTTAAATTTTTTTGATGATTTGTCGATAGTCTTCCCGATTTAGTCATACTCCTTTTTGGTAATTTACCAATAGTCTTCTCGATTAATTTTGATTGAAATCGCTGACGTGGCAGTTTAGATAATGTTGCCGGTTATCTTACTGACATGGTCAATGCTAAAGTTGACAATTTTTGTAATTCCTTTTTAAATTTTCTAATTTTTTTTTCCTTTTTTTTTTCCCTTTTTATACCTTTATTTTCTCTTTTTCCTTTCTTCCTTATTCCCCCCGCGGCGGGGGCATCGCCAACCTTGGTGATTCTACAAATCTTTCTCTTGAGATAATTACATGAATTAGAGAATGGCTACTGGCTAGAGACGGGTACATTTCCTCAACCCATGGCTGTACAGGCTACTCGGATGCATCCCAGAACCATTTCCTCAACCTGTGGACATCACTAATTCACAGCTTGTTCGTTCTAATTGGTATGTATTGTGAAAAAGGCGACTTTTTCTTTTTGGGCCATTTGTGGAAGCATCTTGCCATAACAATTATTCATCTCAATATTTTTTCATCCTGGAAATTAAAATATTCACCTCGACTTGAAAAATTATTGCAATTGTACCTAAATTTAGCTGTGACCTGCGATTCGTAGTCCTTAGTACTTCTTAGTTAGATTTAAGTATGTTTGTGAATGAACCTTCCCTCACGAGTCAATGGCTATTATTATTATTTCTTTTCTTTTTTTGGCTACCAATTAATTGTCCTTTAGAGAGTTGAACGGGGGATGGATGCCGCTCAACCATGGGCCGAATCTAATGGCCTTGTCGTTAATGCGAGATAAGGGGGACAAAAGGAACCAACTGAGCAAACAAGTAGAATCCTTTGAAACCAGCGAGTTTCAAAAACTGAGCAAGGGAGAAAAATTGGTCGTAATTTGAATCCTAAATCCATTGTACAAACACGTCTGGAAAGATTCTTTCCGGAGAGGTGGGCACAGAGTTGACCGAGACTTTGACTTAGAGGACCACTTTTTAAGTCTTTGCTCTCTGTCCTTTTTATTTGATGTTGCCGGTGAGCAAGGAGACGAAGACTTTTCTCGCCTTATCATAAAGAGCTTCCGATAATTTGCTCAGCGGTCGATCAACCTCAGCGGTCGATCAACCCCTTCGCTAGAGATGCAGTAAGGTACATGTCTGAACCACGTTGCAAATCCCAACTCAAGCTACCTTTCAAAGCCGCCGGTCAAAGCCACCCTCGATGCGTGCGAACCGGATCCAGACATGTTTTCTTCTTATCTCAGAGTGAGGATAGGGGTCACTGAAGCAGGGCCTTCTTTTCTGAAAGAATTGGGGATTGACGAAGACTTTTGACCCAATTCCCAAGTCCAAATTTAATTAAATATCTTACAGGCCCCGACGCCATTCCTCACCCCAAAAAAATTCAAGGTCTTCCTTGGAACGTATCTGCTCATAATTTTGTGGGATACAGAGAAAATGCCCAGAGAGAGGAACTCCTTTCGGCATTATGTAGAGTTCAGAACAAGTGGACGTGTAACTTCTGCAATAAGGAGTGCGTATGGCGGAAGCGTGACAGGGATCAAGGCCCACGTAGCCGGAGTTGGAGGATATGGGATCCATGACTGCAAGGCCGTCCATGGCCGCGTGAGATCTGAAGCCAGAAATGCGTTGAAGGGTAAGGGAGCGGCAGAGTCGATCAATGGAGCAGAAGGCGCTGTTGAAGGAGTCCACATCTGCCCATACCTGGCCTCTGATGTGATAACAAATCGATTGATTGTATCGAACTTCAGCCAATTAGAAAGCGACGGAGATTGCTCCGTAGTGCCATACCCAATTGTAAGTGTGTAAATGGGGGCTTGGAGGTTGACTCGAAGATAAGTGCCGGGAAAAATAAATGTATTGGAATTGAAATTACTTGAAAACGGAATACGTGAAAAATTGAATACATCAAAAGCCAAACTACAGGGAATTGAAATAACAAGTAAATGTGAAGACAAAAGAAATCTATCTACATGGAAATTGCCAGCAGCCAACAAGGTGGCCTTTGCTAGTGGCCGATGATCGACGGCCAAAATGAATGAAAAAAAGAGAGAAAAAAAGTAATTAAATATTCAAAAAGTTCTAAAAATTATCTACATCAATGCCACTGATGCCACATAAGATGAGTAACATTTATATCAGTGATTTCTAACTAAAATTAGTTAAATAAACTCAATTAGCAAAAATGAAAAAGATTTAGAATTAAATTAGTCAAATTGAAATGTATAAGACTTAATTGGCACAAATGCAATAATTTAAGACTAAATTGGCTCAATTAAAAAATTTAAAATTGAATTGATATTATTACAATAAATTTGAGACTTTTTTTTATTCTTGTAGCACACATCTACCAAATGCTCAACCTTCTTCACTCTGAATGAACTCTACTTTGGATTTCTCACTATTGTATATAAATTGGTATAGAGAACACTTGCCAACTGTCCCATTGCCTCTTCAGAAACTGACCCACCTTTTCCTACTTCATCATGCCATATGTCACAAGATTCGAGCTAGCTTTATCGCCTTCACTTAACTTGGATCATGATAATTATAATAATTTGGTCGATCTCTTCATCTTCAAGGTCAATCAAGTTAAGCATATTTCACCCTTCAAGCAATAAAATCACTGCATGATTAAACCGTGCATTAGTTTTGCATTAAGCACCTTTAAAACCACACGTAGTAAAACTGGTAAGGAGCAACAAAGTAACATCGCAAGCTGCAGGACCCTTTTATGGTATATTAGCGTGTGACTCAATCTTGTCCCGCTTTCGTGTCCAAAAGAAAGAAAACTAATGGCCAAATAAAAAGCAAAAGAAAGAAGGAGGTGATCTTACATGCTCAATCATTGTACGGGGAAGTTCCATTGAGGAGTACAAAAGGAAAAAGCTACGTCTTTCAGGAATCTACCAGAACTGAGGAGGAGCGCATGCGATAGGACCATGACTTTCCACTCCCTTTTCAATGCGTTGGTGTGAAAGGATGTCCTCACCTCAGGAGCATTCCTCCACAGCTCCCCCTGCTTGATAATGGCTTCCCTTGCCCTATCTTCACTTGAACGTTTCCTCCAGTTTATACCTAGTGTCGTAACACGCTCTCACTTTGAAACTAGGAAATAGGCCGCGCTACGCCCTGGTAATGACTTTTATTACATCTTGCAAGCATCACGAACGGTCACATTACTATTATGGAAACTTACTTTTTATAGAGTTGTTCAAAAATTAGAAAAAGAAATACTCACACTGTCCCAATCCCTTTAAATTGGAATGAGTGATAATAGCAATAGTCCTCGCTCACTCTCTTCAACTGCGTATTAAAAGTAAAGAGGCCTATAACTTTAGATTACAATGTTGACTTTCCTTTTACTTTTTTCTTTTTTTGCAAAAGAGTCTTTCGAATTAGACTTAAATTGCTATTTAATATTAAAAACTTAACACTAGCTCAACTTTTTAGGGAGTTTGATTCTGAGGGACGATTCATGCGAATAATGTTTTAAATTACATTCTGGAGAATAAATTGAACAATATACATGTTTCTGGGGGAATTTTATTATGGATTTTTTGTGCCACACACCGATGGCACAAATTTTTCGTTATGCATGCCCTCTTGAGATCATTACATGAATTAGAGATACTAGCTTGAGACAAGTACCGTTCCTCAACCCACGGCCGTACAAGCTAGTCCGATACATCCCAGGACCATTTCCTCAATCTTTGGACATGACTTACAGCTTGTTTGTTCTAATGGTATGTATTGTAAAACACGACTTCTTTTAAGGTCATTTCTGAAGGCATTTGGCCACAATAATTATCCACCTCAATATTTCTCATCCTGAAAAGCAAAATATCTGCCTCAATTTGAAAAATTATCGCAATTTTGCCTGAATTTAGCTGTGACCCAGATTCGCAGCCCTTAATACCTCCTAGTTAGATTAATGGTGCGTTTGGTTCGGCTTTGGGCAAATGCACTTAGGAAAATGCAAATATCTTTGGGCTAAAGGAGTTTCTCGAAATGCAAATAGCGTTTGGTAAATTTTACATTGTGAAACAATTTTGACTTAAATACTGTTCGATAATATCACATTTTGTAAAGTATTTTTGCTAAATTTTTTATTAAAAAAAAAGTTATAAAGAATTTTTTTTTTTTTCGAATCCACCCTCCGGCGACTAGATCTAGTCACCAAACAGCCTTGCCTGAGGTCGAGCGACCTCAGGTGGTGGTCACTTGGGTTTGCATGACCCCGGTGGACGGCCACCTGGGTCACGCGAACCCGGGCGACGGAGGCATCCGCTTAGGTCGCGACGGTCGCCTTCATCATCGGGTTCGCGGCCCGGGCGTGTGGATCGCCGAGGTCACGACCGGGCAGCGGTCACGCGACCCAGGCGTGCGACCGCTTGAGGTCACGCGACCAAGGGCGGCGGTCGCCCCCCTTGGCCAACAATCGCCCCCCTTGGCCGGTGGTCATCGGCTTCGCTGGCCCACGGAGAAGATGAACAGTATTAAGGGTGCGTTTGTTTCGCGGAAATCGTACCATTTTTGGAAAAATGTTTTCTAGGGAATCATTTTCCATGAAAATGATTAGTTTTATTGTGTTTGATGATATGTGAATAAAAATGTTTTCAGGCGTTTGAATTGCATTTGGAAAATAATTGAATAACATTTGAACTAACAAAAATGGAATGACCTAAAAATCTCATAAAGAGGGAAAGTGTTTTCCCTTTTCCCATGCACAGGAATTCATTTTCCTAAAATAATACATAATATTTATGTTGACTAGAAAGTATTTTCCATTGACCAAATCGTTTTTGGAAAAACAAATAGCGGAAAGTCCAGAAAATACTTTCCAGGAAACTATTTTCATTGAAACAAACGCACCCTAAGTTGCATTCCGAAAATGCAACTTCCCAAGGCACCTCCCATCCTGCATTCAGCTAAAGTTCTTTGAGAAGTCTTGGAGATACAATTGCATCTTCCCAAAGTGAATCCAAAAGCCGAACCAAACGCATTTGTATTTGGCTAAGGGACTTTAGAGTCCCAAAGTCCATTTCAAATGCTGAACCAAACGAGGCCTAAGTATGGTGGCTAATATACCTTCTTTCACGAGTCAATTACTATTATTTTTTTTTCTACCGATCAATTGTCCATTAGAGAATAAAGTAGGGAATCCATGCAGCTCAACAAAGGGCCGATGTCCAGTGGCCTTGTCGTTGATGTGAGATAAGAAGGACAAAAAGATCCCACCGAGCAAAGAAGTAGAATCCTATGAGACTACCTAATCTCATAAAACTGAAGAGGAAGGGAGAAAAATGGTCATAATTTGAATCCTAAAATCCACTGTGCGAACAAATTTCGATCATTGGAATTATGTGATGAAATTGAAGATGGTAATTTTATCTCTATGTGGAAAGAATCTTTTCAGAGAGGTGGGCACAGAGTTGACGCGGACTTTAACTTGGAGAACCACTTTAAAGTCTTTGCTCTGTGCTCTTTTTCTAATGTTTCCGGTGAGAAAAGAGCCAATACTGTTCTCGCCTTATCATAAATATTAGCTGAACGGTGGGTCAACCGCTTCGTCAGAGACGCTAAGGTACATGTCTGAACCACGTCGCGAATCCGAACTCAAGCTACCTTTCAAAGCCACCGATCAAAGCCGTACTCGATGCGTGTAAACTGGACGGTTTTTCTGTGCATCGTTGAACCAAACATGGTTTATTCGTATCCGAGAGTGAAAAGAGAACTTGGGAAGAAATGAAGGTGGAGTCACAGGAGAAAATATCCAGTAGTATCATCGCCTCACGTCAGCGCTGAACCTTTCTGTCTAAAAGAATTAGGGATTGACGAAGAGATTGACCCAATTCCCAGGTCCAAAATTAATTAAATATCTTGCAGGCCCCGACGCCATTCTTCACCCGAAAATTTCAAGGTCTTCCTTGAAACACGTCTGCTCATTCTTTTTGAGGGATACGGAATGCCCAAAGGGACGGACCTGTTTTCATAGAATAAGGGATGGTAAACTGCCCTTACCCAGTAGCAAGAACTCCACCAGTTCATTGACATGAAAGGCGAGTTTACCGCAAGACCAGTGCTCAAGGAGCACCTCATTAGGTGGCACAACCCACTCAATGCTGAGTACGCAGAAAACTGTTTCTCCCGGACAAAGAAATTTTTGTTCTTATAGCCCTTGTAATTTCACACATTCTCGTTACGTTCTTACACTTTTAATTTGTCTAATTAAGTCATTCTACTTTCACAAATTCTCTGATCAAATGCTTCTAACACCAAATCTGACCAAATCTAGCTAACATGGCTGTCAAATGACTCCAAAGTTTGATGCGGTGAAATATGTGTGTGAGATTTTGTGATCACTACGATTGTTCTAAAAACCTAAGTCTTAGATTAAGGCATAATTTATTATTTAAATATTTTAATACTCATTCTCACACGTAAGTTAGACTTTGGTCTTAATTTAAAACGTGGAAATATATAATATGAGAGATAAATAGGAACTTGAAATATTCGAATTCAAAATCTTTTGGCTTTAATACTATATGAAATTTTGCGAGTTTCGAAAAATAATCCAAACCAACGTATTTTTTTCATGCAGAAATGATACTATAGATTTTGTTAAAAGGTTGTTATCATCGTGATTGTAATCACTATTTGAATTTTAATTAAGCACGTGTTTATAAGACGCTGGTCAACAAGACTATGATATTATTTTGCCTCACTTCTTTCGTGACGACAATACCCAACTTCACTGCCCGACATTATAGACCTATTTATGAAGTATCTAATACAGTAAGAGGGGTACGGGGCACATCACATGCATCGCCAATTACCACTACAAGTGATGATGACACCAGACAAGACACGTCCATCAAATGCCCTTTTTTTTTGGACGGTGGGGGGCAGTTGTAAATCAGATCCCTTAAAAAGTCGAAACGACACCCCCATCTATCGATTTGAATAGTTTATAGAAAAAGTCATGCTCTATAATTGCAATGTAAGTGAAAAACAAGACTCAACCAAAACCCAAATAAGGCGATGTCACAGAGCGTCGTCTTCCAGGGGACATGGGAGAGCCTTATGAATGTGTTCATTCAAATATAGGAAACCGACAGAGTTAGAGTTTGTTTTCGTTCACCAAAAATGTTGTAAGGACTAAGGAATGCATTTCTTTATTTGATTTGCCTTTTGAGCAAGATCAAAGTATCATAGAAAATGCTAAGTACTCATAGAGTTAGTCATCCTAGATATCACGTACCTCCATGAATCCCTAGTATTCTTATTACCTCTGTGTTTATTTTGTACTCTCTTGTTTCCCCGTCAACCACATGCACCTCTTCAAGTTATGTGAATGGGTTAATTTTGAGCACTTAGTAATTGTGCTTGTCATGGTGAATTGCTATTTTTCTCATACTTAATTTAACTCTTTTGTGGGTTTTTAGAATGTATGTGTCATTTTTGACATTTTTATATTGTACTGTTATGTCAATGTTCATCGCAAAATTAAGCTATTTATATGTATTTAGAATCTAGTCATATAATAGCAACAAAAAATAGACTAGTAAATCACTGATTTCCCATAATTTTATCTATTGTATAGGCAACAATGTGGACCAATTTATAGGCCATAGCATCAATCGACACCGTGACCTCAGTCAGTTTCATTGCTCATTTCCTCTGGGCTGGACAGAGAATCCAAACTGGCTTCTGCATAAGAGTCTTCCAACTGAATCCTAGCGAGGGATGCAGTCTGCTCCAACCATGTTGCCATCCGGACAACATTAAAACCAGCTTCTTTTAAGGTTTTGTTTAAATGCTTGTGGACATGTCAAATGACTACATATTTAGTGATCAAAACGCACACGTCGACAAGCTTTAATGTAAAATTGTGAACTTTGAGACTATTGGGTTCCTTCTTTCCATCTTTCCAGTGGTCATTATTCTAGTTTGAGGCACGACTGAGAAGTTCCGGTCCTTGACCGAAATCCCACCGTGTTGACAAAGAAGAGTCTGTTCACATGCAGCGAGAAACTTCATCACGTTACCGAAAATGGTGACGTGTGAAAGGAGCACATAGTTAAGTTACATTAAACCACGTTATCTTATCTTTGTTCCCGTTTTTGGTCATTGATTAAGAAATACATTATGGAATTCTAGTGGAAGAAGATACTGGGCAGATTAATCGCAGCTACAGGAAGCATTTCGAAAGCGGACCCATCCTCGTTGAAGCCTGGGCGCTGTTTGACGTCCTAACTTTCCTCAACTCCCGACTGGATCTGCTCTCGGCTAAGGGATACTCTGTCCCCCCTTCCCCAGGCACATAAGGTTTCTATGATGCTAATTCATAGACTCAAGTTGCAAACTCTTGGCAAGTATGCTATCCCACACACGGCTCTCCTGGCCTTAATAGGATCGCCATTAGCCAACAAGTTGCTTCTCAAGCTATGAGCTTAGATCATAGGAATCTCAAGAATATCGGAAATTCTGATGCACAGGATCCCCTAAGGGCAAGTGCAGAGCATACTCCAAGATTTTTTTTTCAATCATAGTGTTTGTTCAGAACCATTGTTCTGGACTAGAAGAGAATGTGAGTGTTTAGAAGATCATGTTGGAGGTAGAGTACACAACACACTTCTTATTTCACACTCTGGTTTTTACAATGAGGGCTCCTTGCTCTTATATAGGCAGAGGAGGATACAAGCGACAAAAGCAGGCAGACTGGCCATGCTTGGAGATAATTATGGGAACAAACTAGCCACTTAAGGGCTACACGCATAGGAAGTCTTAAAGAAATCCCGTGACAGGCTATGAACAGTGATTTTCATCTGATGCTACAGTAAAAGTAGATTAGATGAACAGTGAACAGTGTACAGTGACCGGTGTATAGTGTTTTCAGGACGGCTTTTATTTGTCTCTTCCGTCTCTAGCATTGTAGTCATAGTCCGAATCATCAGAGCTATGGTGAGCTATCTGTTCCGCGAAGAGAGCGTCTTCATCGATATCTGATGGACTGGAGCTTCCGTCTTTTTCTCTTTTGAAAGCACGGATGAGATTTTCAATTTCTTCTGTCGATAGGTCGGGTGGACGGGAGGAGCTGGCATCGAAAGAGCCTGAAAAGGGGGCGTAATTTTGGATGTCTCCCCAAGGGTCTTGTGAAAGGGGCCCCCCCAAGGATCATAGGGGGTGGAGGGGTCTGGATTATTCTACCGAAAAATATGGAGTGCTTCTTGGATCTGGTCTCGAGTGGGATTCCAGGCTGCAGGGTGGTCCCAAGGGGTAGGGACCTGTGGAGAAAGCCATGCTTCTGGTGGGATGGTGCGATTTTCTTGGCATAGGATCCGCTGGAGTTCTCGGGATGCAGGTCTGTTGGTGGAGATGGAGTGAGGAAGTGTTTGGTGAATTCGTGCAAATTCTTGGAAAACTTGAGGCTTGTAGCTTGAAGTTCCTGCAACAGAAGGTTTGTCAGAAATCCATCCAGTGGGATGGCAATATGTCCATGGTCTGTGGAATAAGACAATAGTGTGTCTTTCTAGTTCAGCCTTCCTTGACGATTCTCGGATTTTGAAGAGTTCCTTCCAAAGTATTGATGAGGTTTAAACCATGCAAAAATATCTAAGAGATATTTTTGGTTATGATCCCGACAGTGCGTTCTTGATAAAAACCCGTAAAATTTGCTCGGTGGGAAATTCAATGGCTATGGTGTACGAGTGAACATGTACCAAAATAACCATTTTAGGTCTTCTGGAAATTCATCATTAGGAGACCATCGGAGAGGATGAATGAATGGATATTCTGGATGAAGTCCATCTGGTCTGAGCATTAATCCTCCATACTCTCGAAAAATTCGAAGATGATATTCCCACATGAGTTCTGGAAGTCGTTCTTTTACGACATTGTGTCGAACAGCCAATGTGATATCGGGAGGATATCGAAAACTTGGCCAACCACATTGCATGTCAGTGGTGCGGTACGTGTCTGAGAATGGTTCCTTTTTGACATACATGTTGATTATTTGGATTAGTTCTTTGGGTCTAGATAAGAAGTCTGCGAGGACATTCTTAGTTCCGGGAATGTGTTTAACGTCAAAGGAATATTTGTAAAACCATTCAGCCCATCGGAGCAGTTGTGGGTGGGGAACTTGCTTTTGTTTAAACTTAAGCATATAAAGGAATGAGGACATATCCATTTCAATGAGAAAATGGTGTCCAATGAGATGGAATTCGAACTTCTTGATACCATACTTGACTGCAAGTATCTCTTTGAAGGTAGAATGGTAATGGGTTTCTGCTTTGGAGAATCGACCACTTTTGTAGGCACAGATATGCCTAGTTTAATCAATTTCTTCGAAAAGAATGGCTGCCCAATATTTATCGCTAGCATCTGTTTGGAGAATCCGTTTGCCAGTGTATGGGATCTTCAGAGGAGGAAGATGCTGCAAAAGCTGTTTAAGCTAGGAAACAGCTTGGGTTTGCTTGGGTCCCCATGGGGGAGGGTCTTTTTTGAGCATTCGCTGGAGAGGCTGAAGATATTGAGAAATGTGGGGAACAAAATCTCGTAGATAATTCACAATACCAAGAAATTGCTGAACTTGTTTAGGATTGAGATCCTTTTTAGGAAATTTTTGGAGTTCATCAGCAATATGAGGTTCAGGGCAATAGGTGCCTTCTTTCAGGCGCATGCCAAGGATTTGTTTGAATCATTTTAGTTTGGTCACAATCTCGTTTTGTTACTAGAAGAGTATTTCTCATCTCATGGAAACATCAGATTCATCTCCTCCTTCTCTTCCGATTTCTCTTACTTCAAATCTTTCTCTTCAATCTCCTCTTGAACTTCGCAAGTCTTCATGTTCAAAGATAGACTATCTTTATAAGGTTGCTTACCTCACAGAAGATAGTAAGATCTCAGACACCCAGCTTCCTATGATGAACCCCTATACTGCCTTTGTAAAACCACCTTTATTCTCTCCTCTTCGATCCATTAAACACCTCATCAAACATACTCCTCGTACTGTAAAAGAGTATGTTTAATCCTCACGCTTTGACCAGCATCCCATCCAAGCAACTGAACAAGAACAGTTTGTCACTCTCCAGATTCCATCTGAATTTCCATCTCAATGGATCAAACAAGGCTACACTCATCTCCACTTTGGAGCCATCCGTCTTGCTCTAACCTTTCATGGCCGAAAGGGCCTACCGGTTATTGCGAGAATAGCCCTCTTGGACACACGATTTTTGGAATACCAGCAAGCTTGTGTTGGCACCATCCAGACGACAATGAATGCGGGAACTGTCTTTGTCACTCTCTTCCCTAATTTTAACATTGCTCTTGTAGATCCCAACCTGCTTACTGCCCTGAAGATTCAGCTACAAATTACCGGAGCCCCTCAGACTCCTGGATCAATTGCTGCTACCTTACATTACCAAATGATTTACCGTGTCCAGAACCATGCTATTGATCTCAATATTCCAAGCTCTGAAGATGCTCTTGTTATCTCGGTCGATCATGACCAGACTTCTTGTATCCATGTTCCTCGTCAGATTCCGAGGAGTGAGCTTGTTAAGCTCCTCCCAGACAGTTGGGTAACCAACTATGAAAAACTCCATCAAAGTTGCAAGCTTGTCCAGTCCAGTGAACCTTAGTTCACTCGCAAGAAAGATGGCACTGTTACCATCAAGTTCGGCAAAACAAAAGAAGAGCCTTCCTCGATTTTTCCTACCATTCTTCACTTCACCCCTTGTCCTACTGATCCGGTTTCATCGGAACCAGACAACAAACAGCATGTCCACTCTTTTGGCCCGCAAGGCCAACCAATCCATTTCTTCAAAGATCCCACAGGACATTGTTACTGGGATCCTGATTGTGCTTGTTCTTCATGTACAAAGTTTGAAGATGAAAATGACCGACCTTCTTCCAAAAAGAAAAAGAAAAAAGACACACTCTACCAACGATACCTTGATGGAGATCCAACTGTTGGACCTCTAGGAGAAGACAGTGGTAGGTATCAGTTTATTGTCTCTTATGGGACACCCAAACCTTCTGTGGTAACCCCACCACCACCTCCTTGCAAGCCAGCACCTTCTCCTCAGAACCCATCAACCAGACCTATGATCACCTCACCCTTTTATAAACCCATCTAGAAATGGGTAAAAAAGAACCCTTCTTGTCCTATCAATTTACCCAGATTGTGTACCTCAGCCCAATCGACTTCCTGTCCTTCCCAGCATATGCATGTTTTCACCAGATGACTTTCCCCTACTTAAAGCTAAAGAACCTGAGCCTAGCAAGACCCGAAAGTTTCCTCCAATGGAAAATTCTCGGACCCTCACCAAAGATACCAACATTCACCCAAAATACCTAATCATACTGGCCTTGATGCCCAAGGACAACGCAAGCAGCCTTCTGCTGCTGAAACTGTCCTAAACTGGCAAATAGAGAATGCTTTGGCCCAAAACGAAGTCCTTGAAACTGTCGCTACACGACTGGAACGTGTAGATCAAAATACTGAGTTGTCTTACAAGATGCTGAAAGACTTCCAGAAAAGGCTTCATCTGCTAGAAACTAAGCAGACACCACCTAGTCATTATTTGGAGGACCAAAGACCAGAAATTGAAAAGCTCAGGCGACAGATTCACATCCTCAAGAGTCAACAGACATTCACTCCTGTTGACCAATCTTTCTTCCCTTCTCCTTCCTTACCATTGAAACCTGAGTCTGCTCCACTTGGAGCATCCTCCTTCTTTGCTGCTGTTCTAAGCTCTGCTGCTCCCCCTCCTCAGAACAATTTTCTGATCCTTAGAGAAAAGCTGAGCAAGCTTAACCAAAAGCAGAAGAAATCACCAACTACCTCTGAGTCATCAGTAGCATCACCTCGTACTCCAGAACCAGAACACCCTTCTGGACATCCACCTCCTGGTACTTTGACTATATCCAATCCACTTGAAAGCTTTCTTCGACACCAAATTCCTTCGATTGCTGCCATTAAACCATCCAAGACAAGGCATGTAGAAACCTCTTCCGAATCCGAATCCGATCATTTTATCGGATCTTCTTCCTCGGAAGAAACCTTGTTTATGGCAACCAGTGTCAAGGATGAAGAAACACTTTTTGAGCCCGAAATACATCACCATGATCAACCTGATGCAACCCAAACTTTTACTGCATCATCATCCAAAGTCTACTTCACCCTGGATGACATCCCATATTATAAGTGGCCTGATAGGCTCCAAGAATTCCATGCATGGCTCACTACTAGGCATATTTCTGAACCTAGTACTTATGATATTCTTTTGGAATTCACTAGCCGTTTTACAGGAGCACTTAAAGACTGGTGGCATACTGCCTCAAAACAAGATCAGATGTATCTATTAACTTAGCCTTTGGATAATGCAATCCAGATTATCCATATGTACTTCATTGGCAAGCCTGAAGATTCCAAAGAACTCAAAAGGAAGGAGTTCTTTGAAAGAAAATGTTGTTCATTAAGGCGCAAAGACCTCGATCGCCACTTCCAAGTTATGATCAAGTTATTTTACTTACTTGGTGCAGATTGGAATCTCAAGCCTATTTTCTTTGCATCAATTCCTAGGGAACTCAGCCAAGCGGCTGAAAAAACCCTCCAATAGAGACAGAAAAGCCTAACAGAAGCTACTCTTGGCGAAATCCAGCAAGCTGTTCACATTGCCATAGAAAAACTTTGCCTCCGAAGAGAAGCTTTCCGAAGCTATCTTAAAGAAAACAGACATCTTGACAAGGCGTGCTTCAAACCCGGCTTAAAGATTAAATGTCCCAAAGATTGCTCAGATCCTTCCTGCACAGGATGCAAAAAGAAAAGACACTTTAAACGGTTTTCTTTCAAACAGACACGCAAAGGGAAAAGTAAAGGCAAATGGAAATTTTTGCGAAAAAGTCATTATCGTTCTTCCAAGAAATGCAACAAAAACAGATGTTACATTTGCAACAAAAAAGGACATTTTGCAAAGAATTGTCCAAAAGCAAAAAGCGTGGAAGCCATTTGATTGACAAAATTGCCGTAAGACTCGGCATCCCACTTGATGATTCGATATTGAGTCTATCTTTTCCTTAGATGACCAACCATCTGAAAATACTCTCTGTGCTATTCAGACATATAGCTCCGACTTAGCCTCGGCCTCAGACTCTGACAATGATGTCTTCACCTTCTTCCTTAATTCTCTTCCCAACATCCATATCACTGAACCTGTTCATCATCCCTACATTCCCATTCATATCCTCTTGTCTAAATACCATAAACCCATCCCTCTGGTGGCACTCATAGATACTGGAGCCAGCTCTTCTATACTAGACACAAACATTCTCCCAGAAGAATTTTGGAAACCATACACCAGGTACTTCAATTCTGCTTCTGGTGACACTTTTGCTACAAAGTATCGTAGTAAACCCATCACCATCCAATTCTTCCCCCAGTGTTTTATTACCACCAAAGTCCTTGGCTCCAAGTCTCCAGACAAAGATATCATTATTGACTGGGATATTTTAACTCAACTTCCTAAGCTTAGAATCCTTTCCCATGGTCTCCGTTTTATGAACCAATTCAAAGAATTTGTGGACATTAAACGATTCTATGCTCTTCAACCAGCCTTACTAGACCCAATTATCCAAAGCCTCCTCTCCTCTTGTGCTGAGACACACTCCCAGTTTTCCCAAATTTGTACTCAGCCCTTATGGAAAAACTCTCTTCTATGTCAAACTTCCTTTAAAAAGGAATGAAGATATCAATCCCACAAAAGCCAGTCATTCTGGCATGAGCCCAGAACATCTCGCTCTTGCTCAACAAGAATGCGCAGACCTACTAGCACAAGGTCTCATCGAACCATCCGATTCTCAATGGGCATGTGAAGCATTTTATGTCAACAAGCGGGCTGAACAGAACCGTGGGAAAATGAGGTTAGTAATTAACTACCAGCCTCTAAATTAGTTCCTTCAGGATGATAAATTCCCATTGCCCCATCGAAATTCTCTCTTTCTTAGCCTTGCCAAAGCAACAATTTATTCAAAATTCGATCTTAAGGCGGGATTTTGGCAATTGGGTATTGACCCTCCGCATGCACCCAAAACGGGTTCTCGTATCCCAAACCAACACTTCCAATGGACAGTTCTCCCTTTTGGCCTCAAAACTGCATATTCCCTTTTCCAAAAGGCTATGTGCAAAATCTTTGAGCCTCTCAGATATATATTGATGACATCCTTCTGTTCAGTCCTGATGAACACTCTCATTTTCACCTTTTGACACAATTCGCTGATATTGTCAAAAAGCATGTCATTATGCTTTCCCAAAAGAATAACCAAATTTTGGTTGATGCTGTGGCCCACAATCAGAACCTCACATGGGAGGCGCGCGTCCCAATCCAGAAGTGTAGAATTTTTCTGTCGCGTTTGCCCAATATTCAGGTTGTTTTTTGTAACCGTGAGGCTAACACCACTGCACAATGGGTCACCACAAATCACCGCAAAAACTGTTTACCATCGAATTGGGTCAAATCCCCCCTAGTCTGTCTTTAGAACCTTTTATGTACTAATGCCCAATTCTCAGGCCCCTATTTTGGGTTAAATCAATGCAATGTTTTATTATGACCAAAAAAAAAAAGCGGACCGCATTGAGTGATTGCACCCAATCGTTGTCCTTTGATGGAAGATTTTTTAGGAAATTTATGTAGGATGAGTATGTCAGCGCTCCTTTAATTGTTGGTGCTTCTAAGCTAATCCGTTAATAGGGTTGGAGCTTGAATTATCGGTTCCCGCGCCAGTGGAGGCGTCAATATGGGTCATAAACCCATATTATGACCCACTTTTAGTTAAATGGGTCAAATATGGGTCAAATATGGGTTAAGTGAAAGTTAAATATGGGTCAAGTGAAAGTTAAATATGGGTCAAATGAAAGTTAAATATGGGTTAAGTGAGTTATTAGGTAGATCAATCATCTCTCTCCTTCCATCCCCCTCCTCCATGCGTTCTCGACCTCCGTTGCCAATCCCGCCATCACGCCGTCGTCACCATCGCTGATCCCGAGCTTGCTGTCGCCGGCTAGAGCTCGCCCCGAATCGGGCGGGCGAGTCGTGACAGAGCTTGGACTAGCGAGCCCTAAGCTCGCTGGCGAGCTCGGCCTAGATCTGGACAGGCGAGTCATGAGGTTGCCGGCCTTGGCTGAGTTGTGGCTCACCCGAATCTGGGTAGGTGAGCCCTGAACTCGCTGGCCGTAATAGAGTTCATGGCTCGCCAGATCCAGGCGAGTCCGAGCTTGACCACCGCGCCGATCTCGACGAAACCTAGATCGACCGAGCCTCGAGTTCGTCGCCCTGGTCGAGTTTGGGCTCGCCGGCCTGCATCTTGGCCGACAGCGACTGGTGGCACCAGTAGAGGAAAAGGGGGAAGAAGAAGGAAGAAGAAAGAAAAGAGAAAAGAAAAAGAAAGAAAGAAATAAAATAAAAATTCAATTTTTTAAAAATAATTAAAAAATCGATTTTAAAAAAAAAAATTTCCTCATACTATTTAAATTTAGAGGTTTCCACCTTTTTTATTTACTAATTTTTATTATTTAATTTATTTTATAAATTTGATGTGAAATTTTTATTCAAATAATTTATATGTGAAAAGTTTAAAGTGAACTAAATAAGTGGGAATAGATTTTCTTAAATTAAGTTAAATATTAATATGTGTTGGTAATATGGGTCGGGTATGGGTCGGGTCGGGTCGGGTATGGGTCATCAAATTTATATTGCATGAAAATATGTCAAAACGGGTTAAATAGGTCGATGTGAGTTGGACTATTTTCGACTCGACCTAAATCCGACCCGACCCATCCATTTGACACCCCTACGCGCCAATATGGACCCAGTTTAGAACAGATTCAATAGAACATTTGAAGATGGCTATTTGTCCAGCTCCACATGACTGGTCCAAATGTGGGGAGTTTCCTAGCACCTTCCTAGGATTACGAAAGTAGTAGAAACAAATCGAATTGAGTAATTTTACGTGAAAAAAGAACGAATAGGGCACGCTTGTGTGTGAATGGACCATACGTAAGTGAGACTTGACATATTGGACAACCTAACCTATTACCTTTATTGGACCAAGCTTGACTAACCCTCGTGATAGTAGACTTGGCGTCGCAATCACATAATGGGCAATTGTTGGTGCTTCTAAGCTACTCCCTTAATGGGGTTAATGGGGTTGGAGCTTCAATTATTGGTTACCGGGCCAGTATGTACTCAATTTAGAACAGATTCAATAGAACATTTGAAGATGGCCATTTTTTGACCGTTTATCCAGCTCAGCATGACCGGTCAAAACGTTGGGAGTTTCCTCGCACTTTCCGAGTGCGGCGAAGGCAGTATGAATAAATCGAATTGGGTAATTCAACGTGAGAAAAAGAAAGAATAGGATGCGCGCTTGTGCGTGAATGGGCCACCCGTGAGTAGGGATGTTAAGAACCGAATTGAAAATCGAACCGAACTGAAATTTTGTGCGTTTTTGGTTCGGTTCGATTTCAGTTCGGTTAACCGAAAAATAACCATTAACTTTTCGATTCGATTCGGTTCGTATTCGGTTTAGGACGGTTTCTTATTGGTTTGGTATTATCTCTTATCAGTTCGGTTCGGTTCGGTTTTTACACCCCTACCCGTGAGTGAGACTTGACAGACCGGACAGCCTAGCCTATTACCTTTATTGGACCAAGCTAGACTAACCCCCGTGATGCGTAGACTAGGCGTTGCAATCACATAACGGGCAAAAGTTATATGAACGGGGATCATATAATCCCTCGAGGCATCATTCTTAGAAGGAAAAATTATCAAAATAATCTGAAATTTATTATCATAAATCTTTTATATTTATGTTAATTGACAAAAACTTAGTCCGATGAATTGAATTAACATAAATACAAAAATTTAGAATTCAATAGACAAAAGAAATATTCAAGACTTAATTGACATAATTATAATAAGTTTAAGATTTTTTTTTTTATAATTTTCTCTTTTTAGGAGAGTTGGCGTCAGTAGAATTATAAAAGAAAATAACTTAGTCATGAAAACTTTGAAGTTTTACTGATACTTTTTATAAGATTTAATGACAAAAGGTATGTGATTGCAATGGTATTATCATGGAAGGATCAGCCCCCTAAAAGGATCATATAAGCTCCCATTGAAAAGAATGTGTCTGAGATCCAAATACATAGATGTATGGACATCATAGATTTCCAAAACCAGAGATAGAGCATGGCATGATCGGATGGTTTGGGAAAATTTTCATTTGGCGGACAAGTTAATGCCAAGTGAATTCCAAACCCATTAACTTTAAACCCATCAAATTTCCTGCTTCCTTCCCACGTGGAAATAAAGCTCATAGATCACCGTAATGCAATGCTAATGCGCCAGCCGCTGATTCATAAAAGACGATACACTAGATGGCCAACGTGTGATGAAACAAAATTAGAAGAAAACGCAGGAAGTTGATCATCAGCTCGACCAACATCCTCAAAGAGGATGTCATGAAAAAGTTCGATTTTGTTACGCGCATTTTGTATTTTTACAAATTTGTGTGGGATTTTGATTGTGTAGCCCAATCTGTGTGACTTAATGGCCATAAGTCGGGATCTAATTATGCGGCTATAAAATATTACCCAACTTTCTAGAACATAAATAAGAAGTTATAGGGAGATCTGCGTAAGTCTTTAAATTACTTCGTCTGAACTCTGGGATGTACCGACCAAAACAAAAAGGACTCTCGAACATGAAATTTCGGGATATTCTTACGTTAGAAGAGAAGAAAAATATTCTCTTACTAACAAGGAATGCAATACGCACAAGCACTAATACTTTAAAATAAGGAACGCAACCTGACTAGGGAGGGATTACCGTAGATAGCCCTCTTAGGTAGCAATACCTTGAAGGAGGATAGACCGATGTAATGGCTTTCAATTGCCCATGATCCTTTAATAGGTCCCAAATTGAAGGCCTTATAGATGTGCTTTTGCTTAATAAAGTGCAGATGAGACACCGGGTGGGTTATCGGTCCAGTTTTCATTTTTGCCAAGAAACATATCTTAAAATCTGCTGTGGTAAATAAGGTATGGGAGGACATTTTTCCCAAACACGCAAGCCCAGTTTGGACCCAAAAGTATTTGGGTTGCTTCGGGTCAATCCGCATGTGAAGAATCCTTTTATTTTCTTGTGCTTGAATCCTAATTGAAATTTTGGAATGGTGAGAAATATGATCAAAATAATTCTAATAATCTAGGTAGACCAAGACTAGATGGCTAAATTGTTTGCTAAGTCAAGTGACAGATTTTCTATTGATTGTTCAAAAGATTTTGTTAACGAAAATAATTACTTACCGATTGCCATATCAATAAGTTAATTTGCTAGGCAAATCTTAATATCTCTAGTACTGCTCAAGCAATTCACAAGTAGGGCTGGGTTGACCCATTTTTTAACTAGGCTTGACTCCATTTGCTTGAATGATAGTCAGAAATTTGGAATATGCATAACATTCAGTCTTGTCAGTCAATATATGTGTAATATCCTAAAGAAATATATAATTGATATAACTTTCGAAAGATATCTCTTTTCAGGAGTCACTTTAAAAATCAGGACTTTATTTCATTAGTATTTTTCCAGATAATTGCTCACTTTGACTGAAAAATTGGACATCTCTTTTGTGAAGCTTCTACCCAGGTCGTGCTTGTCAACTTTTATTATTGATATTCATCAAATGCTGTTTTTAGTTTCAGACCAAATTTACAAAAATTGCCTGTAATGTACTGACGACTGGCTGAGCGCTTGCCAACTCGATCGTCGACTATAAACAAATCCTTGGTTTGTGGGGGGACGAAAGTCACCCCAAGCAAATACCTAATTTCCTAAAACTGAGGAGGAAGGGAGAAAATGGTCATTTGATCCTAAATCCATTGTGCAAACATATTTTAATCATTGAAAAAAATTATCTATTGCAATGTCCTTTTTCTATAAAGAAAAGTAAATTAAAGATGCTGATTTATCTTTAGACAGGGCTGTGCATAAAGTGGCCGCCCACTTTGACCTATACCGCTGTAAGTATTTATCCTGTTCTCACCAGTAATTATATTTTATTTCTCACGGGGCTCAGCAGAGACCAGCGTCAGCTTCTCCCCATTTTCCTGATCCTTTCGTTCTTCATCAGAAGGCGCCTTTGCTTGTGCAGCAACGGGGCCGGAGCTGCAGTCCTCCTCCTTGTTACGTATCTTTTGTTCGTGCAGCAAAGGGGACCGGAGCTCGAGTCCTCCTCTGTGTATGTGTCTTTTGCCCTCCTAATATATGCCTGTCTGAACTTTCTGTTGTGATTGGTGACGCTTTATTGTAGGGTTTTAACCTTGTAATCTAGTCAAATTTCCAGATCTTGTATATCTCTAAGAAACAAAGAACACTTCAATTGTTAATCACCTAATAAGAAAGAAAACTAAGCACTAACTCGAACCAAAGATCATGTTTGGTCCTGTTTCAGAAATGACCGTTGTGAGTTTTTTATTTTATTTTATTTTATTGGAATGTGTTACACAAGATGTTTAATGTTTCCGGTGAGCACAGAACGAAGACTATTTTTGCTTTATAAAAAATAAATTGCATAATTAGCTAGGTGATCGGTCCAGTGCTTCGTCGAAGATGCGTAGATCCATGTCTGAACAACTTGCAAATCTCAACTCGAACTAGCTTTGGAAGCCACCAGTCAAGCCATACTTGATGCGGGTGAACTGGAGAGTTTATCATGTATACTCAGAATTAGCTTGAAAAGAACCCAAGTAAATGGAAAAACTTGAGGGTGCAGCTGAGTCCGGGCCACGAAATTTTGCCGTAAGCGGAGTTAAGGGGCCGAAGGGACAGTGCATGATGGGGAGATTACCCAAGAAAGAGTGCGCGCACCCATGAACGTTGAACAAGAAAGAAAACCACGTCACCAAAGAGAAGATAACATTGAAAAAACAACAAAAAAAAAAACTATTTAAAAATTTGAAGAGCAAAATTTCCAGAACCGAATTAAACTTGTTTTCTTCATATCCGAGAATGAAAAGAGAAGTTGGGTAGAAATGAGGGTGGGGTTCACTGAAGCAGGGCCTTTTTCCAAAAGAATCGGGGGATTGACGAATATTTTTGACCCAATTCTCAAGTCCAAATTTATAAAATATCTTACAGGCCCGGCGCCTTTCTTCACCCATAAAAATTCAAGGTCTTCCTTTAAACATATCTGCTCATTCTTTTGTGGGATACAGAGAAAATGCCCAGAGAGAAGGACCCCTTTTGGAAATATGTGAAGGTCCTGCCTAACGAAAGCCAGCACTGTTATGACCAAAACGAAAAAAGCCGCTGGAAATGCAACTTCTGCGGGACTTCGTATTCTGGAAGCGCGACCAGGATCAAGGCCCACTTAGCGGGAGTTGGAGGATATGGGATCAATGACTGCAAGGATGTTGATGGCAGAGTGAAATCGGAAGCCCTAAAGGCGTTGAAGAAAAAAGCGGTGGAATCGAGCGACAGACCAGATAATGTTGAAGAGAGTCCGCATCAGCCCGTGATTGCAAGCAATGAAGACGGTCGGGGAGAGACTTCATTAGCTGACATGCCCTACCCGAGCTCTGATGCCATAGGCACTGTAGGTGCAAGTTCATCGGACTTTCTTCCATTGGATGAAATGAACGGGCAGAGTCAGTATCTTTCTGCTCAAGCCATGACCACAGATGGGGACTTTTCATTCTCGACACAACTTCCTCAATCTCATGCTGGTGATTCTAACATTCAGCCGCGGAACTCGAGTTATCTCCGCAGCGGCAGTGACCTCACACCTGAGGCTTTGACTAACGTGCCACGCCCAGTGAACGCAGAAGAGGGAGAACCCAATACAGAGGTTCCACAAGGTACGTGCATCTCCCGATTCACCGCATGTTAAAGCTCATACAGGGCGCTTAATTTATCTTCTAATCCTTGCCTAAGAATTATGATGTAGCAAAGAGTAATGGAAAATGAACAGAGGAGTTTAAGAGTCGGTCGATAATAATTAATAGTTCTTTGAAAATGAACCTTGTCAAGTGTGACATTCCAATCTTGAAAAGCTATGCCTCTCTCTATCCCCTCGAATCATAAACATAAAGAGCATTTACTTTTACACAAATGAAGCGTGTCATGTGAACCACGGGAGCTACAACTCTACTAAACATCTGTTGTTAAACGACTGATTAATTCAAATTGCCTAGTCTTTTAGAGATTGAGATCAATCAAAATTTTGGTAAGCACTTTTCAGTTTTTAGAATATTTTCAATGTTTTGAGGAGACTGGTATTGCCTTGACTACTTTATAAAATTCGTTGAAATTTCCTTGTTTCCCCTCCAACGAGTCCAGATGTGTATTGATCTCATATTTCTTGGCCAAGCAACCCATATCATGAAAATTAATAACACGAATTCTGAATTGGAAATAAAACTTTAATTGATCACTTCCCGAGGGATGACAAGATATGAAATGACGAAAAAGAAGTCATCATAAACATATGATTTTTGTTTGTGGTTTTATATATAATAAGTTATAGGGTTCCTTGAAAATTATTATAATCTACATAAATGGCACCTCTGCTAATATTAATATATAGAATCTATGTAATCTATTTATATATGAAGGAGAGAAAAAGCGAGGAATCCTCTTTTGTACTTAAGACTCTTACTCTGGTCATTGCTTTTCTTTTTGTTCTTTTGAAAGTGGCTGCTTCAGCTTCAACTATTTGAATTCTCAATACTCTTTTTTTTTTTTCATTTCTCATCAATCGAATCACATGTTTCTCCGGAGTTCTTCTTCTGCTTCCATTATTTGTAAGACGTGACTTTTTTTTATATTTCATGAAAAAAATGGCATTAGACCCTAGAATATAATGTAATATAGGAAGAATGATATAAACTAACCTGCTTTTTTTTTTTTTTTTTTCTCTTAACAAATAGGAAATACTAAATATAATTCAAATATTCGAAGAATCATCTTATCAAATGAAAAATTGGTGGATGATGCTTTGATTTAAAAATGAAATCAAAAGTGATAAATTTCTCAATCGATTTCCAAATTTATTGATGACATATGTGCTATCATAGTATATAAGTCCTTTAAAATTTATTGTTTTCTTGGATCAACTTTTAGTGACCATTCTTAATTTTTTTTTCTTTCATTGGATAACATTAGTTATTTTAAAAAATCAACTTAAAATGCATATTATCGTCCAGGTTCATGATAGGTTCTCATAAAAAAATCCACAATATATTGTTTTTGTTATATTTGGAGTTGATGATCCTCAAAGAGAGAAAAAAAAATCATAAATACGCCGTTTTCAGTCTTATGTCTTATTGACAGTAACTATTTTTCTTTAAATTTGTATTGATATTGCAATTTTTTAATCTCTTAAAATTTTTCAAAACAGATTGCATTTCATTCAAATTTCAACTCTTTCGAAAAAAAAAATTTAAAAATTTGTTGACATCCATATTCTACTGGTTCATAAAGATTATTGTTATCCAAACCCTATCAGTTCTAGAAATTTTTATGATTAATTTTTCAATGCTTTGAGTTAGAAAAAATTACAAATATCTTACTGGAAATATGAGATTGCAAGTATATCTAATAGTTTTGTCTCCTATAGTTATTGTGCTATAAGTTTACAATGGAGATAGGTAAATCTTATAATCCATTCAGTACTCAACTTTAAATTCTGAAATCTCATTGAAATCTATGTAGTATTAAAGTGCTTCAAAATCTTATTGTAACGCATAATATATCCAGCTCCTATAATCGATTTCCTTATGTTATAAATGCAATGGCAAGCCACGTTTCCTCCAATATTAATCACTGGCTCTTCCAACTCTTGTTTGGAATAAATCCCACCTAAATGAAGGGCTCAAATCATTGGTTATGGAAGGTATGTGAAGATTAGCTTCATGAAAATGATACTTGTTAGCTTTATATATGAAATGCAAAATAATCAATTTGAGGTGCGAATGGGAGAGTAGGAAAGCCCTTCGTTTTTTGAAAATGAGATTTGCAGCTTCTTAGATTGGGAAGGAGGTGGTTATTGCTTGAGGGAGGAAAAAAAAAGGGGAGGTAGACAGTTATTTTAGGCAAGGCTTGTTAATAATTTTCTAGTTATTTCTCATATGATTAGAGGTAGGCTTTATTAGATAATTCTCGTTATTTTGTATCATAATGATGGCAGAGCTAAGTTCAACTCCCATGCTATCCAAATGACACAAGCACATCCATCTAAGAAATATTCCATGTTTTGTTAAATATGTGTCCACAAGATACAACTCTTGCACACATAACTATTATCTGATAGCGTACAATAAACTATTTGCTCTTTCAATGATTCATACTTACCCCTAAATCATTCTTTCATTAATTGTTTTCACATTCAAATGCCCCTATATGAGACTTTAACTAACAACACTTTCAAGCATCTTAAATTTAAGTTATATAAATATTATTTGGTTTCATATTTTTGAATAAGTATGGTTGGAATTGTTGGGACACTAACGGAAGTACAATAATGGGACAAAAGATTGTCATGCATTGCCTCCAAGCCATCAATAACATGTGGTTTAGCTTTTTCTTAGTGCTATTAGTTACCATCACGTTTGAGTGACGTTCAAATGGGTCACCCACCAATCAATGATCTAATTGAAAGCAAGTATAGCTCTTTTTTCTTTATAGAACAGTCGGGACATTAGTCTTTGTACATTCGATGTGGAAATAAGGTATTTCTCCTTTTTGTTCAATTTTAATTTCAAAATTCAACTTAGGGTCTAATTAAGCGGACTTTTATTTTAAACTTCTACCTTTTCTTATGGGGTTGATCTAAAATTTTTCTAGTATTGTGCCGCTCAAACTTTTCAATAGAATAGGTACATAAATGTTAGCATTTATATGAATATATAATAACAAGCTCTTTCTTGAGGGTTGTCTTTAAGAGTGACCCATAGGAGTCTAAATTGCAAGAGATTTTCTACTCTTTGCAAGTAGTATTTTCTTGCACTCTCCACACATTTTGCCTTCAACTAGGATTGCTAACCCCATTCAAGACCATGAGTTTCATCTTGAAAAAAGAAGAAGATTAATGTGATAATATTTAATGTTGCAAATTAGCAATAATTGGAAATTTAACATTTTTTGTGACTCTTCCTATAAAGTATTTCTTTAAAATATTTTATTATTTGTATATTAATATAAAATATAGGGAGAACCACTTCCCTTATAGGCCTAAATATCAATTCAACCCATCCCATACAGGCTCAAATATTAGTTCAACCCATCCCATAGAAATCCCAAGGGCCGAAAGGCTCAACCCAAAACTATAGCAACTAAACCCAGCAGCCCCAAAACCCAAAGTAAAATATAAACCCAACGTACCTCAACTATACACACTCATTAACCCATTAAGAGACCAAGCCTAGCAACAAGGCAAGTGCTCAACCCCAATACCCCGCCTTTGTTGAAACTTTGATCCGTTATCTGCACTCATATAATTTTTCTAATTTCATTTAGACATAATTGATGGTTTCTTCTTTTCATAAATTCATTTTTTTTTATGAATATTATGTTTGTATAAATTACTATAAGTATTTCCTTGATGTTAGGTGCGAGGACAGATGATGCACCCGTGGATAGTCAATCAGGTATTTTTGGGTTTGTTGGCGAATATATGTCAATTCTGAAAAGAAAGCTGGAAGAACTAAACAACCGAGTAGCAGACTTAGATGAGCAATGGTGTAGTAAATCAAAAAGGATAAAAGACTGGAGTATGGATGGAGCATTCCGAGAAGGAAAATCTTTTTGTGCACAACAAGTAGAAAGAGTGGATGACTTGAGTAAAGAAGTTGAAGAGATTCTAGGCCACTGTAGGTTCCAAAAAGGGTTGACTACACATGCTGCGGGATGTAGGAAAAGTTCACCTTTGGTAACAACAAAGCTAGTAGGCAAAAAAGGTAACGAGACAATCAAAAAGATTTGTGACCATGTAATGGATGAAGAAATTGTCATCATTGGCGTTTATGGAATGGGGGGAGTTGGCAAGACAACCATTTTAACGCATGTCCATAATGAAGTACTTGAGAATCTTGCCTTCAATGATGTGTTTTGGGTCACGGTACCTCAAAAGTTTAACGTCTATGAACTACAAGACGAGATTGCCAATGCAGTCGGACTAGACAACCTCTCAAAGGATAGGGACGTGAAGAGGAGAGCGCCCATATTGAATAGGCATTTAAAGAAGAAGAGAGTTGTCTTAATTTTAGATGGCCTGTGGATGCAATTTAACTTTGAGGATGTGGGAATTCCGGTTGAGAAAGGAGGCATTAAGTTGGTATTGACAACTCGGTCATTAGATTTGTGTCATGAGATGCTCTGCCAAAAGATAATTGAAATAGTAACTCTAAAACCATTAGATGATTGGAGCTTGTTTACAGAGACACTTTGCTTTGGGAGAGAACTTCCTTTAGAAGTTGAAGAAATTGCGGAGTCCGTTGTTGAAAAGTGTGGGGGTTTGCCACTTGGGATCATTGAGATTGCAACTCACATAAGGGGAGTAGAGAAAGTGCTCGAATGGAAAGGCCTGTTGCAGAAATTAAAAGACTCGAGGTTGGAACTCGATATGTTCAAGACACTAAAAATTAGTTATGTGAACTTTAGTGATTCTCAACTGCAACGGTGTTTCTTGCATTCAATGCTTTGCTTTGAAGAGTACGCTTATAAAAAAGATTTGATAGTCTTTCATAGATGAGGGCTTGTTAGATGAAATTGCCACCCAGCAAGAACAACACGACGAGGGTAACATCATTTTGGACAAAATAAGAAAGGCTTGCCTATGGGATGATCTAAAAGAAGAAGAAGAAGAAGAAGAAGAAGAAGAAGAAGAAGAAAGGCGTCTAGCCATACACCCCTTGATAAGAGACATGGCATTACATATAGCGAGGAGCCCAACTCACATGGTCAAGACCTATATGGGATTGAAAGAAATTCCAAAGGAAAAATTTTGGATCGATTGTCTAGAGAAAGTCTTTTTAAAAGGCAATGAAATAAAAGAAATCCCACACGGCATATCACCAAATTGCCCTAAGCTTACGAGGCTATCGTTAAATGATAACATGTTTTTGGAAGCCATCCACGAATCTTTTTTCAAGCATCTGAATGGGCTGAAGGTTCTAGATCTCAGCAACACAAAAATCACGAAATTACCAGACACTATGTCTCACTTGGAGAGCTTGGAAGCACTATTACTTCGAGAATGTAAGGAATTACTCTGTTTACCTTGTGTACGAAAGTTGGGATCCCTAAGAAAGTTGGACGTGAGTGGGTGTGCAATGCTTGAAGAAGTGCCAGAGGGAATGGAGATGTTGGTAAAGTTGAGTTACCTCGACCTCCATGGCACAAAGATCGAGACATTATCAAGAGGAGTGTTGGGGAAGTTGGTGAACTTGCAATATCTAGTGATTAGAAAGGGGAGCGAATGGTTAAACAGAGTATTGAGGAAGGTGGAAGCACTCTTTTGCTCTGTTTCAAATGTTGAAACATTCAATGCATGGGTGGGGTTTCTTGAGCAAAACATCTCTCAACCATACGAACTATGGTTGAACGAATTAGGAGACCACGTCTTTAAGGATATGCATGAGAGGCATATAATCATCAAAAGTTGTCATAGTATTGCGGCAAGGATAGATGGAGAAATTGGTGGGGATGGCCGTGCTCTACTTCCAAAAAATGTGCAAGTACTGGAGGTAAAATGGTGCAATGGGGTGATGAGTTTGTGCAAGGTAGGCCCACTTGATAATCTAGAGGAGCTGGAGATAGAGGAATGGGAGAAGTTGGAGGAGCTGGGTGCTGTCCACTTCCCTCACCTACGGAGACTAAATATCACTAGGTGTTCCAAACTGAAGCATCTCTATGAGGTGGGGCAAGGGCTTTCACGTCTACAATGGCTTAAAATCGAGGGCTCAGAGGAACTAGAGGGGATTAATTTAGCGGCACCTTTTCTTTATATTATAGAAGTGTATAGGTGTCCCAAAATGAAGAGGGTGGTGGAATGGGAGTGGCTGGCCACTCTTCTTCCAAATCTGAGGTCCATTAAAATAAGAAATTGCGAGAAATTAGAGGAGATAATAGGTGGGCCAACAATGTCAATCACTGCAACTTGTCTTGTAAAGATTGAAATAGAAGGATGCAACAACTTAAAGAGGGTGCTGATGACGCATGACATGTTGCTCTACCTCCCTTTCCTCCAAAATGTGCTCGTCAAGGACTGCAAGAGCTTAGAGGTGATAATAGACACCGTTCCCAACAGAATACAACGCTCCTCCCTAAATTTAATGCGCCTGACTCTAGTGAATCTTTCGGAGCTGAAGAGTATATGCGACGGGACCGTGAGTTGCCGTTCAATCCAATATATGCAAATAACAAATTGTCCGACGCTGCGGAGGCTTCCTTTGCTTGACGATGGGCCCCCATGTCCCCCTCGCTATTCTTTTGAGATTCGGATAGATAAGCAGACATGGCAGTCGCTGGAGTGGGACCATTTCCTTCGCCTGCCTTCACTTCTTGGACACTTAGCCAGACAATATGGTAAGTCACCAACAAAATTTTACTTTTCTTTTATCCTCTCCATCTCCCGCCGGCCCTTCCGGCCCTTATAAGGATCCACTCCCGCGATGCAATAAGTTTTCTTTTCTTTTCTTTTTTCAAACTTTATCCCACACTGTTATGCTCTGGGTATGACTTTGCTACCTTAAACGTTTGCAAAAGTCCTTGCTCTTTTAATAATGGCAAGCAATCCCCGCTTCTTCTTTTTCCTGTTGTCCCTTCAAAAAACTACTTCCTTTTGGTAAATTATGATGTTAAAATTTTCAAAATGTTGAGTCAATTCTTAAGTTCTATTTCATGAGATGGCTGAGTTTAAGAGAGCATGTTAAATACTTTTTACATTTTCTTTTTGTTGCCTATTATGTTTTACCTCATCTAGTACTTCTATTTTCGCTTTAAAACTCCAATCTAATTTTTAAATTAGCCACCGTGCTTGAATCAAAAAATTAAACCAAAGTGTAAATTAGTCTTCCTCATTTTTAGGAAGGAACACTTTTCTTGGACTTCCAATTGCATATTTGCACATATTGAATTTCTTTTGTTTAATTTGATTAACTTCGATTGGCCAAAGAAGTCTCTAATTTCTTTAGATTGTTTAGATTCTTTCTTTAATTTGATATGTCAAAGAAATATCTAATTTCTTTCAATTGTTTTCTTTAAAACCTCGTGAAGAAGGGGTTCCCAATCGGCTCGATCAAAGGATGCATGTAACTATTAGTTGCAACGACATTGCGGCAAGGGCATATGGAGAAATCGGTGGGATGGCCGCGATCTACTTCCAAAAAATGTGCAAGTACTGATGATAGGACAGGGTAGTGGGGTGACAAATTTAAGTGAGGTGGGCCCACTGGAGAATCTAGAGGAGCTGACTATAGAAGGATGGGAGAAGTTGGAGGAGCTGGGTGCTGTCCACTTCCCTCACTTGCAGGGACTGAACATCGATTGCTGTCCCAAACTGAAGCATCTCTCGGTGGAGGGGCAGGGGCTTCCACATCTACAATGGTTTGGAATCGACGGCTTAAAGGAACTGGAGGGGATCGATTTAATTGCACCCACTCTAAACCATATGGAAGTGTGGGACTGTCCTAAAATGAAAAGAGCAGTGGAATGGGACTGGCTAGCCACTCGCCTTCCAAATCTGAAGTCCATTAAAATATCCGATTGTAAGAAATTAAAGGAAATAATAGGTGGACCATTGCCAACCAAAACCACTTGTCTTCTTACGAAGATTCATAAAATTGACCGCGACAACATGAAGGGGGTGCTGCTGGCGCATGACGTGTTACGCCACCTCCCTTTCCTCCAAGAGATTGGAGTTTTTGGCTGCAAGGGCATAGAGGTTATAATAGGCACTGCTCCCAACATGACGCCACCCTCCTTCCCAAAGTTAACACACTTGGCTCTATGGAATCTTCCGAAACTGAAGAGGATATGCGATCAGATCTTGAGTTGCGGTGACATCCGATCAATTGAAATATATAATTGTCCAAATTTAAAGAGGATTTCTTTGCAACTACACCTACTTGACAATGGCCTCCTTTCTCCTCCCCCCTCCCTTGGACAGATTTTGATAGATCGGCGGACGTGGCAAGCGCTGGAGTGGGACCATCCCCTTGCCCATATCTCACTTGAACCCTTCATCAAGTTGATTGGTGAGTTACCCACAAGTTTTACATTTCTTTTATCCTCTCCATCTAAGGATCGATTTCTCATGGTGCAGTAAAACCTCTCTCTTTTTTTCCCCTAAACTTTATACCAACTATTAGGCCCAATGCATATTACTTTTATTATAGCTTGAAACTATATCAAAATGGTTATATTGTAATAAAAATGGCAAAGCTCTAACACTTAAAAGTGCCAAATTATCGAGCCTAATTCTTAAGTTCTACTTTATTAGTTGAGAAAATTTAAGAGAACTTGTCAACTGCTTTTTTTTTTTTTACTTGTCCTTTTGTTGCCTTTTCTATTTTACCTCACCCAGTACTCCTATTTTCAATTTCGAATTCCTATTTGACTTTTAAACTAATTGTTGTACTGTAATCAAAAAGTTAAACCAATGTAAATTAGTTTTTCTCATTTTTACGTGTTGCTAAGCGAATGGGCCTGAGACAGAGATCATGTTTTTGTGAGCTCTTTCAAAATGCATTAGCATAATAGATTTTTCATTAATAGTCATGTGGCATGATTTTTTATATAGGACGATGATGTTCTTTGCAAATGACTAACAAAATACAATCTTTCTAGACCCAGGCTACACCTGTCAAAATGGATGTATAATCCATTTATGACCCATTTAAATATTAAATGGGTTAGGCTTTCTTTTAGTATAACCTATTTATGACCCATTTAAAGAAAGCCTGACCCATTTATGACCCATTTAATATTTAAATGGGTCATAAATGGGTTATACTCCCATTTTGACATGTGTATATATAATGGGTTTAAAAATTAAAAAAGACTAAAATACATGGGTTGTTAATGAACTTGAATAAGTTTAAAATCTTTAAAAAAGATTATAAGAATAAGTTTTCCTAAGTTTAGTTAGATAGAGAAATGTTTTAACAATATGGGTCGGGTCGGGTATGGGTTGGGTTGGGTATGGGTCAAAAATTTTATACTATGCTTAAATGGGTCATAAACGGGTTAATGGGTCAATTTGGGTCGGACCATTTATGACCCGACCTAAACCCAACCCAACCCACCCGTTTAACAGGTCTAACCCAGGCTGGTGAAGCCGCAGATGATCAGCTGAGGATGATTTGTCTTCTGACAGCAAACATCAAAGTTATCGCCATTTCTATGTCGTCTTGCTCAACTGATTTTTAAAGTACCTCCGATTCCCGTGATGGCATATGCTTAATTTATTTATGCCTTCTTATCCTATCTGTAATAAGAATCTCTATTTCTGAATTTCTCGGTTTGTTTTTTTTACCTGTCACTTGCCTTTGTTTTCGTTGCTTGAATGGATACTATCTCAGGTCTCGGACAGGATATGCCGAAGCGGAGTTAGATTTTGAGTGACCACCTTGCAAATGTATAGTTTATCTATGTAGCATGTGTATTCAATATGTTATTGTTTATTTCCATTGACATGACCCAACCTAGGATGCCTTTGTTAAAATGATGATTCTACGTAGCATAATGTTTACTTCCATTAAAAACTCGTTTCTCTGACAGAAAAATTCTACATTTCACCACTTAATTTTACACTTTGTCTAATTTTTATACTTTTAACATATCTGATTAATCCCTTCCACTTTTATAAATTTTTTAATTAAATTCGCTCCGGTGTCAAATCCAACCGAATCTAACTGAAGTGGCCTCCAATGATGTCAAAGTGTGTCATGGATTTTTTTTCTTTTTAATGTGGATGTCTACGTGGGTGTTTACATTGACTAAATTTTATCCACATCAAACTTTGATATTGTGTACATGGCTAGAAGTTTTCTTCCACTTCTATGTGAGCATCCGCATATTTTACCATCATACATTGGTGTTGTCTAGTGGCACCATCAGCTGAATTTGGTCAAATTTGGTGTAGAGGGAGTTAATATAAAAATTTATGAAGGTAGGCCTTGATTAGACATATTAAAGTATAAGAGCATAATTAGAAAAAGCACGAAATTTTTCCTTGTCTGGGAGATGTAATTTTCTGCATGTTCAGCATAGAGTTGGTTGTGCAACCTCATGCGAGTAGTCCCTTCAGCACTGGTCTTGCGGTGGACTCAGCCTTTTATTCCAAAGAACTGGTGGATCTGTGCTCTTGCGTAAAGGCAGATGCCATTCATATTCACAGTTTAGGATCAAAGTAAAATCATTAGTGGCCCAATGGTTGGACATACATGTTTTCTTTTTTGAACATGTCAATGGCAGGGTTAGCGATCGAGATCCTTTAGAAGTCACTATGTGTTGCCTTGAACAACATAACCTAATATTCTCGTGTCAATGAAATTGATAGTTCCATTATGTGGAGTACAATGCCTTAATCTAAGAACAACTATTGAGTCGGAGCACCATATAATGTAATTCTCATCATGTGATGGCAATTGCTTTAAGGCAATAGAGATAGACTTGAAAGATGTACTCTTACAAACATTCTCTCCTTGTTTAAGAGGCTGATTCTGTCATCCTGCTATCTCATGTCCCAAAGGCATAAACAAGAAAAAAAAGACAAAAGAAAGGAGGAAGTGACCATGTGTTCCTGTGGTTGATGCCGTTGTAATCCTACGTGACCCTTCAATTTTCCTACCATGGAAGAAAAAAGTATCAAACGACCATGTTTGCATAATTGTCTTCATTGTGATTTGTCGTTGTCGATGACTATTCCAATTGTTCCCTTCACAATGTGCATCCTCGATGCCAACCATTTAGTGACTTGGATAGTATTTGAAATACTTCCAATGAAAACTTGTCACTCGTGCTTATATGGGCGGTCACCATATCTTAGCTCCTGTACTTGTCAATGACTTTGTGTGTATAAGATGATGCCCATACCTTATACACGTGACTGTCAGTTATCCCCTACTCATATGCTACATATTTCTCACTCTTGTGCCAAGCATGTGCATATCGATAATCAAATCAATTTTTCGTGTCCATTCATATAGTGGAACCCCACAAGGAAGAGCATGGAGGCAATGGAGGAAGCGATGTAGCCGCCTCGAGCGAAACACATAAGTGAAAGAAGTAGAAAGTGAGCATTCCTACCGCCCCGCGCTTCTTCGGGTTGATAGGCTTGGTGGATAGTACGAAACCACATAGGCCGACTCCCTCCGTGCTAAGTCCAGTAATTAAGCAAAGGAGGCAATAGGTAAATAATCTAGGGAGAGGGCCGTCAAGCAACAGAAGATGGCATTTAATATACAAACCACCGTCAGATATCCTTTTCTTCCCAAGGAAGAGTCCGAGAGACGGCCAAACATTCCAGCTCATGCGACATACGGCATAAAAAATCATCAGACTATGAATTCGATTGCTTAGAAATTGGAGAGTAACAATAAGCAGATACATAATGAGCAAGAAATTACCAAAAAAATCTTAACCATATTATATTGATACCAATTCATTCATAAATCTTTTAATTGTACCAATTTAGTTCTTAACATTTTTACATTGATATCAAATCAGTCCATCCGGCCAATTTAGATTGGAATTTTTTCGACATGGACACCGGGTGTGATTGACGATTTGGCGTGGATATTTTTGATAATATGTAATTATTTTTAGATTTTTTTGAATTTGTCCTTTTCCTTTTCTTTTTTTTTTTTTTTCCTTTCTTTTTTTTTCTTCCTTATTTCCTCCGCCATTTTTTTGTGATAGCCAACAACGGTCGCCAGCTGCTAACGAGGGCAAGGCCCAAGATGCCCTTGCAAGCCACAAGCGAGACCGGGGCTAGGCAAGGTCACCCCTTGCTAGATCTAATGAGCCTTGGCAAGCCATCACCAACCTCTCGTGAGGGCTAGCCTCACCTGGACGAGGCCCATCCCCAACGCTAGAGGCTAGCAAGGGCTGGCAAGACTGCCTTTGCCACAAGGTGGCCTCGTCAAATCTAGTGAGGGGTGGCCTTGCTGGCCTCTAGCGTTGGCGAGGGGCCTCATCCAAGTGAAGGCATCCCTCGCCAGAGGCTGGCAAGGGCTTCCCAAAGCTCGTCAGCCCTCGCTAGATCTAGTGAGGGGTGGCCTCGCTAGCCCTTGCCAAAGATCAACGAGGGCTGGTCTCACCTATGGCCAACAAGGGCGTCTCGAGCCTCACCCTCACTAGTGGCCGGCGACCACCACCAGTCATCATCACCGAGGTTGGCAGAGGAAATAAGGAAGAAAAAGAAAAGAAAAGAAGGAAAGAAAGGAAAAGAGAAGGAAAAAAAAGAAAAAGGAAATTTTTTTAAAAAATAATTAAATATTATTAAAAATGTCTACGTCAGCAAATTCTAGCCTGAATTTGTCGGATGTATTGAATTATTACCAACGTGAAAATGTTTAGAACTAAAGTAATCAAATTAAAAAGTTTATGATTGAATTGCTATCAATGCAAAGATTTAAGGGTGCATTTGGTTCAACTTTGAAGTTGGCTTTCAACTTTCAAATGGCCTTCAAAATGCTGAAAACCCAAAGCTAGTAGGGACTAGCTTTAGGCTTTCAGCATTTGGCGAAATGCTGAAATTATTTTTTCCCTTCCAAAACTATCCTCACTAATTCTTCATATTTCCGATTTTGCTCATGATTATTATTTTTTTAATTGAAAAATGAGACAGCCATTCGCCGGTCAGGCGAGCTAGATCTAGCACCGGTGACCGTCGGCTAAGGTCACCCAACCTCAGGTGACCTTCGACAAGGGTCACGCCACCCAGTTGAGGGCCACCGAAGGTCGCCTGACCTCGGGCAACCCTCGGCGAGGGTCGCACGATGGCACGACGGCAGTCGGTGGTCGCAAGACCCTCACGAGACCCAGGCGAGGACCGCCTGTAGCCGCGAGACCTAAGTGGCAGTTGCCTGGGTCGCGCGGCCCCTGGGTCGAGCGACCCTCGCCGGAGGTCCCTTGACCTTGAGCGACCTCAGCCGACGGCCGCCAGCACCAGATCTAGCTTACCGGTGGCCGTAACCCTTCGCCGGTTTAGTCCTATTTTCCAAAACAAAAAAGATATATATACACCTATAATACCCATCAAAACCCATTGCAAAAGTTTTTTTTACCAAATGCACATTCAACTCAATCCATTTACAAAGAAATTTTACCAAACACAATTGCATTTCCCCAAGTAGCTTTGGGCTTTTAGCATTTGCATTGGACTCAAAGCCCCTTGCAAATGCTGAACCAAATGCACCTTAAGACTTTTTTGGTACTTTTTCCCATAATAAGCTAATGCATGATGTTTCCAATTGCTTCTGTTCATAATGCATTCTCCCCCAGTTTCTTGCAAGAGAAGGAAAACTAATTAAATGGATTTAATTTGAACTATGTGTTTACCATTTTGCTTCCATTTATAACTTGAATTTGAGTCGAGATTAGACAATTGTTCTTAGGAAAAGGATGGAAAAAAGAAAGAGACTGATTGAGTTCGATGCTTTCCCATGAACTAGCTGAAGCCAAAATTTAGACCGCATTTTTTTAGGCTGAGAAGTACTGCTATGCAGCTTAACCGTAGACAACTGTGCATTCAACAAAGCACACCCCAGTCATTTTGTTGGTGTTCAGTTTACCTGAAACAATTATAACTCTTGTTTGATGCATATTTATGCATTTCGTGATTGAGATGCTGGAGATGGTCCTCAGACTAGGGTCACGGTTCTGGACCGTCACAATTTTGTTCGCAAACTACAACTTCACTTTATGCGCAGCAAAGACAAATGCAAACTTCGTCAACACACTCTCTCTCAACCCCTTGCACACACTTACATTTGAGATAAATATCAAATTTAATCAACAGTATCATGTTTATATCACCAGCTGTCCTTAGGGGTAAGACTCCAAAGACGGGTTGGAAATTGCATACACAACACCATGAAGAAAGCTAAAAAGAGTGGTTTGCAACAAGATGTTTATCTTCTCCCTAAAAATATTTTTTAGTTTATTTTCAAGTTTCAACCAAATATCGAAAAAAATTATCATTTTCCTAGACAGTGGTTTCTTAGAAAACATATTTTAGAAACATCATTTTTTTCGCAAAATAAACGGAGCCTTAAAACTATATTTTGATTCGAAATTTGTGGTGATTCATTTGTGATTTAAAAAAATTATGTCGGTAGCAATTTATTTTATTTTACCTTTGGGATTAAGATGCTTCTTCGATCTTGCCGGTACGAAAACTCTTTATCAAAAATTTAATGAGATTTTCAATGAATTCGTAAGTAGAATTCTGAAATTCTGTGCACGGAATGCGTCATAATTACATTCATTCACAAAAAGAAAATTAATGATAACAGGTACTGATTATATTTTGTATAATTCAGAACTTTGATGATCAAAGATAGTGGTTTCCTTTGGATTTATTACCTTATGTTAGCGTCACATAGAAAACATAAAGAAAAATATTGATAAAAAAATTTGTAAAGCTTGGAATGCAATGAGTTGAGTGAACCGGGTACCCATATTCCCTTAAACCATAAATTCGTCTAGTAGCAACATCAAAGCTAAAGTGGTGTGAATTACCAATTATGCTAGCTTCAAATATATAAAATTTGTGGTCTGCTGAAGTTTTTTTATGGCGACCATGGATCATTATGCTTTTCTGGAAATGAAAAACCACCTAGTAAACAGTTGCACGTTCATTTTTTAGTCCTCTGGCATGGGTTGATAAAAGGAAAGATCCTCGGAAAATCGTGTAATATTAGTCACGTCCTAAACGACGCGGTTGCTCGTTGTCCCTGCTCCTCCTGCTTGTAGTTCTCTCTCTCTCTCTCTCTCTCTCTCTCTCTCTCTGATTTCGCGCGTTTCAATTCCAATAGTTGATGCGCTACTCTCTTCATTTCAATTGGCCGTGTAAAATGTTTATCGAGTGCGAGATATCCTCCAGTATCACTACTCCATGAAGCTTCACCTTGAATGCTTCTTGCCCTGCACAACTTTTCATGTAGAGAAGGATTAACATTGTGCACAAGTTCCCTCTATCCCTTGCCAATTTTTGGGCCGCCAAATGTAACCTCCCATGGTTTAATTCCTCATGTGCAGACAATCTTCGTTGGGCTATTACCTTTCTGTCTGGCAAGGGGTTCTACTGGGAAATACTCGTTTTTCCTTCGGTGCCCTTTGCTATATTATTTGGAAAACCAGGAATAATATCATCTTCAGGGGTTGTAATCTCTATATACCTGCCATGAAGCAGCACCTTTCTAAGGCGGTGAAGGACAAAGCCCTTACCTTCAAATGGGTTGAAGACAACCCCAGGAACAGGAGGATACAGCGTAGCTGGGGGATTGACCCTCGCATTTTTGTTGTGGAGCCGCATATGGCCTAGCTTAGGACTGTTTGAGTCCATTCCTTGGCTTGTTAAGCTTGTCTGTTTTGTTTGAGTGTGTGAACGTAGTACTCTTCCACTCCATTGACATGTTGTCCAGTTAATTGCGGGTTGGTGCCAAGCTTCACTCTTGTTGTACTATTATTCCGGTTGAAAGTCCATAATACTTGCCTTACCAAAAAAAAACATTGTACACAAGTTTTCGGTCTACATTATTTCTGTCCTATTTTGATGTCTGTAGTTGTTTCTGGGCTGCAGCTAATTCGCATAGAGGCAGATACCGTGACGTTTTAATTGATGGATTTGTTCCACGGCTGTGCTACTCCTATATTTCCTTTTTAGTAGAATGCCTCTGAGGGGGATGATTTCAGTGAAGGGGTTCTGCCTGTAAGTATGCTGTCACAATTAGTGATTCTCAGCTTTATCATTAGAAATTTCCACCTAAAGAAGCCATGTAGATTATGTCTTAGAGTTTGTTGACTCGATATCTTGTTACTGGTCCTTTCGATTGTGCGCGTTTCCTTTGTGCCGCATAAAACAATCACTTCTGCTAAATGATCCAGAAGAACGATGGAAAAGAAACAAAACAAAATAAAGTGGGATAATGGGTTGAAGCATGTGATTGGTATGGGTTAGAGATTTGCACACGTATTGCTTATTTCATGCCAAAGAATGATATTTGATTATCCCTTGTAACCTATACTAGTACAGTGGAATGCGAATTATGTACATAGTAAGTATTACTAAAGTCCAGCCAAACTGATTTTGCCGTAAGATAGATCTCCTGGGTGACTTGAACGAAATAATGTTCTTTCAGCGGAGGGAGCTTTCCTAATGAAACTCTTCAGTTGAATTGAGTCTTTCCTTTCATTGTCATCTTTAGTACAGTAGTGTTTTGGCACATCATTTTTAACCTTCCATGATGCTAAAGCGGCTTCAGATGTTTGACTGGATTACTTATGCGTCTTTGCAGTTTGTGAGCAACATGGATGGAAAACTTGATGAATGACTTGCTAGTTAGAAGCCCTCAAAAGTGGGACTGAACTAACTGTAAGTGAGTTCTGCCACAAGTGATGCATGGCATGCACAGTTTATTCCACAACTAAAGAGCAGCCATATCTCACATTACCTCCTGAAAAGAGTACTCTCACGATGGAGAATCATAATACGGATGGGGAATAAATTCTCTATCTAACCTTAAATTGTAGGGAAGCACCACTTTGATTTATTGATTCATTTCTTTTTTTTCTTCTTTTTTCGTGCAATTTTCGCTTTATTTATGAATTTGGTTGCAAAAACTTCGACTTTGAGAAGATATGGAACAAATGATGCTTATCTCTACTTTGTGTTGTAATTAGGTTGCATTGGTGAGTTTAATGCATACATTAATTATTCAGTTGTTTGATAAATCTGTCTTCTACATGTGTTGTGATTTGTAATATCAGGTGCAAGTCAAATGCTCATTGACATACATGGACTTCTAGGGACGTGCAGACAGCCGAGCAATTAAATCAATAGTCGCCTATGTCGCCCCCCTAAAGCTGGTAAGGTTACTAGCTTTAAATGGTTTGAAGGATGACCAGAGACTATTAGGTCTCTGTATCCATGTCGAACTATGTTATCACGCTCCAAAGCCAGTCATGGTTCAGAATCCTATAGCATCTTAGTGTTCATGCAGGCATATGTCATGCCTACTGAAATAAGGAGTAGTTTTTCCTCATTGCTTTCCATCCAAAGTGAGGTTTCACCTGGTGATGCTTGCAATTCATCAGACAACTTTTCACTCACAAGATTGTGGTACTCAATTTTGTTGCTCAAATGATGGTTATCATGTTGATGTACTTTTGCAACTAAGCACAATTGCATTGCAATATGTTGTGTATAGACTCATGTTTTGTACTTTTTGGATGCATGGTGCGAGGATCAGCCGAGGCAGCAGAGCATTTGAAGCAACACTTCTTGAAAAATGTCTGCCCTCAAGTCTATGCTATCTAAATCGAAGAAACAATTGATGTCAGTCTGATTAATGTGCTTATAAGGTACCCTCAAGACATGCTATGTATCCTGACTCATCGTGATGCTGCAAATATGTGTCTTCTGACTCTTGTTTTGTGAGAATTTGGTTCGACTTTCTAAGACATCGATGAGGAATGTGCTTCTTAAGAAGGTGAGCTCAGGTTGTAATTGATCTTCATAAAACTCGATCGCTGTGTTTCTATTCTTGTTTGAGTATATGATGTTGATGGATTACGCATCTAGGGGGATCACGAAACAGCTTGGATCGACGCTGAAGTTGGAAAGACAGAACGTAATGTTGTCTTTGCTTCCTGTCAACTTCAGCACTGCCACTTAAATCAGAACTACTTGGTAATTTGAAGCAGACATATTTCCAACGGTTCCAAGCCAGCTAGCATGGCTTTGCTTCTCCAAAATTGAGTAGCGATGGTGACTTTTTACCCTATGTGGAAGACAGTCTGACAGGGCTCGGACACAGTCGTATGTTGAATTTCCGGTGTTTGCAGGTAAAATTTGCAGGTACCGCTCTGTCCCAAACCCCCTTCGCCTCTGATCAGAGTAATCGGAACTGCTTAATTCTTCATAATTGAATTTGCCCGTGTCCCATTTATTTTGAGGGTAGGAATTATAAATGCCTTCTACCTTTTGTTTTTCTACCCGGTCATGGATTCTGTCAGCTCTAATCTTGCAGGGCGATTTATTAGGCGCTCAGCAGATTGTCCTCAATCGACCTCTCTATGACGATTATTACAAGATTCATGATTATTTGTAATCACAATTTTATTTGCTTTGAGTTTAGATACATACGTAATTCTGCTCTACTTACGGGGTACAGAAGTTGGTGCCATGTCGATTTATTCTGTTATGGGCTTATTTCTCATATTACCGAAGGCAAATGCCACCTCCACTAACTGCTCTAGATGAGGTACGGACTACTGGCAAGGGATAAATATAAGGATTAAAATCATGAAAAACTAGAAACTGATATATTTATAATAAATTTATTCTAGATTCATTTTTTGATCCTCAAAAATTTTAAATTAGTACATATATGATAAATTTACTCCAAATTAATTTTTTAACCGCAAAAAAATCAAAATAGTAAGTCTGTGACAAATTTACCCTCTATTAATTTCCATAAATTAGAATAATACTATGAAAAATCATAAACTGGTATATTTGTGACAAATGAAGGGTAAAACTCTAAATAAGTATATTCGTCAATTATCATGTGTTATCTAACTTAGCAATTTGACGGTAAAATTTAGCGAAAATTATCTTGTAAGGACGGTTGTGAGGATGAATCCTTCTGACGATGGCAGAGCTAACACCATTGCGTCGTCATCCTGCTTGGTTGATGTTTAAGGTTACCTCTGTTTCCTGTGATGACATATGCTTTGTTAAGTTTTCTTTTCCTGTCTAAAACAACCTTCTCTCTTCTCTGTTTCTGTAATTTTCGGTTTTTATTATCCGTCATCTCCAACTTGTTAAAAGATTTCTCTTTCTATTTCTCTCACCCGCACTTGAATGGACTTCCTTGTCTTTGTTGCTTGAGCACATCCTCTCTCTCTCTCTCTCTCTCTCTCTCTCTCTCTCTCTCTCTAGCCTCAACGTTGTTCACCAGAGTTGATCTCAGAGCTCGGATCTGATGAATTGATCCTCCATGGCAAGTAGCCAGAGTCAGCAGAATTCTTGATAGATAATGTCACTCTCCTTCTCTCTTTAGAGAAAACGATTCTTTCCGAATTTGACCAAATATGCTTTGTATGTGTTATTATGAACGTGGGAGAGATTGTGTTGGTGACAAGGAAGCAAGAAACTGCATCGATAAATGGAGCGGGGATTGAGTAGTTCCTACATCTGGCTCATTATGACTCAAAACTTACTGAGGAAACTTGATAAGCCATTGGAATTCTATTTCACGACCGGTAACGAATTTCTCCATCATGAAAACATCGTTGACGAAAGATGCTGGAAGTCGAGTTTGAAAACGCAATTTAAGCTGGCTTTTGTTTTGAACTAGAAATGCGAGGCCTATTTTTATTGTGAAGCAGAAATTACTCTCTTCACTGGAGGCTTAGGCTGCTTGGTTAACGAGTGCACTGCTTGATCGTCGAATATCCAGTCTCAATTGAAGCACTGTCGCCAACTTTTTTAATAGATGGAGACGGTTTGTGACTGCTACTAGTTTGTGAAATCCTGTTACAGATAATCTCTTGTTATTGGTACCCTAAAAAAGTAAGATGTTTGAAAAATGCAGCTCCTTCTTAACTGTTACAGACTTAGCTCTTACTTAAGGAGATGTAATTGCTGTTACACGGATGGCTTTGTGAATCACGTTCCATTCCTCATAAAGGAAGGCAGAGATCACCAAGACAATTTGGACCTCTTTCGGTGTATTTGCAGCATCTTCACATCAAGAAAGTGAAGCAGAGGAAGAAACAAAACTTACGAATGTGGGAAACATTTTACAGCCCTGTTCGACGCTCCCGTGCACCTTTGCATGGGAATTTCCCGAGTGCGTTGTCAATCATTAGATTAAAGTGATTTTGAACGTCAACCGTTTCGATCAAAGTGTCTGTGCTTCATGCTTTCTGCTCCTGTAAACGTTGCACAGTGGCCGACGAAGCCAACTTCTTGGTTGGATTACTGGATTGTAATCAAGATCCGTGCCTCAGAATTTCTAGAGCAGTTATAGTTCTTTTTCCTTGGTACAAATCATATCATCCCCGCTCGGAAATATCTGTTTTAGCGATCTCTTATGCGCTTGTTTGAGTCGAAGCCAAGTCCATTGATTAGAATTTCCAAAGCCCAAAGACAAACGGTGGCCTTTGTTAACAAAATAATAACCGAAGCGCCAGGTGAAGCTGAAGCCAAGTCAATTAAACTGAACTGGCAATCCCATTGGCAAGTCAACATACATGTGGCCCAGCCCTAATTCGTTTTAATTCGATTAAGCATTTTATGGTACTTAAAATAAATATCTTCAGTCATAAAACACGAAAAATGAATATCACTCAATAAAGGACATAAAATATAGATAATAAAAGAAGATGAGTATGGTTGAGTTTGTTTTTTCGATATCATCATGTTCCTAATCCTCCAATATATACTACTTCTAGTGTACTATCAAAATTCATTGCGCCAACAACCATATGGGATTATCCCCAATATTATCAATATGGGATACTATTTTTTTTTTTGAGTAACTGTGATGTATTGGCTGCTGGTACAAAGGCACTTGTAGGGGAAATTACCAAAAAAAGTCATAAATATTTTGATTTGATCAATTTGGTCCTAAATAGTTTGATGATTTATCGATAATCTTCCTGATTTAGTCATAGTCCTTTTTGATAATATACCAATAGTCTTCCCGATTAATTTTGATCGGAAATCACTGACGTTGTGGTTTAGGTAATGTTGCCGGTTATCCTACATGGTATGTCCAATGCTAAATTTAACAATTTTTGTAATTCCTTTTTAAATTTTCTATTTTTTTCCTTTTTTTCCCCTTTTTTATACCTTTCTTTATTCTCTTTTTCTTTCTTCCTTATTTCCCCCCGCCGATTGCCAGCCTTGGTGATTGTACAAATCTTTCTCTTGAGATGAATACATGAATAAGAGAATGGCTAGTGGCTAGAGACGGGTACATTTCTTTCAACCCATGGCTGTACAAGCTACTCCGATGCATCCCAGAACCATTTCCTCAACCTGTGGACATCACTAATTCACAGCTTGTTCGTTCTAATTGGTATGCATTGTCAAAAAGGAGACTTTTTTTCTGGGGCCATTTGTGGAAGCATCTTGCCACAATAATTATTCATCTCAATATTTTTTCATGCTGGAAATTAAAATATTCACCTCAACAAGAAAAATTATCACGATTGTGCCCGAATTTGGCTGTGACCTGCGATTTGTAGCCCTTAATACCTCTTAGTTAGATTAAGTATGGTTGTGAATGAACCTTCTCTCACGAGTCAATTACTACTATTATTATTATTTATTTATTTTTCTACCAATTAATTGTCCTTTAGAGAGTTGAACGGGGGCTGGATGCCGCTCAAACATGGGCCGACGTCTAGTGGCCTTGTCGTTGATGTGAGATGAGAGGGACAGAAGGAACCCACCGAGGAAACAAGTGGAATCCTACGAAATTACCAAGTTTCAAAACCGAGGGGGAAGGGAGAAAAATGGTCATAATTTGAATCCTAAATCCAATCTACTTACACATCTAGAAAGAATCTTTCCAGAGAGGTGGGCACAGCGTTGACGGAGACTACGACTTAGACGACCACTTTTAAAGTCTTTGCCCTCTGTCCTTTTCATCTGATATTTCCGGTGAGCAAAGAGGGAAGACTTTTCTCGCATTATCATAAATAACTTCCATAATTTGCTCGGCCGTCGATCAATCCCTTCGTCAGAGATGCAATAAGGTACATGTCTGAACCGCGTCGCGAATCCGAACTCAAGCGAACTTTCAGAGCCGCCGGTCAAAGCCACACTCGATGCGTGCAAACCGGATGGTTTTTCCTTGCATCGTTGATCCAGACATGTTTTCTTCTTATCTCAGAGTGAAAAAGGAGGATGGGGGTCCCTGAAGCAGGACCTTTTTTTCTGAAAGAATTGGGGATTGACGAAGACTTTTAACCCAATTCCCAAGTCCAAATTCAATTAAATATCTTACAGGCCCCGACGCCATTCCTCACCCCAAAAAAATTCGAGGTCTTCCTTGGAACGTATCTGCTCATAACTTTGTGGGATACAGAGAAAATGCCCAGAGAGAGGGACTCCTTTCGGCATTATGTAGAGCTCAGAACAACAAGTGGAAGTGTAACTTCTGCAACAAGGAGCGTGTATGGCGGAAGCGTGACGAGGATCAAGGCCCACTTAGCCGGAGTTGGAGAATATGGGATCCATGACTGCAAGGCCGTCCACGGCCGCGTGAGATCGGAAGCCAGAAATGCGTTGAAGGATAAAGGAGCGGCAGAGTCGATCAATGGAGCAGCAGGCGATGTTGAAGGAGTCCACATCTGCCCATACCTGGCCTCTGATGTGATAACAAATCGATTGATTGTATCGAACTTCAGCCAATTAGAAAGCGACGGAGATTGCTCCGCAGTGCCATACCCTATCGTAAGTGTGTAAATGGGGGCTTGGAGGTTTACTCGAAGATAAGTGCCGGGAAAAATAAATGTATTGGAATTGAAATTACTTGAAACCGGAATACGTGAAAAATCGAATACATCAAAAGCCAAACTACAGGGAATTGAAATAACAAGTAAATGTGAAGATAAAAGAAATCTATCTACATGGAAATTGCCAGCAGCCAACGAGGTGGCCTTTGCTAGTGGCCGATGATCGACGGCCAAAATGAATGAAAAAAAAGAGAAAAAAAGTAATTAAACATTCAAAAAGTTCTAAAAATTATCTACATCAACGCCCCGATGCCACATAAGATGAGTAGCATTTATATCAGTGATTTCTAGCCAAAATTGGTTAAATAAACTCAATTAACAAAAATGAAAAAGATTTAGAATTAAATTGGTCAAATAGAAATGTAAAAGACTTAATTGGCACAAATACAATAGTTTAGGACTAAATTGGCTCAATTAAAAATTTTAAAATTGAATTGATATTAATACAATGAATTTGAGACTTTTTTTTATTCTTGTAGCACACATCTACCAAATGCTCAACCTTCTTCACTCTGAATGAACTCTACTCTGGATTTCTCACTATTGTGTATAAATTGGTATAGAGAACACTTGTCAACTGTCCCATTGCCTCTTCATGAACTGACCCACCTTTTCCTCCTTCATTATGCCATATGTCACTAGATTCGAGCTAACTTTATCGCCTTCACTTAACTTGGATCATGATAATTATAACAATTTGGTCGATCTCTTCATCTTCAAGGTCAATCAAGTTGAGCATATTTCACCCTTCAAGCAATAAAATCACTACATGATTAAACTGTGCATTAGTTTTGCATTAAGCACCTTTAAAACCACGCGTAGTAAAACTGGTAAGGAACAACAAAGTAACATCGCAAGCTGCAGGACCCTTTTGTGGAATATTAGTATGTGACTCAATCTTGTCCCGCGTTCGTGTCCAAAAGAAAAAAACTAATGGCCAAATAAAAAGCAAAAGAAAGAAGGAGGTGATCTTACATGCTCAATCATTGTACGGGGAAGTTCCATTGAGGAGTACAAAAGGAAAAAGCTACGTCTTTCAGGAATCTACCAGAACTGAGGAGGAGCGCATGCGATAGGACCATGACTTTCCACTCCCTTTTCAATGCGTTGGTGTGAAAGGATGTCCTCACCTCAGGAGCATTCCTCCACAGCTCCCCCTGCTTGATAATGGCTTCCCTTGCCCTATCTTCACTTGAACGTTTCCTCCAGTTTATACCTAGTGTCGTAACACGCTCTCACTTTGAAACTAGGAAATAGGCCGCGCTACGCCCTGGTAATGACTTTTATTACATCTTGCAAGCATCACGAACGGTCACATTACTATTATGGAAACTTACTTTTTATAGAGTTGTTCAAAAATTAGAAAAAGAAATACTCACACTGTCCCAATCCCTTTAAATCGGAATGAGTGATAATAGCAATAGTCCTCGCTCACTCTCTTCAACTGCGTATTAAAAGTAAAGAGGCCTATAACTTTAGATTACAATGTTGACTTTCCTTTTACTTTTTTCTTTTTTTGCAAAAGAGTCTTTCGAATTAGACTTAAATTGCTATTTAATATTAAAAACTTAACACTAGCTCAACTTTTTAGGGAGTTTGATTCTGAGGGACGATTCATGCGAATAATGTTTTAAATTACATTCTGGAGAATAAATTGAACAATATACATGTTTCTGGGGGAATTTTATTATGGATTTTTTTGTGCCACACACCGATGGCACAAATTTTTCGTTATGCATGCCCTCTTGAGATCATTACATGAATTAGAGATACTAGCTTGAGACAAGTACCGTTCCTCAACCCATGGCCGTACAAGCTAGTCCGATACATCCCAGAACCATTTCCTCAATCTTTGGACATGACTTACAGCTTGTTTGTTCTAATGTTATGTATTGTAAAACACGACTTCTTTTAAGGTCATTTCTGAAGGCATTTGGCCACAATAATTATCCACCTCAATATTTCTCATCCTGAAAAGCAAAATATCTGCCTCAATTTGAAAAATTATCGCAATTTTGCCTGAATTTAGCTGTGACCTAGGTGCGCAGCCCTTAATACCTCCAAGTTAGATTAATGGTGCATTTGGTTCGGCTTTGGGCAAATGCACTTGGGAAAATGCAAATATCTTAGGAGTTTCTCGAAATGCAAATAGCGTTTGGTAAATTTTGCATTGTGAAACAACTTTGGCTTAAATGCTGTTTGGTAAATATCACATTTTGTAAAGTACTTTTGCTAAATTTTTATTAAAAAAGTTATAAATATATTTTTTTCGAATCCACCCTTTGGCGGCTAGATCTAGTCACCGAGAAAGCTTTGCTTGAGGTCGAGCGACCTCGGGCGGCGGTCACTTGGGTTCTCGCGACCCCGGCGAACGGTCACCTAGGTCACGCGAACCCAGGCGATGGAGGCATCCGCTTAAGTCGCAATGGTTGCCTTCGTCGCTGGGTTCGCAACCCAGGCGTGTGACCGCCCGAGGTCACCTGACCAGGCGGTGGTCACGCGACCTAGGCGTGTGACCGCCTAAGGTCGCGCGACCAAGGGCGGCGGTCGCCCCCTTGGTCGACAGTCGCCTCCCTTGGCCGGCGGTCATCGGCTTCGGCCCGGCCCACGGAGAAGATGAACGACTAAGAGTGCGTTTGTTTCGCGGAAATCGTACCATTTTTGGAAAATGTTTTTCAAGAAATCATTTTCCATGAAAATGATTAGTTTTATTGTGTTTGATGATATGTGAATAAAAATGTTTTCAGGCGTTTGGATTGCATTTGGAAAATGATTGAATAACATTTGAACTAACAAAAAGGGAAGGGACCTAAAGCGCCATAAAGAGGAAAGTGTTTTCCTTTCCCATGTATTGAGGAATTCATTTTCCTAAAATAATACATAATATTTATGTTGATTTAGAAAGTATTTTCCATCGACAAGTCGTTTTTGGAAAACAAAAATGAAAGGAAAGTCAGGAAAATACTTTCTAAAACTACTTTCGTTGAAACAAACGCATCCTAAGTTGCTTTCCGAAAATGCAACTTCCCAAGGCACCTCCCATCCTGCATTCAGCTAAAGTCCTTTGAGAAGTCTTGGAGATACAATTGCATCTTCTCAAAGTGAATCCAAAAGTTCGAACCAAACGCGTTTGTATTTGGTAAGGACTTTGTGCCCAAAGCCCATTTCAAATCTTTGAACCAAACGAGGCCTAAGTATGGTGGCTAATATACCTTCTTTCACGAGTCAATTACTATTTTTTTTTTTTCTACCAATCAATTGTCCATTAGAGAATAAAGTAGGGAATCCATGCCGCTCAACAATGGGCCGCTGTCCAGTGGCCTTGTCGTTGATGTGAGATAAGAAGGACGAATAGATCCCACCGAGCAAAGAAGTAGAATCCTATGAGACTACCTAATCTCATAAAACTGAAGAGGAAGGGAGAAAAATGGTCATAATTTGAATCCTAAAATCCACTGTGCGAACAAATTTCGATCATTGGAATTATGTGATGAAATTGAAGATGGTAATTTTATCTCTATGTGGAAAGAATCTTTCCAGAGAGGTGGGCACAGAGTTGACGCGGACTTTGACTTGGAGAACCACTTTAAAGTCTTTGCTCTGTGCTCTTTTTCTAATGTTTCCGGTGAGAAAAGAGCCAAGACTGTTCTCGCCTTATCATAAATATTAGCTGAACGGTGGGTCAACCGCTTCGTCAGAGATGCTAAGGTACATGTCTGAACCACGTCGCGAATCCGAACTCAAGCTACCTTTCAAAGCCACCGATCAAAGCCGTACTCGATGCGTGTAAACTGGACGGTTTTTCTGTGCATCGTTGAACCAAACATGGTTTCTTCGTATCCAAGAGTGAAAAGAGAAGTTGGGAAGAAATGAAGGGGGAGTCACAGGAGAAAATATCCAGTAGTATCATCGCCTCACGTCAGCGCTGAGCCTTTCTGTCTAAAAGAATTAGGGATTGACGAAGAGATTGACCCAATTCCCAAGTCCAAAATTAATTAAATATCTTGCAGGCCCCGACGCCATTCTTCACCCGAAAATTTCAAGGTCTTCCTTGAAACATATCTGCTCATTCTTTTTGAGGGATACGGAATGCCCAAAGGGACGGACCTGTTTTCATAGAATAAGGGATGGTAAACTGCCCTTACCCAGTAGCAAGAACTCCACCAGTTCATTGACATGAAAGGCGAGTTTACCGCAAGACCAGTGCTTAAGGAGCTACCTCATTAGGTGGCACAACCCACTCAATGCTGAGTACGCAGAAAACTGTTTCTCCCGGACAAAGAAATTTTTTTTCTTATAGCCGTTGTGATTTCACACCTTCTCGTTAATTAAGTCCTTCTACTTTCACAAATTCTCTAATCAAATGCTTCCAACACCAAATCTGACCAAATCTAGCTAACATGGCTGTCAAATGACTCCAAAGTTTGATGCGGTGAAATATGTGTGTGAGATTTTGTGACCACTGTGACTGTTCTAAAAACTTAAGTCTTAGATTAAGGCATAATTTATTATTTAAATATTTTAATACTCCTTCTCATGCGTAAGCTAGACTTTGATCTTAGTTTAAAACGTGGAAATATATAATATGAGAGATAAATAGGAACTTGAAAGATTCGAATTCAAAATTTCTTGGCTTTAATATTATATGAGATTTTACGAGTTTCGAAAAATAATCCAAATCAACATTATTATTTTCATGCAGAAATGATACTATAGATTTTGTTAAAAAGTTGTTATCATCGTGATTGTAATCACTATTTGAATTTTAATTAAGCACGTGTTTATAAGACGCTGGTCAACAAAAATATTATATTATTTTGCCTCACTTCTTTCGTGACGACAATACCCCACTTCACTGCCAAACATTATTGACCTATTTATGAAGTATGTAATGCAGTAAGAGGCGTACGGGGCATGTCACATGCATCGCCAATTACCACTAGAAGTGATGATGACACCAGACAAGACCCGTCCATTAAATTCCCTTTTTTTTTGGACGGTGGGGGGAAGTTGTAAATCAGATCCCTTAAAAAGTCGAAACGACACCCCCATCTATCGATTTGAATAGTTTATAGAAAAAGTCATGCTCTATAATTGCAATGTAAGTGAAAAACAAGACTCAACCAAAACCCAAATGAAGCGATGTCACAAGAGCGTCGTCGTCCAGGGGACATGGGAGAGCCTTATGAATGTGTTCATTCAAATATAGGAAACCGACAGACTTAGAGTTTGTTTTCGTTCACCAAAAATGTTGTAAGTACTAAGGAATGCATTTCTTTATTTGATTTGCCTTTTGAGCAAGATCAAAGTATCATAGAAAATGCTAAGTACTCATAGAGTTAGTCATCCTAGATATCACGTACCTCCATGAATCCCTAGTATTCTTATTACTTCTGTGTTTATTTTGTACTCTCTTGTTTCCCCGTCAACCGCATGCACCTCTTCAAGTTATGTGAATGGGTTAATTTCGAGCACTTAGTAATTGTGCTTGTCATGGTGAATTGCTATTTTTCTCATACTTAATTTAACTCTTTTGTGGATTTTTAGAATGTCATTTCAGACATTTTTGTATTGTACTTTTATGTCAATATTCATAGCAAAATTAAGTTATTTATGTGTATTTAGAATCTAGTCATATAATAGCAACGAAGAATAGAATAGTAAATCACTGATTTCCCATAATTTTATCTATTGTATAGGCAACTATGTGGACCAATTTATAGGCCATAGCATCAATCGACACCGTGACTTCAGTCAGTTTCATTGCTCATTTCCTCTGGGCTGGACAGAGAATCCAAACTGCCTTCTGCATAAGAGTCTTCCAACTGAATCCTAGCGAGGGGTGCAGTCTGCTCCAACCATGTTGCCATCCGGACAACATTAAAACCAGCTTCTTTTAAGTTTTTGTTTAAATGCTTGTGGACATGTCAAATGACTACATATTTAGTGATCAAAACGCACACGTCGCAAGCTTTAATGTAAAATTGTGAACTTTGAGACTATTGGGTTCCTTCTTTCCATCTTTCTAGTGGTCATTATTCTAGTTTGAGGCACGTCCGAGAAGTTCCGGTCCTTGACCGAAATCCCACCGTGTTGACAAAGAAGAGTCTGTTCACATGCAGCGAGAAACTTCATCACGTTACCGAAAATGGTGACGTGTGAAAGGAGCACACAGTTAAGTTACATTAAACCACGTTATCTTATCTTTGTTCCCGTTTTTGGTCATTGATTAAGAAATACATTATGGAATTCTAGTGGAAGAAGATACTGGGCAGATTAATCGCAGCTACAGGAAGCATTTCGAAAGCGGACCGCGTTGAGCGATTGCACCCAATCGTTGTCCTCGGATGGAAGATTTTTTAGGAAATTTACGAAGGATGAGTATGTCGGCGCTCCTTTAATTGTTGGTGCTTCTAAGCTACTCCGTTAATGGGGTTGGAGCTTGAATTATCAGTTCCCGCGCCAGTATGGACCCAGTTTAGAACAGATTCAATAGTACATTTGAAGATGGCTATTTGTCCAGCTCCACATGACTGGTCCAAATGTGGGGAGTTTCCTAGCACCTTCCTAGGATTACGAAAGCAGTACAAACAAATTGAATTGAGTAATTTTACGTGAAAAAAGAACGAATAGGGCACGCTTGTGTGTGAATGGACCATACGTAAGTGAGATTTGACAGTCTGGACAACTTAACCTATTACCTTTATTGGACCAAGCTCAGCTGACCCTCGTGATGGTAGACTTGGCATCGCAATCACATAATGGGCAATTGTTGGTGCTTCTAAGCTACTCCCTTAATGGGGTTGGAGCTTCAATTATTGGTTACCGGGCCAGTATGTACCCAATTTAGAACAGATTCAATAGAACATTTGAAGATGGCCATTTTTTCTTTATCAAAAAGTTGACCATTTATCCAACTCAGCATGACCGGTCAATACGTTGGGAGTTTCCTCGTACTTTCCGAGTGCGGCGAACAACGTAAGAAAAGAAAGAATAGGACGGGCGCTTGTGCTTGAATGGGCCACCCGTGAGTGAGACTTGACAGACCGGACAACCTAGCCTATATTACCTTTATTGGACCGAGAAAATATTGGGTGCAGCCCATTTGACAGCGTGTCAAACGGGAAGAGGGCTGGCTGAATGACACGTGTCCGCGTGTCAGTCCACGTCGATTAGGGTTTCAAAAAATTTTAACCCCCGTGCGCTGCCCCTTTTCTCCTCTTCTTTTCGAGAAAGCATGTCATCTCCTGACAATTTTCTCTCTTCTGCCCATTTTCTCTCTCCTTTTCTCGAAGCTCTCTCCCTGCCCATTTCTCTCTCTGCCGCGGTGCCGCGCCTGACGACCACCGCCGCGCCGCGCCCGATGACCGCCGCTCGGCTTGATCCACCCTTTTCTCTCTCTTCTGCCCCTTTTCTTTTCTCGAAGCCTCTCCCCTGCCCATTTCTCTCTCCGCCGCGCCGCGCCCGACGACCACCGCTCGGCTTGATTCCGGATTCCACCGTGAAAAAGAACGAGAACGTTTGTAAAGAAACAAGCAAGAAAGAGGCTATGATGATTCGCATGTATAAGGAGGAGAGAGAAAATGAAAGCGGCAGGCACCGAGAACCGGCCGTATCTTGGTGGGGCGGCCAGAACTGGTTGCAGCCATGGCGGGGTTCCTTTCAGTTGTCTAATCAAAGGCGAATCTGAGCCTCGCTATCTTCCAACAATTTCTGCCCTTGATTTCTTCTCTCTTTTTTTCCCAGATCTGATTGTCTTGTTGAATCGGTTCTTTGTGTTTTGCTGTTATGAAAAGGTGGTTCTTTTTAAGCCTCTTTTCCTTGTTTGAGCTGTGTTCATCTTTGATTTTGCACTGCGAAATTCTAGGTTCTCTTCTCTGCACAAGAGAAGATGGGTAATGATTCTTCAAAATTTTGTCTTTTATTACTTCTGTGTTTGGGTTTTTGGGTTTCTACATTGACAAGAAAGGGCCAAAGTCGTCTCTTTCCTTAAATCTCTACTCCTGCAGAAGCTGCTTTCTCTTAACTGCCCTTGCTTTGTGGTACCGACTTTGCCTTTGCACTTCGAAATTTCTTACCTCATTCGAGTTTCAAGATCAATTGAGTCTGAAGGGCTCACGGGAAAGATCACTGTTCGCGAAAAAATTTAAAAGCAAAATAATATATGCTTTTGTCAATTGCTTTGGAGGAGTTTTCAAGATTTTTTTGGACTTGCAGGTGAATCGGTTTTTGGGCCTGCGATGATGTTTTCGCCGGAGATGGTGAGCTGCTACATTGATATGATTCTCACCATGGTCGGAGCTATTAGCAACTATTTGAAGAGATTAGGAATTCAGGCAATGATCCAAAATGAGTAGAGCGATCGTATCAGAGCATTTTTAGTATGTAAATTGTAAGGCAAACGATGAAGCTGGTCAAATATGATGAATCTGCAGACATTTGCATTTCTTGAAGATTTTTGCCGGTCCTTAGCTGGTATAAAACTATAATTAATAGGCCCCATATGTCCGGTTGGAGAATTTTTTCTATTTAAGCAAAACTTCACCTGAAGGACTAGACTTTACATCTAAGTCTTAAATCGTTCTCGATTATTTCAACTGACTCCCCAATCCTTTTTTAAAATAGTGTAATGAAATCCTTTCAAAAATGAAGGATGCCAAATATATGACATATCTAGTAAATATTTAGGACTTGATTGTGTCGATGGAAAGTTTTAAGATTTGATTTAAGATTTCAATAAAGATTATGAACTTGATTGTTACAATTCATAGATTTATGACTCAATTTTATTCTATAAGTAAGGTTTAAGATTTCTACTGCGCATTTCTAGATAAATTAAATGTCATGCATTATATTTTTCGAAGTTCTTATTTTTGAGTTCTCACTCTTGATGGTTATTAACTTACCAAATTATTACCCAAGGCAAAGAAATTATCTATAATCAGGCCGTCCTAGTTAAGACCACGCGTGCTTATATTCAACATCTCATAGCATGTGATATGCCTTATGGATAGAATTAGCCATAGCTAGCACTCATAGCTTGTGGCATGTGGCATGTTCCTAGAATTAGCTATAATAGGTTTATGCTATGTATGAAAATTTATTTATATCACGATGAAGATCATTAAATCTAGTTGAATCCATATCGACCAACTATAAATCGGGCAAAATCCTATCCGTACATCTTTGCCTAGAAAGAGAGCCTATGGATGAAATTTTCATGTCTTCAAAAATTAAATATGTTAATAAGAGAGCCTTGGACGGTAATGTTTTTTTGCATGTATTCTATGGAGAAATGCTTGGCCAATTTCAATCGAGAGTTGTTGCTATTATACACATTTTAAAATTCAAAGACAATTCTATGGAGAAATGCTTGGCCAATTTCAATCAAGAGTTGTTGCTATAATACACGTTTTAAAATACAAAGACAATTTAATGATACATAGGCTCTCCGTGTATAATATTCAAAGACAATTTAATGATACATAGGCTCTCCGGCTAGAACATCATCGTAGGCTCAAAAACCGATTCACCTGCAAGTCCAAAAAAATCTTGAAAACTCCTCCAAAGCAACTGACAAAAGCATATATTATTTTGCTTTTAAATTTTTTCACGAACAGTGATCTTTCCCGTGAGCCCTTCAGACTCAATCGATCCTGAAACTCGAATGAGGTAAGAAATTTCGAAGTGCAAAGGCAAAGTCGGTACCACAAAGCAAGAGCGCAGCTTTTGCAGGAGCAGAGATTCAAGGAAAGAGACGACCTTGGCCCTTTCTTGTCGATGTAGAAACCCAAAATCCAAAACCCAAAAACCCAAACACAACTCAGAAGTAATAAAAAGACAAAATTTTGAAGAATCATTACCCATCTCCTCTCTCGTGTAGAGAAGAGAACCCAGAATTTCGCAGTGCAAAATCAAAGACGAACACAGCTCAAACAAGGAAAAAGGGGCTTAAAAAGAACCCACCTTTTTGTCACAGCAAAACACAAGGAACCGATTCAACAAGACAATCAGATCTGGGAAAAAAAAGAGAAGAAATCAAGGGCATAAATTGTTGGAAGATAGCGAGGCTCGATTCGCCTTCGATCGACAACCGAAAGGAACCCCGCCATGGCTGCAACCGGTTCCGCCGCCCGCCAAGATACGGCCAGTTCTCGGTGCCTGCCGCTTTCATTTTCTCTCTCCTCCTTATACATGCGAATCATCACAGCCTCTTTCTTGCTTGTTTCTTTACAAACGTTCTCGTTCTTTTTCACAATGGAATTCGGAATCAAGCCGAGCGGTGGTCGTCGGGTGCGGCGCGGCGGAGGGAGCGAGGGTCGGGCGCTGTGCGGCGGAGAGAGAAATGGGCAGGGGAGAGGCTTCGAGAAAAGAAAAGGGGCAGAAGAGAGAGAAAATGGTGGATCAAGCCGAGCGGTGGTCATCGGGTGCGGCGCGGCGCCGCAGCGAAGAGAGAAATGGGCAAGGAGAGAGCTTCGAGAAAAAGAGAGAGAAAATGGGCAGAAGAGAGAAAATTGTCAGGAGAGGACGTGCTTTCTCGAAAAGAAGAGGAGAAAAGGGGGAGAGGAGAGAGAAAAGGGGCAGCGCGCAGGGGTTGAAATTTTTTGAAACCCTAATCGACGTGGACTGACATGCAGACACGTGTTGCTCAGCCAGCCCTCTTCCCGTTTAACACGCTGGCAAACAAGCTGCACCCAATATTTTCTCGATTGGACCAAGCTAGACTAACCCCCGTGATGCGTAGACTAGGCGTTGCAATCACATAACGGGCAAAAGTTATATGAAGGGGGATCATATAATCCCTCGAGACATCATTCTTAGAAGGAAAAATTATCAAAATAATCTTAAATTTATTATCATAAATCTTTTATATTTATGTTAATTGACAAAAAACTTAGTCCAATCAATTGAATTAACATAAATACAAAAAAATTAGAATTCAATAGACAAAAGAAATATTTAAGACTTAATTGACATAATAATAATAAATTTAAGATTTTTTTTTATAATTTTCTCTTTTTAGGAGAGTTGGCTAGTTGAAGAGCATAAAATCTCTTAATATCCACAAATTCTTGGAATTGATTTTTGAAACGAAGTCCATGCGATAGGATTCTAAGCTTCGGGAGTTGGGTCAAGATGTCCCAACTGATGATGATATATTTATCTGAAGATCTGGAACCAAGGACTTTGGTAGTAATGGAACACTGAGGAAAGAATTGAATTGTGATGGGTTTACTGCGATACTTGGTGGCAAAAGTATCACCAGAAGCGGAATTGAAATACCTGGTGTATGGTTTCCAAAATTCTTTTGGGAGGATCTTTGTGTCCAGGATGGAAGAACTGGCTCCAGTATCTATTAGTGCTACAAGAGGGATTGGTTTGTGGTATTTGGACAAGAGAATATGGATAGGGATGTATGAGTGATGGACTGGTTCAGTGATCTGGATCTCATCTGGAGAGTTTGGAAAGAAGGTGAACATGTCGTTTTCAGAATCTGAGCCTGAGTCTGGGCTGTATGTTTGGATTGCACATAGAGTGTCTTCTGAAGGTTGATCATCTAAAGAGAAGACAGACTCAATATCAGAGTCGTCAAGCTGAACACCAGTGCTCTTGGTGATTTTATCAATCAAGTGGCTTCCTCCTTTCTTCGCCTTTGGACAATTTTTGGCAAAATGTCATTTTTTGTTGCAGACATAACATTTGTCTTTGCTCTTTTTCTTGGAAGAGCGATGATGGCGCTTGCGCAAGAATTTCCACTTTCCTTTCCCTTTTCCTTTGCGCTTCTTATTGAAGGAGAAACGTTTAAAATGTCGCTTCTTTTTGCAACCTGTGCGGAAGGATCTGAACAATCCTTGGGGCATTTGATCTTCAACTCTGGTTTTAAGCATGCTTTGTCAAGATGCCTATTTTCCTTGAGATAGCTACGGAAGGCTTCTCGGCGAAAACAGAGTTCTTCAATAGCAATGTGGATAGCCTGCTGGATTTCACCAAGAGTGGCTTCCGTTATGCTTTTCTGTCGCTGTTAGAGAGTTTTTTCTGCAGCCTGGCTGACTTCTTTTGGGATGAACGCCAAAAAGATTGGTTTAAGATTACAATCTGCTCCAAGCAAATAGAATAACTTAATCATAGCTTGGAAGTGTCGATCAAGGTCTTTGCGTCGTAAAGAACAACACTTTCGTTTGAAGAACTCCTTTCGCTTGAGTTCTTTCGAATCTTCTGGCTTGCCAACGAAGTACATGTAGATAATCTGGATAGCATTATCCAGAGGTTGTGTCAAAAGGTACAGTTGGTCTTGTTCTAAGGCAGTATGCCACCAATCTTTAAGGGCTCCGGTAAACCTACTAGTGAATTCCAGGAGGATATCATAAGTGCTGGGTTCCGAAATATGCCTAGTGGTGAGCCAGGCATGGAATTCTTGGAGCCGTTCAGGCCACTTATAGTATGGAATATCATCCAAAGTAAAACAAACTTTGGAGGATGATGCAGTAAAAGTTTGAGTGGCATCGGGCTGGTTCTGATGGAGTACTTCTGGTTCGGAAGACATTTCTTCTTCCTTGATATTGTCTGCCCTGAACAAGGTTTCTTCCGAAGAGGATGATTCGATGAATATATCAGAATCAGAATCAGAAGAGGTTTCCACATGCCTTGCTTTGGATAGTTTGATGGCAGCAATCGAAGGGATTTGATGTCGGGGGAAGTTTTCAAGTGGATTAGAAATGGTCAAAGTACCAGATGGTTGAGTATTAGAAGGGTGCTCTGGTGTACCAGGTGGTGACACCGAAGACTCAGTGGGAGTCGGGCATTTCTTTTGCTTTTGCTTAAGCTTGCGGAGTTTTTCTCGAATAATCAAGAAATTATTCTGCAGAGGAGGGGCAGCTGAGCTTAAGACAGCAGCAAATGAAGAGGATGCCCCAAGAGGAGAAGATTCTGGTTTCAATGGTAAAGAGGGAGTAGGAAAAAAGGATTGGTCAACAGGAGTAAATGACTACTAGCTTTTGAGAATTTAGATCTGTCGTTTGAGCTTTTCAATTTCTGGTCTCTGGTCTTCTAGGTAATGGCTGGGGGTGTCTGCTTAGTCTCTAGCAGATGAAGCTTTTTTTGGAAGTCTTTGAGCATTTTCCATTGCCCCATCGCAATTCTCTCTTTCTTAGCCTTGCCCAAGCAAAGATCTATTCTAAGTTTGATCTTAAAGCAGGATTTTGGCAATTGGGTATTGACCCAGTAAACAAACCCAAAACCGGGTTCTGTATCTCAAATCAACACTTCCAATTGACAGTTGTTCCTTTTGGCCTCAAAACTGCACATTCTCTTTTCCAAAAGGCTATGTGCAAAATCTTTGAGCCCATCCTTCCGAACTCCAGATCTATATTGATGATATCCTTCTGTTCAGTCCTGATGAACAATCTCATTGTCAACTTTTGACACAATTTGTTGATATTGTCAAAAAGCATGGAATTATGCTTTCTCAAAGAAAAATGATTATTGCCCAAAAGGAAATTGAATTCCTTGGCATGCGCTTAAAAGAAGGAACCTACTGCCCTGAACCTTATATTGCTGATGAACTCCAGAAATTTCTTGAAAAGGATCTCAATACTAGACAAGTTCAGCAATTTCTTGGCATTGTGAATTATCTGCGAGATTTTGTTCCCCACATTTCCAAAAATCTTAGACCTCTTCAGAGAATGCTCAAGAAAAAAAATCCTCCTCCATGGGGACCCAAGCAAACTCAAGCTGTTTCTCAGCTTAAACAGATTTTGCAGCACCTTCCTCCTTTAAAAATCCCATCCACTGGCAAATGGATCCTCCAAACCGATGCCAGCGACAATTATTGAACAGCCATTCTTTTCGAAGAAATTGATGGGATCATGCATATTTGTGCCTACAAAAGTGATCGTTTCTCTCAAGCAGAAATCCATTACCATTCCACTTTTAAGGAGATACTTGCAGTCAAGTATGGAATCAAAAAAATTCAAATTCCACCTTATTGGACATCATTTCCTTGTTGAAATGGATATGTCCTCCTTCCCTCAGATGCTTAAGTTCAAACAGAAGCAAGTTCCCCATCCACAGTTGCTCCGATGGGCTGAATGGTTTTCCAAGTACCCCTTTGAAGTCAAACATATTCCAGGGACTAAGAATGTCCTTGCCGACTTCTTGTCCAGGCCAAAAGAACCAATTCAAGCTATTAACATGTATGTCAAGAAAGAACTTCTCTTAGAGACATATCGCACCACTGACATGCAGTGTGGTTGGCCAAGTCTTAAATACCCTCATAATATTCCACTGACGATTCGACACAATGTTTTTGAAAAAAAGGCTTCCAGGATTAATGTGGAAATATCATCTCTGAATTTTTCGTGAGCATGGTGGATTGATGCTTAGACCAGATGGACTCCATCCACAATATCCATTCATTCACCCTTTCCAATGGTCTCCTAATGATGAATTTCCAGAAGATCTGAAATGGTTGTTTTGGTACATGTTCAACCTGTACACCATAGTCATTGAATTTCCCATTAACAAAATTTTGCAGGTTTTTATCAAAGACGCAGCTGATCATGATCATAACCAGAAATATCTCTTAGACATTTTCACATGGTTTAAACCGCTCCAATACTGGAAGGAACTTTTCAAAGTCCAGAATCTTTAAGGAAGGCCTGAACCAGAGCAACATACTATTGTCCTGTTCTACCGACCATGGACATATTGCCATCCCACTAGATGGATTTCTGACAAACTTTCTGTTGCAGGAACTTCAAGTTACAAGCCCCAAGTTTTCCAAGAATTTGCACGAATTCACCAGACACTTTCTTACTCCATTACCACCAGCAGACTTGCATACCGAGAACTCCAGAGGATCCTATGTCAAGAAAATCGTACCATCCCACTAGAAGCATGGCCATCCGCACAGGTCCCTGTCTCCTAGGACCACCTTGAAGCTTGGGATCCCACGAGAGATCAGATCTAAGAAGCTCTCAATATCTTCAGACAAAATAATCTAGACTCCTCCACCCCCTATGACCCTTGGGGGACCACTTTCACAAGACCCTTGGGGAGACAGCCAAAATTACGCCCCTTTTCCCGGCTCTTTCTCTGATCCTTTCGGTGCTAGCTCCTCTCGTCCACCCAACCTGTCGGCAGAAGAAATAGAGAATCTCATCCGTGCTTTGAAAAGAGAAAAAGATGGAAGCTCCAGTCCATTAGATGTAGATGAAAACGCTCCACTCAAAGCACAGTTAGCTCATCATAGCTCTGATGATTTAGACTATGACTATAATGCTAGAGATGGGGCGTGGCCAAAATAGCCGCTACGAAATCACTGTAGCAACGGTCACTGTACACTGTTCACTGTTCATCCAGTCTGCTTTTACTGTAGCACCCGGCGAAAAATCACTATTTATAACTTGTCACGGGATTTCTTTAGGACTCCCTATGTTTGTAGCCCATAAGTGGCTAGTATGTTCCCATAATTGTCTCCGAGCATGGCCAGTCTGCCCGCTCTTGTCGTTTGTATCCTCCTCTGCCTATATAAGAGCAATGAGTCTCTATTGTAAAAACCAGAAAGTGAAATAAGAAGTGTGTTGTGTACTCTACTTCCAACATGATCTTCTAAACACTCCCATTCTCTTCTAGTTCAGAACGATGGTTCTGAACAAACACTATGATTGAGAAAAATCCTGGAGCATGCTCTGCACTTGCCCTTAGGGATCTTGTGCATCAGAATTTTCGATATCCTAGAGTTTACTATGGTCTAAATTCATAGTTTGAGAAGGAACTTGGTGACTGACAGGCAGTCCATATTGAGGCCAAGAAGGGCCATGTGTGGGATAGCATACTTGTCACAAGTTTGCAACTCAAACTTGCTTGAATTTAGTAGAATTATAAAAGAAAAGAACTTAGTCATGAAAACTTTGAAGTTTTACCGATACTTTTTATAAGATTTAATGACAAAAGGTATGTGATTGCAATGGTATTATCATGGAAGGATCAACCCCCTAAAAGGATCATACAAGCTCCCATTGAAAAGAATGTGTCTGAGATCCAAATATATAGATGTATGGAGACATACGGACCCCAGGAGTGCCACAACTTGGCACGGAGGGACACTTAAGTGTCATAACTTACAAACGGTATACTTAAGTGCCAAAATCGGAGCAAAATGGATCACTTAAGTGCCAACGGCGAGAAAATCCGACCAAAGCGCCACGTGTCCATTTTCCGGCGACTTCATTTCTTTGCAGGAGCATTTTTTTTCAAAATAAAAAATCCACGTGCTAATTTTAATAAAAAAATTTGTCCACGTCAGATTTTAAAAACTTTAAAATCGATTTTATTTAAAAAAAAAAAAAGAAGGAAGAAGAAGGAGGGGATCGGCGAGGGCTGTGCAGCCCTCACCGCCACCGCCGTCGCCGCCCCACCCTCGCCGGCGGCCACCAGCGACCCCGGCCGACCCTCCCCACCGTCGCCAGCCCTTCCCGGCTAGGGTGGGGCGGCGAGGGCTGCACAGCCCTCGCCGATCCCCCTCCTTCTTCTTCCTTTTTTTTTTTTTATAAATAAAATCGATTTTATAATAATATTTTTTATTATTTAATATTATTTAATTAATAAATTTTTATAAATCCACGTCAGCCAAAATGACGTCGTTTTGGCTGATTTTTCACCGATTTAGTGTTTCTGACGAGCCACGTAGGCAAGAAAATTAATAAAAAAATGCCACGTAGGATTTCTGGCAAGGTTCCAACCACTTGGCATTTAAGTGATCCATTTTTTTTGAAAAGTGGCACTTAAGTGTATCGTTTGTAAGTTGTGGCACTTAAGTGTTCCTTCGTGCCAAGTTGTGGCACCCCCGCTGTACTTATGCCAATGTATGGACATCATGGATTTCCAAAACCAGAGATAGAGCATGGCATGATCGGATGGTTTGGGAAAATTTTCATTTGGCGGACAAGTTAATGCCAAATGAATTCCAAACCCATTAACTTTAAACCCATCAAATTTCCTGCTTCCTTCCCACGTGGAAATAAAGCTCATAGATCACCGTAATGCAATGCTAATGCGCCAGCCGCTGATTCATAAAAGACGCTACACTAGATGGCCAACATGTGATGAAACAAAATTAGAAGAAAACGCAGGAAGTTGATCATCAGCTCGACCAACATCCTCAAAGAGGATGTCATGAAAAAGCTCGATTTTGTTACGGGCATTTTGTATTTTTACAAATTTGTGTGGGATTTTGATTGTGTAGCCCAATCCGTGTGACTTAATGGCCAGAAGTCGGGATCTAATTATGCGGCTATAAAATATTACCCAACTTTCTAGTACATAAATAAGACGTTATAGGGAGATCTGAGTAAGTCTTTAAATTACTTTGTCGGAACTCTGGGACGTACCGACCAAAAAAAAAGGGACTCGCGAACATGAAATTCCGAGGTATTCTTACGTTAGAAGAGAAGAAAAATATTCTCTTACCAACAGAGAGTGCAATACGCACAAGCACTGACACTTTAAAATAAGGAACGCAACCTAATTAGGAAGGGATTACTGCAAACAGCCTTCTTAGGTAGCAATACCTTGAAGGAGGATAGCCCGATGTAATGGCTTTCAATTGCCCATGATCCTTTAATAGGTCCCAAATTGAAGGCCTTATAGATGTGCTTTTGCTTAATAAAGTGCAGATGAGACACCGGGTGGGTTATCGGTCCAGTTTTCATTTTTGCCAAGAAACATATCTTAAAATCTGCTGTGGTAAATAAGGTATGGGAGGACATTTTTCCCAAACACGCAAGCCCAATTTGGACCCAAAAGTATCTGGTTTGCTTCGGGTCAATCCGCATGTGAAGAATCCTTTTATTTTCTTGTGCTTGAATCCTAATTGAAATTTTGGAATGGTGAGAAATATGATCAAAATAATTCTAATAATCTAGGCAGACCAAGACTACATGACTAAATTTGTTTGCTAAGTCAATGACAAATTTTCTATCGATTGTTCAAAAGATTTTGTTAACGAAAATAATTACTTAAGATTGTCATATCAATAAGTTAATTTGCTACGCAAATCTTAATATCTCCAATACTGCTCAAGCAATTCACAAGTAGGGCTGAGTTGACCCATTTTTTAACTAGGCTTGACTCCATTTGCTTGAATGATAGTAAGAAATTTGGAATATGCATAACATTCAGTCTTGTCAGTCAACATATGTGTAATATCCTAAAGAAATATATAATTGATATAACTTTCGAAAAATATCTCTTTTCAGGAGTCACTTTAAAAATCAGAACTTTATTTCATTAGTGTTTTTCCAGGTAATTGCTCACTTTGACTGAAAAATTGGACATCTCTTTTGTGAAGCTTCCACCCAGATCGTCCTTGTCCACTTTTATTATTGATATTCATCAAATGTTGTTCTTAGTTTCAGACCAAATTTACAAAAATTGCCTGTCATTTACTGACGACTAGCTGAGCGCTTGCCAACTCGATCGTAGACTATAAACAAATCCTTGGTTTGTGGAGGGACGAAAGTCACCCCCAAGTCTTTACCAAAAAAAAAAAGTCACCCCCAAGCAAATACCTAATTTACTAAAACTGAAGAGGGAGGGAGAAAATGGTCATTTGATCCTAAATTCATTGTGCAAACATATTTTAATCATTGAAAAAAAATTATGTATTGCAATATCCTTTTCTATAAAGAAAAGTAAATTCTAGATGCTAATTTATCTTTAGGCAGGGCTGTGCATAAAGTGGCCGCCCACTTTGACCTATACCGTTGTAAGTATTTATTCTATTCTCACCAGTAACTATATTTTATTCCTCACGCGGCTCAGCAGAGACCAGCATGAGCTTCTCCCCATTTTCCTGATCCTTTCGTTCTTCATCAGAAGGCGCCTTTGCTTGTGCAGCAACGGGGCCGGAGCTTCAGTCTCCTCCTTGTTACGTATCTTTTGTTCGTGCAGCAACGGGATCGGAGATCAAGTCCTCCTCCGTGTATGTTTCTTTTACCCCCTCATGTATGCCTGTCTGAATTTCCTGTTGCGACTCTATTATAGATTCTTGACCTTTTAGTCTGGCTAAATTTCCAGATCTTGTATTTCCGTAAGAAACAAAGAACACTTCAATTGTTAATTGGCCCAATAAAGAACAGAAAATTAAGCACTAACTCGTACCAAAATCATATTTGGTCCTGTTTCAGAAACAACTGTTGTGGAATTTTTTTTTTTTTTAAATATAAATGTCGGAATGTGTTCTCATAAGATAGTTCATGTTTCCGGTGAGCACAGAATGGAAGACTTTCAATACTTTATCAAAAATAAATTGCATAATTAGCTGAGTGGTCAGTCAAGTGCCTCGTCAGAAATGCCTTAGATCTATGTCTGAACTACATCGCAAATCTCAACTCAAACTAGCTTTGGAAGCCACCGGTCAAGCCATACTTGATGCTTGTAAACTGGAGAGTTTACCATTTATCCTTAGAATGAGTTTGTAGAGAACCCCGAGTAAATGGAAAAACTTGAGGGCGCAGCTGACCCCGGGCCATGAAATTTTGCTGTAAGCCTAGTCAAGGGGCGAGATTAGGGGCTGAAGGGAGCGTGCATGATGGAGAGATTACCCAAGATAGAGTACGCACACCCATGAACACTGAACAAGAAAGAAAACCACGTTCCCAAAGAGAAGCTAACATTGAAAAAACAACAGAAAATAGTTACAAATTTGAAGAGCAAAATTTCCAGAGCCCAAATAAACATGTTTTCTTCATATCCGAGAACGAAAGAAAATTTGGGCAGAAATGAGGGTGGGGGTCACTGAAGCAGGGCCTGTTTCCAAAAGATTTCGGGATTGACGAAGACTTTTGACTTAATTTCCAAGTCCAAAATTAATTAAATATCTTACAGCCCCGAAGCCATTATTCACCCAAAAGGTCTTCCTTGAAACATATCTGCTCATTTTTTTGTGGGATACAGGGGAAAATGCCCAGAGAGAAGGACCCCTTTCGGGATCATGTAGAGTTCCTGCAGAACAACAAGTGGAAGTGTAACTTCTGCAACAAGGTTTATGGCGGAAGTGTAACCCGGATCAAGGCCCACTTAGCCGGAGTTGGAGGATTTGGGATCAATGACTGCAAGGACGTCAGCGACCGAGTGAGATCGGAAGCCAAAAAAGCGCTGAAGAGTAAAGGAATGGAAGAGTCGAGCAATGGAGCGGAAGGCAATGTTGAAGAGGGTCCGCATCTGCCTGTGACTGCGAACAATGAAGATGCCTGGAGAGAGACTTTATTCACTGCCGCACCGGACCTGAGCTCTGATGTCATAACCTCTGTAGGTGCAAGTTCATCAGCCTTTCCTCCATTGCCTGGGCCGAATTTGCCCAGTCAGTCTCTTCCGGCTGAAAGCATGAACCCACTGAGGGATTCATTCTGGCCACAACAACCTCAATTGACTCAATCCCATGCTGGTGATTCTTACACTCAGCCGCAGAATTTTAGTTATCCCATCAGCCGTCCAGATCTCGCACATGAAGCTTTGACTAACATGCCATCCCCACAGGATGCAGAAGAGGGAGAACCCAATACGGAGGTTCCGCAAGGTATGTGCATCGCCAGACTCACCACATGTCAAAGCTCATGCATGACGCTTAATTTGCCCTCTAATATCCAAATGCAACCTATCACATGCAAAGATTGAGGCAAACAATAAACTCGCACAAATAGCTGCTTGTAAAATGAGCTCACTTGATCAGTTAACTTTCCTTGCTAGTGGGTGGGTTGACTTTGGAGACGAAGAATTATATCAGTTCCCATAGGCATCGGTTAAATTTCAATCTCATATACCTAAATTGTGAACTTCATTTCATATTTCATCCATGTTTCCATAATGAATTACCAAAAGTACTTCCAAATTAAAAAAGATGATGCATAGAAGGGGTAAGCATGCATTTGGTAAGCACTTTCCAGTCTTCAGAATAATTTCAATGTGCTGAGGGGACTGATATTGTCTTGACAACTTTATAAAATTCATTGAAATTATGTTGATTTCTCCTTCAACGAGTCCAAATGCATACTGATCTCATATTTCTTGGCCTAGCAACACAATTCATGAAAATTAATAACACGAAATTTTAATTGGAAATAAAATAACAACTGAATAGTTCAAATCACAGGTTTGTATGCTAAATATTGTTAGTGATTTAAAATAAAGTGCTGCATAAAAAATATTTCATGTGAACCTTTGATGTCTGTAAACTACACAAAGATAGGAATTATCTTTGATCATATCTAAATACTCTAATTTCAAACTTAAAAGTATTAGATGAGCCTAAAATTTGAATTGATGGCTTCTTGACGGATAACAAGATATGTTATAGCAGAAAAGAAGTCATCATAGACAAATGATTTTTATTTGTGGTTCTGAATATAATAAGTTATATTGTTCTCTCTACTAATATTAACATATAGAATCTATATAATTTATTGTCATATGAAGAGAGAAAAAGTGAGGAATCCTTTTTGTAGTTAGACTGTTTACTCTAGTCATTGCTTTTCTTTTTGTCCTCTTCAAAGTGGCTCCTTAAGCTTTCAACTCTTTGAATTCTCAATAGTAATCTCTTTTATTTCTCATTAAACGAATAACATGTTTCTCTAGAGTTCTTTTCTTTTCTTTTTCTCTTCCTTTGTTATATGTAAGATGCGACCTTCTTTTCTATATTTCATGAAAAAAATGGCATCTCTTCCTGGTAACGTTTTTTTCTTCTTTCGTTATATGAGAAACCTCTAGAATTTAATGTAATGTAGGAAGATGATATCAACTAACCCTCTTTTTTTCCTCTTGACAAATAAGAAATACTAAACACAATTCAAATATTCAAAGAACTATCTTATCGAATGCAAAATTGATGGATGATGCTCTGATTTGAAAAAGAAATCATAAGCCATAAATTTCTTAATTGATTTGCTAATTTATTGATGACATGTGTGCTATAATAGTATATAAGTCTTTTAATGTTATTTTTTTCTTGGATCAACTTTTAGTGATCATTCTTAATTTTTTTTTCATTGGATAACATTAGCTATTTTAAGAAATCAACTTAAAATACATGTGTTCTCATAAAAAAATCCACAATACATTGTTTTCATTATATGTCGAGTTGATGATCCCCTAAGAAGAGAAAAAATCATAAATACATCGTTTTTATTCCTATATTTTATCAACAATAACTATTTTTCTTAAATTTTGTATTGATTTGCTACTCTCATTGCGATTTTTTAATCTCTTAAAAATTTTCAAAACAGATTGCATTTCATACAATATTCAACTTTCGAAAAAAATTTAAAAATTCATTGACATGTAGATTCTATTGGTTCATAAAGATTATTGTTATCCAAAACCTAATGGTTCTAGCAAAATTTATGATTAATTTTCAACGCTTTGAGTTGAAAAATTATAAATATCTTATTGGTAATTTATGATTGCAAGTATATCTAAAAGTTTTATCTCCTATAGGCTGTAGTTATTGTGCTATAAGTTTACAATGTAGATAAGCAAATCTTATAATTCATACGGTACTCAACTTTACAAGAATTCTGAAATCTCATTGAAATCCATGTAAGACTCAATTGCTTCAAAAGCTCATTATAATCCGTAATATTTTAAGCTCCTATAATCGATCTCATTGTTGTTATAAATGCAATGGCAAACCTTGTTTCCTCCAATTTTAATCATTGGCTCTTCCAACTCTTTTTCGGAATAAATCCTACCTAAATGAGGGGCTCATATCATTGGTTATGAAAGGCAAGTGAAGATTTGCTTCATGAAACTGATACTTGGTAGCTTTACATGTGAAATGCAAAATAATCAATTTGAAGTGCGAATGAGAGAAAAGAAAAAGCCATGACAAGGTGTTTTAAAAAATGAGATTTGCAGCTACTTAGATTAGGAAGGAGGTGGTTATTGCCTTAAGGAGAAAAAAGGGAAAGTAGACAGTTATTGTAGGCAAGTTTCGTTAATAATTTGCTAGTTATTTCTCATATGATTAGAGAACAACCCATGTAAGTCTATGTTTGTGGGCTTTATTAGATAAGTCTTCTTATTTTGTATCATAATGATGGCAGAACTTAGTTCAAGTCCCATGCTATCCAAATGACACAAGGACATCCATCTAAGAAATCTTCCACATTTGTTAAATATGTGTGCAGAAGATATAGCACTTGTACATATAACTATTTTCTGACAGCTTACGATAAATAATTTGCTCTTTCAATGATTCATACTTACCTCCAAATCATCCTTTGATTGGTTGTTTTCATAGTCAAATGCCACCTATATGAGACTTTAACTAACAACACCTTCAATCATCTTAAATTTAAGTTATATGAATATTGCTTGTTTTCATATTTTTGAATAAGTATAGTTGGAATTGTTGGGACACTAACGAAAGTGCAATATGATAGAGGCTAGCAATAGAAGCACAAAGCACGTGTGCAATATATTATAACAATAATCAATAAGAGATTAAGGGATAAGAGAAATTGCACACGAATATTATAGTGGTTCGGCTTATATCAAGCCTACGTCCACTCTCCAAACGATCAGCCAATAGGCTGGATTTCACTATATGATCAAAGGTGATTACACACTCTTGAGTGTTAGCACTTGGTGATGATATGTCTCACAAAGTCACTCTTTTTTGTAATTCACTAGGATCACTCAATTACGCACTTTTTCAGACAACTAGTGAAGAATTGAATCAGCCTTGGAATATATTTATCCTCTCTATCTCTTCTAGTCACATCCTCTCCTTATATACTCTCCAAACCACACTCGACCGTTGGTTCTTTCCTTGAGAGATTAGTTTTCCCTTTCCTTTCTTGGACAGACTTCATAAGGTAAGTCTTTTTGACCGTTAGAGGTAGATTGGATCCCCTTAGATTCTGTTCGCCCATACAATCAGAATCCGGGCTTCCATAAGTGTTACATCCTTCTTTGGAAGTTGTCTTGATGATTGATCTTGTTGATCAATATAAATATGGTAAGTGAAAATCATGACCGTTGGTGATCTTATCCTGTAGTTTCATTCTGAGTCTAATAGACTTATGTTCTGAGTCTGCTTAAGTTTTCTGTCTGGTATGGTCAGACTTAGAAACTACGTCTACTCGGGTCTTCCGTCTAGTACGGACAGACTCAAAATCTGCGTCTCTTCATCCAAACGTCTGCTCCATCCAGACTCAGAGACTTCCTGTGCTTCTCCGTCTGCTTCATCCAGACTCAGAAGCATATGTTAGTAGCTTTTGATTTATTTTGTCATCTTCAAAACATTATAAGGGATTTCCCTAACAATCTCCCAATTTTTGATGATGACAAAATAATCTCTGAATATGTAGATATGCAATTGATAAATCAAAGTATCATAAGCACATAATGCAATCTCCAAAATTTTATATATTCAATGAATGTCATTCAAAATAGGAGATTATAAAATAGAAGATAGTTGATAAATTGAGCAAAAGAATATATAGAAATAATTGCAGCTCAATATTATGCACTAAATAATATAAACCAATTAGCACATATGCATATATATATTCTCTCCCCCTTTTTGTCACAATCAAAAAGCGATAACAATGAAAAAGGGTGTCACGTGGAGAATAAATTCACATAATATCTTTAAATATGTATGAGGCATGAAACACAAACTTTAAAGATACCATGTTGATACGAACATAAAGAATATTCAATACAGCTCATATATATCAACAACAATCTGCCAAGGAAAGATATGGATGATATACTTACCAAATTATGTCGAACACAATTTACATTTTCTTTCCTTAGTAATCAAAATCAAGATCAATTAAAAAATATGCCATACTTGATCAATACTCCCCCTCAATTTGTTGCCTTTTCGAAATGATCACGATTCTCCCCCTTTCTTTTTGTACTCACTTTCTCCCCCTGTCCTTATGACAGTATTTGCGATAATACTTATTGCAGCTTGTGCACGTTGAATAAAATGTTGTCCCTTTATTTCCTTTGTAGTAGCAACATTCGCAGCATTCATTTGCTTTTGAAGTTTGAGGTATAAGTTTGTTTTCTTCAATCAAGCTCGCCTCAAATTTAATCTGCACAAACTTAACAAACTTTCTGCACAAATGCATTGTTATAATATTTCACGTAATATATAATGCCCTTTCTTGCGAAATAAATTGAATAACATATATGACAATATAAAAAATTTAATTCAAAGCTATTCAACCTTTCATATGACACATTAGGGGCCTACTCAATAATATGTGAGAATTTTTGTGCAATGAGTAGAATTTCTGAGCCTTCGAAAATAGTATAAAATCTCCATAATTTCGGATCAAGCTTTCACAACCTCTTAGGGAAAGATATTTTGCCACTTGCAAATTCTTGTAAAATAGATAATAATCTTTGCAAATTATAGAAAATATCACGCACATACCTTCCTTCAATTTGCGCATCAAACTTGCCTGATATAAAATATCTTCTAAAATTATAGCAAGTGTATACAATAATATCTTTCAAAATAAAAGGGATTTCCTTAAGCATAAATTTTAAAAGGATATTATTGATGCGATACCAAAAGGAAAGTAGATATTTTTATCACGTGCTAAATCAAGTAATCAAAATGTGCAATATCTGACACGTGAGTCATAAAAATTTTGAAAGGCAGTATGATAAATATGAAATACTTTATTTCCTTACCCAAGGTATATATTTAAAATATACCATTGAATTAGAAAAAGATCCTTATCAATCATCGCTTGAGATCTTTTTCTGATTGCTCAATGATTTGCGTAGATTTGTAATCATGCTTCTTTTGTAAAATTTCCTGCAGCAAGCTCTTTTTCTTTTGCTATCCATGAATTTGGATCCTTTCTTCACGTTAGAGCACAAATAGAAAATTTTCATAAAAACTCAACGATCATTTGCTGACTCATTTCAATATAATATTTTAGGGAGAATATCTTGTATAATATCTCGTAAAACAAATTTTTGTTTTGCAAAAATGTAACAGAATAAGAGAGCATAAAATCCGATCAAATAATCATAATTATCTCTAAGCAGGATATTAAATCGTATTAAATCAGATTCTAATTTACCGTAACATAAAAAAAACATTATGCACAAAAAAAAAAAATTCTCACTTCCTTACCTTTATTACCTGCAAGAAAACAATTTATCTTTTCTTCGGTACCCAAATGAATTTGGGTCCATTTCGGTTAGAGGAAGCATCAAATTTCCAATTGATTGACTTGGATTTCTTCCAATCAAGTGGACATTGTTGCTTAAAGTGATTATGATCACCACAATTCGAGCAATTAAAATATTGAGATCCAACAAGCTTAACAAATTGCTTACCAAGATGATTTCGATAATTGTGGATCGAAGATTTGCGCCGCAATCTCTCCTTTACTTTCGGAAATCATTCTTGATCTCACTATCCTTCTCGTAATCGAGGCCGGATTTGTTGTAGTGCGGCATTTGTATGGAGAGGACATGCTCTAATGTCTTCGAGCCAATAGAAAATTTCTTGCAAATTTTCGGAATTTCTTCCTTATAGGAATCATTTTCCTTTTGCAAAAAATCTTTCTCTTCCTTAACAAAAGAATTCTCCTTTTCCAGCTCAACGATCCTTGTCTCATTTGTAGAATTTTGCTCTCTCAATTTAGAGATTTCTTTCTTCAATTCAGAGATCTTTTTCAACGCTTTCTTATGTTCTGTGCATAATTCTTCAAAAAGATTATCATCATCAAGAATAGGATCTGAACATATTACCTTGTCTTCTTCAAATTCAATGTCCGCCATTAAGCATAAATTCTCATCATCGCTGAATTCACACTCGATGTCGCTCCACGTCTCGGCTTTCAAAGCTTTAGTCTTCTTCTCGAATTTCCCTTTCCTTTTCTTGAATAAAGGACAATCGGGTTTCTTTGTGGACTTCTTCCCTTTCGAATTGCTTCTTTTTCTCACAAGGTGTTTAGATTTTTTGATCAACGACCTCATCTCCTCATCGTCATCTTTTTCATCTTCCTTAGAATCTGCCTCATCAAAATCAGCTTTAGATTTTAAAGCAATTAACTTCTTACCTTCTGGATCTTCATCATTTTATACGTTCCGCTTCATAGGATTGCAAAGTTCCAATAAGTTCATCAACAGATAAAGGCGAAATCCTCAACGTTTCGCGGATAGAAGTCTTAACGTTGTTCCAATCTTTCGATAAGCCTCTCAAGAGCTTGTTAACCTTCATTGGTCCTGAGATTGGCTGACCTTGATATGTAAGTCCATTCACTATTACGGTGAATCTGCTGAACATATCTCCAATGGATTCTCCTGGCTTCATCTTGAATGATTCGTATTGCCCAAATAGAATATTTACTTTAGTTTCTTTTACACGATCAATACCTTCATAGGTAACGTGCAGCCTATCCTACACTTCTTTTGCTGTTTCACAAGAAGAAATTTGGTTATATTCATTCGGTGATAAAGCACAGTAAATTGAGTAGATAGCTTTTGCATCTAGTGCTTCTCTTTTTGATATCTCCTTTTGAGATAGAGTGATTGAAGATTGAAGCGTTTTGCCATCTGCTTTTCTAGTAGATGCTGACGCAACATTAAAATTGATTCCTTTCTCAACAACATCCCATTCCAACAGATCCTTAGATCTTAGGAATGCCTTCATTTTGTTTTTCCAGACATTGTACTCTTTCCCATCAAAGTAAGGTGGTCTGGTAATGCTTTGTCCCTCAATCAGACCCGGTGCAAAAATACTAGCCATGAAAGATCTTTAACTCTGAAGTAATAAACACTTCAAGATACTGAGCACGAGACTCTGATACCAATTGATAGAGGCTAGCAATAGAAGCACAAAGCACGTGTGCAATATATTATAACAATAATCAATAAAAGATTAAGGGATAAGAGAAATTACACACGAATATTATAGTGGTTCGGCTTATATCAAGCCTACGTCCATTTTCCAAGGAATCAGCCAATAGGCTGGATTTTACTATGTGATCAAAGGTGATTACACACTCTTGAGTGTTAGCACTTGGTGATGATATGTCTCACAAAGTCACTCTTCTTTGTAATTCACTAGGATCACTCAATTACGCACTTTTTCAGACAACTAGTGAAGAATTGAATCAGCCTTGGAATATATTTATCCTCTCTATCTCTTCTGATCGCATCCTTTCCTTATATACTCTTCAAGCTACACTCGACCGTTGGCTCTTTCCTTGAGAGATTAGTCTTCCCTTTGCTTTTTTGGACAGACTTCATAAGGTAAGTCTTTTTGACCGTTGGAGGTAGATTGGATCCCCTTGGATTCTGTTTGCCCATACAATCAGAATCCGAGCTTCCATAAGTGTTCCATCCTTCTTTGGAAGTTGTCTTGATGATTGATCTTGTCGATCAATATAAATATGGTAAGTGAAAATCATGACCGTTGGTGATCTTATCCTGTAGTTTCATTCTGAGTCTAACAGACTTATGTTCTGAGTCTACTTAAGTTTTCCGTCTGGTACAGTCAGACTCAGAAACTGCGTCTACTCGGGTCTTCCGTCTAGTACAGACAGACTCAGAATCTGCGTCTCTTCATCCAGACGTCTGCTCCATCCAAACTCAGAGGCTTCCTGTGCTTCTCCGTCTGCTTCATCCAGGCTCAGAAGCATACGTTAGTAGCCTTTGATTTATTTTGTCATCTTCAAAACATTATAAGGGATTTCCCTAACACAATAATGGGACGATAGATTGTCATGCATTGCCTCTAAGCCATCAATAATATGTGTTTTAGTTTTTTTGTTGTGTTATTAGTTACCATTGCATTTGAGTGACGTCTAAATGTATCGTCCACCAATCAATGATCTAATTGAAAGCAATTATAGCTCTTTTTGTTTATAAAACAATTGGGACATTAGTCTTTGTACATTCGATGTGGAAATGAGGTATCTCTCATTTTTATCAATATTAATTTCAAAAATCAACTTAGGGTCTGGTTGAGGGGACTTTTATTACTTTTAACTTTTGTCGTTGATCTAAATTTTTTTAGTATTGTGCTGCTTGAACTTTTCGAAAGAATAGGTACATAAATATTAGCATCTATATAAATATATAATTACAAGCTCTTTCTCGAGGATTGCCTTTAAGAGTGACCCATAAGAGTCTAAAGTGCAAGAGAATGGTTATAATCTTTTCTTGTACTCTCCACTCATTTTGCCATCAACTAGGATTGCTAACCCCATTCAATACCATGAGTTTCATCTTGAAAAAGAAGATTGATTTAACAATTTTTAATGTTGCAAATTAGCAATTATTGGAAATTCTAACATTTTTTGTGATTCTTCCTATAAAGTATTTCTTCAAAATATTTTATTATTTTATCTCAATATTACAGTAATGCAGTTTATTTTGTTCAAAGCATTAAGATTCATATAAAATATGATACATTTTAAGGGGTAATTTATGTTAAAACACACACTTCAATTTTTGTATTTGTATATTAATATAAAATATAGGGAGAACCATACAGGCCTAAATATCAATTCAACCCATCCCATGCAGGCTGAAATATTAGTTCAACCCATCCCACAGACACCCTAAGACACAAAAGGCTCAACCCAAACCTGCAACAACTAAACCCAGCAGACCCAAAACTGGAAGTAGAATTTAAGCCCAACGTACCTCAACTATACCCTCTCATCAACCTATTAAGAGGCCAAGCCAAGTAACAAGATCAGTGCTGGCCCAACCCCAATATACCTCTAGCCCAACGATGCCCGCCTCGGCTGCCACACCATCATTTGATCCTTTATTTACAATCTTATACTTTATCAATGGTTTTTTTTTTGCTCTGTTACCTTATCTAAGTTCATTTTGACATAATGGCTGGTTTCTTCTTTTCAGAAATCCATTTTGTTTTATGAACAATATCTTTCCATAAAGTATTAAAAGTATATCCTTAATGTTAGATGCAAGGACAAAGGATGCAGTCGTGGTTAGTCGACTAGGTAATTGTGGGCTTGTCAATGAGAATATGACATCTCTGAAAAGAAAGCAGGGAGAACAAAGCAATCAAGAAGTCATCAACAACTGTCGTCGCTGTAGCTTCCGAAAGTTGTCAACAACACATGCTACAAGATGTAGGAAAAGTTCACCCTTGTTAACAACAGAGCTAGTAGGCATAGAAAGTAAGATGACAATAAATACAATTTGCAACTATTTAATGGAGGATGAGATTGTCAAGATTGGCATTTATGGAATGGGGGGAGTTGGCAAGACAGCCATTTTAATGCATGTCCATAATAGAGTACTAGAGAATCCTACCTTCAATGATGTGTTCTGGGTCACTATACCTCAGGAGTTTAGCATTTATGAGCTACAAGACGAGATTGCGAATGTAGTTGGACTAGACAATCTCTCAGAGTGTAAGGACGTGAAGAGGAGGGCGTGCACATTGGATGGACACTTGAAGAAAAGGAAGAGATCTGTGTTAATGTTAGATGGCTTATGGATGCACTTTGAAGTTAAGGATGTGGGAATTCCACTTGAAAAGGGTGGTCTTAAGTTGGTATTGACAACTCGCTTACTAGATGTATGTCATAAAATGGTTTGCCATAAGCAAATCAAAATAGAACCTCTAAGTTGGCAACATGATTCTCGGAGCCTTTTTTTAAAGGAACTTTATTTTGAGGAAGACATCACTTCAGAAGTTCAAAATATGATGCAGTCCATTTTGCATCACTGTAGGGGTTTGCCACTCAGTATCATTGAGATTGCAACTCGTATGAGGGGAGTAGAGAAAGTGCACGAATGGAAAGGCCTGTTGCGGAAATTAAAAGACTCGAGGTTCGAACTTGACATGTTTAAGGCACTGAAACTCAGTTATGTAAACCTCGGCGATTCTCAAGTGCGACAGTGTTTCCTGCATTCAATTTGCTTTGGAAAATACGATTATAATAAAAACGATTTGATAGAGTCTTTCATAGATGAGGGCTTATTAGATGGAATTGCCACCGGCAAGAGCAACAGGATGAGGGCAACATCATTTTGGACAAAATAGGTAAGGCTTGCCTGTGGGATGATAACATTTTCCGGTATGATGCAATAGTAGAAGAAGAAGAAGAAGAAGAAGAAGAAGAAGAAGAAGAAGAAGAAGAAGAAGAAGATGCAATAGAAGAAGTAGAAGAAGAAGAAGAAGAGGAGGAGGAGGAGGAGTGGGATGATCTAGTAAAAGGAGGAGGGCATCTGCATGTACACCCCCTGGTAAGAGACATGGCATTGCATATAGTGAGGAGCCCGGCTCACATGGTCAAGACCTTTATGGGATTGAAAGAAATTCCAGAGGAAAAATTCTGGACCGATTGTCTAGTGAAAGTCTTTTTACAAGGCAACAAAATAAAAGAAATACCACACGACATATCACCAAATTGCCCTAAACTTACGAGGCTATCATTGAATGATAATATGTTTTTGGAAGCTATCCACGAATCTTTCTTCAAGCATTTGAAGGGGCTGAAGGTTCTAGATCTTAGCAAAACAAAAATCACGGAATTACCGAACACTGTCTCTCACTTGGAGAGCTTGGAAGCATTGTTACTTCGAGAGTGTAAGAAATTACGTCATATACCTTGTGTACGAAAGTTGCGATCCCTAAGAAAGTTGGATGTTAGTGGGTCTGCAACGCTTGAAGAAGTGCCAGAGGGGATGGAGATGTTGGTAAAGTTGAGTTACCTTGACCTATGTGGCACAAAGATCAAAACATTATCAGAAGGAGTGTTGGGGAAGCTAGTGAACTTGCAATATCTAGTGATTGAAAAGGGGATGGCATGTTTAGGGAGAAATTTAAAGAAGGTGGAAGGACTCTATTGCTCTGTTCCAGATGTTGAAACATTCAATGCATGGGTGAGGTTTCTTGAGCAAAACGGCTCTCGACCATACAAACTATGGTTGAACGAATTAGGAGACGACATCTTTGAGGATATGCATGAGAGGCACATAATCATCAAAAGTTGTCATAGTATTGCGGCAAGGATAGATGGAGAAATTGGTGGGGATGGCTGCGCTTTACTTCCCAAAAATGTGGAAGTACTGAAAGTAGAACAGTGTGATGGAGTGACAAGCTTGTGCGAGGTAGGCCAACTTGATAATCTAGAGGAGCTGGAGATAGAGGAATGGGAGAAATTGGAGGAGCTGGGTGCTGTCCACTTCCCTCACCTACGAAGACTGAATATCACCGAGTGTTCCAAACTGAAGTATCTTTGTGAGGTGGGGCAGGGGCTTCCACGTCTACAATGGTTTAAAATCGAGGGCTCAGAGGAACTAGGGGGGATTAATATGGCGGCACATTTTCTTTATAATTTAGAAGTGTATAGGTGTCCTAAAATGAAGAGGGTGGTGGAATGGGCGTGGCTGGCCACTCTCCTTCCAAATCTGAGGTCCATTATAATAGGAAATTGCAAGAAATTAGAGGAGATAATAGGGGGCCCAGCAATGTCAATTGATGCAACTTCTCGTCTTACAAAGATTGAAATAGAAGGATGCAACAACCTGAAGAGGGTGCTAATGACGCATGGCATGTCGCTCCTCCTCCCTTTCCTCCGACATGTGTCAGTCAAGGACTGCAAGAGCATAGAGGTGATAATAATAGAGACCGTTCCCAACATACCGCAACCCTCCTTCTTAAATTTAACACACCTGACTCTATCGAATCTTCCGAAGCTAAAGAGCATATGCGATGGGACCATGAGTTGCTTTTCAATCCAATATATGCATATAACAAATTGTCCGAAGCTGCGGAGGCTTCCTCTGCTTGACGATGGGCTCACGTGTCCCCCTCGCTCTCCTTTGGAGATTTGGATAGATAAGCAGACGTGGCAGTCACTGGAGTGGGACCATTTCCTTCGCCTGCCTTCACTTCTTGGACACTTAGCCAGGGGATATGGTAAGTTACCAACAAAATTTTACTTTTCTTTTATCCTCACCATCTCCCGATGGCTCTTCCGGCCCTTATAAGGATCCACTCCCACGATGCAGTAAGTTTCCTTTTCTTTTTTCTTTCAAACTTTATCCCGCACTGTTATGCTCAGTGGGGATGACTTTGATACCTTAAAAGTTTGCAAAAGTCCTCACTCTTTTAACAACGGCAACAATCCCCGCCTTTTTTTCCCCCGGTTGTCCCTTAAAAATACTTCTTCCTTTTGGTAAATCATGACATTAAAATTGTCAAAATGTTGAGTCAATTCTTAAGTTCTATTTCATGAGATGGCCGAGTTTAAGAGAGCGTGTTAAATACTTTTGCATTTTCTTTTTGTTGCCTATTATGTTTTACCTCATCTAGTACTTCTATTTTCGCATTCAAGCTCCAATATGATTTTTTAATTAACCACTGTTCTTTAATCAAAAAATTAAACCTGTGTAAATAAGCCTTCCTTGTTTTTAGGAAGGAACACTTTTTCTTGGACTTCCACTTGCATATTTGCACATATTGAATTTCTTTCTATTTAATTTGATTAATTTCAATTGGTGAGGGAAGAATCTAATTTCTTCACATTCTTTAGATTCTCTCTTTAATTTGATATGTCAAAGAAATATCTAATTTCTTTCAATTGTTTTCTTTAAAACCTCGTGAAGAAGGGGTTCCCAATCGGCACGATCAAAGGATGCCTGTAACTATTAGTTGCAACGACATTGCGGCAAGGACATATGGAGAAATCGGTGGGGATGGCTGCGATCTACTTCCAAAAAATGTGCAAGTACTGACGGTAGGACAGGGTAGTGGGGTGACAAGTTTAAGTGAGGTGGGCCCACTGGAGAATCTAGAGAAGCTTACTATAGAGGGATGGGAGAAGTTGGAGGAGCTGGGTGCTGTCACCTTCCCTTACCTCCAGGGACTGAACATCATTTGGTGTTACAAATTGAAGCATCTCTCAGTGGAGGGGCAAGGGCTTCAACATCTACAATGGTTTACAATCTACGGCTCAGAGGAACTGGAGGGGATCGATTTAATTGCGCCCTCTCTAAACAGTATGGAAGTGTTGTGGTGTTCTAAAATGAAAAGAGTGGTGGAATGGGATTGGCTGGCCACTCGCCTTCCAAATCTGAAGTCCATTGAAATATCCCATTGTGAGAAATTAGAGGAAATAATAGATGGACCATTGCCAACCAAAACCACTTGTCTTCTTACAAAGATTGAAATAGAAAGATGCGACAACATGAAGGGGGTGCTGCTGACGCATGACGCGTTGTGCCACCTCCCTTACCTCCAACAGATTGCAGTTAAGAACTGCAAGGGCATAGAGGTTATAATAGGCGCTGCTCCCAATATGACGCCGCCCTCCTTCCCAAAGTTAACATGCCTGACTCTACGGAATCTTCCGAAACTGAAGAGGATATGCGATCATATCTTGAGTTGCGACGACATCCAATTTATTAGTATATTAAATTGTCAAAATTTGAAGAGGATTCCTTTGCAACTACACCTACTTGACAATGGCCTCCTTTCTCCTCCCCCCTACCTTGAATGGATTTTGATAGAGCCGGAGACGTGGCAAGCGCTGGAGTGGGACCATCCCCTTGCCCGTATCTCACTTGAACCCTTCATCAAGTTTATTGGTGAGTTACTCACAAGTTTTACATTTCTTTTATCCTCTCCATCTAGGGATCGATTTCTCACAGTGCGATAAAACCTCTTGTTTTTTTCCTGAACTTTATACCAACTGTTAGGCCCACTGCGTATTACTTTTATTATAGCTTGAAACTATATCAAAATGGTTATATTGTAATAAAAATGGCAATATTGTAACACTTAAAAGTGCCAAATTATCGAGCCTAATTCTTAAATTCTACTTTATTTGTGGGGAAAGTTTAAGAGAACTTGTCAACTACTTCTTTTTTTTACTTGTCTTTTTGTTGCCTTTTCTATTTTACCTCATCTAGTACTCCTACTTTCAATTTCGAACTCCTATTTGATTTTTAAACTAATCGATGTACTGTAATCAAAAAGTTAAACCAATGTAAATCAGTTTTTCTCATTTTTAGGTGTCGCTAAGCGAATGGGCCAGAGACAGAGATCATGTTTTTGTGAGCTCTTTCAAAATGCATTGACATAATAGATTTTCCATTAATAGTCATGTGGCACGATAATTTATATAGGACGATGATGTTCTTTGCAAATGACAGACAAAATTCAATCTTTCTACACCCAGAGCTTTGAAGCCGCAGATGATCAGCTGAGGATGATTTGTCTTCTGATAGCAATGGACATCAAAGTTATCGCCACTTCTACGTAGTCTTGCTCGACTGATTTTTAAAGTACCTCCGATTCCCGTGATGACATATGCTTAATTTATTTATGCCTTCTTGTCCTGTCCGTAATAAGCATCTCTATTTTTGAATTTCTCGGTTTGTTTTCCTGACCTGTCACTTGCCTTTGTTTTCGTTGCTTGAATGGATACTCTCTCAGGTCTCGACCAGATATGCCATAGTAGGTTTAATTTTTGAGTGACCACCTTGCAAATGTCTGGTTTATCTGTGTAGCATGTGTATTCAATATGTTATTGTTTATTTCCGTTGACATGACCCAACCTAGGATGCCTTTGTTAAAATGATGATTCTACAAAGCATAATGTTTACTTCCATTAAAAGCTCGTTTCTCTGACAGAAAAATTCTATAGTTCACCACTTAATTTTACGCTTTGTCTAATTTTTATACTTTTAACATATTTGATTAATCCCTTCCACTTTTATAAATTTTTTAATTAAATTCTATCCGGTGTCAAATCCAACCGAATCTAACTGAAGTGGCCTCCAATGACGTCAAAGTATGTCATGGATTTTTATTTATTTTTAATGTGGATGTCTACATGGGTGTTTACATTGGCTAAATTTTATCCACATCAAACTTTGATGTTTTGTACATGGCTATAAATTTTCTTCCACCTCTATGTGAACATCTGCACATTTTATCATCATACATTGGTGTTGTCTAGTGGCCCCATCAGCTGAATTTGTTCGAATTTGGTGTCGAGGGAGTTAATATAAAATTTTATGAAAGTAGGACTTGATTAGACATATTAAAGTATAAGAGCGTAATTAGAAAAAGCACGAAAGAACAGGAAAAGCAGACATTTTTCCTTGTCTGGGAGATGTAATTTTCTGCATGTTCAGCATAGAGTTGGTTGTGCAACCTCGTGCGAGTTGTCCCTTCGGCACTGGTCTTGTGATGGACTCAACCTTTTATTCCAAAGAACTGGTGGATCTGTGCTCTTGCGTAAAGGCAGGTGCCATTCATATTCACAATTTAGGATCAAAGTAAAATCATTAGTGGCCCAATGGTTGGACATACATGTTTTCTTTTTTGAACATGTCAATGGCAGGGTTAGCAATCGTGATCCTTTAGAAGTCACTATGTGTTGCCTGAACAACATAACCTAATACTCTCGTGTCAATGAAATTGATAGTTCCATTATGTGGAGTACAATGCCTTAATCTAAGAACAACTATGAGTCGGAGTACTGCATAATGTAATTCTCATCATGTGATGGCAATTGCTTTAAGGCAATAGAGATAGACTTGAAAGATGTACTCTTACAAACATCCTCTCCTTGTTTAAGAGGCCGATTCTGTCATTCTACTCTCTCACGTCCCAAAGGCATAAACAAGAAAAAGAAGACAAAAGAAAGGAGGAAGTGACCACGTGTTCCTATGGTTGATGCCATTGTAATCCTACATGACCCTTCAATTTTCCTACAATGGAATAAAAAAGTATCAAACGACCACGTTTGCCTTCATTGTGATTTGTCATTGTCGATGACTATTCCAACTGTTCCCTTCACAATGTGCATTCTCGATGCCAACCATTTAGTGACTTGGATAGTATTTGAAATACTTCCAATGAAAACTTGTCACTTGTGCTCATATAGGCGGTCACCATGTCTTAGCTCCTGTACTTGTCAACGACTTTGTGTGTATAAGATGATGCCCATACCTTATACACGTGGCTGTCACTTATCCCCTGCTCATATGCTACATATTTCTCACTCTCGTGCCAAGCATGTGCATATCGATGATCAAATCAATTTTTGGTGTCCATCCATAGAGTGGAACCCCACAAGGAAGAGCATGGAGGCAATGGAGGAAGCGATGTAGCCGCCTCGAGCGAAACACATAAGTGAAAGAAGTAGAAAGTGAACATTCCTACCGCCCGCGCTTCCTCGGGCTGATAGGCTTGGTGGATAGTACGAAACCACATAGGCCGACTCCGCCCGTGCTAAGTCCAGTAATTAAGCAAAGGAGGCAATAGGTAAATAATCCAGGGAGAGGGCCGTCAAGAAACTGAAGATGGCATTTAATATACAAACCACCATGAGAGATCCTTTTCTTCCAAAGGATGGGTCCGAGAGATGGCCAAACGTTCCAGCTCATGCAACATACGGCATAAGAAATCATCAGACTATGAATTCAATTGCTTAGAAATTGGACTATAACAATAAGCAGATACATAACAAACAGGAAACGTATCAAAAAAGTCTCAAACCTATTGCATTGATACCAATTCAATCATAAACCTTTTAAGTCCTAAATATTTTTACATTGATATCAAATCAGTCCATCCTGCTAATTTAGACTGGAATTTGCTATTGTGGACACTAGTTGGCCGGATGACGCTGACGTGGATATTTTTGATAAAATGTAATTATTTTTTGATTTTTTTGAATTTTTCCTTTTCCTTTTCCTTTTTTCTTTTGTTCCTTTCTCTCTTTTGTCCTTATTTCTCCCACCATTTTTTGTGATGGCCAGCGACGGTCGCCAGCTGCCGACGAGGGTGAGGCCCAAGATAACCTTGCTAGCCACAAGCAAGACCGGGGCTAGGCAAGGTCACCCCTCGTCAGATCCGACAAGCCTTGGGAAGCCCTCCCTAGCTTCTAGCAAGGGCTAGCCTCACCTAGATGAGGCCTCTCACCAACGCAAGAGGCTAGCAAGGGCTGGCGAGGCCACCCTTGCCACAAGGTGGCCTCGTCAAATCTAGTGAGAGGTGGCCTCACTGGCCTCTAGCATTGGCGAGGGGCCTCATCCAAGCGAAGGCATCCCTCGCTAGCCTCTGGCGAGAGCTTCTCAAAGCTCGTCAACCCTCGCTGGATCTAGCGAGGGGTGGCCTCGCTAGCCCTCACCAAAGATCAACAAGGGTTGGTCTCACCTATGGCCAACAAGGGCATCCCGAGCCTCACCCTCACTAGTGGCCTGCGACCACTGCCAGTCATTATAGAGGCTAGCGGAGGAAATAAGGAAGAAAAAAGAAGAAGAAGAAGGAAATGCATCCGGCAAGAAATTCCAGTCAAAATCATTACATGGCATTAAAAATTAAATTTTAATACTAGTTGGCATATTTTTATTGAAAATCAATGCACGTGGACATGCAAAACGACATCACACAAGCTGATGTTGCTGGCTTACCTATAAACGATGCCCTTTTTCTTCTCTCTCACTCGCTTTCTTCTCTCTCCCTCGGTCACACGCAGAGACTATTTTCTTCATTCATCATGCCATGGCAATCGCCCACCCATCCTCCCCAATGCAAAGGATGTTCAGGCACTAGATCTCTCTACCAAGTCCAACACGAAGCCGTCAAAGCTCTCCTTTTTCGCTGCGAGGGAAACCAGGTCCTTCCCATGCTACTCGATCCTCACCGTTGCCGTCTACAACTTCCTCTTTGTCCTCAACCCAGCCGCTCACTCCTCCTCTCCTTGGCTCACTAATTAGGGTTTTGATTTTGGGGGCAAATCAATTAGGGTTTTGATTTGCAATTTAGGGTTTATATTTTGGGGCAAATACTATGGACGACGTCGTTTATAGTCTATATGTTGACTAAGCACACCAGCGAGCCATGTCAGCTGAAGAAACTAATAAATTAAGGCCACGTCAGATTTCTAGCCAAACAAACCGGAGTTAACACCAAAAAGATCGTTTTTCAAAAATTTTGGTACTTAAATGATCCAAAAACAAAATTGCACTAAAATGAGGGCCGTACACAACTTTTGGCACTTTTAGTGTACTTATCCCAGAGACTGGAAGAGGGGTTTTTCTATAGTTGTCCAGCAAGTGATTCCCAAGGACCTTTCTCGTACTCATACATACCCAATATTAGTGTGCAACCCATGTCTATTCTTGTGTAATCTACATACACATTGTGGTGCACTTTGAGAGAACCCAGAAAAATTTGAACTGTGGCCATCTTATTTCTGTCCAGTATTTGTGCTTCCAAAAGATCAGCCCTCATAGATTTCGCAAGGTTCTAGACAAAGCTAGCTCCTTAGTCCTTTTTATCTTCCAAAAACAATGTAAAGGTATTAAAGACCCTTCGTTGAGTAATAAAACCTAATCAAATTAAAGAGAGAATTAAACAATCTAAAGAAATTAGAGACCTCAACGGCCGAACAAACTTAATCAAATTAAACAAAAAGAAATTCAATATGTGCAAATATGCAATTGGAAATACGAAGTCCATGAAAAGTATTCATGAATAATATTGATCGATTTAAAACTAAAAATCGACTCAAAAGTGAAAATGGAAGTGCTCGATGAGGTAAAACAGAAAAGGCAACAAAAAGAAAAGGTAAAAGCAGTTGACATGCTCTCTTGAACTATCTTAACCAATAAGCAGAACTTCCTAATCAAATTTTACTTTTACTAGGCTTCAGCATCTTTCCAACAAGGGTGTCGCGATCAATTTCAATTTTTTTTAATGAAAATTCTGCAGCCATCAATCATTTGTTATATCTTTGACGGATCATTTTGTGACCACAAAAACTGATTACTTATCACAGAGGGATTTGCATATCAGCATATGCAAAATTTTTGTATACTCAGAATGGCTTTTTTGTAAAATCAGTGTGAGAAACATCCTTTAAATGTACCAAGAGTGTTCTTCATGAACTGACCCGCCTTTTCCTCCTCCATTATGCCGAAAAATTATATTTTTCATCTATATACTATTACGCTTTTTTTAAAATCCATATACTTTTAATTTATCTAATTAAATCCCTGCGAGACCAAATTTGATCAAATCCAATTGACATGACCCTAAACCGCATCATAGTGTGAGGGAATATTAACTTTCTAATGCAAACATCCACATGGCCATTTACATTGACAAATTTATCCACATCAACTCCAACATCTACATTGGCTCTATTTTTCCACCCATGTCCACAAAAGTATCAGCATCATACTTTGGTATCATCTGATAGCCACGTCGGCTAGGTCTGGTCGGATTTGGTGTCAAGAGACTTTATTAGAAAACATTATGAATCTAAAGTGACTTGATTAAACAAGATTATGAGTACAAGAAACTTGATTAGGAAATGGGCAAAAGTACGGGGATGAAAAGCAGAAATTTTTTCCTAATCTAAGAGATGTAATTTTCTGCATATTCAAGAATGAGTCAGTTGTGCCACCTAGTGAGGGTAGTCCCTCAAGCACTAGTCTTGTAATAAACTTGCCTTTTATTTCAAAGAATTGGCGGGATTGATGCTCTTACATAAAGGCAGAATGGTTAGATATACATGTTTTCTTTTCAACATAACGATTATAAGGTTAGGATACATTTGGTTCAGCATTTTAAAAATCCATTTGAGAAATGCAAAGCAATGCAGTCTAAAGGGCTTTGGGTAAATGCATGATTCTTATAGTATCATTATGTGCAATTCAACGCATTAAACATGACAAGTCGAAGGCCAGTATAATGTGTTCTCATCATGCGACGGCAACTGCTCTAAGGCAACACAAGTGGATTTGAAAGATGTACTCTTGCAAACGTTTCCTCCTATAGGAGACAGATTCTGCCATCCTGCACTCTCATGTCCCAAAGGAAAAAAAGGAAAATCCTATCATCAAGTACAGTCATCGGAGTCTACATTAATCCAGTTTAGTTTAAAGCAAGAGGATTGAGTTCCTTCATACGCTCTCCCCACCTTCCATTCCAGCCATTGTATCATACAGAGGCCGATGTAGCGTCTCCGGGAGGTAAAATGCTAGTATCCCTCCCAGAATTGCGCAAACGGCAAAGACCGCAAATGGGAAGCCGCCTCCTAAGACCACCACCAAAGGCGCCAAAATCGCACCCATCTGCGCCGCCTGAGCTCCGCAGCCAAGAGCCGCATTCCTCACCACGGTCGGAAACAGCTCAGCCGTGTAGATGAAGAGCAAATTATACGTGCCAGCCATGCCGAAAATCCCGAGAATTCCACACACCATCCTCGCCACTTTCCATTCCCCGTGTATCGTCATCAAGCTAGCAATAAGACAGAATATTCCACTGAACCACCGTGTTCCGATCGCCAGTGGCTTCCTCCCGAACTTATCGAGCAATAGCGCCGTTATTGTAAAGGCCGGCATTTCAGCCACGCCGTTGAGGAACACATTAAGGTAAAGGTTGGTCTGGAGATTGACAACGTTTAGGCTAATGCCATAGTACACGACCGAGCACAGAAAGTTGATTACCACGGCCAAGAAAAGGCGAATCCGAGTGAGAGGTGACTTCACCACATCGATGAGAGACCCTCTTATCGCATCCTTTGTGTTCATCTGATCTTTGCAGGACAGACCATCATTCGAGTTTTCATTCACTTCCTCATCAAGTGCCAGGATGACCCCGTCGGGGAGGTGTTTCTTGTTGGCTTTGGCGATAGCTTGCATAAGCTTCATGGCCTCATCAATCTTTCCCCGGACGAGATACCACCGTGGGGACTCCGAGATGAAAGGGAGGACTCCCACAAGGAAGAGAATGGAGGGAATGGAGGAAGCGATGTAGAGCTCCCGCCATGAGCAAAACAGGTAAGCGATACCGGAGAGAAGAGCTATGCCGCATGAGAAGAAGTAGAAAGTGGACATTCCTGCCGCTCCGCGCTTCTTTGGGCCGATAGGCTCGGTGGCTAGTACGAAAGCACATAGGCCGACCCAGCCCGTGCTAAATCCAGTAATGAAGCGGAGGAGGCAATAGGTCCAGAAATCCGGAGATAGGGCCGTCAAGCAACCGAAGATGGCGTTCAAGATATAAACAACCGTGAGAGAGCCTTTTCTTCCCAAGAACGAGTCCGAGAGATGGCCAAATGTCCCGGCTCCTGCAACATACAGCATAAGAAGTTATCAGACTATGAATACAATCCCTCAGAAATTGAAGTGTCTCCATAAAGCAGTCAGATAACGAGCTAATGCATAATGTTTCTAATTTTTTCGGTTCATAATGCATTCTCTTCCAGTTTTTTGCATGAGAAGGAAAACTAATTAGACGAATCTAATTTGAACTTTGCATTTGCCATTTTGCTTCCATTTATCACCTGGCACTCGAGTCGGGATCAGACGATTGTCCTTGGGAAAAGGATGGAAAGAAGGAGAGTGATTGAGTTCAATGCTTTTCCAGCAACCAGCTGAAGCAAAAAATTTATGCTGCATATTTGAGACTGAAAAGTACTTGCTATGCAGCTTAACCACGGCCAGTCATGCATTCGACAAAGCGCACACCCCAGTCATTTTATTCGTGTTCAGTTAACTTGAAACCATTGTAACTCTTGTACGATGCATGTTAATGCATTTCATGGGAAGCATAGGAGTCCTCTTGGACTGCAATAGGAAATTTCATGAAACGCCAACACATTCCATGTCGGAGTAGCTGTCGGAAAGAGAGATTCAGTTCACCAGCGCAAACCGTAACAATCTTTAACGTTAATAACATCTCCACTTTCTGCATAAAGTTGCAAATTCCGTCGACGCGCTCTATCTCATCGCCAGACACACACTAACATCCGAGATAAATATCAGATCCAATCAACAGTCACGTTTAACTTTCTTCTTGGACGTTGCAAACCCAGAACCAAGAAGAAAGTTCCAAAAAAGAGTCGTTGAAACAGGACGTCTATCCTATCTCCTTTTCGAAGATCTGTTCCTACGTCGAAAGATTCGTTCACATCATCGAAGAAGAAGAAGAAAAGAAACTCCCCCACAAACAAACGAATCAGTCTCTTCTTTTGGATTCCACCACTTATCTCTCCTTAAAAACATAATTTTAACCGAGAAGAGTTTGTAATCGTTAAGAATAACAACATATGAATTTTGATCGAGTCATGCGTTATCATTAACAGTGATAAACAAGCAATTAAGAAAGATTTGCGCGTGATTTTGTTCAATTATATTTCTAATTAGTCACGCTAGATAAGTGCCTTGAAGAAACACGTTCGCAATACTATAATAATGTTTTGGCTCACTTTCTTTCAAGTCAATACCGCGCTACACCGCCCGACATGATTGACCTATCCATAAAGTGTGTAAGAGGCGTGTCACGTGCTTTAGCTAATTGCCACTCGAAGTGATGATGACACTGACACTAAACAAAACACATCCATTCTAATGTTTTCATTTTTCTTTTTCTTGAGGGGTAAATCACATCCACGAAATCCAACGCAAGAGCAACAAAAAAAAAACTACCGCTCTAAAATTAGCAATATAAGTTAAAAAAAAAAAAAGATTCAAGCAAAATCTAGAAACATAAAGCACCCAGGATGCATGAAGCAAGAACAAGAGCATGGATCTCGCATCGCCATCCAAGTATCCAACAGTTTCTAATCGGCAAAGTAATCCAACAAAACGACTAAAACAAAAAGGCTGTGGTCGATAATAATCCTGATGTTTCCTTTTTCCAGGGTCAACATAGTAAACATCCGAAAGACAAAAAAAAAAAATAATTCCACGGTCCAAGAGAAACACTCTGCCCTAATCGTGCCAAGCCATCAAATTTTCTATTTTCTCCTGGACAAGTTTCGCCGAAACCAGGATAAGGGGTCTCATATTCTAATAAGGGGTCTTGTCGTTTAGTAACGTTATCCATGAACATGGCATATCCTCAGCATCAAGACTGTCGGTCCACGTTGAAACCCTAAAGATTCCGAACACCAATCCGTATTATATTAAATTCAAACTGCTTGGCGACAAAAGATTGGAGGACGACGAGGAAAGAAAGATTCGAAGAGTAGAGACCACAAAGGCTAAAAGAGACATGTATGGATACAAATTGTTCAACCCTTAAATGCACGAACGCAAAAACAGGGGAATTCGTCAGAAATACATGACATTCCATATATTGCTCGAGGGTAGAGCTGGCCTATTTTAAAGCTATAGTCCATATATTGCTCCAAACATTAATTAAATTAATTAAATATCGCAAGCACGTATTAAGCTCTGACAAGCAGAACGTTATCAGAGTAACCTCTGGATTGGGTTGAGGCGATGAATAAAGAAGAGAGACGTACCGATCATGCACCCGCCGAAGAACAAGGCCTGGACCAGCTAGAACTTGTACTTCTCCCCGCAGACCAGCCCCCACTCGGCCACCGTGGAGCTCCCGCCGCCCTCCGCCCACTCCCACGAGCCCGGCTCCATCCCGCACACGCCGTTCGCCGCCCACTCACAGCCTCACCCGACAGTGGCAGTGGGAGTGCACTGCCAGCCCGGCTCCATCTCGCGTCATCATTTGATCCTTTATTTACAATCTTATACTTTAGCTAAGTTTTTTTTTTTTGGTCTGATACTTTATCTAAGTTCATTTCGACATAATGGCTGGTTTCTTTTTTTCATAAATCCATTTTGTTTGATGAACAATATGTTTCCATAAAGTATTAAAAGTATTTCATGAATGTTAGATGCGGAGACAAAGGATGCAGCCGTGGACAGTCGACCAGGTAATTGTGGGCTTGTCAATGAGAATATGCCATCTCTTAAAAAAAAAGAAAAGCAAAGACATCGAAGCAATTAAGAAGGTTTCAACAACTATTGTCACTGTAGCTTTCGAAAGTTGTCAATGACACATGCTACAAGATGTAGGAAAAGTTAACCCTTGTTAACAACAGAGCTAGTAGGCAAAGAAATGAAGGAGACAATAGAACAGATTGGCAACTATTTAATGGAGGATGAGATTGACATCATTGGCATTTATGGAACGGGGGAGTTGGCAAGACAGCCATTTTAATGCATGTCCATAATAAGGTACTTCAGAATCCTACCTTCAATGACGTGCTTTGGGTCATTGTACCTCAATAGTTTAGTATCTATAAACTACAAGATGAGATTGTCAATGCACTCAGACTAGACAATCTCTCAAAGGATAGAGACGTGAAAAGGAGGGCGTCCATATTGAATAGGCATCTGAAGAAGAAGAAAGCTATCTTGACTTTGGATGGCCTATGGATACACTTTGACTTTGAGGATGTGGGAATTCCAGTTGAGAAGGGAGTCATTAAGTTGGTACTAACAACACGATCAATAGATGTATGTCATAAGATGCTTTGCCAAAAAAAAATCGAAATAAGACCTCTATATCGGAAGATGATCACTAGGAATTATTTTTAAAAAAGCTTTGCTTTGGGAGAGACCTCCCTTCAAAAGTTAAAAAATTGCAACCTCCATTTTGGATAAGTGTGGTGGTTTGCCACTTGGGATCATTGAGATTGCAACTCACATGAGGGGCATAGAGGAAGTGCACGAATGGAAAGACATGTTGTAGAAATTAGAAAATTCAATTGATGGAATTTAATGTGTTCAAGAAACTAAAACTCGGTTACATGAACTTGGTAATCTTCAAGTGTGACAGTGTTTCTTGCATTTAATACTTTGTAATTCTGAAGTTGAAATCATCAAAGAGGTTTTGATAGTCTTTCATAGATGAGGGCTTCTTAAGTGGAATAGCCACCCGGCAAGAATTGCACAATAATGGTAACACCATATTGGACAAAATAAAAAAAGGCTTGCCTAGGGGTTGATATAGACAAAGAGTATCTGTTCATACACCCCTTGATAAGGGACATGGCATTGCAAATAGTGATGAGTACAACTCACATGGTCAAGGCCAACATGGGATTGAAAGAAATTCCAAAGCAAGAGTTTTGGACCGATCATCTAGAGAAAGTCTTTTTACAAAACAACGATATAAAAGAAATTCCATACGGCATATCACCAAATTGCCCTAAACTTATGAGACTATTGTTGAATGACAATATCTTTTTGGAAGCCATCCACGAATCTTTTTTCAGACATGAAGGGGTCGAAGGTTCTAGATATCAGCAAAATGAAAATCACGGAATTACCGAACACTATCTCTCGACTTGGAGAGCTTGGAAGCATTGTTACTTAGAGAATGTAAGGAATTACGCCATATACCTTGTATATGAAAGTTGGGATACCTAAGAAAGTTGGACCTCAGTGGGTGTGCAATGCTTGAAGGAGTGCTAGAGGGGATGGAGATGTTGGTAAAGTTAAGATACCTCGACCTACATGGCACAAAAATCGAGACATTATCAGAAGGAGTGTTGGGGAAGTTGGTGAACTTGCAATATCTAGTGATTAAAAAAGTGACGGCAAAGGAGGAAGTGGAAGAGATAAATTAACAAAGGTGGAAGGACTCTATTGCTTTGTTCCAAATGTGGAAGCATTCAATGCATGTGTGAGGTTTCTCAAGCAAAACAGCTCCCGACCATACGAACTATGATTGAATGAATTAGGATACCACTCCTTTAGGCATAAGCACGAGAGGCATATAATCATCGAAAGTTGCCATAGTGTTGCCGCAGGGGTATGAGGAGAAATTGGCAAGGATGGCCGTGCTCTACTTCCAAAAAATGTGCAAGTACTGGAGGTAAAACGGTGCAATGGGGTGATGAGTTTGTGCGAGGTAGGCCCACTTGATAATCTAGAGGAGCTGGAGATAGAGGAATGGGAGAAGTTGGAGGAGCTGGGTGCTGTCCACCTCCCTCGCCTGCGGAGATTGAATATCAATGGGTGTTCCAAACTGAAGCATCTCTTGGAGGTGGGTCAGGGGCTTCCACGTCTACAATGGTTTAAAATCGAGGGCTCAAAGGAACTTGAGGGGATTGATATAGTGGCACCTTTTCTTTATAATATAGAAGTGTGTGAGTGTTCTAAAATGAAGAGGGTGGTGGAATGGGAGTGACTGGCCACTCTCCTTCCAAATCTAAGGTCCATTAAAATAAGAAATTGCAAGAAATTAAAGGAGATAATTGTGGGGACAGCAATGTCAAACGGTGCAACTTGTCATCTTACAAAGATTGAAATAGGATGATGCAACAACCTGAAGAGGGTGTTGGTGACGCATGACATCTCGCTCCACCTCCCTTTCCTCCGACATGTGTTAGTCAAGGACTGCAAGAGCATAGTGGTGATAATAGACACCATTCCCAACATAATGGAACCCTCCTTCCTAAATTTAACACACCGAGACTCTATCGAATCTTCGGGAGCTGAAGAACATATGTGATGGGACCGTGAGTTGCTTTTCAATCCAATATATGCATATAACAAATTGTCCGAAGCCGCGGAGGCTTCCTTGCTTGACAATGGGCTCCAGCCTCTAGGCGGGCATCTTGGTGGTATTTGGATAGATTTGCAGACATGGCAGTCACTGGAGTGGAACCATTCCCTTCTCCCACCTTCGCTTGAACCCTTAGACAATACACATGGTAAGTCACCAACAAATTTATACTTTTCTTTTATTCTCTCCATCTCCTGTCGGCTCTTCCGAGCCTTCTAAGGATCCACTCTCGAGATGCAGTAAGTTTCATTTTCTTTTCTTTTTTAAAACTTCATACCACACTGTTATGCTCACTAGGTATGACTTTGATTCCTTAAAAGTTTGTAAAAGTCCTCACTCTTTTAATAACGGCAACAATCTCCCTTTTTTTTTTTTTGTTGTCCCTTAAAAATACTACTTGGCTTAAAATTGTCAAAATTTGGTCAATTCTTAAGTTTTATTTCATGAGATGGGCGAGTTTAAGAGAATTACTTTGACGATTTTTAAAATTGTCAAAATGTTGAGTCAATTCTTAAGTTCTATTTCATGAGATGAGCGAGTTTAAGAGAGTATGTTAAAAGCTTTTTACATTTTCTTTTTGTTGCCTATTCTGTTTTACCTCATCTAGTACTTCTACTTTCGCTTTCACACTCCAATCTGATTTTTAAATTAATTGATGTGCTTTGATCAAAATATTAACCGATTGATTATGGAGAAAGAAGATGAAAATAGAAAGAAAAAAGAAAATTGTATTTAAACCATTAAAAAATTAAAAAAATTTATTTTGGACTAAATTTTTAGTTTTCATTTTCTCGTTTTTAGGAAGGAACACTTTTCTTGAACACTTTTTCTTGGACTTCCAAGTGCATATTTGCACATATTGAATTTCTTTTTGTTTAATTTAATTAATTTCGATTGGCCAGGGAAGTCTCTAATTTCTTGAGATTGTTTAGATTCTCTCGTTAGTTTGATATGTCAAAGAAGTATCTAATTTCTTTCAATTGTTTTATTTAAAACCTCGTGAAGGGCTTTCCAATTGGCACAATCGAAGGATGCGTGTAAGTATTGATAATTGCGACAGCATTGCGGCAAGGGCCTCCTAAAACCGCCAGGAAAGGCGCCAAGATCGCAACCATTTGCGCTGCCTGAGCTACAAAGCCATGAGCCACATTCCTCACCATGGACAGCTCCGCCATGTAGATGAAGAGCAAATTGCACGTGCCAACCATTCCAAAAATCCCGAGAATTCCGCGCACCATCCTCACCGCTTTCCATATCTCAGTGTAGCATCATCAAGCTCCCAATAAGGCTGAAGAATCCGCTGAACCACTCTGTTCCAATCGCCAACGGCTTCCTCCTGAGCTTATCAAGCAAGACTGCTGGTATCATAAAGGCTGGCATTTCAGCCACCCTGTTGAAGAAAACATTAAGGTAGAGGTTGGTCTGGAGATTGATGACGTTTAGGCTAAAGCCATTGTACAAGATTGAACACACGAAGTTGATTGCCATGAACAAGAAAAGGTGAATCAGAGTGAGGCGACTTCACCACATCAATGAGAGACCCTGTATCACATCCTCAATGTCCATCTGATTTTCATTCACTTCCTCATCGAGTGTGAGAATGACTCCGTTGGGGAGGTGTTTCTTGTTGGCTTTGGCAATAGCCAGCATAATCTTCTTGGTCTCGTCAATCTTCTCCCGGACGAGATTCCACTGTGGGGACTTTGAGATGAAGGGGAGGACCCCCGCGAGGAAGAACATGGAGGGTATGGAGGAAGCAATGTAGAGGGCCCGCCATGAGCAAAACACAAAAGTGATGCCGGAGAGGAGCAATGCCGCATGAGAAGAAGTAGAAAGCGGAGATTCTTGCTGCCCGCGTTTCTTTCATTAGGATGCACATTTGAATTGTGTTTGGAAAAGTCCCATATCAGAAAATTGATGTGGTATGAAGCAGTTAATATATCATTGTTGACTCATAACTCACTAGATTAAGTTTTTAAGTAAATGTATTGGACTTCTGCTATGCGCTCCCAACATCTTTGGGCAAGTAGGCTCGTTGGATCATACGAAAGCGTATAGACCGATTCTGCCCATGCTGAATCTGTAATGAAGCAGTGGAGGCACGAAAGCGCATAGGCCAACCCTGGAGGCAATAGGTCCAGTAAAATCCGGAGCGAGGGCAGTCAAGCAACTGAAGATGGCTTTCAAGATACAGCGTGAGAGAGCCTTTTCTTCCCAAGGACCAGCACGAGAGTTTGCCAACTGTTCCAGCTCCTGCAACATACGGCATAAGAAGTCATCAGACAATGAATTTAATCCTTTAGAAATTATAGTGTCTCAATAAGCATATACTGACGAGTTAACGCATACATGATTCTAATTGCTTCTTTTCACAATGCATTCTCCTCCGGTTTCTTGCATGAAAGAGAAACTAATTAGACGAACCTAATTTGAACCTTGTGTTTACCATTTGGCTTCCCTGTATCGTTTGAGACTCGAATCAGGATAAGACCATTTTTCTTGGGAAAAGGATGTAATGAAAGGGACTGATTGAGTCCGATGCTTTTCCATCAACTAGCTGAAGCAAAAATTTATAACGCATTTGTGCGACTATGCAGATTAACCCCAGCCAGTCATGCAACTGACAAAGCACGCCCTAGTCATTTTGTTTGTTCGATCAAAGTGTCCATGCCTTGTGCTTTCTTCCTGTAAAAATTGCCCTGGGCCCGATGAAGCCAACTCTTGATTGGATTGCTGGATTGTAATCAGACCCGTGCCTCAGAATTTCTTAGTTCTTTTTCTAGTACGAATCATATCATCCGCGCTCGGACGTATATGTTTTAGCGATCTCTCATGCTCTTTGTTTGGGACTTCAACTAACAAAAAATTAAACAAAAAGAGGAGCTTCAACAGAACTCGTACCAAAGTCATGTTTGGCCTTATTTGAGAAACAACTGTTCTGGAGTTTTAATCCAGAGTGCGTCCTCCATCACATGAGGAAGTTAATGTTTCCGGCGAGCAAAGAGCGAAGACTTTTACTGCCATAAACTACATAAGTAGCTAAGCGGTCGGTCAAGCGTTCGATCAGAGATTCTATAGGTACTTATCTGAACCACATCGCAATCCTCAAGTCAGCTAGCCTTAGAAGCCACCCGTCAAGCCATCCTTGATGCGTGTAAACAGCAGCACAGATTACGGCGTATCCTTTAGAATTAAGCGACATTTAAAAGACCATTGACCTTTTGACCTGGCCAAAATGAAAGAAAGAAAATGAAGGCCGCTGCCTCAGTTGATCCGAGAATATAAATGAGAGGGAAAGTGTTGTAGTAAAAACTAAAGGAAAATGAGAAAATGATGAAAAAGAAGGAAAAGTTAAGGTGATTTGGACATCTTGATAAGCCGGATAGCGTCTGGTATGGATTTCCGATTTAGGAATTATCAAGCTGTAAAATTATATGAGAATAATAATTTAGGATGCTATTGGGGCGTTTTTGAAATTTTTAAAATTTTGCATGTGAGCTCTACATTATGGATAGTTTTGAATATCTTCTTTAGGCGACCGTTTTGCTTGGGGAGGTGGACACGTCACGTGTAATGCAGGCGATGGTTTGATTATTTATTTATTTATTTTTAGGATGGTTTGATTGAGTTAGTCAAGCGTCGTTTGATTCGGTGGCAGTGCCGTTGGCCTTCTAGCGAGATTTCCACGCTTTTTACTCTTTCGCCTTTCTGGATTTTCCCGACGCCCCACTTTGCCCTCCCCGCCCTTCTTCCCCTGAAATTATCTATTTTTGGCCCTTTTTTTCCGTTTTCTTCCCTTTCAATGAATTGTCTATAATAAAATCGGCGGGGGTGGTCATCCAGACCTCTCGCAGGGTCTGCATCAGCCCGTGACAACGAGCAATGAAGGTGCTTGCAGAGAGACCTCATTCCCTGCCATGCCGTACCTAAGCTTCGATATCGTCAACCTTTCTTCCATTGCCTGAGACGAATTTGCCCAATCAGTCCCTTTCTGGTCCAGTTATGATCCCACAGAAGGACTTCTCATCCTGGCCACAACCCGCTCAAAATGTGATCCCACTAAATGCAGAAGAAGGAGAATCCAATACAGTAGTTCGACAAGGTATATGCATCTCCAAATTCACCATATGTTAAAAAGTTCTTGCAGGACGCTTGACTTGTCTTCTAATCCTTACCCAAGAGTAGCGTATGTAGATCGGATGCTCAAATGAAGAAGGGCTCGGATTTCGAGCTGCAGACCATGGTCTGCATACCGGTGATTGGCGGTTTTGGTGGAATTGGGGTCGGCGGAGTTGATCTTCAGAGTTCAGATCTGACGAGATGATTTTCCATAGCAAGTAACCAGAGTTATCGCAATTCTTTATAAATAATTGTTGTCCTCCTTCTCTCTTTAGAGAAAATAATTCTTTCTCGAATTTGAACAAATGTGCTTTGTCTGAGTTATCGTGAACATGTGAAAGAGCGTGTTAGCGACAAGGGAGCAAGAAACCTGTATTAGTAAATAGGTTGGGAATTGAGCAGCTTCTACATCTAACTGGTTACGACTTAAATTTACATGAGTGAAGAATGGGTTAAATCCCAATCACAAATTTCAAGACTTCTAGTATATTTATCCACTTGTTGATTGAATCCACTTGATGATTTTGCACCATCCTGCATTGTAAAATTAGATATGAACACTATCCATTTACAGAGTAACTACATTGTCATCTAGCAACCAATGTGCTTATTTGTATATGTTCCCCTTTAATTGAAGTGAGTGCCTTATAAATGGAGTGGAAAATGATCTTTTGAGACCATCTTCACTCGTGGTTAAGGTCATCTGAACACCCGATTAAAATGGTTACTACTAGAACTATATAACATTAAGAATGAATTAGTTTTTCTAAATAAAATTATAGTTAGCTCATTTTTGGCTAAATTTATAAGTAGCTTAAGCAAGAAATTCCTTAGTCCCTTATAGGCATATCTTCTTTGACCCTTCTGCATGTCGCGTCAACATGCGGTAAGACCTTGCGCCTACTACCAATTAAGCAGACAATAATCACTTCAACTATAAATTCTCACAAAAAATTTCACGAACAATTCAGGCCTATTTGAAATGAGCTACAATAAAACATAAATTTAGATGGAGAAAATCACACTTTATAGTAATTATATGATTGTCAAGTATTCCCTCGATTTCTCAACTTTCAAAATTGAAAATGTGGATTTTTGTTGCCCGTTAATTTCTTTTTTGTATTTCGCAAACACAATGCGTAGTTGGGTACATCTAAATCTCAAGATCAATAGTACAAAGGAAAATTTTTGGGTGCATGGCAGAAAAATCCTTGATTTTCTTTTAATAAAAAAATGCGGTTTTCAGGCCAATCATATACCAAAATTGAAAAAGCACTACAAATCGAAACAATCGTCCTAGGTTGGAACTGAAAAAATCGCTACGACCACTCTAAGCGCGAACCACCATTCGCCATGGCGAGAAACTGAAGATGCGGCAGGTATTCCCCAGTTGGATGATAACCGTGACCTTCTCTTCTCAATTGTTTCCCTGCAAGCTTCAATGGCGGAAAGCCACGCCAAAGTCCAAAAGGTTGGGGGAGGACGCTTCTGTTTTATCCGCAAAACGAAACGAGAGCTGCCCTCAAGGTGCCTACGGCCCTAGAGCAGGTACTCGCTTCGTCTCTTTGTCACCGATTTCCATCATGGAACTCCTATTCGTATGTGTATGTTCTTTGTTGTCGTTTGAGAGACGATCGATGTGGGTCATTTTAGTTGAGTGATTCTTGCCATGAGGGGAAGGTTTTGAGACTGCGAAGAATGTTTTAGCGGGCTTTTTGGCTTGATTGCAAACTGCATTGGCAGCGGCAATTTCTAAGGAATGCGTGCGATTCTTTTTCTTTTTTCTTTTTTTTTTGGTCGGAAATGTAGATATTGCATTAGTAATCCATAAAGGAAGGATTACAAGATAAATTAATTTCTGAACATAAAATAAGTTTCAGTGATGGTGGTGGTTGTGAAATCCAATTAGGCGGGAGAGTTTTCGCGTAATGGGCCCTTGAAACCCAATCAGCGGCTCGATTTTGATCTCTGGGGACAAGCTGCAGCCCAACCTGTTTTAATTCTATAAGCAGCCCACGGCAGTCTTCGACGATTTGCTTTGCGGTCCATAGAGGTTCGGCTCGGCCCAGGATGAACTGAACAGCTTCAAGGTTGTCAGAGTGAACTAGTTCCGTCGGGGAGTTTTGTTCGCCTCTGCTTCTGCTACTTGTACTTCCACTTCCTTTTTTTGACTGGAGAAAAAGGAGCCCTTTGCGGATTGCTAGGGTTTCGCCGATCTGAGCAGAGGGGGCGAGGATCTGTTCTGCAAAGCTGTCAAGCATCACTCCCACGCTGTCACGCCATACTCCTGCCACAGATCCCTCCTTGTTCGAGCTATTCCATGAGCAATCAACATTGAGCCGGCTCTGTGATGTCGCGGGTTGTTCTTCCGGCGCTGGGGTGGAGGTGAGGTTCTTGTTCCGGACCTTGCTGTAGTTTAATTGCTGGTAGAGTTGATTGCTATGTATGGCATCCTCTAATAATCACTCCTTTGAGGTTGTTCGGGCTTGGAAGATGAACATGTTGCGGGCCTTCCATACTGACCAGAGGACTTCGGCAAAGAGCGCTTTCCCTTGCTGTTCAGCTATTTCGGTGAGAGTTTCCCATACCCATTTGTCGGCTCTTGTAACATTCCGCGACAAATTTTTGATGCCCAGCCGCTGATTTGACCAGATTTCTTGCGCCCACGGACAGAGGATGAAGGTGTGTTCGATGGTTTCTGGAGCTTCGCCGCAGATAGGACATGCTGTTTCGGGTAAAATTCGCCTCTTGAATAGATTGTCCTTTGTTGGTAGAGCGTTAGTGCAGACACTCCATGTTAGGAATTTAACTTTAGGGGGTGTGTGGAGATGCCAAATCTCTGACCATAATTTTTTGGGTACCTGATATGAGGAGGATGGTTGATCGGCTGTGCGAGGTAGACGAGTGTTACGAGTTCTGTTATACCCACTTTTGACCGTGTATTCCCCTGATGCGTTAGCTATCCACACAAGGTTGTTAGGGGTGGGAAGGATACTTAGGGGTATCGTAAGGATTTCTCGTGTCCGATCTTCATCAAACAATTTTTCCAGCATTTGGATTTTCCATTGTCTTATGGTTCCTTGTATTAGATTAGTAACAAGAACCGGGTCTCCTCGATTTGCCGGACCTCCTATCCTTCCTGACTTTAGCCACAAATCCTCTCTGATTTTAATTTTCTGTCCATCTCCAACAACCCATCTCACGTCTGGTAGGATCATATCCCTTCCCTCTAGTAGGCTTTGCCATCCCCAAGAGGGCATGTTCCCTTTCTTCGCAGACCAAAATTCTCCTCTCGGGAAGTAAACTCCCTTGCAGATTCTTGCCCACAAAGTGTCTGGGTGCTTTAGTAGTCTCCAAGCTTGTTTTCCCAACATTGCCCTATTAAAATCCACAAGATCTCTGAAGCCAAGGCCCCCACGGTCTTTCCTGTCTTTCCTGTCTTTTAAGATGTCCCATTGTTTTCAGTGTATACCTTTTTTCGAGGCATTCTGTCTCCACCAGAAAGAGGAGATGCGCTTTTCAATTGCTCGACATATTGAGAGTGGGATTTTAAATATAGACATTGCGTATTGAGGGATGGCTTGAACTACCGTTTTGATCAGTATCTCCTTGCCCGCCTTAGAGATTAGTTTCTCCTTCCAACCTGTCAATTTGTTAACTACCCGTGCTAGGATCCACGAGAAGAGTTGTCGTTTTGTTTGGCCCTAGTCTGAAGGTATACCTAGGTATTTTCCTATTTTTTCTATTAGCGGGACTCTTAAGACAGCCGCTATGTTCTGCTTTATAGATTGAGGACAGCTTCTTTCTATGAAAATACCTGACTTGTTGAGGTTTACCTGCTGGCCTGATGCATAGCAATATTGATTAAGGGTGTTTGACAGGTTTTCTGCCTCTTGAGTAGTTGCATTCAAGAAGAAAATTGCATCGTTTGCAAATAGCAAGTGTGAGAGTGCTGGGCAGTGGGTGTTCAATTGGACTCCCTTCAGACTTCCATCCATCATTGCTTTAGAGATTAGGGAGGAGAGAGTGTTAGCCATAATGATGAATAGATAAGGTGAGAGTGGGTCCCCTTGCCTGATCCCTCTCGTAGGTGCAAAATATTCACTGTTTGCGCCGTTGATGCATATACTGAAAGATACTGATGAGATGTAGTAGCTGATTAAATGAACCCATTTCTCGTCGAACCCCATTTTCTCCATACAATTGCGTAGAAAGTCCTATTCCACCCTATAATAGGCTTTTTGCATGTCGAGTTTAAGCATGGCCTGATAATTCCTTTTCCTTTTCCTTATGCACATGTGGTGAAGAACCTCCTGTACAACTAAAATATTATCTTGTATTTGTCTTCCTCCCACGAAAGCACTCTGTTCTTGTGAGATTATGTCTAGTAGCCAAGGCTTCATTCTATTTGCCATTACCTTTGCTATAACTTTGTACGCGAAATTGCAAAGACTGATGGGCCTAAATTGTGTTATCTCCTCTGGTCTTGTTGTTTTTGGGATAAGAACGAGCTGTGTTTGGTTTAGTGCAAGGTCGAAAGTGCCTTGGCTGAAGAAATCCTCCACCAGTCGATAAAGGTCCTCTTGAACTACAAGCCAGTGGCTTTGATAGAAGAGGCCGTTCAAACCGTTTGGTCCTAGAGCCTTGGTTGCGCCCAGTTGGAAGGCTGCTTGGTAAACTTCTTCTCTTGAGACTTTTTCCAGCAGGGCATTATTTATTGTTGGGGTGATTACATGCGGGCAATGTTCCAATACTGGCTAGTAGTTTTTATGCCCCACTGATTTGTACAATGATTGGTAGAAGTCATTTATATGTTGCTCTATTTGCGTCGGATTTCTGCACCATGTGTCTTCTCCTATGCGTAGCATTGAGATTCTGTTTCGTTGTCTTCTCTGGATGGTTGTGGTGTGGAAATATGTAATGTTTTTGTCTCCCCATTTCATCCACTCTATTCTGGACCACATGCTCCAATACATCTCCTCCTATCTCCATAATTCTTCAATCTTTTCCACTATTTCCCTGTGTTATGTAGTATGAGATACACCTCCCCTCTTGTTGCTTATCCCAATTAGTTGTTTTTTATAGTGCTCTATTCTGCTGGCTGCATTTTGAAAGTTTGCTTTACTCCATTTCCCCAAAACAGCCGCAACATTCTTCGTTTTTCCCACTATCCCCGATTGATTTCCTGTTTCATTCCTCCGCGCTGATTTAACCACTTCTGTACATTCTAGATGTTCGTTCCAGAACGCTTCAAATATGAAAATTCTTTGTTTTTTCTGCCTCATAGTGTCTAGGAGTAGGAGAATAGGGCTATGGTCAGATCCAATGGCGGGTAGAGCGTAGGCTTCAGCATTTGGGAATGCTACACGCCATTGTAGGTTGCAAAGTGCTCTATCCAGTCTTTTCCTTACTAAGTCAGCTCCTTCTCGATTATTGGACCACGTATAAGAGCATCCTTTGCTTTCTATGTCCATGAGAGAGCATGAGTTGAGGAAGTCTCGGAAGGAGTCCATTCGGTATCGATCAGCTTCTCGTTTACTAGCTTTTTCCCATTCATACAGGACCTCATTGAAGTCCCCCATGCATAGCCAAGGTTCTCTGATCTGGTCGGAGTTTACGTGAATTGAATGCCATAGGTTTAGCCTCTCCTGGTAATTAGTCGATGCATGAAGAAAGGAGATTCTCATTTTTGTCCCGCTACTTTCAATCCTGCACTTGATGTCAATAATTTCCCGCGAACTCAACAGCACCTCCACCTGAGGTTCCTCGTCCCACAGTAGTGCTAATCCTCCCCCAATGCCTACAGGGTTGAAAATAGTTGAATTCTGAAATCGGAGTCGCTGTTTTAGACGTTCAATCACCATTTCTTTATTCTTAGTCTCCATAAAGAAGACTAAGTTGGGCCTATCACGAGCCACTATGGCTCGAAGGTGCTGGACTGTCAAGGGATTGCCCAGCCCTTGACAGTTCCAGCTTAATATCCTCATGTATCCTCAGGTGGCTTGTTTGGGCTAACCACCAGAGCCCTTTCGTTGACTTCTTCCCACAGACTGATGGGAGTGTCCAGTAAGTTTGCTTCATCCAGCAGGTTTTCAGAGCTTCTTTTCTTCCCATAAGGTGCAAACCTTTTCTGCTTTATGATTGGAGGAGTTTTATGCCCTGTTTTTTTCCCTTTGTGCTTCATCTCTTGTTCCCTCTTTTTGCATATCTAAGGTTGATCAGGTTCCTGGTATAGCTGTACCATTTTGCCTTTTCTGAGGTTCGAGGGTCTATGGGGTTGATGTTGTGTGAGCCTTCTTGGCCTGTTGGGCTATATAAGACTAGTGCCCGATCATTAGTCTCCTCTGATTGTTGTATTGCCATGTCCACAGGAAGAGTTTATGCTGCAAGGTCAGATTCCGTAGCCTCTGGGTATGCGGTCGGATCACCATAGAAAATTTTCCAACATGGGCTGGATTCTTTCACCTCAGCCCTTAGCCATGAGCCATAATTCCCAGGTTTGTCGTTCGGCAATTCTGTTTCTTCATATGGAATAATCTTGCAGTAATTGGCATAGTGACCTATACGTCCGCATGAATAACAGAAATGTGGTAGCCGTTCGTATTTAAAGTCGATACACCATTTCCTGCCCCCTATGTTGATGATAGTACCAGTTTTTAATGGTTTGGAAAGTTCCAATTTCACCTTAGCTCTCCCACTCTTGCAAGAGCTGTTGTTTTTTGCATCTATTTTTACCTCCTCCACCCTTCCCATCTTGGAAGCTATACTTGTAATAGCCTCTTCAGTTAGACCCGCTCTGGGGAGGCCTACTAAGTGCACCCAAAAGGCGTAGTGTGTGAACTCATAATAGTGTTCGGGGACTGTGGGATCGCCCTCTTGCAGCACTAGTAGATCACTAGCAAAAGACCATGGCCCTGTGGCCAGCACTCTGTTTTTATCTTCTGTGGACTCAAATTGAAACATGAAGAAGCCTGGTTCGATCGTTTCGCATTTTACTATGTCTAATTTCCATGCTCTTCGCATTGTTGTGGTAAATGCTTGGAAATTACGTGCGATTCTATTTCAATGAGTCGTGATTGTGGTATCCATTCTTGTGAGCTCATTTGATGATCGCTGATCGGGTTTCAAGTCTTTAGATATCATAAGGTAAACGAGAAATGCTGCTCTTGGGTTGATGAATCAAACTACGGTTGCAATTGCAAGGCCCACTTATGTCACACTTCGGCACGCACACGCACCCACAAGCACATTGTTTTGAAGACAAAAATAAATTTGCTCTGATTGTTTTTTTGCCCCTTTTCTCATTCCGCGACTGATCTGACTTGCCATGAAGCAGTAATTACTCTCTTGACAGGAGCTTTGGCTGCTCAGTTCGCAAGTGCGATTGTCGATCGATGTATATATATATCGAATCCTAGTTGAAGCGCGATGGTCAAATTTAAAAAAAAAAAAAAAAAATGGTGACAGCTTGTCTACTACTAGTTTTGGAGATCCTGTTAACAGATTCTCTTATTATTGGTACCCTAAGATAGTTGAAAACTGCGATTCTTGCTTAATTGTCATAGATTATCTCTTACTTGAAGAGATTGGAATAAATGCTAGTTGGATAGTTTTGTGAATCACATTGTATTCCTTAAGGTAGGAAAGTAGAGATTAGTGTTCATTTCACGAAAAATAACTTCTAATAAAATATTTTTTGAATTTTCCGGTATTCGTTTCATAGAAAATGAACTGGTCAGGAGAAACATTTTTCATCAAAGGAAAAAAGCCTTTTAAAATAAGGAAAAATGTTTTTCACTTTTCAAGTTGGGAAAAATATTTTCCTTACTCACTCTTCCGTATCTTATATCCTATTAACCTCTCTTCTTCTTCTTTTCAAAAATTCGAATTTTTGATTTTTTTGATTTTTTTCTTCTTACTTTTTTCATTTTCTTCTTCGGCTGGTTACTGGCCACAGCGACAACCAACAATCAGCCATAACCGAGCCTCAAACTTGCCAACCTTGGCCAGCTTGAGGCTCGTCAATGACAGCCTCAAGCCTCATTGCTAGCTCACCAATTTGGTGAGTAGCGAGCTCTAGCTTACCAGATCGCACCGAGGCTCAATGATGCGACCTTGGCCTCGCTAAATCAACGAGCTAGAGGCTTGCCCTCATCGCTAGCTGGCCAATCTAGCGAGTGATGACCTAGAGGCTGGCACTCGCACTCATTGCTCGCTAGAGATTGGCAAGCACTTGCTGATCTTTGGCGAGTGGCAAGCTCAAGTTCGCTGGCCTCAACAAAGTTGAGGCTCACCTGAATCAGTCAAGCCTTGAGCTCGTTGACCTGCGTTTAGATTGATCGCCGGGCAACTCGCCATCATTGAGACACACGGCAACGGAAAAAGGAGCACGAAGAAGAAGGAGGAAGAAGGAAGAAAAAGAAAAAGAAAGAGAGAAAATATAGAACAAATAAAAATTCAATTTTTTTTAAAAATAGTTAAAAATTCAATTTTTATAAAAATTAAAATAACATTGGTAATTTTTTCTAGAAAATAAAATTAGATACAAATGGTGGAAAATATTTTTCACCTCATTTTCAGGGTTTAACCGAACATCAGAAAATAACGTCATTTTCCTAAAAAATGGTTTTCTAAAAAATATTTTCTAGAAACGTGATATTTTTTCACAAAACGAATGGAATGTTTCACTACAAAATAATTTCCAAAAAAACATTTTCCAGATTTTCTAGCATTCGTTTCATGAAAAATAAATTCATTAGGGAAAACATTTTTTATAAAAAGAAAAAAAAAATGAGAAAATATTTTCTACTTTTCAAGTTGGATAAAATATTTTCCACACTCGTTTTCTCTTATCTCACACCCCTACTAGGCCCCACTTTTTTCTCTTTTATTTTTTAAAAATTCAAATTTTTTTATTTTTTAAAAATAAGAATTTGTTATTATTTTTTCTTTTTCTTTTTCTTTGTCTTTTTTTGTTTTTCTTTGTTTTTGGCCAGCCGTTGGCAACCGGCCACAAGCAAGCTTGAGGCTCACCAACCTGAGCTTGCCACTTGCCCGATCAGCACGCCAATGGCGAGGCTCGAGGCTAGCAAGCAAGAGCCTCTGGCTCATCGATTTGGCAAGGGCCAAGGTTGACAAGCTTGAGGCTCGCCCGATCGGTGAGCTCGAGCCTTACCACCGGCTCTCACTTGAGCCTCGCTAGATCGATGAGCAAAAGGCTCAAGAGGCTTTCACTCGTCAATTGGGTGACCTCCAAGCTCAACACCATGGCGAATGGCGAGTTTGAGCTCACCAAAGGTCACCTTTGGTCGGTTGCCATGGCCACCGACTGGCTGAGGGAGAAGGAGCAAAAGAAAAAGTAAAAGGAAAAAAATAAATAAAAGTAATAATACAAAGAAAATTTTCAAAAAAAATAATTTTTTTATTTTTTTAAAAAAAAAAATGCACAAGAGAGCCATGAAGGCGAGAAAATATTGGCTACATTAGTTGTGCTCAGTCGGTAAATTACTAGTCCATCCATTATTCGACACGTGTCCAATAGGCCCACCATTCAGATTTTTCAAAAATTGTTTTCCCAATAAATTTCTTTCTTCCACAAACGCCCCTCTGCTCTCTCCTTCCTCTCTCTCCATCTCTTTCCCTCTTTCCTTAAAAAACAGAGGCAGGGATCTTGGTGGTTTACGGAAGTCGGTCTTCCTTCACCAAGACCATGGCCTCCGTTGACTGGCCGGCGACGGAGTCGTCGACGGAGGCCTACGTCAGCCCTGGCGGCTTGAACCTGACCTAAGCCATCTTCAAGCCAATCCCCGCAATCGTCGCCCTCCAAGCACCACACCAAGATCGCCGTCGTCGGGTCGGCAACTTCGGCATGGCCATGGCCCAGGCCATCCTCAGCCAAGACCTCGCCGACGAGCTAGCCCTCATCGACTTTAAGCCCAACAACCTTCGCGGCGTGATGTTCGACCTCCAGCACGCCGCCACCTTTCTCCACCGCACGAAGATCTCAGCCTCTGTTGACTACTTCGTCGCTGGCCGGTCGACGGAGGCCAAGATCTTGGTGAAGGAACCATGAAAACCTAGATGTGTGTTTCTAAGGAAAGAGAGAGAGAGAGAGAGAGAAGACAGAGATGAAGGAGAGAGAAGAGGGATGTTTGTGGAAGAAAGAAAGTGCTTGGGAAAATGATTTTGGAAAAATCTGAATGGTGGGCCCCATATGGACACGTGTCAAATAATAGATGAACTAGTAATTTGCTGACTGAGCACAACTAGTGTAGCCAATATTTTCTCACGTGAAGGCAAGCCTTCGGCCGGTTGCAAAAGCAAGGCCCACCTCTTTTTGTTTGACTTTTCCCAAGCCTTTTTTGTTTGACTTTTCGTGCACATTCAGCAAACCTCTTTTTGTTTGACTTTGCCCAAGCCAGATCTCGATCATTTTTTCGCCACCAAACTTTTTTTCGTTTGACTACCATAGCCTCTTGCTTTATGCTCCCATGAAAATTGCGCTGGGGCAAACAAAGCCAACTCTTGGTTGGATTCTTGGATGTTAATCACGATCTGTGCCTCAGAATTTCAAGAGCAGCTTTTAGTTCTTCTTCTGGTACGTATCACATCATCCCTACTCGTATATACATGTTTTAGCGATCTTCCATGCTCTTTTTGGGACTTCAACTGACAAAGAATTGAAGAAAAAGAGTTGTGGTGACTAACTTGTACCTAAATCGGGTCTGGTCTTGTTTCGGAAACAACCTGTTTTGGATTTTTTTTTCTGGAATGCGATGTATAGTACATAAGATAGTTAATGATTCGGTGAGCAAAGAGCAAAGATTTTTATTGCTTTATGAAAAATAATTACATAATTAGTTGAGTGGCAAGTCAAGCGCTTGGTCAGAGATGCTATAGATCCATGTCTGAACCATATTGCAATTTCAGCTCCAAGTAGCTTTGAGGGCGCATCTGAGCCCGGCCATGAAATTTTGCCGTAAGCCTTTATTCTGTTCTCACCATTAATTATATTTAATTCCTCGTGCAACTCGGCAGAGACCAGCATCAACTTCTCCCCATTTTCCTGTTCCTTCCGTTCTTTATCAGAAGGCGCCTTTGCTTGTGCAGCAACGGGGCCAGAGCTTCAGTCCTCCTCCTTGTACGTATCTTCTGTTCGTGCAGCAACGGGATCGGAGAACAAGTCCTCCTCCGTGCATGTATCTTTTACCCCCTCATATATGTTGGAGGTTATAGGTTTGAGAGAGAAGAAAGTCTTTTTGGTTGCTTGAAGTATTACACCAAGAGACGTCAAGTTTGGAACGCTCAACAGTGTTACCTCCAGCGTAGGGAAACCCTAGAGTATATATATGCAAGTTATTGGGCTCCAGCCCATATGGGCCTAAATAACCATGCTTTTACCTATTGGACTTGTATGTGAACATATTATTTGGATTATATTAACAATATATCCAACAATCTCCTCCTATGTTCACCATACAGCACAATCCAATACGGTGGTCATTGTAATGTTCAAACAAACATGAATCATCCATATTCAATCCAAGACAATCAACTCGGATCAGTGAAAGAGTTTTTTTTTTTTTTGGCAGTAAAGTTTTAAACTCAATCATCATTAGCAATCCAAATAAGTGAATCATCATTATCATGAATCTGTTCTGAGATCAACAAATCAAAATAAGTATTAGGAGTTTTAGATTCAGTCTAAACTCATCCAAATCCTAATTCCCAAAATAAGTTTTAGATTCAGTCTAAACTGCATCAAGTCAGTTTCATAAATTATGAACAAGACCTAAACAATGTGATTTACAAAGAGCCATTAACTTAAGTTTATTATAGGAGAATAACTATTGTCTAGTTTCAAAGAATATGACCAATAGTCAACTCACTTACAACAACCTAGTCATATAATATCAAGTTTCAATTAAGAATAAGACCAACAGGCTTCTTATGTAAACAACCGTTTCTATGTTTCAATTTGGAATGTCACAGTTACTGATTCCTTAAAGTCAAATAATCTAGCATCAAGTCTGAAATGAGATCATTTAACCAAAAGGATAGTTCAACTTAGTTGAATTGTATCATCAAGTTTGGAATGACACAATCTTCCCTAATAGAACCTTTGAATTAGGTTAAAGTCATCTTCATCAAGTTTGGAATGAGATAACTCACCCTTTTCAAAATTAATCAGCAACTTTGAACATCGATGAAACATATAAACTGTGCTTATCATTGTGACCAATAAAGGAAGACTCGATAATTCAAAACACACAATTAGAAGGTAAGTAAATGGTAATTAAGACTTACCTATATAGTCTTTAACCCCATTTCCCCCACTGTTTTGAATAATCGATCTTTAGGCATACCTTTAGTGAGAGTATCGGCTATGTTATCCTTCGATCTCACATCGATCAAGGTGATAACCCCTTGTTCTCTCAGATAATTCAACAACGCATGTCTCAGTCTCACATGTCTTCGCTTTGAATTAAAGAGAGCATTCTTGACGATTTGGACAGCTGCTTGATTATCACAGAATAGGCTTAAAGAATTAATCTTTAGCCAAGTCAAAGGAATATCCATAATCAGATTCTTTATCCATTCGGCCTCTTCGCCGGCTGAGGCTAATGCAAAAATTTCTGATTCCATAGACGACAATGCAATACAAGTCTATCGTTTGGATTTCCAAGTAATAGCAGCTCCACCCAAAGTGAATATATATCCACTAGTGGACTTACTATTTCCAATATCTGAACACCATGAGGCATCAGAATATCCATCCACAGTTGGAGGATAACCAGAATAATATAGAGCATAATCTTTAGTACCTTTAAGGTATCTCATTAGCTTATTGAGGGCATCCCAATGCTCTTTACTAGGATTACTAGTGAAACGACTCAGCATGCCAACCTGTAAAGGCTATGTCGGGTCTAGTGCAACTCATAGCATACATGAGACTACCAATCGGTTTCGAGTACTTTGGCGATCCCACCTTTGGTCCCTTCATTAGGACTCAGTCTGTTATTATAATCATATGGTGTCTCACTCGGTTTACACTTATCGTATCCCCAAGTAGAAAGTAGCTACTCAATATAATGAGTCTGACTAAGGGAGATGACTTGCCGTTTAAAGCTTACTTTCATACCAAGAATGGTATTAGCAATACCAAAATCTTTCATGTCAAATTCTCTAGCTAAAGTAGCTTTCACGTCACTCACTACAGAATGATCGGAACCAAGAATTAACACGTCATCAACATACAAGCAAATGATGACTATCTTATTTGACATAAAACGATGGTAAAGGCATTTATCGAATAACTAGGCGAAAGCCATAACTCTTTACCACTTTGTCAAATTTAAGATGCAACATCTTAGGTGCTTGCTTAAGACCATACAAGGATTTGTTTAATTTACAAACTTTGTCCTCAAGACCTTTCATAACATATCCTTCTGGTTATTCCATGTAAATTTCCTCATTTAAGAAAGCTGTTTTTACATCCATTTGATGCACTACAAAGTGTTCAATAGATGCCAAAGCAAAAAGAATTCTCATAATTGATAGATAACACACAGGTGAATAGACATCAAAATAATCTATTCCACTCTGCTGTTTATAGCCTTTAGCTACTAAACGTGCTTTGTATCTAGCTATTGATCCATCACTATTTAGTTTCTTTTTCAATACCCATCTACAGCCTATAGTCTTAGCCCCTTTTGGCAAATTTACTAGCCGCCAAGTGTGGTTACGCTTGAGAGCTCATTTCATCATCTATGGCTACGCCCACAATAAAGATTCCCTAGATCTCATTGCTTCCTGATAGGAGAATGGATTATCCTCAAGATGGTAAGTAACAAAGTCCTCACCAAAACTTTTGGGAACTTTCTCTCTTGTAGATACTCTAACTGGAAATTGTTCAACAGCCAGCTGTGTGGAATTAGTGTCAGAAGGGCCTGCTTCAGATTCTACAGGAGATTCCGAAATCATATATGTAGATCCAGAAACATTCAAGCCTTGATCTCTGAGAAACTTGTTTTCGAAGAACACTGCATCTCTAGATTCTATCACTGTGTTAGTAGATAGATCTAAAAACCTATTTGCAGCACTATTTTCTACACTACCTAGATATACACAAGTAATGGTTCTAGGTCCCACCTTAGGTCTCTTAGGATCTTGTATGCTTACATAAGCAATACAATCCCAAGTCTTAAGAATATCATATCTACAAGGACGCTTAAGCCATATCTCATAAGGTGTCATAGACAACTTAGAGTGCGGCAACTGTTCAAGATGTGATTAGCGGTTAAAACTACTTCTCCCGGTAGGAGGAAGGCATGCCAGCTGTAAGTAACATAGAATTTAACATTTCAGTTAACGTTCTATTCTTACGCTTGGCAACACCATTTGATTGGGGTGAATAAGGAGAAGTGGTTTCAAGTATTATACCTTTCGAAGCACAAAATTCCTTGAACCTTGTCATTGTATATTCCCCTCCTCTATCACTCCTAAACCTCTTAATTTTCAAGTTGCGTTGATTTTCTACTCTAGACTTGAAAATCTTAAATTTTTCAAAAGCCTCATCTTTCGATTTCAACAAATAGACATGACAATATCTAGAAAAATCGTCTATGAATGTTATTAGATACTTCCGACCACCTCTAGTAATGTAATTTCTAAAATCACAAATGTCAGAATGTATTAGCTCAAGAAGTTGTGTGCTTTTAGAAACCAATTTAAAGGGTTTTCTAGTGATCTTAGTGTAACATCCTGAGAATCGACCCCATTTTAGGATTTTATAAAAGGGCAATATTAGTCGAAGGCCTGGTTAGTACAAATACTCCGAACTGTGTGTTCGTGGGATAGTGGATTACAAGGAGGCGCCATTAGGAAACGATACACATTCGACTCACAATTTCGATCAGGAACGAACCATTTGACCATGAGGACCTGGGAGGGAACGATATCCTCTAAGTACTAGACTATTAAGGAAACGGAAATAAATCGATTCGGCAGAAGTACGAAGTCGATCTGCGGGTGATTTCCGCACAACTTTGATACAAACTACGAACGATGGAAAACCGAATCCTTTTCATCTGGTACTCGGGATTATCAATTGAGCCCCCGGGATCACACGACAATCGAGGGACGTCCCTGACTCGAGAATTGAGGTTAACGTGGATCAAAGAATGATTGACCATGGGTCAAAAGTGAGGAAAGTCCTAAAAGGGCGCCCGATAATCCAAATTGTACTACGGTCGCAATTGACTCAATTTGGCCCCGATTTTTAATCGATTTTGGGAACCGACTTCTCGGTGATGTCAGGACTAATTATTTGGACGTCGCATCATTTATTTTGGAATTTTCCGTTGGACGCGGAAGTGTCGGAAAAGGGGAAAATTGGACCGGGTTTCGGGCCCGCGGGTGGGCCGGCCCAAGACCGGCGGCCCAATGGGCCTTGCACCCACTCAACCCAGCCAAGAGGGGCCCAAGTTGGCCCAAGTTCCTCCATTTCCAGCCCGGCGGGGCTACTCTCTTTTCTTTTGCTTTTGTGCCCAAGTGGGCTTTGTTTATCTTGTTTTGCTTTGTTTTGATTGGTTCTTCAACAAGTGGCTTGCCCACTTGCTCGCCCTTATCCAAGTCTCTAGCAGCTCCTTCTCTCTCCTCTTTCTCCCCCAAAATTCGTGCACCAACCCAGCCTCCCTCTCTCTCCCTTTTTCTCTTCCTTTTCTCTTCCATTTTTGCTGTTTCTTGCTATCCTTGCTGTTTTCCAGCCCAAAAACAGCCTTGTTGCCATCACCGGAGCCGCCGCAACCGCCCAAAGTGTAGTCTTGGGAGTTAGGAAGCCAGCCGCGCACCCCCGGTCGCCCCGAACCGCCCGTTTCGGCCTTTTCCCCTCTGCTGGTCATTCCGCGTGAACAGTGTTCCGAGGGCTGTTTTGGCCCGTTTCGGCCACCGTTTGTCGTCCCTTGTCGTCCCCGAGCTTACCCCTCGTAGCCCTCGTTCCCCTCTACGCGCCGGTGTCGCCGGATTTCCGATCCAAGTAAGTTAACTTCCTAATCCTTATTTAGGGGTTAATCTTGCTTATGGGTTAATTAGTGTATTTGTATATTTGTGATTAATTAAGATTGATTGGTTGATTATGTTGGTTAATTAAGACTGATGAGGATTATTTAATTGACCATGGTTAGTGTTAAAGTAACCTAGGTTAATTAATTAAAGTAACCTAGGTTAATTAATTAAAGTAATTAAGGTTAGTTTCTAAAGTAACTATGGTTAATTATTAATCATGGTTGAGTTAATTAACCCTAGTTAGGTTAAATTTAGTAACCATGGTTAAGTTTAATATTATTTTATTAATTTCGGATTAGTACTGTTCATATTTACTATTCACGGATTACTGTTCACGGATTACTGTTCATACAGAAACAAATTTTGGTTTCAAATTGATGTGTTCTTGGTTGTTATGCTTTCTTGAAGTGCCGATTGTTAATTATATGCATGAATAATGATGAAATGCATGATCGAAGACCAAGTGGAAGTGAAAGTGTTTGTTTTATTGAGTTATTCAGGAATTAGGGAATGTACGTGATTGTTGATTGGTGAAATTTGGAATTTTGGAATTGTCGAGTGATACCGCATGACATAATGCGTGGGTTATCTGAGATGGCATGTCGCATGAGCATGAGTGCATGAGTGATGTTGCATTCACAACCAAGCAAAAACAAAGACAAGAATGAACTGTTTGCTAATGTATTGCATGGTCACATTAAAGTTGATAGCCCGGTTGAGCCGGATGACCGCCAATCCTTCGGGGTTGTGCCGTGACCATTGGGTCGCCTGACAGTGGTCAGATGTGGAGTCGCGGTTGAGGCCGGGCCCATGCTCCATATGGAATGCCGTCGATGGGGGATAGCGTGACGTCGCCGTGCCTCATGGGGGAGGACGATGCTGGTCTTCGGCCAGATAGACCGCCAACCATAAGGTTGTGCCGTGGCCCTAGTGGTCGTAATAATCGGAGCATATGTGTGGATGTGAGGCCTGAGAAAGTGTGTGAGATGCTCTGATTATTTGCATGCTCTTAATGTCGTGATGAATTAAATTACGGTTTCTGCAGGGTGCGTGTGCCAAGGCCAGGTAGGGTCGCTTGTCATTGCACCTGTTTATTAAACTGTCATTCTCTCTGAGGTGGTATTGCATTGATTGTTGTATTAGGTTGTATGTTAAACTCCTAAGGCGAGTGAAGTTCCTAACCGGGGCTTAGGACTTTAACTTGCTGAGTTTATCTCCACCCGTCGTGGTTAACCTTTTCAGGCCCTAGATGATGCAGTACCCGAGGATCGAAAAGAGCGATCCCTCCGAGGCCAACGAGTAGGCACTTGTACTGTGTTAGGTTAGCTAGGCCAGTCCCTTTTTGAGTAGGCCTTAGCTTGTCGCCTGTGGTAAGGCGTGTATGTATTTGCGGGTGTGCTGGCTAACCTTCAGATATATAAAAATGGTGTTGTCTTTCCTCTGCTGCTGTTGTTGCTATCCCTGTTGTTTGGTTTGGGAGTTGTTCGTTTCCACATGTGCTTAATTACAAGATAAAATGAATTGGTCGACGACAGTACCTAGGACGTCGTACAAATAGACCTCAAGTGAAATGGGGTTGCCGCGAGCTCGAGAGTCGGGGCGTGACACTTAGCATGTGCACACACTTCACATTTGTCAAATCGAATAGAAGTATCTAATGGAATGTTGTGAGTTCTAGCCAGATGTTGCATTTTCCTGTAATTCACATGTCCAAGTCTATTGTGTAGCAACTCTGGATCAATCAAAGTAGAATTCACATGGTTCATGCTATCAGTATTTAAACTCAACCTATACATACCATTAACCATGAATGCACAACCGAAATAATATGAGTTAACAGATAAAGTTACTCTACCATTCATAGTTGAAAAAGACATACCGGCTTTATCAAGTAAACTCATAGATATCAAATTCTTTTTAAGTAAAGGTACTACTCTAACATGTTTCGAGTTAGTAATTTACCGAAGAAAGCACCAAGTTTGCGGTTCCAAAGATGAGTCACATCCGCCTCACCACCATTGCAATTTTCCACGGTGTCTTTCACTTCGTGATCTCGGTGAGTAAGTTCTTGTCATTTGTAGCATGACAAGTAGCGCCCTTGTCCAACCACCACTCAGAAGAGACACAGGCCTTTCCATTCTTCATCATTCCAACGAAGGCCCGAGGCTCAGATTCATTAATTAGCATATTAGCCTTATTTTGTAGTGTCATCATTTGGCTTCTTTGGTAACTTACACTCTGCTGCCCAGTGACCACACTTTCCACAGTTATGGCACTTGCCCTTCTTCTTCCTTTTGGAGATAGTCTTTTTGGCCTCTAACTGTAAAGAGGATTCACCTTTTAGTGACTTGAAGGATTCACCTTTTGGTGACTTGAACCTTTTAAAGTCTATTAGAGTGTGAAACTAAGTTGGCAACTGACTGTTGTTGTCCTACTTGTTCCAAACTCTTTCTAGTAATGTTTTGATCCTCAATGTGAATATACCTCTTTAATTCGTCAGTCCCATCTGTACCTTCGATCGTGCATTTCAGTCTTGAAAGAACTCCATTCAGTTGGTAGCTTGCTCAATACAAGACCGACAAAGAGATTATCGGACATATTAGAGTTATCATCTTTCAGCTTGTTCCTCATGTTCTCAAATTCAACTAACTGAGAGGTAATGCTTGAATTCATTGTGAATTTAAAGTCAAATAATTTCTCCGCTAACGGAGTTCTAGAGAGCCCCTCTTGTTTTTGGAACTGAGCATTCAAGTGATCCCATATCTCTTTCGCCGTCTTATATTCACTATAGGTCATAGCCAGATTAGGATTTAGAGAGTTCAACAAGTAATCTCTACAAAAATCTTCATCTTTGTTCCATTGATATTCATCCACATCTTCAATGGTAGATGCAAAGTCACTCAACACAGTATAGAATATCTCACGTTCTTTCATGCCAAATTGAACATGTAATTTCCATCCATGAAACTCAGTAATATCAAAAGATTGCAACTTTAGAATATCATAGGAACTACGTTTTGCCATTATAATCAGAGCAAAGTGTTAAAAAGAGTGCACCTTGAAGTCTTCGGAACCACAAAGTCAAATAACTCTCTTAACCTTGATCAAACCACTTGCCAAAACAAACCCCAAAAATAGATTTGGAGCGCCCAAAAACCTTAAGATGGACTGCCCCTTTCGCCGAAATTCGCTGGAAATTCGCAGGAAATTCGCTGGAAATTCCAATGGAAACTTTCGGGTGCCGTAACTTCTCCGTCCGACCTCCGATCGATGCAAGTGACCACTCAAAACGTTCGTATCGACGAGTAGAACAAAGCCCAAGTGGTTTCACCCTCTAAAATTGGCTATAATTTTTGGGTTTTTGAATCAAAGATTTCGGTCACCCGAATCCTCAAACTCAAATCCTACCCAATACCACCGTCGAAATCGAAAGTAAATTATACCTGTGAATTCATCTTGATGAAATCTTCAAGAAGACACCTTACTCGCTCAAATCTGACACACGAATATAATACTTCAAGAATGTTGGAGGTTATAGGTTTGAGAGAGAAGAAAGTCTTTTTGGTTGCTTGAAGTATTACACCAAGAGACGTCGCCAAGTTTGAACGCATTTCAAGCAGTGTTCTCCGCCAGGCGTAGGAAACCCTAGAGTATATATATGCAAGTTATTGGGCTTCAGCCCATATGGGCCCAAATAACCATGCTTTTACCTATTGGGCTTGTATGTGAACATATTATTTGGATTATATTAACAATATATCCAACAATATATGCATGTCTGAATTTCCTGTTGCGACTCTATTATAGAATCTTGACCTTGTAATCTGGTCAAATTTCCAGATCTTGTATTTCCGTAAGAAACAAAGAATCGACCTAATACAGAACAGAAAACTAAGCACTAACTTGTACCAAAATCATGTTTGGTCCTGTTTTGGAAACTGCTGTTGTGGAGTTCTTTTTTTTCAAATATAGATGTCGGAATGTGTTCTCTACTGCATAAGATAGTTCATATTTCCGGTGAGCACAGAACGGAAGACTTTTATTGCTTTATCAAAAATAAATTGCATAATTAGCTGAGTGGTCAGTCAAGTGCCTCGTCTGAGATGCTATAAATCTATGTCTGAACTGCATCGCAAATCTCAACTCAAACTAGCTTTGGAAGCCACCGGTCAAGCCATACTTGATGCTTGTAACTGGAGAGTTTACCATTTATCCTTAGAATTAGTTTGTTGAGAACCCCAAGTAAATGGAAAAACTTGAGGGCGCAGTTGAGCCCGGGCCATGAAATTTTGCTGTAAGCTTAGTCAAGGGGAGAGATTAGGGGCTGAAGGGAGAGTGCACGATGGAGAGATTACCCGAGATAGGGTGCGCACACCCATGAACACTGAACAAGAAAGAAAACCATGTTCCCAAAGAGAAGATAACATTGATAAAACAACAGAAAATAGCTACAAATTTGAAGAGCAAAATTTCCAGAGCCCAAGAAAACATGTTTTCTTCATATCAGAGAATGAAAAGAAAATTTGGGCAGAAATGAGGGTGGGAGTCACTGAAGCAGGCCTTTTTCCAAAAGATTTGGGGATTGATGAAGACTTTTGACTTAATTCCCAAGCCCAAAATTAATTAAATATCTTACAGCCCCGAAGCCATTCTTCACCCAAAAGGTCTTCCTTGAAACATATCTGCTCATTCTTTTGTGGGATACAGGGAAAATGCCCAGAGAGAAGGACTCCTTTCGGCATTATGTAGAGTTCCTGCAGAACAACAAGTGGAAGTGTAACTTCTGCAACAAGGTTTATGGCGGAAGTGTAACCCGGATCAAGGCCCACTTAGCCGGAGTTGGAGGATTTGGGATCAATGACTGCAAGGACGTCAGCGACCGAGTGAGATCGGAAGCCAAAAAAGCGCTGAAGAGTAAACGAACGGCAGAGTCGAGCAATGGAGCAGAAGGCAATGTTGAAGAGGGTCCGCAACTGCCTGTGACTGCGAACAATGAAGATGCTTGGAGAGAGACTTTATTCACTGCCGTGCCGGACCTGAGCTCTGATGTCATAAGCGCTGTAGGTGCAAGTTCATCAGCCTTTCCTCCATTGCTTGGGCCGAATTTGCCCAGTCAGTCTTTTACGGCTCAAAGCATGATCCCACTGAGGGATTCATTCTGGCCACAACAGCCTCAATTGAGTCTATCGCATGCTGGTGATTCTTACACCCAGCCGCAGAATTTTAGTTATCCCATCAGCCGTCCAGATCTCACGCATGAAGCTTTGACTAACATGCCACCCCCACAGAATGCAGAAGAGGGAGAACCCAATACAGAGGTTCCACAAGGTATGTGCATCGCCAGACTCACCATATGTTAAAGCTCATGCATGACGCATAATTTGTCCTCTAATATCCAAATGCAACCTATCACAAGCAAAGATTGAGGCAAACAATAAATTCGCACAAATTGCTGTTGGTAGAATAAGCTCGCTTGATCAGTGAAGTTTCCTTGCTAGTGGGTGGGCTGACTTTGGAGACCAAGAATCAGTTTGCATAGGCATCGGTTAAATTTCAATCTCATGTACCAAAATTGTGAACTTCATTTCATATTGGGAAAATGTCACAAAAAATCCTGAACTATACCTTCTGTGACAATTTTACCCTAAACTTTTTTTTTGTATCACCAAAAACTCCAAACTATGCCACTTGTGATAATTTTATCCTAAACTATATTACTTGTGACAATTTTACTCTGAACTTTTTTTGTGCCACCAAAAATCCTAAACTATGCTATTTATGACAAATTTACCCCAAAGTTTTTCGGCTAAAGGGCATTTTCGTCAATTTCTATTTTTTTATTTTTTTTCGCTTGACAGGAGGAAGCCGGCGGCCGCCCTTGCCAGTGTCGAAGTCGGGCGAGGGCCGCCCAGGCCAGATCCGACCTGGGTGAGCCTCACTCGACGCCGATGAGGCTCGCCTAGGCATGGGGGAGGGCCGCCTAGGCTTAGGTGAGGCTTGCCCAAGCGCCCACACCAAATCTAGCCTGAGCGGCCCTCGCCCGACTCCGACGCCGACGAGGGTGGGCCACCCTTTATCGAGAGAAAAATAAGAAGAAAAGGACGAAAATGCCCCTCAATCAAAAAGTTTGGGGTAAATTTGTCACAAGTAGCATAGTTTGGAGCTTTTAATAGCACAAAAAAAAGTTCAGGATAAAATTGTCACAAGTGGCATAGTTTGGGATTTTTGGTGACATTTTCCCTTTCATATTTCATCCATGTTTCCATAATGAATTACTGAAAGTACTTCCAAATTAAAAAAGATAATGCATATAAGGGGTAAGCATGCATTTGGTAAGCACTTTCCAGTTTTCAGAATAATTTCAATGTGTTGAGGGGACTGGTATCGTCTCAACGACTTTATAAAATTCATTGAAATTATGTTGTTTCTCCTTCAACGAGTCCAATTGTGTACCGATCTCATATTTCTTGGCTAAGCAACACAATTCATGAAAATTAATAACACGAAAATTTAATTGGAAATAAAATTACAACTGAATAGTTCAAATCACAGGTTTGTATGCTAAATATTGCTAGTGATTTAAAATAAAGTGTTGCATAAAAATATTTCATGTGAACCTTTGATGTCTGTCAACTACACAGATAGGAATTATCTTTGATCATATCTTAATACTCTAATTTCAAACTTAAAAGTATTAGATGAGCCTAAAATTTAAATTGACAGCTTCTTGAAAGATAACAAGATATGTTATAGCATAAATGAAGTCATCATAGACATATGATTTTTATTTGTGGTTCTGAATCTAATAAGTTATATTGTTCTCTCTGCTAATATTACCATATAGAATCTATATAATTTATTGTCATACGAAGGAGAGAAAAGGTGAGGAATCCTCTTTTGTACTTAGACTATTTACTCTGGTCATTGCTTTTCTTTTTGTCCTCTTCAAAGTGGCTCCTTGAGCTTCAACTCTTTGAATTCTCAATAATAATCTCTTTTATTTCTCATTAAACGGATAACATGTTTCTCTGGACTTCTTTTCTTTTCTTTTCTTTTCTTTTCTTTTCTTGTTCCTTCGTTATATGTAAGGCGTGACCTTCTTTTCTATATTTCATGAAAAAAATGGCATCTCTTCCTAGCAATTTTTTTTCTTCTTTCATTATTTGAGAAACCTCTAGAATTTAATGCAATGCAGGAAGATGATATCAACTAACCCTCTTTTTTTCCTCTTGACAGATAAGAAATTCTAAACACAATTCAAATATTCGAAGAACTATATTGTCGAATGCAAAATTGGTGGATGATGCTCTGATTTGAAAAAGAAATCATAAGCCATAAATTTCTTAATCGATTTGCTAATTTATTGATGACATGTGTGCTATAATAGTATATAAGTCTTTTAATGAATTTTTTCTTGGATCAACTTTTAGTGATCATTCTTAATTTTTTTTATCATTGGATAACATTAGTTATTTTAAGAACTCAACTTAAAATACATATGTTCTCATAAAAAAATCCACAATACATTGTTTTCATTATATGTTGAGTTGATGATCCCTAAGAGGGGAAAAAAATCAAAAATACATCGTTTTTATTCCTATATTTTATTAACAATAACTATTTTTCTTAAATTTTGTATTGATTTGTTACTCTCGTTGTGATTTTTTAATCTCTTAAAAAATTTCAAAACAGATTGCATTTCATCCAATATTCAACTTTCGAAAAAAAAAATTAAAAAATTCATTGGCATGCAGATTCTATTGGTTCATAAAGATTATTGTTATCCAAAACCTAATGGTTCTAGAAAAATTTTATGATTAATTTTCAATGCTTTGAGTTGAAAAATTTATAAATATCTTATTGGAAATATATGATTGCAAGTATATCTAAAAGTTCTATCTCCTTTAAGTTGTAGTTATTGTGCTATAAGTTTACAATGTAGATAAGCAAATCTTATAATCCGTACAATACTCAACTTTATAAGAATTTTGAAATCTCATTAAAATCCATGTAATACTCAATTGCTTCAAAAGCTCATTATAATCCATAATATTTTCAGCTCCTACAATCGATCTCATTGTTGTTATAAATGCAATGGCAAACCCTATTTCCTCCAATTTTAATCATTGGCTCTTCCAACTCTTTTTTGGAATAAATCCTACCTAAATGAGGGGCTTATATCATTGGTTATGAAAGGCAAGTGAAGATTTGCTTCATGAAAATGATACTTGGTAGCTTTACATGTGAAATGCAAAATAATGAAGTTGAAGTGTGAATGAGAGAAAAGAAAAAGCCCTGACAAGGTGTTTTAAAAAATGAGATTTGCAGCTACTTAGATTAGGAAAGAGGTGGTTATTGCCTGAAGGAGAAAAAAGGGAAAGTAGACAGTTATTGTAGGCAAGTTTCATTAATAATTTGCTAGTTATTTCTCAAATGATTAGAGAACAACCCACGTAAGTCTATGTTTGTGGGCTTTATTACGTAAGTCTTCTTATTTTGTATCATAATGATGGCAGAACTTAGTTCAAGTCCCATGCTATCCAAATGACACAAGGACATCCATCTAAGAAATCTTCCACATTTGTTAAATATGTCTACAGAAGATATAGCACTTGTACATATAACTATTTTCTGACAGCTTATGATAAATAATTTGCTCTTTCAATGATTCATACTTACCTCCAAATCATCCTTTGATTGGTTGTTTTCACAGTCAAATGCCACATATATGAGATTTTAACTAACAGCACCTTCAATCATCTTAAATTTAAGTTATATGAATATTGCTTGTTTTCATATTTTTGAATAAGTATGGTTGGAATTGTTGGGACCCTAACGAAAGTGCAATAATAGGACGAAAGATTGTCATGCATTGCCTCTAAGCCATCAATAATATATGTTTTAGTTTTTTTGTTGTGTTATTAGTTACCATCGCATTTGAGTGACATCCAAATGGGTCATCCACCAATCAATGATCTAATTGAAAGCAATTATAGCTCTTTTTGTTTATAAAACAATTGGGACATTAGTCTTTGTACATTCGATGTGGAAATGAGGTATATCTCCTTTTTTTCAATTTTAATTTCAAAATTCAACTTATGGTCTGGTTGAGGGGACTTTTATTACTTTTAACTTATGTCGTTGATCTAAATTTTTTTAGTATTGTGCTGCTCAAACTTTTCAAAAGAATAGGTACATAAATGTTAGCATCTATATAAATATATAATTACAAGCTCGGTCTTTAGGGTTGCCTTTAGGAGTGACCCATTGGAGTCTAAAGTGCAAGAGAATGGTTATACTCTTTGCAAGTGGTATTTTCTTGCACTCTCCACTCATTTTAACGTCAACTAGGATTGCTAACCCTATTCAATACCCTGAGTTTCATCTTGATAAAAGAAGATTAATTTAACAATTTTTAATGTTCCAAATTAGCAATTATTGGAAATTCAACATTTTTGTGATTCTTCCTATAAAGTATTTCTTTAAAATATTTTTTTATTTTATCTCAATATTACAATAATGTAGTTTATTTTGTTCAAAACATTAGGATTCATATAAAATATGATACATTTTAAGGAGTAATTTATGCTAAAGCACATACTTCAATTTTCATATTTGTATATTAATATAAAATATAGAGAGAACCATACAGGCCTAAATATCAATTCAACCCCTCCAATACAGGTGAGATATTAGTTCAACCCATCCCACAAACACCCAAGACCCAAAAGACTCAACCCAAACCTACAGCAACTGAACCCAGCAGGCCCAAAACCCAAAGTAGAATCTAAGCCCAACGTACCTCAACTATACCCTCTTATCAACCCATTAAGAGACCAAGCCCAGCAACAAGGCCAATGCCCAACCCCAATATACCCCTAGCCCAACCCTGGCCGCCCGTGCCCCCGCACCGTCATTTGATCATTTATTTACAATCTTATACTTTATCAAAGTTTTTTTTGGTCTTATCTAAATTCATTTCGACATAATGGCCGGTTTCTTCTTTTCATAAATCCATTTTGTTTTATGATTTCAATAAAGTATTAGAAGTATATCCTTAATGTTAGATGCAGGGACAAAGGATGCAGCCGTGGATAGTCAACCAGGTAATTGTGGGCTTGTCAATGAGAATAAGCCATCTCTGAAAAGAAAGTGGGGAGAACAAAGTAATCAAGAAGTCGTCAACAAATGTCGCCACTATGGCTTTCGGAAGTTGTCAACGACACCTGCAACAAGACGTAGGAAAAGTTCACCCTTGTTAACAACAGAGCCAGTAGGAGAAGAAATGAGGTGGGCAATAAAACAAATTTGCAACTATTTAATGGAGGATGAGATTGACATCATTGGCATTTATGGAATGGGGGGAGTTGGCAAGACAGCCATTTTAATGCATGTCCATAATACAGTACTTCAGAGTCCTGCCTTCAATGATGTGTTTTGGGTCACCGTACCTCAAGAGTTCAGCGTCTATGAACTACAAGACGAGATTGCCAATGTAGTTGGACTAGACTATCTCTCAAAGTATAAGGACGTGAAGAGGAGGGCATGCATATTGGATGGACACTTGAAGAAAAAGAAGAGATCCGTGTTAATATTAGATGGCTTGTGGATGCACTTCGAAGTTAAGGATGTGGGAATTCCACTTGAAAAGGGTGGTCTTAAGTTGGTATTGACAACTCGCTTACTAGATGTATGTCAAAAAATGGTCTGCCAAAAGTTGATCAAAATAAAACCTCTAAGTCGGCCACATGATTCTTGGAGCCTTTTTTTAAAGAAACTTTGTTCTGAGAAAGACATCACTTCAGAAGTTGAAAATATTGCATAGTCCATTGTGCATCACTGCAGGGGTTTGCCACTCGGTATCATTGAGGTTGCAACTCACATGAGGGGAGTAGAGAAAGTGCACAAATGGAAAGGCCTGTTGCAGAAATTAAAAGACTCGAGGTTGGAACTCGATATGTTCAAGACGCTGAAACTCAGTTATGTGAACTTTAGTGATTCTCAATTGCAACGGTGTTTCTTGCATTCAATGCTTTGCTTTGAAGAGTACGCTAATAAAAAAGATTTGATAGTCTTTCATAGATGAAGCCTTGTTAGATGAAATTGCCACCCGGCAAGAACAACACGACGAGGGTGACATCATTTTGGACAAAATAAGAAAGGCTTGCTTGTGGGATGATCTAAAAGTAGGAGAAGAAGGGTGTCTGGCCATACACCCCTTGATAAGAGACATGGCATTACATATAGCGAGGAGCCCAACTCACATGGTCAAGACCTATATGAGATTGAAAGAAATTCCAAAGGAAAAATTTTGGACCGATTGTCTAGAGGAAGTCTTTTTAAAAGGCAACGAAATAAAAGAAATCCCACACGGCATATCACCAAATTGCCCTAAGCTTACGAGGCTATCGTTGAATGATAATATGTTTTTGGAAGCCATCCACGAATCCTTTTTCAAGCATCTGAACGGGCTAAAGGTTCTAGATCTCAGCAACACAAAAATCACGAAATTACCGAACACTATCTCTCACTTGGAGAGCTTGAAAGCACTGTTACTTCAAGGGTGTAAGGAATTACTCTGTATACCTTGTGTACGAAAGTTGGGATCCCTAAGAAAGTTGGACGTGAGTGGGTGCACAATGCTTGAAGAAGTGCCAGAGGGAATGGAGATGTTGGTAAAGTTGAGTTACCTCGACCTCCATGGCACAAAGATCGAGACGTTATCAAGAGGAGTGTTGGGGAAGTTGGTGAACTTGCAATATTTGGTGATTAGAAAGGGGAGCGAATGGTTAGACAGAGTATTGACGAAGGTGGAAGCACTCTATTGCTCTGTTTCAAATGTTGAAACATTCAATGCATGGGTGAGGTTTCTTGAGCAAAATGGCTCTCGACCATATGAACTATGGTTGAACAAATTAGGAGACCACGACTTTAAGGATATGCATGAGAGGCATATAATCATCAAAAGTTGTCATAGTATTACGGCAAGGATAGATGGAGAAATCGGTGGGGATGGCTGCGCTTTACTTCCCAAAAATGTGGAAGTACTGAAAGTGGAACAGTGCGATGGAGTGACAAGCTTGTGCGAGGTAGATCGACTTGATAATCTAGAGGAGTTAAAGATAAAGGGATGGGAGAAGTTGGAGCAGCTGGGTGCTGTTCACTTCCCTCACCTGCGGAGACTGAATATCACTAGGTGTCCCAAACTGAAGCATCTCTGTGAGGTGGGGCAGGGGCTTCCACGTCTACAATGGTTTAAAATCGAGGGCTCAGAGGAACTAGGGGGGATTAATATAGCGGCACATTTTCTTTATAATTTAGAAGTGTATAGGTGTCCTAAAATGAAGAGGGTGGTGGAATGGGAGTGGCTGGCCACTCTCCTTCCAAATCTGAGGTCCATTATAATAAGAAATTGCGAGAAATTAGAGGAGACAATAGGAGGGCCAACAATGTCAATTGGTGCAACCTGTCATCTTACAAAGATTGAAATAGAAGGATGCAACAACCTGAAGAGGGTGCTGATGACGCATGACATGTCGCTCCGCCTCCCTTTCCTCCGACATGTGTCAGTTGAGGACTGCGAGAGCATAGAGGTGATAATAATAGAGACCATTCCCAACATACTGCAACCCTCCTTCCAAAATTTAACACACCTCACTCTATCGAATCTTCCGGAGCTGAAGAGCATATGCGTTGGAACCGTGAGTTGCTTTTCAATCCAATACATGCATATAACAAAATGTCCGAAGTTGCGGAGGCTTCCTCTGCTTGATGATGGGCCCCTGTGTCCTCCTTCCTCTCTTTATGGGATTCAAATAGATAAGCAGACGTGGCAGTCGCTGGAGTGGGACCATTCCCTTCGTCCACCTTCAATTCTTCGACACGTAGCCATGACACATGGTAAGTCACCAACAAAATTTTACTTTTCTTTTATCCTCTCCTTCTCCCGCCAGCCCTTCCAACCCTTATAAGGATCCACTCCTGCGATGCAGTAAGTTTCCTTTCCTTTTCTTTTCTTTTTTCTTTCAAACTTTATCCCACGTTGTTATGCTTAGTGGGTATGACTTCGATACCTGAAAAGTTTGCAAAAGTCCTCACTCTTTTAATAACGGCAACAATCCCTGCTTTTTTTTCCCCTGTTGTCCCTTAAAAATACTACTTCTTCCTTTTGGTAAATCATGACGTTAAAATTGTCAAAATGTCGAGTCAATTCTTAAGTTCTATTTCATGAGATGGCCGAGTTTAAGAGAGCATGTTAAATACTTTTACATTTTCTTTTTGTTGCCTATTCTGTTTTACCTCATCTAGTACTTCTATTTTCACTTTCAAGCTCCAATCTGATTTTTTAATTAACCACTATGCTTTAATCAAAAAATTAAACCTGTGTAAATAAGTCTTCCTCGTTTTTAGGAAGGAACACTTTTTCTTGGACTTCCACTTGCATATTTGCACATATTGAATTTCTTTCTATTTAATTTGATTAATTTCGATTGGCCAGGGAAGTCTCTAATTTCTTTAGATTGTTTAGATTCTCTCTTTAATTTGATATGTCAAAGAAATATCTAATTTCTTTCAATTGTTTTCTTTAAAACCTCGTGAAGAAGGGGTTCCCAATCGGCACGATCAAAGGATGCCTATAACTATTAATTGTGACGACATTGCGGCAAGGGCATATGGAGAAATCGGTGGGGATGGCCGCGATCTACTTCTGAAAAATGTGCGAGTACTGACGATAGGACAGGGTAGTGGGGTGACAAGTTTAAGTGAGGTGGGCCCACTAGAGAATCTAGAGGAGCTGACTATAGAGGGATGGGAGAAATTGGAGGAGCTGGGTGATGTCGCCTTCCCTTACCTCCAGGGACTGAACATCATTGGGTGTCCCAAACTGAAGCATCTCTCGGTGGAGGGGCAAGGGTTTCCACATCTACAATGGTTTACAATCGACAACTCAAAGGAACTGGAGGGGATCGATTTAATTGCACCCACTCTAAACCGTATGAAAGTGTCGAAGTGTCCTAAAATGAAAAAAGTGGTGGAATGGGACTGGCTGGCCACTCGCCTTCCAAATCTGAAGTCCATTGATATATCCAGTTGTATGAAATTAGAGGAAATAATAGGTGGACCATTGCCAACCAAAACCACTTGTCTTCTTACAAAGATTGAAATATATGTATGCAACAACATGAAGGGGGTGTTGCTGACGCATGATGTGTTGTGCCACCTCCCTTTCCTCCAAGAGATTGAAGTTAGAGTTTGCAAGGGCATAGAGGTTATAATAGGCGCTGCTCCCAACATGATGCCACCCTCCTTCCCAAAGTTAACACACCTGACTCTATGGAATCTTCCGAAACTGAAGAGGATATGCGATCAGATCTTGAGTTGCGATGACATCCGATTTATTGAAATATGTGGTTGTCCAAATCTGAAGAGGATTCCTTTGCAACTACCCCTACTTGACAATGGCCTCCTTTCTCCTCCCCCCTACCTTGAACATATTTCAATAGAGCTGGAGACGTGGCAAGCGTTGGAGTGGGACCACCCCCTTGCCCGTATCTCACTTGAACCCTTCATCGAGTTTACTGGTGAGTTACCCACAAGTTTTACATTTCTTTTATCCTCTCCATCTAAGGATCGATTTCTCACGGTGCGGTAAAACCTCTCTTTTTTTCCTGAACTTTATACCAACTATTAGGCCCACTGCATATTACTTTTATTATAGCTTGAAACTACATCAAAATGGTTATATTGTAATAAAAATGGCAATATTCTAACACTTAAAAGTGCCAAATTATCGAGCCTAATTTTAAAGTTGTACTTTATTAGTTGGGAAAGTTTAAGAGAACTTGTCAACTGTTTTTTTTTTTTACTTGTCTTTTTGTTTCCTTTTCTATTTTACCTCATCCAGTACTCCTATTTTCAATTTCGAACTCCTATTTGATTTTTAAACTAATCACAATACTGTAATCAAAAAGTTAAATCAATGTAAATTAGTTTTTCTCATTTTTAGGTGTCACTAAGCGAATGGGCCAGAGACAGAGATCATGTTTTTGTGAGCTCTTTCAAAATGCATTGACATAATAGATTTTTCATTAATAGTCACGTGGCACGATATTTTATATAGGACAATGATGATCTTTGCAAATGACTAACAAAATTCAATCTTTCTACATCCAGACTACTGAAGCCGTAGATGATCAGGTGAGGATGATTTGTCTTCTGATAGCAATGGACATCAAAGTTATCACCATTTCTACGTCGTCTTGCTCGACCGATTTTTAAAGTACCTCCGATTCCCATGATGACATATGCTTAATATATTTATGCCTTCTTATCCTATCTGTGATAAGCATCTCTATTTCTGAATTTCTCGGTTTGTTTTCCTTACCTGCCACTTGCCTTTGTTTTCGTTTCTTGAATAGATACTCTCTTAGGTCTCAACCGGATATGCCACAGCAGGTTTGATTTTTGAGTGACCACCTTGCAAATGTCTGGTTTATCTATGTAGCATGTGTATATAAGATGTTATTGTTTAGTTCCACTGACATGACTCGACCAAGGATGCCTATGTTAAAATGATGATTCTACATAACATAATGTTTACTTTCATTAAAAACTTGTTTCACTAACAGAAAAATTCTACGTTTCACCACTTAATTTTACACTTTTTCTAATCCTTATACTTTTAACATGTCTGATTAATCCCTTCCACTTTCATAAAATTTTTAATTAAATTCTCTCCAGTGTAAAATCCAACCGAATCTAACTGAAGTGGCCTCCAATGATGTCAGAGTACGTCATGGATAATTTTTTTTTTTATGTGGACGTCTACGTGGGTGTTTACATTGACTAAATTTTATTCACATCAAACTTTGATATTGTGTACATGGCTATAGTTTTTCTCCCACCTCTATGTAAGCATCCGCATATTTTATCATCATACATTGGTGTTGTCCGGTGGCCCCATCAGCTGAAATTGTTTGAATCTGGTGTGGAGGGAGTTAATATAAAAATTTATGAAAGTAGAAGGATTTGATTAGACATATTAAAGCATAAGAGCATAATTACAAAAAGCAGGAAAGATCAGGAAAAGCAGAAATTTTTCCTTGTCTGGGAGATGTAATTTTCTGCATGTTCAGCATAGAGTTGGTTGTGCAACCTCGTTCAAGTTGTCCCTTCAACACTAGTCTTGCGGTAGACTCAGCCTTTTATTTGAAAGAACTAGTGGGTCTATGCTCTTGCGTAAAGGCAGATGCCATTCACGTTCACAGTTTAGATGCTTAAATAAGAGGATCAAAGTAAAATCATTAGTGGCCCAATGGTTGGACATACATGTTTTCTTTTTTGAACATGTCAACGGCAGGGTTAGTGATCCCGATCCTTTAGAAGTCACCATGTGTTGCCGTGAACAACATAGCCCGATGCTCTCGTGTTAGTGAAATTGATAGTTCCATTATATGGAGTACAATGCCTTAATCTGAGAACAACTATGAGTCAAAGCACCGTATAATGTAATTCTCATCATGTGATGGCAATTGCTTTAAGGCAACCCAGATAGACTTGAAAGATGTACTCTTGCAAACATTCTCTCCTTGTTTAAGAGGCAGATTCTGTCGTCCTTCTCTCTCACATCCCAAAGGCATAACCAAGAAAAAGAAGACAAAAGAAAGGAGGAAGTGACCATGTGTTCCTGTGGTTGATGCCATTGTAATCCTACGTGACCCTTCAATTTTCCTACAATGGAAGAAAAAAGTATCAAACGACCACGTTTGCATAATTGTCTTCATTGTGATTTGTCGTTATTGACGACAATTCCAATTGTTCCCTTCACAATGTGCATTCTTGATGCCAACCATTTTAGTGACTTGGATAGTATTTGAAATACTTCCAATGAAAACTTGTCACTTGTGCTCATATAGGCGGTCACCATGTCTTAGCTCCTGTACTTGTCAACGACTTTGTGTGTATAAGATGATGCCCATACCTTATACATGTGACCGTCACTTATCCCCTGCTCATATGCTACATATTTCTCACTCTCATTTGCATGTGCATATCAATGATCAAATCAATTTTTGGTGTCCATCCATAGAGTGGAACCCCACAAGGAAGAGCATGGAGGCAACGGAGGAAGCGATGTAGCCGCCTCGAGCGAAGCACATAAGTGAAAGAAGTAGAAAGTGAACATTCCTACCGCCCCGCGCTTCTTCAGGCTGATAAGCTTAGTGGATAGTACGAAACCACATAGGCCGATTCCGCCTGTGCTAAGTCCAGTAATTAAGCAAAGGAGGCAATAGGTAAATAATCCAGGGAGAGGGCCGTCAAGCCACTGAAGATGGCATTTAATATACAAACCACCGTGAGAGATCCTTTTCTTCCCAAGGATGTGTCCGAGAGATGGCCAAACGTTCCAGCTCATGCAACATACGGCATAAGAAATCATCAGACTATGAATTCAATTGCTTAGAAATTGGAGTGTAACAATAAGCAAATACATAACGAACGGGAAATATATCAAAAAAGTCTTAAACCTATTGCATTGATACCAATTCAATCATAAACCTTTTAATTGTATCAATTTAGTCCTAAACATTTTTATATTGATATCAAATCAGTCAATCATGCTAATTTAGATCGGAATTTGCTATTATGGACGCCAGTTGGCTGGTTGACACTGACGTGGATATTTTTGATAAAATGTAATTATTTTTTGAATTTTTCCTTTTCCTTTTTTCTTTTGTTCCTTTCTCTCTCTTTTCCTTATTTCTTTTGCTATTTTTTGTGATGGCCAATGATGGTCGACAGCTGCCAACGAGGGTAAGGCCCACGATGCCCTTGCTAGCCACAAGCGAGACCGGGGCTAGGCAAGGTCACCCCTTGCTAGATCCAACATGCCCTGGGAAGCCCTCCCTAGCCTCTAGCAAGGGCTAGCCTCACCTGGACAAGGCCCCTCACCAATGCCAGAGGCTAGCAAGGGCTAACAAGGCCACTCTTACCACAGGGTGGCCTTGTCAAATCTAGTGAGGGGTGGCCTCGCTGGCCTCATCCAAGCGAAGGCATCCCTCGCCAACTTTCTAGCAAGGGCTTCCCAAAGCTCGTTAGCCCTCGCTGGATCTAGCGAGGGGTGGCCTTGCTAGCCCTCACCAAAGATCAATAAGGGTTGGTCTCACCTATGGCCAGCAAGGACATCCCGAGCCTCACCCTCACTAGTGGCCTGCGACCACTGCCGGTCATCATAAAGGCTGGCGGAGGAAATAAGGAAGTAAAAAAAGAAGAAGAAGGAAATGCATCCAGCATGAAATTCCAGTCAAAATAATTACATGGCTTTAAAAATTAAATTTTAATACTAGTTGGCATATTTTTATTGAAAATCAGTGCACGTGGACATGCAAAATGACATCACACAAGCTGATGTTGCTGGCTTGCCTAAAAACGATGCCCTTTTTCTTCTCTCTCCCTCGGTCACACGCAGAGACTATTTTCTTCATTCATCATGCCATGGCAATCGCCCACCCATCCTCCCCAATGCAAAGGATGTTCAGCCACTAGATCTCTCTACCAAGTCCAACATGAAGCCGTCAAAGCTCTCCTTTTTCGCTGCGACGGAAACCAGGTCCTTCCCGTGCTACTTGATCATCACCTTTGCCGTCTACAACTTCCTCTTTGTCCTCAACCCAGCCGCTCACTCCTCCTCTCCTTGGCTCACTAATTAGGGTTTTGATTTGCAATTTAGGGTTTATATTTTGGGGAAAATGCTATGGACGACATCGTTTATAGTCTATATGTTGCCTAAGCACACCAGCGAGCCACGTCAGCTAAAGAAACTAATAAATTAAGGCCACGTCAGATTTCTAGCCAAACAGACCGGAGTTAACACCAAAAAGATCATTTTTCAAAAAATTTCTTACTTAAATGATCCAAAAAAAACCTTTTGCACTAAAGTGAGATCTGTATATAACTCTTGGCACTTTTAATGTATTTATCCTAGAGACTGGAAGAGGGGTTTTTCTATAGTTGTCCAGCAAGTGATTCCCAGGGACCTTTCTCGTACTCATACATACCCAATATTATTGTGCAACCCATGTCTATTATTGTGTAATCTACATACACATTGTGGTGCACTTTGAGAGAACCCATAAAAATTTGAACAATGGCCATCTTATTTATGTCCAGTATTTGTGCTTCCAAAAGATCAGCCCTCATAGATTTCGCAAGGTTCTAGACAAAGCTAGCTCCTTAGTCCTTTTTATCTTCCAAAAACAATGTAAAGGTATTAAAGACCCTTCGTTGACTAATAAAACCTAATCAAATTAAAGAGAGAATTAAAGAATCTAAAGAAATTAGAGACCTCATCAGCCGAACAAACTTAATCAAATTAAACAAAAAGAAATTCAATATGTGCAAATATGCAATTGGAAATACGAAGTCCATGAAAAGTATTCATGAAGAATATTGATCGATTTAAAACTAAAAATCGACTCAAAAGTGAAAATGGAAGTGCTCGATGAGGTCAAACGGAAAAGGCAACAAAAAGAAAAGGTAAAAAGCAGTTGACATGCTCTCTTGAACTATCTTAACTAATAAGCAGAACTTCCTAATCAAATTTTACTTTTACTAGGCTTCAGCAACTTTCCAACAAGGGTGTCACGATCAATTTCAATTTTTTTTAATGAAAATTCTGCAGCCATCAATCATTTATTAGATCTTTGACGGATCATTTTGTGACCACAAAAACTGATTACTTATCACAGAGGGATTTGTACATCAGCATATGCAAAAATTGTGTATACTCAGAATGGCTTTTTTTGTAAAATCAGTGTGAGAAACATCCTTTAAATGTACCAAGAGTGTTCTTCATGAACTGACCCGCCTTTTCCTCCTCCATTATGCCAAAATATTGTATTTTTCATCTGTACACTATTAGGCTTTTTTTTAAATCCACATACTTTTAATTTATCTAATTAAATCCCTGCGAGACCTTAATTTATCTAATTAAATCCCTGCGAGACCAAATTTGATCAAATCCAATTGACATGACCTGAACAACGTCATAGTGTGAGGGAACATTAACTTTCTAATGTAGACATCCATGTGGCCATTTACATCGACAAAAGTTTTATCCACATCAACTCCAACATCTACATCGGCTATATTTTTCCACCCATGTCCACAAAAGTATCAGCATCATACTTTGGTATCATCCAACAGCCACGTCGGCTAGGTTTGGTCGGATTTGGTGTCAAGAGACTTTATTAGAAAACATTGTGAATCTAAAGTGACTAGATTAAACAAATTATGAGTACGAGAAACTTGATTAGGAAATGGGCAAAAGTACAGGATGAAAAGTAGAAATTTTTTCCTAATCTAAGAGATGTAATTTTTGTTAAGAAAACTCTTAGTTTTGATGATAACAAACCATTTTATGCATACAGAATTTCTTGTATAAACTGAGGAAGAAGAGTCACAGGTTGATGCATTCTTCTAAGTCTGCGTGTAGTAGAAGGAAAAGCAAAAGGACGTTTCTGAGTCTACGAGGATCAGAAGGAGAAACAAAGAGATGCAGAGTCTCATTCTGAATGGACCAGAACGAACTTTCAAGACCAGATCGAAAGCAAGATCACAAATGGTTATGAATTTCACTTACCTTATTTACATTGATTTTGGTATATCAAATTGATTAACAAGATCAATCATCAAGACAACTTCTAAAGAAGGATGGAACACTTATGGAAACCCAGATTCTGATTGTATGGGCGCACAGAATCTAATGGGATCCAATCTATCTTCAACAGTCAAAAAAACTTTCCTTATGGAATCTGTCCAAGAAAGGAAAAGGAAGACAAATCTCTCAAAGTGATAGCTAACGGTAAATTGTGGCTCGAAGAGTATATAAGGGGAGGATGCGACCAGAAGAGAGAGAGAGGATGAACATATTCCAAAGTCTGATTCAATTCTTCACTAATTGTCTGAAAAAGTGCGAAATCGAGTGATCCTAGTGTATTACCAAGAAAAGTGACTTAGTGAGACATATCATCACCAAGTACGAACACTCAAGAGTGTGTAATCATCTTTGATCACATATTGAAATTCAGCCAATTGGCTGATCGCGTGGAGAGTGGACGTAGGCTTGTCAAAAGCCGAACCACTATAACTGTGTTTGCAATCTTCTCTTCCCTCTCTGTTTAATTTCTGATTGCAGATTGCAAAAACTTTATTTTACTTGCGCATAAGACTCATTTACACCTATTCACCCCCTCTAGGTGTTAATACTAGCAATATCAATTGGTATCAAAGCCTCGTGCTTAGTATTTTGAAGTGTTTATTACTTTAGAGCTAAAGAGCTTCCATGGCTAGTGTTCTTGCACCAGGTCTGATTAAGGGACAAAGCAACACTCGACCACCATACTTTGATGGAAAAGAGTACAACATATGGAAGAACAAAATGAAAGCTTTTCTCAGATCAAAGGATCCACAGGAATGGGATGTAGTCGAGAAAGGAATTGATCCCAATACTGAAGCTGGAAAAATCGCAAGGAAAGATGATGGGAAAACAACAGAGTCATCAGCTACTCTCTCAAAAGAAGAGTTGACAAAAAGAGAAGCTTTAGATGCTAAGGCTATCTACTCTCTTTATTGTGCTTTATCTCCAAATGAATATAATCGAATCTCTTCTTGTGAAACAGCGAAGGAAGTATAGGATAGGCTGCACGTTACCTATGAAGGGACTGATCGTGCGAAGGAGACCAAAGTTAATATTTTACTTGGTCAATATGAATCTTTCAAAATGAAACAGGGGGAGTCCATCGGAGATATGTTTAGCATATTTATTGAAATAGTAAATGGGCTTGCATATCAAGGACAGCCTATCTCAGGACCAATGAAGGTCAACAAGCTCTTGAGAGGTCTATCAAAGGACTGGAACAACGTGAAGACTTCTATACAAGAAACTTTGCGAATCTCACCACTGTCAGTTGATGAGCTTATAGGAACTTTGCAATCTTATGAAGCAAAACAGATGAATGAAGAAGTGGAGTCAAGAGGTAAGAAATCTATTGCTCTTGAATCTAATGTTGATTCTGATAATACAGATTCTGAGGATGATATGGACGATGAAGAGCTTGCCCTACTGATCAAGAAAGTGAGAAAGTTAAACAAAAAAGGCAAGAACTTCAACAGCAGAAAGCAGAACAGACAGTCTGGACAGAGAAGAACATTTGATGAAGAAAATTATATAGGGTCATATAAAACCAAACTATCCTACTCTGAAGAAGAATAAAGGGAAGTTTGAAAAATATAAGAAGGCCTTGAAAGCTTAAACGTGAAGTAACACGGAGTGTGAAGACAATGAAGATGAATATGGCAATATTTGTCTAATGGCACACTCGGACTCAGATTCTGAAGGAAACTCAGACAGAGAAATTAAGGTTAGTCATTCTAATATTCCTATTGAAGTTTCAGATTATATAAATGAGCTTTGTTCAAATTTGAAATCCACTCTGAAAAGGATCTCTGGACTAAAAAAGGAAAATTACAAGTTGAGTCAACAGAATATATCTCTGAAAGAAAATTTTGATGATCTTATAAAGGAATTTTTGGAAACAAAAGAAAATCAAGATTCTTTGCTAAATGAGAATGAATCTCTTAAAAAGGAACTTTTGGAAACAAAAGGAAATCGAGATTCCTTGCTAAATGAAAATGAATCTTTGAAAAAGGAATTTTCATAAATTACTTCAAAATTCTCAAAAGGATCAAAAACCTTACAACACATACTTTCCATTCAAATTCCCTATTACAACAAGTCTGGACTCGGATGTAATAAGGAAAATGATTCTTTGATAGACTTTCCAAAAGTCAAGGAGAGACTCAAACAGAGACCTCCTCGACAGGCTTACAAAAATCATTTTAAGAGGAACTTTGTAAAACCTGTTAGATGAGACAATCTCAAATGTTCCAATTGCGGAGAAAAGGAACATTTTGACAGTAGGTGTCCTAAAGTTTAGAGACCTGTTCAGAGAAACTAGATTAACAAAGCATATACTACTAACTCTCACGGACCCAAGAAAGTCTGGGTACCAAAGAAAGCTTGAGTATGTTTTTTGATTGCAGGTAAGTTTCAAAAGCAAGAAGAAATGGTATTTGGACAATGGATGCTCGAGACACATGACTGGAGACTCGAGAATGTTCATTGGATTGAAAAAAATAAAAGGAGCAATTGTCTCCTTTGGTGGCAATAGTAAGGGAAACATTATTGATCTAGGAACAGTCAAGATTGGAAGTCTCATCATCAACAACGTCTCACTGGTTAAAGGGCTGAACTATAATCTTCTGAGTATTAGTCAGTTATGTGATGCTGGTTTCAGAATTCATTTCAAGGAAAACTTATGTTCTGGAACTAGTCAGGACTCATATTAATCGTTTACTGGACGAAGACATGGAAATATTTATCTTTTGGATATAAATGAAGACACTGCCAAATGTCTCATCTCAGTTCAAGATGAAGCAAACCTCTGGCATTGCAAGCTTGGACATGTCAGTATGAAACAAATCTCAAAACTGTTCACCAAAAAGCTTGTTCGTGGACCGCCTTCATTAAGCTACAAAAAGTCAGAACTTTGCTTCGCATACACTCTAGGAAAATAGGTAAGAAGCTCCTTTAAATCTGTGAAACATGTTTCCTCTTATCGTGCATTGCAACTTCTTCATATGGATCTTTTTGGACCAACAAGAACCCAAAGCATTGGAGGTAAGAGATATTGTCTGGTTATTGTAGATGATTATTCTCGCTTTACTTGGGTATTCTTCCTTGCTAATAAAGGAGAAACCTTCTCTTACTTTTCAAAATTTGCAAAAAGAGTTCAAAAATGAGAAGGTTACTCTATTTCAAGCATTAAAATGGATCATGGTGGAGAATTTGAAAATCAGGACTTTGTAGACTTTTATGACAAGAATGGTCTTCCGCATACTTTTTCCTAACCCTACACTCCAGAACAAAATGGAGTTGTAGAAAGGAAAAACATGTCCTTACAAGAAATGGCAAGAACTATGCTTATTGAAAGCAAAGTAGCAACTCATTTCTGAGCAGAAGCAGTTTTCACAACTTGCCATATAATTAACAGAGTTTTTCTAAGACCTATAATTGAGAAAACTCCCTATAAAATTTTCAAAGGAAGAAAATCAATTGTTTCATATTTTCATGTTTTCGGTTGTCAATGTTTTATTCTTAAAAATGCTAACAATCATCCAAGCAAGTTTGAAGAAAGGTCAAATGAAGGTATATTTCTGGGATATTCAACCACAAGTAAAGCATACAGAGTGTTTAACAAGAATACTCAAACAATAGAAGATTCCATGAATGCAAAATTTCTGGAGCAAGATCTGTCTAAACAGAGCAGAACATCACTCGAAGATTCAAAACCTACCGCAGATCTTGAGAAATCGATATTCAGCCAAGAGTATGACACTTCTCAGAAAGAAGCTGCGGAAGAAACTCAAGATCAAACTCTCATCTAGAATGACTCTACACAGTCACTAGAAAAGTCTGATGACAACGAGGCTTACAACAAAAACCGGAAGCATAAATCCAGTTATCTACAAAACCTCGTTATTTGTAGCATCAAGGAAGGAATTCGAACCAAATCAAGAAATAAGGAAGATACAAGCGTCCTGGCACTCATTTCTGAAATTGAACCTAAAGGAGTAGAAGAAGCCCTTGGAAATGAAAGCTGGATAGAAGCAATGCAAGAAGAACTCCAGCAATTCAGAATAAATGATGTTTGGGAATTAGTACCTAAACCCAAGGGAAGGACTATAATAGGAACAAAATGGGTTTTCAGAAACAAAGTGGATGATCAAGGAAAGGTGACCAGAAATAAAGCGAGACTTGTAGCCAAAGGTTACTCACAATCAGAAGGAATAGACTACAATGAAACTTATGCACCAAAGCGATTGGAAGCAATCAGACTACTACCAGCATATGCTTGCTATCATAATTTCAAGCTATTCCAGATGGATGTGAAAAGCGCCTTCCTAAATGGGTTCATACAAGAAGAAGTTTATGTTGAACAACCTCCTAGCTTCGAGGAACCAAGAAAGCCAGATCATGTATACAAACTGAAAAAGGCACTATATGGTCTTGATAGACAATGGCTTCAAGAAAGCTATGGTAGACATAACTCTTTTCATTAAGAAGGAATGTAAAGATATTTTACCTGTTCAAATCTATGTAAATGATATAATTTTTGGTTCTTCTAATGAACTGCTGTGCAAGAAATTCTCAAAGTCTATGCAGGAAGAATTTGAGATGAGCATGATGGGAGAACTAACATTCTTCTTAGGTCTTCAAGTCAAAAAATTAAAAGATGGCACTTTCATCTTCCAAGAAAAATACGCAAAAGACTTGATCAAAAAGTTTGGGATGGAAAACTGCAAGAAGACTGAAATTCCAATGTCAACTTCCACCAAACTAGACAAGGATGAAATGAGGAAGAAAGTTGATCAGAAAACCTGCAGAAGCATGATTGGTTCACTTCTCTATCTTACTGCATCTAAACCTGATATTCTGTACAGTGTGTGCTTATGTGCTAAATTCCAAGTAGACCCCAGAGAATCACATCTTTATGCCGTAAAACGCATTATAAAATATGTTGCTACTAATCCAAAGCTAGGTCTGTGGTATCCCAAAGGAACAGACTTTACACTTCTCGAATACTCAGACGCTGACTTAGCTGGATGTAGAGTGAACAAAAAGAGTACGTCTGGAACATGTCAACTTCTAAGACAAATATTAGTCTCTTGATTCTCCAAAAAGCATAACACTGTGGCTCTATCTACGGCAGAAGCAGAATACGTGGCTCTTGGCAACTATTGCTCACAAGTTCTATGGATGAGATAGCAGCTAAGAGACTATGGAAAGGAAGAAACTTGCACGGAGATAAGATGTGACAATACGAGTGCTATTAATCTCACCAAGAATCCAATCATACACTCAAGGGCGAAGCATATTGAAATCAAGCATCATTTCATAAGAGACCATGTGCAAAATGGTGAAATAAATGTCCCATTTATTGATTCTAAAAATCAATTGGCAGATATCTTCACCAAACCACTGGACAAAGGTACATTTGATTTTATTTGTAGTAAATTAAATATCACTAACACTTTTGCATAAAGTCTAGTGAAGACAGGTAAGTCAAGATATCTTATGGGAGGAGCAATCGTCTGGCAGAAGCAATCGTCTGGCAGAAGCAATCTTCTGGATGGATAAATCTTTTGAGTCGAACTCAGAAGACCGTACTGGTATTTTTGGAAATTTAAATTATGGTGCATAAATTATTTCCATAGTTGATTGAACATGGTAAGTTAATAGCTGCAAATATTTGATTGAATTGCTTTATTGAGAATGCCTATTTTATTTAAATCTATTTTTATCAACTTTTGGATTTTTGAATAATTGTTGTTTTCAATTATTCTTTATTTCCAAAAATCGTGTCTTTTCGATTGCACCGTCTTAGAAGCCTTAAAACGTCTAAAAATCGAGTCTTTCTCTCATCGCAATATCGAACCCTCTCAGAAACCCTAGAACTCTCATCTTCTCTCATCCGAACCAAATCTTTCCTCATCTCTCCAGCACAATGGCTTCAAGATCCTCCAAATCTTGGTCGACTTCTTCACAAAGGAAGTCCTCTCGCATTGCAAGCAGAGAACCAAAGGCGATTGAAGGAGCGGAGACTCACTTCGACTTGACAAGATCATCTGGAGAGAAGTCCCCGAGGCATTCTCCTAGTGATTCAGTACAGAGGGATGTAACTGAAAAAGGTATGCATGGAGTTGTTATGCCTGCTGTAGCTAAGGACCCCCAAAAGGTCTTCAGAATGTATGAAATTTTACTAAGGGGAGATGCCTCTGAAAGTTTCAAACTTGAGTATTTGTGGGAATAGGGGTATGGAAATGAGGGCAAACTGATTGAGGCCTTGTCGAGAGTAGAGAATGTGGCTGAACAAGTTGGTCAAACACCTGACCCTAGAAGTGAAGTCGAGAGTCTATGGGAAAGGAAAAGAGAAGACGACGATGAAAGGCTTTTTAGAAATTTTCAGATAAAGATGGGGGTTGCTGCGATTGTTGAAAATCCTAAAGGAAATCTGTTCCGTTCTAAACAACATAAAGCAAGTTATGTCTCACTGCTTCAAAGAGGCGTAATGAATCATAGAACAGTGGACTTTGATTTTCTAGATGCAACTGGAGTAAACCTCAGAGGATATTTTGAAAAGTTGTAGATGGATCATTTCTACACAGATACATCAGAGGTTTATCCAGAACTCACAGCCTACTTTTACTCAAATCTGTCTTTCTTGTCTCCAAGTAAGTTGCAGTTCAGTGTGAATGACAAGTTTTATGCACTTGATGCAAATATTTTGGCTGATATTCTGAAGGTTTAAAGGGGAGATTTTAGGCCAATTGAGGTTTCATATGAAAATGCCTGCAGACATCTTGCCGTAGGAAATACTCTTAGAGCAAACATTACATACTCATCTCTAAACTTAGCTAAGATAATCCATCACAAAATTGTCATAAACTGCATCCGTCCAAAGACATCATCAAAAACTGACGTGGCCAAATTTGAAGCTAAGATGATGTAGGCCATTGAAAAGGGAGTTCTGTTCTCACTTCCTCATACTGTGCTATTACACATGTACATAACCATTTTGAAGGAAAAAGGACAACTGCCCTATGGAGCTCTAGTGACCAGGATATTCGAGCATTTCAAGATTGATTTGCCTGAAAAACTCTGCAAAAGAACTCTGCCTTTGATGCCTATCGGAGAGAAGATAATAACAAAGATGAGGCTAAAGGATGTTGTGGAAATATGGAGGAGAAAGCAGAAGGAATCCTCTAAAACAGCAACCATTGCGAAAAGAAAGGATAAAGAAGTGGTATCTACAGGACAGAGCACAAAAAGAAGGAGATGGCTTCTGCTGAGGGATGAAGATGATGAGGAAAACATTTCTGAAATACTTGCTTCTATGGTTCGTACTCCAATCATTACAACCAAAGTTACAGAAACAGAAGCAATAGGGACTCCACCTAGAGCAGCAGAAGAAACTCTACAAATTGTAGCTACACAACCTGCAGCAAATGTGGTTATGTCTGAACTTGAGGAGGAGCATGAGCTAGAAGAAAACCCCGAGGAAAAGCCAGAAGAAGAATAGGAACAAGAACCGGCAAGAAAGGAAGGAGAAGAAGAAATGGATGTCAGACAGAATCTGCTAGAGGCAGAAGGTGGCAGAAGGGAGGATGATAGGATAAGTCAATCTCCTAAAGATATGGCTAAACAAACACCAGAAAGGAATGCTGAAAAGCAAGCAAAAGCATCAACTCAGGGGGAGCATCTATCTAAAAAAATTGAATTTGAAACAACTTTTCCCAGCCTGCTACTTGGATCATCAAGTGATCACTCTGATTCAGATCCAAGTTATAAGAGGATAGTTGATCTGCTTATGCAAATCAAAAATTTTAACCATACAATCATTCATTCCCATTCACCAACCTACAAAACAAAGTGTTAGCAAAAACTCCACCCTTATTACTCCAATCCTGCACCAACATTTAATACATGATTAGTGGACTTACCTCACATTCTCGAATGCACTGCCAAAGAAACACATCAGATAACACACAATCAAGTTAATTAGGCCTAAGTCCTCTAAAGTTTAGAACCAGTCCCCAGTGGAGTTGCTAAGCTGTCGCGACCTAAAAAATTTTCTCTCTCGATCTGAGAGGGGAAAAGAATATCTAAATAGATTTAGGAGTATTGTTAATTTCGGACCGACGGCCCTTCATTAACTTGGGCTCTCTCAAGCCCATACCTTGCGCGACGTTGGGTATTCGTCAAAATCTTCTAACAAGGAGTCACCACTAGTTTATTGGGGTCGACTAGGAACCAAGCGAGGCAGGGGAGCGTGCCTCACTTTCTACGAGATAAGTACAGCCCGAGTGCCAAAACTTAGCACAATGGGACACTTAAGTGCCAAAAGTTACAAAAGGTACACTTAAGTGCCATTTTTCAAAACAAATGGATCACTTCAATGCCAAGTCGTCGGAACCTTCTCGGAAATCCTACATTGCAATTTTTATTAATTCTTTTGCCTACGTGGCTCGCCTAGGAACCGAGTTGGCGAAAAATTAGCTAAAACGATGTTGTTTTGCACTAACGCGAATTTTAAAAATTATTAATTAAATAATATTAAATAATTATAAAATATATTATTATAAAATCGATTTTATTAATAAAGAAAAAAAGAAAGAGAGGAAGGGATCCGGCGAGGCCGTGGGCCGCCGCCGCCGCCGCCATCGCCACCACCCCACCTTCCCGGCGACGGTGGGCGGGGATCGGCCGCGACCCTCGCCAGCTCTCGCCACGGAGTCGGCGGGGGTCGCTAACCACTGACTAGGGCCCGACGACCCCAGCTGACCCTCGCCAATCGTCACCGGGAAGGTAGGGCGACAACGACAAAGCGAATAGCGCGCTAGATCCCTTCCTCTCATTCTTTTTTTTTTTTTTAATAAAATCGATTTAAAAAAAATTAGTCGACTTGGCATTTTTTTTTTTTGGTTAAAATTGCCACGTGGATTTTTTATTTTGAAAAAAATGCTCCATCAAGCAAATGAAGTCGCCTAGGAAAATGGACACGTGGCATTTTGACAAGAATTTTTCATTGGTGCATTGCACTTAACTAATCTATTTTGCTCCGATTTTGGCACTTAAATATACATTTTGTAACTTTTGGCACTTAAGTGTCCCCCCGTGCCAAGTTTTGGCACTCCAGGGGTCCGTACCTCTACTTTCTACGCAACCAGAGAATCTAAGATCGGGGACTTGATTACGTTAATCACGCGTTTAACGCCCTTTTGGTACATAACTTAATTGTATATTAATAAGGCCATGGCAACCTAATCGAGAAATCTAAGGTTTATCCAAACCATTCTAAAGTAAGGAAACAACATCCAAAATATCGTCACAAAATAAGGCATAGAAATGTCCTAATATTGTCCCTAAAAAAGAAAAAAGAGAAATATAGCATAAAACAAAAACCTATTGTAGAGCCCTAAATGCTTATTTAATTTTGGGTTTTTTCCTTTTTAAGGGTTTTCTGAATTTTTGCAATTTTTCTGATTTTCTGAATTTTTTTGAAATTTTTTTATATTTTTTTATATTTTTAACATCTTTTAATATTTTTCAAATTTTTCAAAATTAAACAAAACAAGCTTTCAAGATTTTTGATATTTTTTGACTTTTCTGAATTTTAAAAAAACATTTCTAATTTTTTTGGAATTTTGGAATTTTTTAATATTTTTGAATTTTTAATAATAATAATAATAGGAAAATGCCACGAAAACCCCGAACTTTCCCGCGACACATTTACCCTAAACTTTTGTGACACCAAAAATCCCAAACTTCGCTACGTGTGACACATTTACCCCAAACTTTGCCCTATGTGACAAATTTACCCTAAACTTTTTTTGTGACACTAAAAACCCCAAACTTCGCTCGTGTGACACATTTACCCTAAACTATATTACTTTTGACAAATTTACCCCAAAGTTTTTTGAGTGAACGGCATTTTCGTCATTTTAGTTTTTTTTTTTTTTTTTATTGAATGGAGGAAGCGGCGAGGATGCCTCGCCGGCGCCGGAGTCGTGAGGGTCGCAGGCGCCCTCGCCGGCTCCCGGCGAGGACGGCCCGGAGCCCGGACGACCTCCGGCGTCGGGCGAGGCGCGCGAGGCTGGGCGACCCTCGCCGGCGTCGGCGAGGGCCACCGAGCGATCCGGCTCGGGCGACCCTCGCCGGCGTCGGGCGGGCGCCCAAGCGATCCGGCTCGGGCGGCCTCGCCGGACGGGCGAGGGTCGCCTCGCCCGATTGCCGGGCGGCCTCGCCCGACGCCGGCGAGTGGCCGCCGGATCCGGTGAAGCGGCCGCCTCGCCGGATCGGCTTGGGCGGCCTCGCCCTCGCCCTCGCCGGATCGGCGAGGGCGACCTTGCTCGGGATCGGGCAAGGGCGCACTCGCCCGGCCGAGGCTCGGGCGACCCTCGCGGCGTCGGGCGAGGCGGCCCTTCGCCGAACCCTCGCCCGACGCCGGCGAGGGCGGCCCTCCGGATACGGACGCGGCAGGCGCTCCTCCGGCGGCTCCTCCGGAAAAAAAAAAAAAAAAGAAAGAAAGAAAAGGGAAAAAACAAAAAAAAAAAAAGAAAGAAAAATAAAAAGTAAAAGACGAAAATACCCTTCGAATAAAAGTTTGGGGTAAATGTGTCGCGCGTAAAAAGTTTAGGATTTTTAGTATCACAAAAAAAAAAAGTTTAGGGTAAATGTGTCCACACGGGGCGAAAGTTTGGGGTTTTTGTGTCCAAAAAAAAAGTTTTAGGGTAAATGTCATGATAGGCGAAAGTTTGGGGTTTTCGTGGCATTCTCCCTAATAATAATAATAATAATAATAATAATAATAATAATAATAATAATATATTTTTTCAAAAAAAATTTATAAATTTTCAGATTTCTGAATCTTCCATGAATTTTGTGAATTTTCTGAAATTTTTTATGAAATTCTATATATGAAAGATAATTCGGACCAACTCAAAAGACCCGGCCCCACTAAACTGACCCGGGTTGGGTTTGGCTCGACCGGGGCCTCGGGCTCCGTAGCTTTAGACTCCTCGACTGCGCTCAGTCCGGCTGATGGGCCCGATTCGCCCGACCCATAGGAATTTCCTAAAAATAAAAGAAGAAATAGTCAAGCCCATAAAAAACAAGTCCGGCCCAAGCAAACAGAAGGGCCCAATAAGCCTAATCCATTTCAGCCCATGGCCCACAAAATCAAACCCTAGCAGGTCGATCAGGTCCTTGTACCCAACCCGGTCATGACCCGACTCACGCCTCCTTTTTTTTTTAGTTCTTCTGCGGCGTCGATGGGCGACAGCCGAGCGTGTCCCAGCTCGGCCACGGCGAGCGACGACGACCGTCACGAAACCAGCCGACGGGACAACGAAGCAGCGAGTGGCACCAAGGGCGACGGCAGCCCGCAGCAGGGACGTCGTGAGGTTCAGCCGAGATCCGTGAGCGGCAGGGTCATTGTGGGTCAGAACGGCTGTGGACACAGACGGCGGCGGGAGCGGCTTGCTGGCAGAAGAGACTGCGACGGCTATACGGGAGGATGGCGACGAAAGCTACGCGATCCGGCGGCATCGTCAACGATTTGAGTGGCAATGGCGTCGGGGTGGCGGAGTGGTGGTGGCGTCGACCAGGCAACTCGCATTGCGCGGCTGATGATAGTGCTCAACCCGTGTCTCTCTCCCTCAGATCTGGTTCAGATTTGCTCACTCGGCCTCTCCGGGGAAACGACGCCAGCAGGCGGTGTCGTTGGTGGCTGAACAGCAACGGCGTCAGGCTGAGCAACCAACGCCACACGCGGCAGCGGGACTCGGCTGAGCAGCAGCGGTGTTTGGGCATTCGGCGATGGCGGGCGCAACGTGAGGCTGGTGTGGCAACTACCGGAGGGAACCCTGCACTCTCAACCTCACTCTTTGCCTCACCGAACCCCACTTTCTCTCTCGGATTCACCCGCTCTCTCCTCTATCTCTCAGATCTGCCTTCCTCAAGGCTCTATCTCAGATCTGGATTTTTTCCAGAACCTCCACTCTCACTCTCACTTCCCTCTCTCTTTTTCGCTGTTGGCTTGCCCCTGATTTCTCTCTCTCTCTCTCAGATCTCTCTCGGATCGGCGGTTGCTCGGAATTCCGGCCTCCTAGGTGTCTCTCCAAAGGAAGCCTTCCGAGCTCCTGCTTCTTCTCCCTCAATTCTTCTGTTCAGCCCATCTTTCCTCTTCTTCCTCATTTTCTTTTTCTGCGTTTTTTCTTCTGCCTCTACTCTCTCTTTTCTCTGCAGTGCAGCCGAGTCCCCCTCTCAGGTCTCGCCCCTCTCGTCGACCGCCCTTTGAAAACCCAAAAAATCGGAAGAAGAAGATCCTCACCTCCCCGCCTTGCTCTAGGTTTTATTTTCGAGAATCGTCACCTCTCCCTCTCCGCGTGACAGCAAGGGAATCTTCCCTTGCTGGCGTCACGCGGTCACCACCGTGGGAGGGGGGTCGCGTCCGAACGGCCATCGTCGTTTTATTTTGTTTGCATGTTGTCTCCCCTGCTGCTCTTCGGCTTCGCCTATCCCTATGAGGGGATGGAGAATCAAGGAAAAAATGGCTGAAAAAGTAATGGGCTAGGCTAAAGAAAATGAGAGAGAGATGGGCTGGGAAAGAAAAAGAGTGGGCTGGGCTGAGCCAACCCACCCGAACATTTTTTATGAATTTTTGATTTTTTAATCAAAAATTTTATCTTTTCTATAAATTAATAAATATTTATATATGCAAAATAAATGGGCATTTAAAACATATAAACAAAAATTCGAGTGTCAACAAGCAAATCGCTCTAGAGATTGATATTCAGGCTTTGAAAACCAGCAAATCGCTCTAGAGATTGATATTCAAGCTTTGAAAACCACTGTGGACAACAAGTTGGAGACTCTTGAGAAACAGAATGAACAGCATATGGCATGGATGGAGTCAATGTTTAATCAGTGCCTCAAGAAGTTTGAAGAGTCTGCCAAAGATATGGAAGATTTCACTTTAGCCCGTGTTCCCAAAAAGCCATCTTCTTAAACTTTTCTTGTCTAAAACATGTGGTCAGATGGATTTCTGTTTAGAGTGACTTATACTTGAACCCTGTTTTTTGACGATGACAAAAAGGGAGAGAAACGGCAGATAGTGGTTTTGTTGTTGAATTTTTGAACATGGTATTGTGTGTGACTTGACAGTGTTTGACCTGATAATTGGCATCTTTTAGATGGCGTGTGGCATGATCATATGATTTGTTATTATCTTTATGATTTGATCTAAGTGATATACTGATCATGTGTGACTTAACTTAATGCATATTACTACTATGTCACATATACTATGCTATGCCTAACAATGTTTTGCAAGAACAACAAGCCATCTACATAAAAGGTTTTGTCACCATCAAAAAAAGGAAGATTGTTGAGAAAACTCCTAGTTTTGAAGATAACAAACCATTTTATGCATACAAAATTTCTTATATAAACTGAGGAAGAAGAGTCATAGGTTGACGCATTCTTCTGTCTGCGTGTGGCAGAAGGAAAAGCAAAAGGACGTTTCTGAGTCTACGAGGATCAGAAGGAGAAACAAAGAGATGCAGAGTCTCATTCTGAATGGACTATAATGAACTTTCAAGACCGGACCAAAAGCAAGATCACAAACGGTTATGAATTTCACTTACTTTATTTACATTGATTTTGGTATATCAAATTGATTAACAAAATCAATCATCAAGACAACTTCCAAAGAAGGATGAAACACTTATGGAAACCCAGATTCTGATTGTATGAGCGAATAAAATCTAATGGGATCCAATCTATCTTCAACGGTCAAGAAAATTTTCCTTATGGTGTCTGTCCAAGAAAGGAAAAGGAAGACAAATCTCTCAAAGTGATAGCCAACGGTAAATTGTGGCTCGGAAAGTATATAAGGGGAGGATGCGACCAAAAGAGAGAGAGGATGAACATATTCCAAAGTTTGATTCAATTATTCACTAGTTGTCTAAAAAAGTGCGAAATCGAGTGATCCTAGTGTATTACCAAGAAGAGTGGCTTAGTGAGACATATCATCACCAAATGCGAACACTCAATAGTGCATAATCATCTTTAATCACATAGTGAAATTCAGCAAATTGGTTGATCACGTGGAGAGTGAACGTAGGCTTGTCAAAAGCCGAACCACTATAACTCTGTTCGCAATCTTCTCTTCCCTCTCTATTTAATTTTTGATTGCAGATTGCAAAAACTTTATTTTACTTGCACATAAAATTCATTTACACCTATTCACCCTCTAGGTGTTAATGCTAGCAATATCAATTTTCTGCATATTCAAGATTGAGTCAGTTGTGCCACCTAGTGAGGGAAGTCCCTCAAGCACTAGTCTTGCAGTAAACTCGTCTTTTATTTCAAAGAACTGACGGGATTGATGCTCTTACATAAAGGCATAATGGTTAGACACGCATGTTTACTTTTCAACCTAATGATTATAAGGTTATGATGCGTTTGATTTATCATTTTGAAAATCTATTTAAAAAATGCAAAGCAATGTAGCCTAAAGGGCTTTGGATAAATGCGTGATTCTGATAGTATCATTATGTGCAATTCAACGCATTAATCTGAAAACACAACAAGTCGAAGGTTAGTATAACGTGTTCTCATTATGTGATGGCAACTGCTTTAAGGCAACACGAGTGGATTTGAAAGATGTACTCTTGCAAACGTTTCCTCCTATGAGAGACAGATTCTGCCATCCCGCACTCTCATGTCCCAAAGGAAAAAAAAGAGGAAAATCCTATCATCAAGTACAGTCATCTGAGTCTACATTAATCAAGTTTAGTTTAAAGCAAGAGGATTGAGTTCCTTCATGCGCTCTCTCCACCTTCCATTCCAGCCATTGTATCATACAGAGGCCGATGTAGCGTCTCCGGTAGGTAAAATGCTAGTATCCCTCCCAGAATTGCGCAAACGGCAAAGACCGCAAATGGGAAGCCGCCTCCTAAGACCACCACCAAAGGCGCCAAAATCGCACCCATCTGCGCCGCCTGAGCTCCGCAGCCCAGAGCCGCATTGCTCACCACGGTCGGAAACAGCTCAGCCGTGTAGATGAAGAGCAAATTATACGTGCCGGCCATGCCGAAAATCCCGAGAATTCCACACACCATCCTCGCCACTTTCCATTCCCCGTGTATCGTCATCAAGCTAGCAATAAGACAGAATATTCCACTGAACCACTGTGTTCCGATCGCCAGTGGCTTCCTCCCGAACTTATCGAGCAATAGCGCCGTTATTGTAAAGGCCGGCATTTCAGCCACGCCGTTGAGGAACACATTGAGGTAAAGGTTGGTCTGGAGATTGACAACGTTTAGGCTAATGCCATAGTACACAACCGAACACAGAAAGTTGATTGCCACGGCCAAGAAAAGGCGAATCCGAGTGAGAGGTGACTTCACCACATCGATGAGAGACCCTCTTATCGCATCCTTTGTGTTCATCTGATCTTTGCAGGACAGACCATCATTCGAGTTTTCATTCGCTTCCTCATCAAGTGCCAGGATGACCCCGTCGGGGAGGTGTTTCTTGTTGGCTTTGGCGATAGCTCGCATAAGCTTCATGGCCTCGTCAATCTTTCCCCGGACGAGATACCACCGTGGGGACTCCGAGATGAAAGGGAGGACCCCCACAAGGAAGAGAATGGAGGGAATGGAGGAAGCGATGTAGAGCTCCCGCCATGAGCGAAACAAATAAGCAATGCCGGAGAGAAGAGCTATGCCGCATGAGAAGAAGTAGAAAGTGGACATTCCGGCCACTCCGCGCTTCTTTGGGCCGATTGGCTCGGTGGCTAGTACGAAAGCACATAGGCTGACCCCGCCCGTGCTAAATCCAGTAATGAAGCGGAGGAGGCAATAGGTCCGGAAATCCGGAGACAGGGCCGTCAAGCAACCGAAGATGGCGTTCAAGATACAAACCACCGTGAGAGAGCCTTTTCTTCCCAAGAACGAGTCCGAGAGATGGCCAAATGTCCCGGCTCCTGCAACATACAGCATAAGAAGTTATCAGACTATGAATACAATCCCTCAGAACGTGAAGTGTCTCCATAAAGCAGTCAGATAACGAGCTAATGCATAATGTTTCTAATTGCTTCGGTTCATAATGCATTCTCCTCCAGTTTTTTGCATGAGAAGGAAAACTAATTAGACGGATGTAATTTGAACTTTGCATTTGCCATTTTGCTTCCATTTATCACTTGGCACTCGAGTCGGATCAGACAATTGTCCTTGGGAAAAGGATGGAAAGAAGGAGAGTGATTGAGTTCAATGCTTTTCCAGCAACCAGCTGAAGCAAAAAATTTATACCATGTATGTGAGACTGAAAAGTACTTGCTATGCAGCTTAACCACGGCCAGTCATGCATTCGACAAAGCGCACACCCCAGTCATTTTATTCGTGTTCAGTTAACTTGAAACCATTGTAACTCTTGTATGATGCATGTTAATGCATTTCATGGGAAGCACAGGAGTCTCCTCTTGGACTGCAATAGGAAATTTCATGAAACGCCAACACCTTCCATGTCGAAGTAGCTGTCGGAAAGAGAGACTCAGTTCACCAGCGCAAACTGTAACAATCTTTAACGTTAATAACATCTCCACTTTCTGCATAAAGTTGCAAATTCCGTCGACGCGCTCTATCTCATCGTCAGACACACACTAACATCCGAGATAAATATCAGATCCAATCAACAGTCACGTTTAACTTTCTTCTTGAATGTTGCAAACCCAGAACCAAGAAGAAAGGTCAAAAAAAGAGTCGTCGAAACAGGACGTCTATCCTATCTCCTTTTAGAATCTGTTCCTACGTCGAAAGATTCATTCACATCGAAAAAGAAGAAGAAAAGAAACTCCCCTACAAACAAACAAATCGGTCTCTTTTTTTGGATTCTACCACTTATCTCTCCTTAAAAACATAGTTTTAATCGGGAAGAGTTTGTGATTGTTAAGGATAACAACATAATGAATTTTGATCAAGTCATGCGTTATCATTGACAGTGATAAACAAGCAATTAAGAAAGATTTGCGCGTGATTTTGTTCAATTATATTTCTAATCAGTCATGCTGGATAAGTGCCTTGAAGAAACACGTTCGCAAGACTATAATAATGTTTTGGCTCACTTTCTTTCAAGTAAATACCGCGCTACACCGCCCGACATGGTTGACCTATCCATAAAGTGTGTAAGAGGCGTGTCACGTGCTTTAGCTAATCACCACTTGAAGTGATAATGACACTGACACTAAACAAAACACATCCATTCAAATTTTTCTTTTTTCTTTTTTTTGAGGGGTAAATCACATCCACGAAATCCAACGCACGAGCAAAAAAAACTACCGCTCTAAAATTAGCAATATAAGTTTTAAAAAAATAAGTTTAAAGCAAAAACTAGAAACATAAGGCACCCAGCATGCATGAAGCAAGAACAAGAGCATGGATCTCGCATCGCCATCCAAGTATCCAACAGTTTCTAATCGGCAAAGTAATCCAATAAAACGACAAAAACAAAAAGGTTGTGGTCGATAATAATCCTGATGTTTCCTTTTTCGAGGGTCGACATAGTAAACATCCAAAAGACAAAAAAAATTAATTCCACGGTCCAAGAGAAACACTCTGCCCTAATCGTGCCAAGCCATCAAATTTTCTATTTGCTCCTGGACGAGTTTCGCCGAAACCAGGATAAGGGGTCTCATATTCTAATAAGGGGTCTTGTCGTTTAGTAACGTTATCCACGAACATGGCATATCCTCAGCATCAAGACTGTCGGTCCACGTTGAAACCCTAAAGATTCCGAACACCAATCCGTACTATATTAAATTCAAACTGCTTGGCGACAAAAGATAGGAGGGCGACGAGGAAGGAGAGATTCGAAGAGTAGAGACCACAAAAGCTAACAGAGACATATATGGATACAAATTGTTCAACCCTTAAATGCACGGACGCAAAAACGGGGGAATTCATCAGAAATACATGACATTCCATATGTTGCTTGAGGCTTGAGCTGGCCTATATTAAAGCTATAGTCCATATATTGCACCAAACATTAATTAAATTAATTAAATATCGCAAGCACGTATTAAGCTCTGACAAGCCGAACGTTATCATAGTAACCTCTGGATTGGGTTGAGGCGATAGATAATGAAGAGAGATGTACCGATCATGCACCCACCGAAGAACGAGGCCTGGCCTGGACCAGCCCGACCTTGTTCTTCTCCCCACAGACCAGCCCCCACTCGGCCACCGTGGAGCTCCCGCCGCCCTCCGCCCACTCCCACGAGCCCGGATCCATCCCACACATGCTGTTCGCCGCCCACTCGCAGCCTCGCCTGGCAGCGGCAGCGGGAGTGCACCGCCAGGCCGGCTCGCGGTCAGCGAAGATCATGACCATGGTGTGGAAGGCCTCGAGGGCCCACGCGAGGCTGGTGAGCACGAAGTGCCTCAGCTGCCACGGCCCGAACTCGCCGCAGTACTTCTGGAGCATCCCGTTGATGCAAATCTTGTCCGGTTCGGATTTGGCACGGGCCTCACATCCCCGCCGCCGCCGCCGCCGCCCCGGCCGGAGGAGGAGGAGGAAGGGGGAGGAGGGGTGAGCGGAGGGAGTCGTCATGGGACGACGGCGGGGGGGCAGCGGACGACATGGGTGTGACTTTGTAGGTGAGAATTTCACGGCGGGGAGATGCTTGCGCTGCTCAGGACACTTGCCAACTGTCCCATTACCTCTTCATGAACCGACCCCCCTTTTCCTCCTTCATTATGCCATATATTACAAGATTCGACCAAGCACTATCGCCTTCACTTAACTTGGATCATGATAGTTATAATAATTTGGTCGATCTCTTCATCTTCATGGTCAATCAAGTTAAGCATATTTCACCCTTCAAGCAATAAAATCAATACATGTTTAAACTGTGCATTAGTTTTACATTAAGCACCTTTATAATGACACGTAGTAAAACTAGTAACAAATAACAACATAAAATGGGTTTGGTCCAAACTCGTCCGTAAAGGCATGTACGGTTTACACGTTGACTTAATAATGAGGATCGAAGTAAAAGCATTGATGGTGTTTCATTATACATGTTCTTGAACGTATCGGTAGCATGGTTGTATAGTGATTCTGATACTTAGAAGTCTTCACTTTGTTTTATCAAGTTGAGTACACAGCAATGATCTTAAAATAACTTGTAGTCAAATTTAGTTCCTCGTTTTATGGCAATTGCTTTTAAGGCAACACAACTGACGTAATAGATGTGCTCCCTGCATAAAATTGTCTTTGTAGTTGAGAGAGTTTGTGGATGATCACTTTGATCGATATGTAGTGCAATCTCAATATTTGTCATCCTGAAAAGCAAAATATCTGCTTCCGTTTGAAAAATTATCGCAACTTTGCCCTAATTTAGTTGTGACCCGGATTCACAGCCCTTAACACCTCCTAGTTAGATTAAGTATGGTGGCTAATGAACCTTCTTTCACGAGTCAATTAGTATTAGTATTATTATTATTTTTGCTACCAATCAATTGTCCAATAGAAAGTAAAACAGAGAATCGATGCCGCTCAACAATGGGCCGATGTCTAGTGGCCTTGTCATTGATGTGAGATAAGAGGGACAAAAAGATCCCACCAAGCAAACAAGTAGAATCCTATGAAACTACCTAATTTCATAAAACTGAGGAGGAAGGGAAAAAAAGTGGTCATTATTTGAATCCTAAAATCCATTGTGCAAGCACATTTCGATCATTGAAATTATGTGTTGAAATTAAAGATGATAATTTATCTTTATGTAGAAAGAATCATTCTAGAGAGGGAGCATAGACTTGACGGGGACTTTGACTTAGAAAGTCCTTGCTCTGTCCTTTTTATCTAATATTTCCGGTGAGAAAAGAGCAAATACTTTTCTCGCTATATCATAAATAGAAAAAATTAAAATAAATGATTCTTAAATTTTAGCTCAATTTATAATTTGATTTATGAATTTTTAATTTATTCAATTTGATCCCGAATTTTAGTTTAAAATATAATGTGACCCTTGACTTTTTAACTTTTTAATTTTTTTGTTTAATATAAAAATATTCAATATAGTCATTTTCAATTAATTCAAGACTAAGACTGCCGCAAGTTGCTCGGCCAATTGCCAAACATCCAGCTGCTGTATGAGCCTAGGAGTAAGAACAAAGTGGTTATAAAAATATTACCCTCCCACCGAACTGGGTGTCTCGCCTCCCGCAAGCCCTACTATATTTTATGTCTTGAGTTCGGTTCTAGTTGTAATCAATCACGAAATTAGTAATGAAAATCCTTTTATGACCAAAAAAAAAATTAATTCAAGACTAAAGACTCAATTGAATATTTTCATACTAAAAATTCATGGATTATATTAAATAAATTAAAAATTCAGGGACTGTATCAATATGTATCAAAAATTCAAAGAATACATTGAATAAATTAAAAATTCAGGGACTACATTGAATATTGAGTTAAAGTTCAATAACTATATTAAATAAATTAAAAATTTATGGAACTATTTGTATATTGAATTAAAGTTTAAAAATTATTTATGTCATTATCTTATTATAAATATTAGGTGAGCAGTAGGTCAACCCTTCGTCGGAGATGCTATCGGTACATGTTTGAACCACGTCGCGAATCCCAAATCAAGCTACCTTTCAAAGCCAGCGATTAAAGCCGTACTCGATGCGTGTAAACTGGATGGTTTTTCTGCGCATCGTTGAACTAAACATGGTTTCTTCGTATCCGAGAGTGAAAAGAGAATTTGGGTAGAAATGAAAGTGGGGTCACGGAAGAAAATATTCAGTAGTATCATCGCCTCACGTTAGCGCAAAGCCTTCTTTTTCTAAAAGAATTTGGGATTGGCGAAGAGATTGACCCAATTCCCAAGTCCAAAATTAATTAAATGTCTTGCAGGCCCCGACGCCATTCTTCACCCGAAAATTTCAAGGTCTTCCTTGAAACATATCTGCTCATTCTTTTTGAGGGAAACAGAGAAAATGCCCAAAGGGACGGACCCGTTTTCATAGAATAGGGGATGGTAAACTGCACCTTACGCAAGAGCAAGAACTCCACCAGTTCATTGACATGAAAGGCGAGTGTACCGCAAGACCGGTGCTTAAAGAACTAGTTCAAGACCAGTGTTAAAGAAATACTTCGTTAAGTGAGGCAAGTTCTCAAAAAAATTTATTATAATTTTATATCAATTGAATTTTATTTTGTCTAAAAAAATCTCAAATTGGTACACATATGACAAATTTACCCAAAATTATTTTTTTGACCACCAAAACAAATTACCATATATTATTTTCCATTAAATTTTACTGTCAAATTTCTAAATTAAATAATACGCTGCAATTAACGGGTATACTAATTTAGGGTTTTACCCTCTGTTCTCAAATATACCCCATGGTCTAGTCCGAACTTAACATGGCATTTCCACATAGATAATAAATACACATAAACAAGATGTCATAAAAAATTATTTTCAAAATAAAACCATTTTAGGACATAAAAAATTAGGGATTACTAATACGGCTTTTGGAATGGGAGGTGACCGCCAAAATTTATTATAATTATATCAATTAAAGTTTACCTTTTTTATTAATTTAATTTTAAATATTTTGAAAATTATATTAATTCAGTTTATCTGATTAAATTTAATTGGTCGGAACTGACATAAACGTCAATCGACGTTGGCCATATAGGGATGTTAATGTGGTAATTTTTAAATAATTTTTTTGAATTTTTTTATTAATTTTTTTCTTTTTCTTCCTACTATTCTTCTTCCCCTACAGTGGCCGGCGAGGCTCTTGTAGGGTCGCGGCCCTCTCCCGACCTTGCCCACCCTCGCCGCGGCCTCGCCCAGATCTAGGTGATATGCTAAAGTGGCTAGTAAAGAAGGACGATTTGCTCGACGATAGGCTTGGGACCTGGGTCCCTCGCCACCGACAAGAGCGGCGAGCCGAGATTGGAGACTGGAGAAGACAACGGTGTTGCTCATAACGATGGGGACGCTGCCAACAGGGACGACAGCAAATGGTGGGGACCTTGCAAAGCCATTAGTAGAGACGAAGCGAAGAGGGCGGCCATTGTCGGAGCTTCCCAAATGTGGGATCACAGCAGTAGATTCTCGGTTTAGGTCTAGTTAGCGTAGGTAGGGATGATTAGAAAAACCCTCGGAAAGCGCGAGAAAATCTTCCTCACCCGTAGCAAGGTCAAGCTGCCTCACCCAAATCAAGGCGAAAAAACCTTGCCCGCAGCCCCTAGGCCTTGCGCAGATCTGGGCGAGGCCGCCGGCGAGGTTGGGCAAGGCAGGGAGAGGGCCACAACCCTTGATGAAGCCTCGCCGACCACTGTATGGGGGAGAAGAAGATGGTAGGGGAAGAAGAAAATGATTGGGGACAAAGAACAACAGGAAGGAAGAAAATAAAATAAAATTTAATCAAAAAAATTTTAAAATTACTATGTCAGCATTTGTTAGATGATTCGCACCCATTAGTGTCCATATTAGCATCGGTCGGCTAAATTTGATCGGATTGACTAAATTGACATAATTACAAAAAATTTAGGATTAAATTAATACAATTACAATAGGTTTATGACTTTTTGATAATTTTTCTCACAAAAAACTATTCCTCCCAAATGAAAAAATTTTTCCTTTTAGCCCTATACTTGCACACTTTCTTCTAATTATGTTCTTACACTTTTAATTTCTTCTACTTTCACAAATTCTCTAATGAAATGCTTCCAACACATAATCCGACCAAATCTAATTAACATCACTGTTAAATGACTCCAAAGTTTGATGTGGTAAAACATGTATGTGAAATTTTGTGACCACTACTTATTATTTTAAAAACTTAAGATTTAGATTAAGACATGATTTATTATTTAAATATTATAACACTCCTCTTCACATGTATAATGTATTTTGGCATTAGTCTAAAGCATGGAAATATATAATAAGAGAGATAAATAGGAGTTTGAAATATGCGAACTCAAAATCTCTTGATTTTACTACCATATGAGATTTTACGAGCTTTGAAAAATAATCCGAACAAATATATTATTTTGATTCAAAATGATAATATAGATTTTGTTAAAAAGTTGTCATTATCGTGATTGTAATCACCATTTGAATTTTAATTAAGCAAGTGTTTTAAAAGACGCTGGTCAACAAGACCATGATATTATTTTGCCCTACTTCTTCCATGACGACGATACCCCACTAAACTGCCCGACGTTATTGACCTATTTATAAAGTATGTAAGACAATAATAAGAGGTGTACGGGGCATGTCACGTGCATCGCCAATTACCACCACTTGAAGTGATGATCCACCAGGCAAGACGCTTCCATTAAATTCTCTCTCCTTTTTTTTTTTATTTTTTGCGTGGGGGCGGTCGTAAATCACACACATCCCTTTCGGTGTCGAGACAACAAGAAAATTCAGTGCTTAGATATCGCCAGGTCATTAGTTGATGTGGCATATACTTGTGTACTTGAGTCAATAAAAAACCGACACGTATCCATGACATTGTCGTGACCTAAATTTTTTGAAAATAGGTTTAGGGGTATTGTTAATTTCGGGCCGACGGCTCTTAATTAACTCAGACTCTCCCAAGCCTATACCCCGCGCGACATTGAGATATTCACAAAAGTTCTCAAATAGAGAGTCCTCACTAGTCTATTAAGGTCAATTAGAAACCAAGCGAGACATGAGAGCGTGACTCGCTTTTTATGCAACCAGAGGGTTTAGGGTCGAGGACTTAATTACGTTAGTCACGTGACTAATGCCCTTCCGGTACCTAACTTGATCGTGTATTAATGAGATCGACAACGTATATGGTAAAAATCCCAGGTTTGTAATCGTTACAGGTAAAAAATAACGTTCAAAATATCATCGAAAAATAAGGTGCAGAAATATAACATAAAATAAAAACCTATTGTATAGCCTTAAAGGCTTATTCAATTTTGGATTTTTTTTTTTTTTTTTTTAGGAATTTTTGCAATTTTCTGATTTTTCTAAATTTTTTTGAATTTTTTTTGAATTTTTTGAATTTTTTGAATTTTTTAATATTTTCAATATTTTCTGACTTTTCTGAAAATTCAAGAAAAACATTTACTAATTTTTTTGGCATTTTCTAATTTTTCTAAATTTTTGGAATTTTTGAATATTTAAAAAAAGAAAGAAAAATAAAATAAAATAAAACTTTTAAAACCTTTCTGAAATTAAAAAAACATTTTTTTAATTTTTGATGATTTTTCGAAAATTTTTAAGATTTTTTGAGATTTTTAAGATTTTTTTATTTTTTTAATTTTTATTAAAAAGTGATTCGGACCGGGTCGTGTGACCCGGCCCTACTAGATCGACCCGGACCCTATTGGTCCGGGCTAGGCTAAAGAAACTGGGCTGGCCGAACGGCCCGGACGAATTTTTCTTAAAATGGCCCATTAATAGCAAAAATTAAAATAGCCCATTTCACTCATTTTCAACACTCGGCCCAACTGAAAGTCCGTTTTCCGTTTCTACCTGTGGCCCAGTCATCCCCAGCCGGTGACCAACTCAGCCCGATCATTCACTTGGGCCCACGACGCACATAAGACCCAGAAACCAGCCAGCCTCCTCTTCCTTTTTTCCCGATCCTCTGTCTCTCGGGCCCTGGTTTTCTGGTTTTCCTTCCCCCTTCTGCTCCGTCTTTCACGAAAAACCAGTAAACCAGCCCTCGTCACAAGCCGAAATCCAGATCTCTTCTTTTTTCTGCGTTTCTCTCCCGCTGCCTCTGGTTTTTTTTTCGTTACCGGTGGAGCACCTCTTGTGCATGGAGTTCCGAGAGATACCCATCCTGGTTGAGCGGCGGAAGCCTTCCTCTCTACGCTCTGCAACTCCGCTTCGCTTCTGCCTTTTTTCTTCCGTTTCTTCCTCTGCATTTTTCTTTCGCTTCTCCTGTCTCTCGGTTTTCTTGCTCTGGTCTCTCAGAAAAACCAAAAAAATGGCCAGAAGAAGCTCGCCTTCCCCCGTTTCTTTCCTTCAGCCCAGGCTCTCGAGCTTTCTCTCCCTTCTCGCTTCTGCGTTTTTTCCTCTTTTTTGCTGCTCACCCATTTCTCCGATTCTCTCTCTAGAGCTGCTTCATCCCTCAGCTCTCTCCTGCCCAAAACCAGAAACCGCCTCCTCCCCTCCTTTCTTTTTTCACTCGTTTTCTCTCCTCCCCTCAAAACCAGAAGCAGGCTCCTCCTCGCTCCTTTTTTTTTTTCCGCCGAAGAAGACCCCCGCCTCAAAATCTCCCTCTCGTCTCTCTTTCAAGCTAGCCTCAGCCTCCTCTCTCCAGTACGACGCCGGCTGTCGCTCGCCAGGTTGTAGCAGCTGCGTCGCGCGCGACATTCCTCGTCGTACCGTTCTTCGTATTTAAATTTTCTTTTATTTTCTAATTTTTTAATTTAATTTTTTTTTCAGAAATTAATATGCACTTATATAAGCAAAGTAAAGAGACATTTAAGATAAAATCAACAAAAGTTATGACAAGTAAAAAAATTAAAAAAAGACTTTTTGTATTTTTCTCTCTTGTCTGCCTCCTCCTTCGTTCGGTCACCGACGAAATCGCCGGCCCTGTGTCGAACCCTACTACTACCGTTCGTGGAACGAGCAGGCGTCGCTACGAGTCGTCATCGTTGGCGGCCTTCCATCTATAGAGTACCACCTCGTCCATAGCTGCGTCTTCTTGCTTGTCGATGACGTTGCTTGTCGATCCAGATCTCGCCTCGTGGAATTCGCTCCTTCTCTAGATCAGGTGGAACTCGCCGATGGTTCATCTCCAGGACGAATTCCAAATCTGATGCCATGGCTCATCGAGAAAACCCAAAAGTTTCATCATACCCACTAAGGAAGCTTCATTCCGAACAAAAAAAAAAAAAAAAAAAAACAGAGGAAGGCTAAAGGTCTATCTCCAGGATAAACTGCAGATGTGAGGCCATGGCTCGTCGAGAAAACCCAAAATTTTCATACCCATTGAAGCTTTATTTCGAACTTCAACAGAAAAAAAAAAAAAAAAAAAAGCTTCATTTCGAACAAAAGAAGAAAAACAGAGGACATATATGGACGGGGCGGTGCTCCGTGGATGGAAGGCCGCAAGCGACGACGGCTTGCTCGATGAGCAATAGCGGTCGGCTTCAATGCAGCGCCGGCGAGGGGAGCGACCAACTGAAGGAGATGGCCGCAGAAGGAGGAAGATAAGTGAGAAAAAACAAAAGCCAATTTTTTTTTTTTTTTTATTTACTTACCATGTCATGTACACGTGTCAATTTTTTATTGACTTTGAGTATAAACATATATGCCACATCAGCCCATAATCTGATGGTATATAACCTCCGAGACAACTCCCCCGTCAATTGATTTGAATAGTTCATAAAAAAAATGCTCTAAATTAGCAATATAACTGAAAAACAAGATCCAACCAAAACCCAAATAAAATAAAATAAAATAAAATAAAGAGATGTCACAAGAGCGTCATCGTCCAGGGGACATGGGAGAGCCTTACGAATGTGCTTATTAAAATATAGGAAACCCACGGAGTAAAAGTTTGTTTTCATTCACGGAAGATGTTGTAAGGACTAAGGAATGCATTTCTTTATTTGATTTGCCTTTTGAGCAATATCAAAGTCTTGTAGGAAATGCATGTGCTAAGTACTCATAAAATAGGCACCCTATACATCATGTACCTCTATGAATCCCTAGTATTCTTATTATCCTCATGTTCATTTTGTACTCCCTTGTTTCCTCGTCAATTGCATGCATCTCTTCGAGTCATTTGAATGGGTTAATTTCAATCACTTAATTGTGTTTGTCATGGTGAATTGCTATTTTTTCCATACTTAATTTAACTCTTTTGTGGATTTTCAGAATGTATGTGTCATTTTTGACATATTTATATTGTACTTTTATGTCAATGTTCATCACAAATTGAGCAATAAATGTGTGTTTAGAATCTTGTCATATAATAGCAAAAGAATAGACTAATCAATCACAGATTTCCCATAATCTTATCCATCATAAAGACAACCATATGGACCGCTTCATAGTCCATGGCATCAATCAACCCTCTAACTTCAGTCTTCAATGTGCATTTTCTCTGGGGTGGACACGGAACCCGCCTTTTGCATCAGAGTCTTCCAACTGAAGCCTAGTGAGGGATGCAGTCTGCTCCAACCATCTTACCAGCCGGACAACATCAAAACCAATTCCTTTTAAGGTTTTGTCTAAATGCTTTTGGACATGTCAAATGACTACATATTAATTTCTAATGTTATCGAACCATAGAATTAGTGATCAAAAGGCCCCTTTCGACAAGCTTCAATAGAAAATTGTGAACTTCGACACTAACGGGTTCCTTCTTTCCATCTTTCTAGGGGGCATTATAGGAGTTTGAAGCACACCATCAGAGAAGTGCCGCCGCTTGACCGAAATCCCACCGTGTTGACAAAGAAAAGTCTGTTCACATGCAGCGGGAAACTTCATCACAACCGAAAAAGGAGATGTACTAAAAGCGCATACAGTTCAGTTGCATTAATCTACATTATATTAACTTTTTTTTTCCTTTTCTTGGCCATTGATCAAGAAATCCATTATGGAGGTATCGGGCAGATTGGTCGCAGCTACTGGAAGCATTTCGAAAGTGGACCGCATGAAGCGATGGCACGCAATTTTTGATGCCATCTAAGCTGCGTAGGACAAGTAATCTCGACGCTACCCTATTAATGGGGTTGGAGCTTGAATTATTGGTTACTGGGCCAGTATGGACCCAGTTTAGAACAGATTCAATACAACATTTGATTATCCATTTTTTTTTTTTTGTCGAAAAGATGCCTTTTATCCAGCTCAACTTGACCGATTAAAGCGTTGTGAGTTTCCTAGCACCTTCCAAGGACTACAAAAGTGCTACGAATAAACCGAATTGGCGAATTTTATATGAAAAAGAAAGAGTAGAATGCACGCTTGTGCGTGAATGGAGCACATGTGAGTGAGACTTGACGGACTGGACATCCTAGCTTATCACCTTTAATGGACCAAGCTGGATGGACACTCGTGATGCGCAGACTTGGCGCCAATCACATAATGGGCATTAAATTTGTGAAGGGGACTGTGTAATCCATAGAGGCTATGAGAGTGAATTATCAAAATAATTTTAAATTTATTATAATTATATCACGTCGGTTTTAAAACTTTTTTCGACTAAAATCCTATATTTTATATTTATGCCAATTGGCAAAAAAAATTAGCCCGATGGACGTATGGGCACAAATGCAAAAAAAATTTGAACTGAATTGACCAAAACAAAATTTTAGAACTGAATTAAGAGTATGGATTGTAAAAATCAGAAACATAGCATGACATGGCTGGATGTTTTGGGGAAAATTTCAATTGGCAGACAAGTCAATTACAAATAAATTCCAAAACCATTAACTTTAAATCCATTAAATTTCTTGCTTCCTTCCCACATGGAAATAAAGCTCGTGGATCAGAGTAATGCAATGCTAATACGCCAGCCGCTATATTTATATAAGATGCTACACTAGACAGCCAACATATGATGAAACCAAATTAGAAGAAAACGGAGGGAGTTGATCATTAGCTCTCGATCAACATGCTCAAAGAAGATGTCTAGTTTTCTTCTGCGCATGTTACGTTTCTACAAATATGTGAGGATTTTGATTGTGTAGACCAATTTGTTTGATTTGATGACCAGAAGTTTGGATCTAATTAGGCGGCTATAGAATATTATCCAACTTTCTAAGACATACACAAGAAATGATAGGATTTACAGATGTGCTTTTGCTTAATATAGCGAAGACGAGACATCGGGCAGGTTATTGGTTCCGGGTTTCATTTTTCCCAAAAAGCATATCTTAAAATCCGCCATTGAAAATAAGGTACAGGTGGACATTTTTCCTAGCCACGCAAAAAAATCGGGTCAACCTAATTTGGACCCAAAAATATTCGGGTTGCGTCAGGTCAACACGCATGTGAAGAATCTCTTTTTTTTCTTGTGCTTGAATCGTAATTGAAATTTTCAAATAATTAGAAATATGATCAAAATAATTCTAATAATATTGGCATATTAAGACTAGTCGACTAAATTTGTTAAGTGAGAGATTTTCTATTGAGTGATCAAAAGATTTTGCTAACAAAATTAATTACTTATAGATTCTCACATTACTAAGTAAATTGATTTACTAGGCAAATCTTAGTATCTCCAATGCTGCTCAAGCAATTCACTGGCAGGGTCGGGTTGAGCCGTTTAACTGGGCTTGACCCTATTTGCTTGAACGATAGTTGGAAATTTGGAATAGACATAATTATAGAATATTCGATCTTGTTAGCTGATATATGTCTAATATCCTAAGGAAATATACAACTGATACAACTTTCAAAGGACGTCTGCTCATTTTTTTTAAAAAAAGGCCTTCTCTTTATAGTTAAACTCTAAAGTTGGATAGGTATCACGTTAAAAATCAGAGCTTTATTTCATCAATCTTTTTCTCGGTAACTGCTCCCTTTGATCAAAATATTGGACATTCCCTTTGTGAAGCTTCTACCCCAATCGTGCTAATAAACTTCTATTATTGTTATTCATCATATGTCATTCTTAATTTCAAATCAAATATAGGCTCAGTTTGTTCAGTGTAAATAAATAATTTGGAAAATGTTTTCTTAAAAATGCTCGTTTTGCATCACCATAAATAAGTAGCTGATGAAAAATATTTGACCGTCAACAACAATTTATATTTGAACATTTACATAAATGAAGAAATTTTTGTTTGTTTGTTCGTTTTTATAAATGATACAAATGATTATTTTAATAATATATATTTTTTATATCATTAATTTTTTACGAAAGAAGTGTACTTTTAGTAAGGAAGATTGCCTGTCATGCACCGCCTAATGGCTAAGTGCTTGCCAACTCGATCATCAATTATAAATAAATCCCTGGTTTGTGGAGGGACGAAGGTAACCCCTCAAGCAGATGCCTATTTTCATAAAACTGAGGAAGGGAGAAAATGGTCATTTGATCCTAAATCCATTGTGCAAACATATTTAAATCATTTAAAAAAATTATGTGTTGCAATGTCCTTTTTCTATAAAGAAAAGTAAACTAAAGATGCTAATTTATCTTTAGACAAGGCTGTGCATAAAGTGGCCGCCCACTTTGACCTATGCCGCTGTAAGTCTTTATTCTGTTCTCACTAGTAATTGTATTTTATTCCTCACAGGGCTCAGCAGATACCAGCATCAACTTCTCCCCATTTTCCTGATCCTTTCGTTCTTCATCAGAAGGAACCTTTGCTTGTGCAGCAACGGGGCCGGAGCTTCAGTCCTCCTCCTTGTTACGTATCTTTTGTTCGTGCAACAACGGGGACCGGAGCTCGAGTCTTCCTCTGTGTATGTATCTTTTGCCCTCCTAATATATGCCTATCTGAACTTTCTGTTGCGACTGGTGACGCTTTATTTCCGGATCTAGTCAAATTTAGTCAAATTTCCAGATCTTGTATATCTCTAAGAAACAAAGAACACTTCAATTGTTCATCGGCCAAGTAAAGAACAGAAAACTAAGCACTAACTCATACCAAAAATCATGTTTGGTCCTATTTCGGAAACAACTGTTGTGGAGTTCTTTTTTGTTTTTTTTTTATCGGATTGTGTTGTCTGCTCCATAAAATAGTTCATGTTTTTGGTATGCACAGAATGAAGACTTTTATTGCTTTATCAAAAATGAATTACATAATTAGCTGAGTGATCAGTCAAGTACTTCGTCAGAGATGCTATAGATCTATGTCTGAACTACATTGCAAATCTCAACTCAAACTAGCTTTGGAAGCCGCCAGTCAAGCCATACTTCATGCTTGTAAACTAGAGAGTTTACCACGTATTCTTAGTAGAGAACCCAAGTAAATGGAAAAACTTGAGGGTGCTGCTGAGCCCGGGCCATGAAATTTTGCTGTAAGCGGAGTCAGGTGGCAAGATTAGGGGCTGAAGGGAGAGTGCATGATAGAGAGATTACCCAGGAAAGAGTGCACACACCCATGAACTTTGAACAAGAAAGAAAACCACGTTCCCAAAGAGAAGATAACATTAAAAAAGCAACAGAAAATAGTTAAATTTGAAGAGCAAAAACCCAATCAAACATGTTTTCTTCATATCCGAGAATGAAAAGAGAATTTGGGTAGAAAATGATGGTGGGGGTCACTGAAGCAGGCCCTTTCTCTAGAAGAATTGGGGATTGACGAAAACTATGACCCATTTCCTCAGTCCAAAATTAATTATCTTACAGGCCCCGACGCCATTCTTCATCCGAAAAGTCCAAGGTATTCCTCGAAAGATATCTGCATTTTCTTTTGAGGGATACAGGGAAAATGCCCAGAGAGAAGGACTCCTTTTGGAAATATGTGAAGTTGCTGCCTAACAATCCCCAGCACTGTTATGACCAAAAAGAAAAAAGCCGCTGGAAATGCAACTTCTGCAGAAATCTGTATTCTGGAAGCGCGACCAGGATCAAGGCCCACTTAGCGGGAGTTGCTGGATATGGGATCAATGACTGCAAGGACGTTGATGGAAGAGTGAAATCGGAAGCCCTAAAGGCGTTGAACAGGAAAACAGCGGTGGAATCGAGCAACAGACCGGATAATGTTGAAGAGGGTCCACTTCAGCCCGTGATTGCAAGCAATGAAGACGGTCGGGGAGAGACTTCCTTCGCTGACATGCCGTACCCGAGCTCTGATGCCATAGGCACCGGAGGTGCAAGTTCATCGGCCTTTGTTCCATTGCACAAGACTAATGTGCCCAGTCACTCTTTTCCTACTCAAGACATGACCCCACATAAGGACTTTCATTCTGGCCACAGCCCTCTCAATCTCATGCTGGTGATTCTTTCATTCAGCCACGGAATTTGAGTTATCCCGGCAACGGCGGAGACCTTGCACCTGAAGCTTTGACCAACATGCCAGGCCCAGTGAATGCAGAAGAGGGAGAATCCAATATAGAGGTTCCACAAGGTATGTCCATCTCCAAATTCACCATAAATTAAAGCTCGTATAGGACACTTAATTTGTCTTCTAATATTTACCTAAGAATAGGGATATTGGCAAGACGCTCAAATTTCTAGTAGTAATAGAAATCGCAAATGAAAAGAGTCATGTGAAACATAGTAGGTATATATATATATATTGTGAAAGGGTGACATTCAAATTATGATATTTACGTAAGAATAGGGCTTTTCATGACCCACAAGCACATCAATTTAAGAAAGATTTCACATTTATTAAATAGATATCCGCATGATATACCACCTGCATGGATAGATATATTCTCAATGACAGCGTACAATAAATTATTTTTTCTTTTCAATGATACATAGTTACTCCCAAATCATCCTTTAATTGATGGGTTAAGCACTAAAATGTCACCTATAAGAGACTTCAGCTAACAATACCGATCAATGACCTTACAATTCGAATGCAATTGTCAATTCCCTACTGTTAATCAATCATCTTAACCTTAAGTTATATAAATATCATCATTTTCATAATCTTGAATTAGTATGGTTGAAATTTGTTGGGACAATAACGAAAGTACAATAGCAGGACGAAAGATTGTCATTACTTACCGTCAAATGGGAGTCACGTTCGGATGGGTCACCCACCAGTGAAAAATCAATTTGAAAACAAGCATAGCTCTTACTTTTAATATGACAGTTATGGCATATTAGTCTGTACTTTTAATGGGGAAATGAGGTATTTCTTTTTTTTTTCAATTTTTATTTCAAGTATCAACTAAGGGTTTAGTTACGGTGGCTTTTACTTTTTAACTTCTGCTTTTAGCTTATGGGGTTATTCTGGATTTTTATTTTTGGATAAAAGGTACATGGAAATTAGCATCTATATAAATGCATGATACCAAACTCTTCCTTAAGGGTTGCCTCTAAGAGTTAGAGTAGGACACTAAATTGCAAGAGATTTGATTGATCTCCATGCAAGTAGAATTTTTCTTGCACTCTCCACTCATTTTTTCATTCAATTAGGATTTGTATTTGCCTCATTCAATATCATAGTTTTGTCCAAGAAAAAAATATTCATATTAATGAGTCTTAATGTTGCAAATTAGCAATTATTGAGAATCAAACATTTTTTTTTTAATTTTCCAATAAACTTTTCTTTAGAGGTTGCTAAATTATTTTCTCTCACATTAGAGTAATGGAGTTTATTTCACAGAAATGCTGTCTTTCATATTGCAATGATCATTAGGAATTCTCTAACTGCCTTCGAGTGCTCATATTTTATATTAATACATAATATGAACTAAGAAGTCCACAATTGTTTGTTCAGAAGAGGAAGTTTCAGATGAAATATGATACAATTTAACAAGTAATTATGCTAAAATACATATTTCAATGTCCATGCTATTGTATAATATAGGGAGAACCACTTCCCATACAGGCCCAAGTATCAGTTCAACACATCCCATGAAAATTTAAAGATCCAAATGGCTCAACCCAAACCTAAAGCAACTAAACCAAGTAGACCCAAAACTGAAAGCAGATTCTAAACTCAATGTCCTCCAACTACACACAATCATCACCCCATTAAGGGACCAAGCCCTGCAACAAGGCAAGTGCTCGTACAACCAATCCCCCTCCTTAATCCTTGATCCTTCATTTACACCCTTAATCCTTTATCCACTTTTCTTTTTGACAGAATTGCATATTCTTCGTTTCATATATTTTCTTTATGAATATAATGTTTCTATAAAACACTATCAGGCTGGCTTTCCTTTTTTTTAGATGCGAGGACAGATGATGCACTTGTTAATAGTCAACTATGGGGGCTTGTTGACGAGAGTATGCCAACTGCGAAAAGAAAGTTAAAAGAACTAAGCATTCCAGAAGCTGAAATGGATGAGTTGGAGACTCGGTATGGGAAAGCGAAAAGGATAAAAGGAGAATACTGGAGTGTGGTGCAAGCATTTCAAGACGGCAGACCTCTTTCTTCACAGCAAGTAAAGCAAGTGGATGACTTGATAAAAGAAGTTGAAGAGATTCCAGGCCACGGTTGTTTGCAAAAAAGGTCAACGACACAGGCTACAGAATGTAGGAAGAGTTTGCCCTTGATAACGACAAAGCTAGTAGGCGATGAAAGTGAGAAGAAAATAGATATGATCTGCGACTATTTGATGGAGGATGAGATTTTCATTATTGGCATCTATGGAATGGGGGGAGTTGGCAAGACAGCCATTTTAATGCACGCGTATAATAGATTACTTTCTGAGAATCCTACCTTTACCGATGTATTTTGGGTCAGTGTAACTGAAAATTTTAGTGTGTACGAACTACAAAACGATATTGCCAACGCAGTTGGACTACACAATATCTCAAAGTGTAAGGATGTGAAGAAGAGGGCCTGCATATTACATAGACATCTAAAGAAGAAGAGATCTGTCTTATTTTTAGATGGCTTGTGGATGTACTTCGAAGTTGAGGACGTGGGAATTCCAGTTGAAAAGGGCAGCCTTAAGTTGGTACTGACAAGTCAATCATTAGATGTGTGTCGTAAGATGCTCTGCCAAAAGCAAATCAAAATACGACTTCTAGATCAGCCACATGATTGGAACTTATTTTTAGAGAAACTTTGCTTTAAGAGAGAACTCCCTTCAGAAGTTGAAGAAATTGCTAGGTCCATTGTGGATAAGTGCAAGGGTTTGCCACTTGGTATTGTTGAGATTGCAACTCACATGAGAGGAGTGGAGAAGGTGCACGAATGGAAATACACGTTGCAAAGATTAGAAGACTCAAGGATGGAACTTGATGTTTTCAAGAGACTAAAACTCAGTTACATGAACTTGGATAATCCTCTAGTGCAAGAATGTTTCCTGCATCTTGTGCTTTGTTTTGGAGAAGACCTTTCTGAAAATAATAGAGAGGATTTGATAGAGTCTTTCATAGATGAGGGTTTGTTAGGTGAAACTGCCACCCGACAAGAACTACACGAGCAAGGTAATATCATATTGGACAAAATAAGAGAGGCATGCCTATGGGATGATCTAGAAGAAGAGTATCATTATGTACACCCATTGATTAGGGACATGACATTGCAAATCGTAACGAGCACAACCCACATGATCAAGGCCAAAATGGGATTGAATGAAATTCCAGAGGACAAATTTTGGACCAATCATCTAGAGAAAGTCCTTTTAGCAGACAACAGTATAAAAGAAATCCCAAACGGCATATCGCCAAATTGTCCTAAACTTACAAGGTTATCATTGAACGACAATCACATGTTGACGGTTGTCCATGAATCTTTCTTCAGCAATCTAAATGGGCTGAAGGTTCTAGATCTCAGTAGCACTGGAATCGCAAAATTACCTGACTCCATCTCTCACTTAGAGAGCTTGGAAGCACTGTTACTCCGAGGATGTTGGGAATTATGTTGTATACCTTATGTAGGAAAACTGCGATTCCTGAGAAAGTTGGATCTGAATGGGTGTGTAAGTCTTGGAGAAGTGCCAGAAGGAATGGAGATGTTGGTAAAGCTGACGTACCTCGACCTAGATGGCACAGAGATCAAGATGTTGCCAGAAGGAGTGTTGGGAAAGCTGTTGAACTTGCAATATCTTGCGATTCTAGAGTTGAGGGCAGGTGAAGAGACGAAATTAAACAATGTGGAAGCACTCCGTTGCTGTGTTCCAAATGTCAAAGCATTCAATGCATGCGTGAGGCTTCTCGAGCAAAACGACTCCCATGAGTACCAACTGGCGTTGCATATATCTATAGGGAGGGGTAATTACGAGAGACATATAAAGATTGAAGGTTGCAACAGGATCGCGGCAAGGATAGATGGAAGAATTGGTACGGATGGCTGGGCTGTACTTCCAAAAAGTGTGCAAAAACTGGAAGTAGGACTGTGCGGTGGTGTGTCAAGGTTATGTGACATAGGCCTACTTGAGAATTTAGAGAAGCTGAAGATAGAGGAATGGGGGAAGTTGGAGGAGCTGGGTCCTCTCCGGTTCCCTCACCTGCGTAAACTGAAAATCACTGAGTGTTCCAAACTGAAGCATCTCTTGGAATGGAAGTGGCTGACTACTGGCCTTCCAAGTTTGGATTCGATTCACATATGGAATTGCGAGAAATTAGAGGAGATTATGGCAGGGCCCTTACCACGCAGTGCCACTTGTCTTCTTCGATGTCTTGAAATAATAGGATGCAATAACATCATGAGGGAGCTGCTGATGTGTGATCTGTTGCCCCACCTCCCTTCCCTCCAAACTGTCAGGGTTGAATCCTGCGAAGGCATAGAGGTAATAATACGCAATGTTGCCACCATTGCGCACTCCTCCACCCTCCCAAAGTTAACCCACCTCACTCTGAAAAATCTTCCGAAATTGAGGAGAGTATGCGATGGGACCATGAGCTGCGATTCCATCGAGTGGATTGATGTGAAAAGATGTCCTCACCTCAAGAGCATTCCTCTGCGGCTACCCCTGCTTGACAATGGCCTCCCATCTACGCCGCCTTCTCTTCGAGAGATTAAGATGGACAATCAGCAAACATGGGAGTCGCTGAAGTGGGACCATTTCCTGGCTCCTTCTTTGCTTGGAGGCTTCGTCCGGTTTTATACCTAGTGTCATGCCACACAGTTACTTTGAAACTAGCAATTTGGCTGTGCTTCGCCCGGGTAAATGACTTATTACAGCTTGAAAGTATCGCAAAATGATTATATTACTATTGGAACTTATGTGTTATGGTGTTGGCTGTACATAATGGTGGTTGGTTTCTAACTATTCATGATGATATGTGATGGAGTCTTTTGTTTTAGAAAACTAGCTCACTGGCAAAAGAAAAGTACTTCTGGGGGATTCCATGACCGGTTATGATTTCTTTCCGGATGAGGAATCTCAATGCAAATCATGGAACTAGAATTCACTATATCGTTTGACTTTCCACTGAAGAAATACAATGAATAAAACAAGTGAGTGAAATTAGGAACATTGAGGATGCATAATCAAAATCAAATAGATCTCAATTGGCAGATCAGGTCAGAGGTTAGAATCAGAATCAAGCAATCAGTATTGCTGGTATTACTTTGTTAGAGTACAATTGAGTTGCCCCATGAAACTGTCGAATCATTATCAAGTCTTAGGATGCGTTTGTTTCGCGGAAATCATACCATTTTTAGAAAATGTTTTCCAGGAAATCATTTTCCATGAAAATGATTAATTTTCTTGTGTTTGATGATATGTGATTGAAAATGTTTTCAGGTGTTTGGATCGCATTTGAAAAATGATTGAATAACATTTGAACTAACAAAAAGGGAATGACCTAAAGGCCTTATAAAGAGGGAAAGTGTTTTCCCCTTCCCATGCATAAGAATTCATTTTCCTAAAATGATACATAATATTTATGTTGACTAGAAAGTATTTTCCATTGACCAAATCGTTTTTGAAAAAACAAATAGTGGAAAGTCGAGAAAGCACTTTCTAGGAAACTATTTTCATTGAAACAAACGCACCCTTAGTAGCTAATCATTTTTCTAAACAGAATTAATGGAAACTACCAGGTTTATATCCTATCACAGTCTGTCAAGTGTGACCCAAACTAATTGTTTACAGCTACACAGGCTGAGGTGATAACATGAATTCGAAGAGTCATGTTGGCTATTAACAAACTAAACAAGTACAGGAAAATGCAAAACTGTGACAAGCTCCTGTCTTCTCATCGGTCCTCTAGAAGTGTGAAAGTGATTTCATTGGTGTCGCGACCTCCCCGAAAGTGTACCACCTAGGGTTTGGCTAATGGATTACTAAGCCTAAACTTAGCTCGGACTCTCCCAAGCTCATACCAATTCGCGACTTAGGGTTTAAGTTTTATTATGCAAATGATTTTTACTAGGAGTCGCCACTAATCTATTTTTTGGTGGGTCGATTAGAAACCCAAGTAAAGTAATGGGAGAATTACTTTACTCCTACGAACCAGAGACTATGGGATCGGGTACTTGATTACATTAGATTTCTCTAACGCTCTTTCAGTACCTTATCTCTTTTATTTGAAAAAAAAATGATTTGCAAGCAGTTTTTATTGATTTTAATTTAACATGCAATGTGATTATGTGAATGCGCAACCATTATCTAACACTCAATGAATCAAAGCAATAAATAAATTGCAAAGAAAATGAGGAAGTTACTTACCTTAAAGCTACGAAAGCATCTGTAATGTTAACTTAAAAATTACATCAATGATCCTAGATATAATTTCTAATTAACACGCACTCATTCAAATATTTTTTAAGGTTTTCACTTATTTAATGAAGCCTAAAATTACGTGCAATGCATGTAATGACGTACGAAAGTGTCTAACTATAATATCATGCAATGTGCAACATAATGTGCAAACTATATGTCATGCGACATTAATTATTTAACTTAATCTAATACTAGAAAATATTTAATGCAACTACCCTAGTATGTCATGCATTCAAATGACCCTAAACATGCAATGACTAGATGACACACGGGAGATGACCTAATTCTACATGACATGAGCATGGCAATTTTTATGTTTTCTTTTTTATAACTAATGAAATTTCCTAAGCTTCTAGGTCATATGCAATGTAGACTATAAGACTAGTCCGACATGAAGTGCATTAATCTACCCTATTATGCAAAAGATTTTTTTATGCATTTTTTGTAAGTTTATTAAAAAAAAATTAACACATAATGCAACCGATCATGTAAAGCACGTAATTTAGCCCCGACCCAAGATAGAAAATCAAAACAATCAAAAACCTGATCCGACGTCTCGTGGCTCAATATTTTTTATTATTGAGATTTTTTAACATGACACGATGATCTCACTCAATCGGAATTCAATCAAGCATGCAATACTTCAAATGAAGAAACAAAATATCAAGAATTAATTTAGATAGAAACTTTACCTACTTTGCCTATTCTTTCCAAGTTGAAACGGTAACAGATTGTGGGAATCGCACTAATGGCTCGATACCAGCGGTAGTGTCTTGCGGTGATGCTCGGTGGCGTTGTGTTCAAGGCACAGGAAATCTCACGTTGCGAGATGGCAGCTTCGGCGTTTATTCGCCAAACCGAGACGGCAGCTCCGGTGATGAATCGTATAAGGCCACGAGCCTCGGTGTCATTGGAGTTGCGTGGCTGAGACTTGACGCCGTAGTCGCGGGAGTACAAGGTGCAGTTATAGCCAACGACAAGGTGAAAGCTGCGAGCACGTAGGGAGCGTCCGTTCTTCACCCGTGTCGCGCAAGGGATGTGAAAATCCTCCAAGTGGGCCTCTTAAATATGATCGCAGAGGGGATGTTTGACCAAGTCAAACCTCACTCACAAGAAAGACCACGAACATCAACGCTGGATCACCCACGTTTCTCTCTCTATTGGGGACCATCTTTCTCTTTGTATCTTCAGTGGACGTCACGCACGTCGAGGGAACGAAGACCAAATTTTGAGACTCGCCAGCACTGGATTTTTTCCAGTTTTAGCAATGTCTGGTGCCTTGTTGATGCTAGTTGACGTCAGGATTTCGGCAGCAAACTCGTCGGGAAGTAGTAGCGCGGGTAGAGATCATAGCAGCATTGTTCAGCAGCGAGAGGCGTCGGCTAAAGAACGTCGTGGCCGTGAAGAATTCTCGGCGGAGCTCCCTCTCTTCTCTTAATTCTCACGTGTATTTCTCTCGAATATGCTATGTATTTTTTCTCTGTGTCTCCTTCAGTGTGTGTGGCCCCTTTTTATAGGTGAGAGGACTATGTTATTTAAGGAAATATAATAAATTTGCACATTGCATATTTAGCTCTTGTATCCCACGTGCAATATTTTTCCAATATTTCATCCGACATATTCCGTGAATATTGAAAGAATAATGCGAGTATTCTCGGCAACATTATTATATTCCCGGGAATATTCTCATATTCCGACTCGTCACCCCTTAACGGGACTAGCCAAATTCTTTTTCCTTGTGGGCTTAGTCCAACTTGTTAAATTAAAGCTTAGAACCATCAATTGAAGCCCATCTGCCACATGTTCAATGCAAATGCAATAATAAATGCTCCTAAAACTATATGCTATGCAATTTAATCCTAATATTTTTGTTTAGGGGTTAAAATTAATCCCTAAATTTTTGTGCATTAAATTACAAATGATCAATCAAAATTTAGGTGTCAATAATTGGCTATATATGAGTCGACGCATATTCCTCTCCATGAGGAAACCTGGTTGTTGAGGCACAGCCAACAAGTTGTCACTGCTCAACATGATCACAACAGACGACATGGTAGGCCTGTCCTCGGGATGTTCTTGCAGACATAGGAGACCGATATGAACACATCGTAACACTTGAAATAAATTGGATGTGTCCCCTGAGCATGAATCGATCCATTCGGAAGACTTGCCTGCTTGGTACAACTCCCACGCCTACAAATGACAAATTGCGGGAACTTCATTGGACCATAAAGCTACTTAAAACTACAAAAATTATATAAAATAAATTACTCACATGATTAACTAAACTCTGGTTTGAATAATATAATCCCCTGCTCCTTTTTCCATTAACAGTCTCCAGGATCAAAATGCCGAAGCTGAACACATCCAATTTGACCGAAAATAGCCTATCGATGGCATATTCGGGTGCCATATAGTCACTAAGGAACATAAGAAAATATCAGAACATGCATCAAAATGGAATCAGAACCACCCTTTTCACTCTATGCGGAGCATACTGCAAGATACTATGCCCCAATCAATCTGTTGGTATTTCCTTCTGTCTTCTCTCCTCCAAATATCCTAGCCATGCCAAGATGTGAAATTTTTCAACTCATCTCATTGTCAAGTAGGACATTACTTGCTTTAAGATCCCCGTGGATTATCCTCAACCTTGAATCTCGATGAAGATTAAGTAGGCCCCTAGCAACACCGCAGATGATATTGAACCGCTTGTGCCAATCCAATAACTTCTCTCTTTATCTGTCAAGTTTTAGTCAAGTTAGTCCCATGTCTCATGATTTTTTTCTTTTCAGGCAATGGCTGCGTTTTATATTTAAACAGAAATACATTAACTAGGTTACCAAAAATAAAGGCATCCAAGCTTTTGTGGAGCATGTATTCATAGATCACCATTTTACTAGATTTCAGTGCTGAAGCTTTGCAATTAGTATGACCTCATTTTTTGAACTCCCTCAGTCCTTGCCTAGAGCTACTTGAAAGTCTCCTCACAGCGATTTCTCGTCCATCTACAAGTATACCCTGGAAAAAAAATGACAATGAGAAGATTCAATTCCAATAGCAGGGTCCTTGTCCTCCATTTCAGATAGTCCATTCCAAATTTTGTTTTACCTTGTATACAGGTCCAAACTTGCCTTCGCCTAGCTTATTCCTCATCGAAAAATTATTTGTGGACTCAGCAATTGGATGTAGGCCGAATAATGGGAGCTCCAAGTCATCATCGGGCTGTTCATGTTGGAAATTTTCTATAATAGGCTTACATTAATTAATCAATTTTCTATTTTAAATAATCGAGTTAATGGATATTCCAATAAATTTTAAACCCTCAAGTGATCTTATTGAATTGGGTTTTGACAGCTATTAATAACAGGCCTAGTTGAGCAGTAAAGTGTAGGCAATTGTATTTAACTGAAGCCCGTAATAGGAGGAGCCCAATTAACACACTATTAATTAGGGTTTGCTAGGTTCCCTTTCTAGCCTATAAAAGGGTAAGTTATACCTATCAGTTGCTGAATCCCATTAAAGCTGCTATACCGAAATAGGTCATAAAGAGGAAGATCGGCATTCCGATAGATCACTGATAGTCAGTTTGATCTGTTTTTAATCAAGCGAGACTATGGCTCAAACAGGTACGTTTTAATTCCGCTGTACATATAGGTTTTGGTGTTTTACAGTCATATATGGATCTGATTGTTTTTGATTAATTAGTTATTTATGTAGAGAAAATTTCTACATATGGTATCAGAGCCGACTCCCGACCGCGTGTGGGGCCACAGCGAGGACGCTGTGCCCAGAAGGGGGGGAGAATGTGACGGCTCAAGCGACGGTGCGTAGGGAGGAGGGATGACGGTGCGTTCGCGCCTCGGTTCTCAGACGTGCGCAAGAGAGGAGGGGACATGTCTCTTGTCCCACATCGCCTAGGGAGGGAGTCTTGAACTAGCTTATAAGTATATGGGTTCTCTACTTGTACATACGCGTTTTAAAACCGTGCCGGCCTCGGCCCAAAGCGGACAATATGTGTACAATGGCGAACCCAGGATGTTACATGCGGTATCAGAGCTAGTCATATATAATTGTAGAACCCAATTTTTTTTTTTTATAAAGAACAAATTCGAAATTTCTTCTCTTGAACCGAATGTTGTCATTATTTTTTTATGTGGACTCTTTGATCAATTGATTCTGAAACCTTAGGGTTTTTATTCTACATGTCGAGATCTTTCCAACCATATATAATTTATATATTTTCGTTGAGAATTGAGAGTGAATTTCAAATTTGAAATTCTAGGGTTTATACCTTGAAAAGTTCTGAAATTTTTTAATTTAGTTGCAATTGAATGATGTTTGTAATAAATTGTTGCATGGGTATTGTAATACATATGTTTTATAATTGTTTGGTTGCATGAAAGTGAGTTTTTTGGCCTTAAAATTGAGAAAATTGAATTTCGACCATGGGTATATAAGATTCGAAAATTTTGAAGCTTCAATATTGATGACTTGTTCGTTTGTTCTTCATTTAATTCACTTTAATCTATTTATGATGATGTTAGAAGCAAAACCCATGGAAAAATTTCATCAAAATCAACCCTAATTTGTGTTTTTTGAGATTCAGGTCGAAATCGGGTCATGTGACCCGGTTTGCGGACCCGGGACCCGGCTGGAGGTTGAAGAAGACCTCCGGTCGGGCCAGCGGTCCTCTCGGGCTTTTAGCCCGCCCGTTCCAGCCCATCTTCTGGGCTGGTTGAAATATTGGGCGTAAAGCCCATCTTCTAGGCTTCTGGGGATTCCAGTTTTCTGGAAGAAGCCCAGGCGGGCCGGGCTTCCAGATTTCTGGGCGTAAGCCCAGAATCCAGGATTCTGGAATAGGCCTACGCGGGCCGATGGCCAGAATTTTCTGGCCTGAGCCCGCTGGAGCCAATTTTTTTTTTTTGCAGTAATAATAATAATAATTAAAAAAAAGGGAGTGGCAAAAATTGTTGTTTAATAAATGTAATATGATTTTGGGAAGCACATGTTGTTAAGTGCTTCATATTGATGAATTTTGGGCATTGATTAAATGGAACATTTTGAAAATTTTTGGAGTTCCTATTAATAAAAATTAGTATATACAATTACCCGCCCAAAGGGGGTTATTGTGTATATTAATTTAAAAATTGCATGAAGATAAATTCCGAAATTAAAAGATGGGGATGTATGACTCAAAAAGATTTATCTGCCCAAAGGGGAAATTTCTTTTAAAGTTATATGTAATTCCCCTCTATATTGATATATTAGAGATAATTGATGGGATGTGCTACTCAAAAAGTTTATCTATCCAAAGGGGATAAACTTTGAGAGTTATATGTGATTTCCCTTTGTGTTAAGATAATATGGATGTATAATTTAAAGGATTTGTCTGCCCAAATGGGATAGATCTTTGAAGATTATATGTAATTCCTCCTTATCTATCTCTATATATTGATATCATGGAGATGTATAATTTAAATTATTTGTCTGCCCAAAGGGGATGTATCATTGATAATTATATGTAATTCTCCTTGTTGTTGTTTTACAAACTTCATGATGTGAAAAATAATGGTGCATTATACGCTCTGCCCAAATGGGAGTTTGTAATGTACTAATTATTTTGTGGAATTACTTAGTGCCTATAATTGATTATATTGCATTATGTATATCAAACAGTTACTTTTGCTGTGAACAACAATAATGCCACGGCTGAAATGTTAATCAAATCAAATATTATATTATTAAGGACTTAGTCAAAAGGGAGACATTATAATTGAAAATATTAGAACTAAGTCCATGTTAGCTGATCTTCTAACAAAAGATTTATGACTCATTTTGTTTAAATAACATGTAAAGAATATGAGTGTTTTAGAGTCTTTTGATCTCTTTTGTTAGTGGGAGTTATATAGTTTGTATTTTTGGATATATACAAACTGATTATTATTGATTTTATTATTATCCTTTCTTCTGTCGACTGAGAAATGGAAATATGAAACGGTATCTTTAAACAAATTTTAGTTTAAAGACGACTAGATGTCACTAATTTTGAGATCTCATGTTGGATTGTGACATAGTTGTGCAATTTTATGTTATTTAGAAATCGCACTGAGGTAATTTCATGTCGTTTAGAAATTGCGTTAATGCAATTTCATGTTGTTAAGAAATTGCATTGAGGACCAATAAGAAATAGTGTATATTTTGATCACATGTTGGCACTATTTCTTACTACACTACTAGGCCATGATCCATGAAAATATAATGCTTATTATGTGTGATTATGGAAGGTCATGTGTTATGGTATTTTCTTAACACGTTGATCGCCATAGTCCTATAATGAGGTTACATAGGATTGGATTGATTTTGAGATGCCGTTATCGGAATATTATTTTTTCAAAAATTGTGGCCACATAAAACAAATTTTCAGTTATTAACCTGAGAGTGTCGTTTTCAAAATAAAATCGTTTTCAAAAATAAAATAGGTTAATTAATGTAGCCCAAGTGGGAGAATGTTGGAAATTTTCTATAATGGGCTTACATTAATTAATCAATTTTCTATTTTAAATAATCGGGTTAATGGATATTCCAATATATTTTAAACCCTCAAGTGATCTTATTGAATTGAGTTTTGGCATCTATTAATAACGGGCCTAGTTGAGTATCAAAGTATAGGCAATTGTGTTTAATTGAAGCCCGTAATGGGAGGAGCCCAGTTAACACACTATTGATTAGGGTTTGCTAGGTTCCCTCTCTAGCCTATAAAAGGGTAGGTTATACCTATCAGTTGCTGAATCCCATTAAAGCTGCTATACCGAAATAGGTCATAAAGAGGAAGATCGGCATTCCGATAGATTACTGACACTGTCAGTTTGATATGTTTTTCATCAAGCGAGACTATGGCTCAAACAGGTACGTTTTAATTCCGCTGTACATATAGGTTTTGGTGTTTTACAGTCATATCTGGATTTGATTGTTTTTTATTAATTAGTTATTTATGTAGAGAAAATTTCTACATGTGGTATCAGAGCCGACTCCCGACCATGTGTGGGGCCACAGCGAGGACGCTGTGCCCAGAAGGGGGGGAAAATGTGACGGCCCAAGCGACGGTGCGCGGGAAGGAGGGATGGCGATGTGTCCGCACCTCGGTCCTCGGACGTGCGCAAGAAAGGAGGGGACATGTCTCTTGTCCCACATCGCCTAGGGAGGGAGTCTTGGACTAGCTTATAAGCATATGGGTTCTCTACTTGTACATACGCATTTTAAAACCGTACGGGGCTCGACCCAAAGCGGACAATATGTGTACAGTGGGGAACCTAGGATGTTACAGTTCACTCTCTTGAACTTCAGATATATTTTCTGCTATCTCTAAAATGGAAAATCGGAGGTACTTAGCGCAAGTAAAAAGAAAGCAGGGAAGCATGTGATACTGCAAGTCCCACTTCTAATCAAACCAGCAAACAAACTATTTTCTGCAGTATCATGCAACTCTCAGACTATTCCAAAATTTTAGTTATCAAATTTAGAATGAATAATTTTCGATATTCTTTTCTTGACCACAAATGTTCTCTTTGGCATGCAAACTAAGTATTAAGAGGGAGAGTCATGAGAAGAAATGTGTACCTCTGAAGTTTTTCCTTCTTGTGCGTGCGTAACAGATGGCAACTAGCATGGCAATTGCTAATACAACTACCAGGACTATCCACACCTTGGACTTACTCTTCCCTGCTCAATTGAAAAGTTTGCATAAAAAAAATATAAATGCCAAATATGATGGATAACTATTGAAAGGTGTGTGCTCACATTTGAAAGGAAAAAGCACGATAGATGAAGTGGAAATCTAGTGCAAGATCTACTTTTCTAAGAGATGCCAAAACAAGATAGTACCTATTTCAGAAGCTGGCATTCGCACATACAGAACCTGTCCAGCGTCTGGATACTGTCTCATATCTATCAGATCACCAAACCACATTGCACATCCGCTTCCTCGTCCTCTGATATCTGAGTTCACATATGCTGTACATGAACAGTTGTTACAAGCATTTGGTCCTGCAATCGTCGAGGTTCAAGGTACTATCCACTAAACAATGAGTAGAGTCTGGTGATATCATGTTAGGACACTTTATGAATCCATCGCCGATGCTGCAGTTCAGAGGCTCATTCCAACACATCCTTGCGACCAATCAGTGGAGTCCCATTGATCTGGATTTTTTGGTGCGAATCCTTTAAAGCAATGGCAATACGGCAGCTGGTTAGTTATGCATTTGCTGTAGGCACTGCAAATGCCATAGGTGTCGCAGTAGTCCTTTGGAACAGTGAGGAAGAGCCTCCAGCTTTGAGTCGCTTCACTCCACGTGGACCACTCCCACAAGTAGTTTGTTTGATTCAAGACGCTCCTCACGAGCACAAATTTGTTGGTGACATGATGCATATAGTAAATTTCGTCTCCATCGGATATGAAATTATACCAGAAAATGGAATCGGACCCTTGCTGCGGTGCGCCACTGAAACTCCTAAAGTACTTGTTGGAGCCCTTCCATGCTACGACGTCAGGGAAATTACAGTTGGCCATCCCCCAAGTGAAATCTCCCAGAGACGGGTCATCTGGACTCTTCCAGGAAGATAACTACCGATCAAGACCGCTCTTCAAGTCCCATCCAAGCTTCATTTCTGGCAAAAAAGTGTTGGTTGGGTAGCCAAAGCTTTGCCACAGATAAGTATCCAAGCTCTCATTCTTGTCATCTCTCAGCACAAGATTTCCATTATCTAATAGCTGTAAAATTGGATTCTTGGCCCGTTCGGTAGCGTGGGGACCAAACGACACTGCTGTGACGGCTCAGGAGGACTGTATTGCCTGTGCTATTGATCATCAGCATGCCGCTAGTCATTAATTGGATTGCTTCTATTTGAAATCCAAGCAACAGTTCTGACTAGGATGTTCTTGTACCAAATTCCCAGGTAACGACCCCTCGAGCTGCTTGGACTGAAAAATCCCAGTTCGAAAGTTCCCCCACTTGAAGCTATCGTCTCCCCATCGCTTAATGGCTGTCGTCTCCCCATCGCTTAACGGTCGAGATGCATCAATAGTGTCAGTGCCACTGCGAAGCCCGAGAAGAACAGAACCAAAGTTCCTGTCACAAGCAAAAGACACTAGCAAAAGACACTGGTTATCCATCCCGCGGGTGTTCAAGATTTGAGCTTTGTTGCTGGAGGGACAAAGAGACTGCCATTTTCCGTGATTAAACGGAGTTAAAGGCGAAAAAATATGAGAAGCGTGGACTTGGTGAGTGGGTTGTTCATTGGAACTAAGGGTGCATTTGGTTCAACTTTGCAAATGAGCTTTAAATGTAATGTAAATACTGAAAGTCCAAAGCTATTTGGAGAAATACAAATTATGCTTAGTAAAACTTCTTTGCAATTGGGCTTTGGAGTTGAATATATGTTTGATAAAAAAAACTTTTGCAATAGACTTTGGATATATAAAAAATATATTTATATTTTTTGAAAAATGAACTAAACCCTTCGTCGGTGGCGAAGGGTTGTTTCCTTCTTTAATAAAAAAAAATCTGACCAAGAGCAAAATTGGAAATATGAGGAATTGCTAAGGATAGTTTTAAAAGAGAAAAATTAATTTGAGCATTCGGCCAAGTGCTCAAAGCTCAAAGCTAATCCCTGGGCTTTCAATATTTTTAATGTCAGCTTTCAATTGAAAGTTTATAAATTGTTACCAAACAGTCCAGCATTTCCCTAAGAAGCTTTCAAGCCTAAAAGCTCTTTGGAAATGCTAAACCGAACGCACTCTAAATCATGTGTTTTCAACTTTAAACGTCAGCATTTCACTAACAGTAGCGGAAGTAAGAGGGAGGATCACGGGTAAGATGTTCATATGACATTGAAACGTTGACTAAAGTTCCTTGCTTTGACTAGGAAATCACGGATTTCCCATTATCTTACCTATTGTAAGGGCAAGTATATCGACCCTCCATAGTGCATTCGACACCGTGACTTCAGTCTTCGATGCTCATTTTCTCTGGGCCGGACGGAGAATCCAAACTACCTTCATCAGAATCTTCCATCCGAAGCCTAGTGATGGATGGAATTCAGTCTGTTCAAACCCTCTTGCCATCCAGAGAACGTTAGCACTAGTTCCTTTTTAAGGTCTTGCTTAAATGCTTCGCAACATGTTAGGTTACTGCATATGGATTTTCCAATGTCTTCGAATCGTAAATTAGTGTCCAAAACGCATTCGTCAACCAGCTCCAATATAAACTTTTCAACTTTGAGACTAATGGGTTCCATCTTTCCATCTTTCTAGGGTTCATTGTTCTAGTTTGAAGCTCAACCAGGGAAGTTCCGGTCCTGGACCGAAATCCTGGCGTGTTGACAAAGTTGTTCATATGCAGCGAAAAACTTCACCACGTCACCAAGAAAAGAGATGACTCCACTAAACTACATTTTCTTATCTTTGTTCCAGTAGAATTGAAGTGGAAGAATACATCCAGCAGATTGGTCTCAGTGGGGAGCCAGAGGAAGCATTTCGAAAGTGGTAACGCGTCGAGCAATCGCACGCATCTGTTGACCTCGGATGAAAGATTTTTTTAGGATACTAAAGTGGATGAGTTATGTTGATGCTCTCTAATTATTGGCACTTCTAAGCTACTCCATCAATAAGGTTGGAGCTTGAATTTGCGGTCATTGGGCAAGGACAGACCGAGTTAAAACGTTGTAAGATCCCTAGCATGTTTCGAGGACGACAAGTTTGGCAAAAATAGATCGAATAGGTGAATTCTACCTCAAAAGAGAGAGAGGTGAGCATTCAGCGTTTTGGATAAGAATGGGCCCCATATGAGTGAGATTTGATAAATTGGATAGCCTAGCCCAATCTTTATTGGACCAAGCTGGACCAACCCCTTCCAATACGTAAATTTATTTTGCGATTTCATTAAACGGGTAAAAAAATAAATGAATGGACTCGTATAATACCTCGACACACCATCTCTAGGAGAGTTGGTGTCTATTGAATAGGAAAAGTACTAAAAAAGTCTTAAATCTATCACATTAATATTAATTCAGTATTAAACATTTCAATTAGACAATTTAGTCATAATTTTTTTTATATTAGTACAAATTCAGTCCATCCGGTTAATTAAAACTTTAGGCTAGAAATCGCTTACGTGGAGCTGATCATACTACTACATAATATGGTCGATACTAATGTTGACAAATTTTAATAATATTTTAATGATTCTTGTGATTTTTTTTTATTTATTTTTTCTTTCCCTTTCCCTTTTTACTTTTTCTTAGTGGCCATAGTATAAAAATCAAAAAAAATTATTGAAAAATCAAAAAGTTCACAAAAATTATTAAAATTTATTTATATCAACATCAACCATGCCACATTGGATGATTGGCATCCACTTTCAGCAATTTCCAACCTAAATTAACTGATTAAATTGAATTGATACAAATACAAAAAGTTTATAATTAAATTGGCTCAATTAAAAAGTTTAGGAGTAAATTCATAACAATATAATAGGTTTATGACTTTTTTGTAATTTTCCTCTATCAAACTTTAAAAGAAAAGAATTGAGCCATTCATTGAAAAATATCAAGTTTTATGACACTTTATATAAGAATTATGAAAAGAAGTACGTGATCATGGCTAAATTATAACCGAAGGATCGACCCTTCGAAAGACCATACAAGCTCTCATTAAAAGATGTGTCAGACTTAAATACATAAATATATGGAGATCCACTTAAACGAGTATGGATTGCCAAAATGAGAAACATAGCATGACATGGCCAGATTGTTTGTGAAAATTTTCATTTGGTGGACAAGGACAAATGCTGCCACATCAAGAAGCTTGAGGCCTTTGAGGGAAAAGTTTTGCCTTTGTTTGGCCCTATAGATCGGATGCCATTTGATTTGCTGATTAAGTGAGCCTTGCATAATCAATGGTCAAAATAATCCCCACTTATGTGGCTCCAAATCCTAGCAAGTCTCACTCATTTTGTCTGCGATAGAAATACGATATCCAAGTCACAAGATTGGCATGTAGCCTTCAACTCTCTCAATGTCAAATTTTCAACCATGCCTCAATAATTTCAGGCTATAATATTCACGGCTACAATAGTGGCATAATTTGGCCCGCCTCCATATTTCCGCTAAACGTAGAAAAATAGTCACTCCTCAACCGTCTATCACTTTCAACCAAAAAATAAACTAAAATCAATTCATATCTGAATGGGGAGCCAGCCGCTAACCTATGAAATCACTTTTCTACTAGAAAATAAACCAAACACGTGGTGCGTACACTCTTCCACATATCTCAGCAAGGCGAGTAGAAAGCCATTCGATCACCTACACTTCCCGTCACCAACAAGCCGCCATTCGAGGATTTCCTACACCAACAGGCCATTGCTCTGGGACTCAGATCAGATGGCGTTCTTGCGGGTATGCGCAGCCGTAGGAGTGATTCAAGATACGGAGAAAGTAGGTGGAGGTCTCAAATCGGTTGTCGGAAAGAGGGTTAGATCTCAAACCGGTTAAAGGTGGAGGAATTCGCGGTGCGGGTTCTGGATATGGGTCCAGGTAACTGGTCTTTAAAGAGAGGGTTTGGATTTCCTTGTAGCATGAGCAGGGGGAAACTTCTAAAACGCGGGGGATCTCACTCGTTCGTTGAATCGGCCACCTTCAATGGAGGAGCATCCGCAGCACGCCAAGAAAGAAAGAAATTAAATGGTATACGGGATGAAAAAGGAACTCCCAGATCGAGACACGAGAGAAGAAAGCTCCCATGAAAGGGAGAGAAAAGCTCGAAAGCGAGAGAGAGAGAGAGAGAGAGAGAGAGGGTTTGGAGTGGAGGGTTCTGTTCACATTGAGTAGTTTGCTGTGTTAGTTGCCCTGTCATTGATGTCGAATTAGAGGGACAAAAGGAACCCACCCACCAAGCAAACGAGTAGAATCCTATGATACTTATCTACTTTCAAAAACTGAGGAAGGGAGAAAGATAGTCATTTGTTCCTAAACCCATAGTGCGAAATTGTTTTGCCGGAGTTCGACTCAAAAACGAAAATGGAAGTCACTTCTGCGGGAAAGAGTGTGGTGGTGGACGTGGTGACAAGGATTCCTGGATATGGGATTAATGAGCGCAGGGATGTCCATGGGCAAGTGCACGTGGAAGTCCACAAAGCAATGGAGCATAAAGAGTTGAGGATAGAACGGAAGGGAATGTAGAAGGCTCATCCTATATTCAGTTATTGAATTCCAACATTCCACCGACCTAGCATCGATCCATGAGCAAGGAAAGACAGCTCCAAAGAACCTTCACTCGCTGTCGGTGCAACTGCATTATCCTATCTTATGTTAGATGAGTTGAATTTATCTGAACCTCAGTTGGAGGGCGGCGTTCAATCTCTCCCAGATCAGATCAGAATTGAACAGAGAGGGACCTTCTCATTCTGTCCCCAGCAGAATTCCATTGTTCTGAGCTTCTATCTAGAATTTGGTACCAGAAGCTTTGGTTGACATTGACCAAAATGATGAAGACAGTGGAAGTTGTGGAACCAATTGGGACCTTGGGAAAGGTACTGCAGCTTCCGAATTCACCATACAGGTAGTAGAATCTAAAAACTCATGCTAACGCTGAGATTTTAAGTTGTCTTAATTATCTGCGTAAAATTTAATGAAACATGCAATGATGTGCAAATGATTATAAACATACAATTAGGAAGGATGATGTAATATTGAATGGAAACAAGGAAACGGGGAGTTCATATCTATTTGCCGTATTCCTTTCCAAATCACATCCAGAGTAAAAGGTCACCCCAATAATTTTGTCAACTTGAGTAATATAGAACTGAAGATCATTGTTATTTACCTTCTGGGTGCTAAAGTGTGGTTAAAGACTTTGACCGTGGCCAAGTCTCTTTGCCTTTTGGTTTTTTTTTTTTTCCTCATACGCATTCAGCAACCCCTTTTTTGTTGGTTCGACTTTTCCCAAGCTGGACGCCCATTGTTTCTTTGCTAGGGAACCTGTTTTTGTTTGACTACCACAACCTCTTGCCTTTTGCCCCTATTAAAATTGCAGTGGGGCAGACAAACCTAACTCTTGGTTGGAATCTTGAATGGTAATGACGATCCGTGCCTTCAAATTTCAGGAGCATCTTTGGTTCTTCTTGTGGTATGTATCATATCATCCACACTCGTATATGTCTGTTTTAGCGATCTCTCAAGCTCTCTTTTGGGACTTCCAACTTAATAAAGATTAAGCAGAAACAATTGTGGTGACCAAGTCTTACCAAAATTTTGTCTGGTCTTGTTTCGGAAGTAACTGTTCTGGAGTTTATTTTCAGAACACGCTCTATATTACATAAGATAATTAACGTTTCTGGTGAGCAAAGAGCGAAGACTTTTTGGCTGTGTCAAAATAAATTTCATAGTTTGCTGAGTGGTCAGTCCAGCGCTTGGTCAGAGATGCTATACAATCCTGTCTGAGCCACATCACAATTTTCAACTTGTGTAAACTGGATAGTTTACCATGCATCCTTATAATTAATTGATATTAAAAAGAACTCAAGTAGATGGAAAGCCTTGAGGGTGCAGCTGAGAGTGGACCAAGAAATTTTGGTGTAAGCGGAGTCAAGGGCAAGATTTAGGGGTTGAAGGGTGAGATTTTGGGCTCAATGAGTGCAGATTTGCAAGTGAGGTTGCACTCTCTTGCAATCTTTAACTAGCAATCACAAGACTAGTGCTTGGCCAGGACAAACTGCCATATTCAGCGCAGCAAGGCCATGGCAACTGAGAAATTATCCAAGAGAGAGACTGCACAAGAATGAACAGTGAACAAGACAGAAAACTGCCTTTCAAAAGAGAAGAAAACATTGAAAACAACAAAAAGTATTTCCTTGTTGGTACCCAGTCACTTCAAACATATCTGTTTATTCTTCTGTGGGATACAGAGGAAATGCCAAGCGACGGATCCATTATGGGAGCTTGTTGAGGTTCTGCGAAGTAGCAAGTGGAAGTGTAAGTTCTCTGGGAATGAGTATGCCAGAGGCGCTATGAGGATCAAGGCCCACTTTGCTGGAGTTGGAGGCTATGGGATTCATGGCTGCAAAGTCATCCATGGCCAAGTGAGGTCAGAAGCCCTCACAGCGTTGAAGGGTAAAAGAGCGGTGGAATCGAGCAACAGATGAGGCAATGTTGAAGAGGGTTCGCATCAGCCCATGACTGTGAGTAATGAAGATGCTTGGAGAGACGCTTCATTCCATGCCATGCCAATCCCAAGTTCTGACGTCATTAGCACTGTAGGAGCAAGTTCATTAGCCTTTCTTCCATTGCCTGAGTCAAATTTGCCCAATCAGTCTCTTTGTGCTCAAAACATGATTCCGCAGAGGGACATTTTACTCTGGCCACAACCCCCTCAAAACATGATCCCACTGAATGCAGAAGGAGAACAACCCAATACAGAGGTTCCACAAGGTATGTGCATCTCCAAATTTTACTTGATTTGTCTTCTAATCCTTACCTATGAATAGGGATATACAAGACGCTCAGATTTATAATAGCAATAGAAAACACAAAATTGATTTAAAACATCTACCTATATCTGCTGTAAAAGTGGCTAATAAAGCCCTCTCGAGTTTAAGTCCCGTGGCACGGTCACGTGTGAACTTCATGATGGAAAATCTAACTTCAACTCCCGTATTATCCAAATGACACACAAGCACATCGATCTAAGAAAAATACCACATTTGATAAATAGATATCCACATGATATACCACCCGCCAAGGTAAATATTCTTGTTGACAGCATTCATTCTCTTTGCAATGATTCATTCTCACCTCCAAATCATCATTTAATTGATTGGTTACACAGTCAAATGTCATCAATATGAGACTTTGACTAACGATAACTTCAACGACCTTACCTTCGAATTGGAATCCTCAATCGCTTCCTACATCTTTAACTTAATTATTTGGGGATTAATATTTCTGAATAAGTACTATTGAATTTTTTGGGATACTACCGAAGATGCGATAGCAGGAAGAAAGATTGTCATCCCTTGCCTCCAACCAATCAATCATGTGCGGCCTAGTTTTTCTTCGCGCAATTAGTTATCATCATTCGAATGAGTCAACCACCAGTCAAAGATCAATTGAAAGCAAGTGTAGCTCATTTTTAATAGGCCAATTGTGGCATTAGTCATTGTACATTAGATGTGGAAATCATGTGTATCTTCTCTTTCCAATTTTAGTCTCAAGATACAATTTAGGATCCTTTACAGTGGCTTTTACTACTCTAGCGTATGGGGTTGATTTGAATTTGTCTAACATGTTTTGTAACTCTTCCTATAAACTATATTTTTATTTCTTTGTAAAATAGTTATTATTTTCTCTAAGTATTATAGTTTTGCAGTTGTCAGCAGCCTTCATGGATTTTTTTAGTTATGATTTTGTCCTTTTGCATTCCATAAGAGATAATAGGAACTTTCCACCTTTATTTTGTTCAAAAGAGGAATATTCATATAAAATATGATGAGTACTTTATGCTAAAATACATATTTTTAATTTTCATATTATATTAATGTAAAGGATAAGGAGAACCACTTCCTTTATGGACCCAAATGTCAGTTCAACCCATCCCATGGAAACCCAAAGAGCCGAAAGGCTTGACCCAAACCTTAAGTAACTAAACCCAACAGACCCAAAACCCAAAGTAGAATTTAAACCTAATGTCCCTTAGCCATGCACACTGGTCAACCCATTAAGCGAGCATGCCCCCAACAGCAAGGCAAGTGCTTGTACAAATTACCCTGGGGAAAAAAATCCTTGATCCTTTATTTACACCCTTAATCCTCTATCCAGTTTTCATTTCGACATAATTGCTTAGTTCTTCTTTTCATAAATTTCCATTTAGCTTTGTTATGCACTCGTGGATATTAGATGCAAGGACAGATGATTCACTCATGGAAAACTAACCAGGCACCTGTGGGCTTGTAGACGAGAATATGTCAACTCTGAAAGGAAAGCTGGAAGAACTAAGTAGTCAAGAAGCTGAAATGGATGAGTTGGAGACATGGTGCAGGAAAGCGAAAAGGGTAAAAGGGGAATACTGGAGCATTGTGCGATCATTCCGAGAAGGCAGTTCTCTTTCTCCGCAGCAAGTGGAGCGAGTAGATGACTTGAGCAAAGAAGTTGAAGACATTCTAGCTCACGATAGCTTCCAAAGAGGGTCAACAACATGTGCTGCAGGATGTAGGAAAAGCTCACCCTTGGTAACATCAAAGCTTATAGGCAATGAAAGTGAGAATCAAATAAAAAAGATCTGTGACTATTTGATGGAGGATGAGATTTTCATTATTGGCGTTTGTGGAATGGGGGAGTTGGCAAGACAGCCATTTTAATGCATGTCCATAATAGAATACTGCTTGAGAATCCTACCTTCAATGATGTATTCTGGGTTACTGTACCTCAGGAGTTTAGCATGTATGAACTACAAGACGAGATTGCCAATGCAGTCGGATTAGATAATCTCTCAAAGGATAAGGACATGAAGAGGAGGGCGTGCATATTGGATAAACATCTGAAGAAGAAGAAGAAATCTGTGTTAATTTTAGATGGCCTATGGATGCACTTTGAAGTTGGGGATTTGGGGATTCCAGGTTGAAAAGGGTGGCCTTAAGTTGGTACTGACAACTCGAACACTCAATGTGTGTCATAAGATGCTATGCCAAAAGCAAATGAAAATAGGACGACTAAATGAGCATGATGCTTGGAGCTTATTTTTGGAGAAACTTCACTCTCAGAAAACTCCCATCAGAAGTTGAAGAAATTGCACGGTCAATTATGGATAAGTGTGAGCGTTTGCCACTTGGGATCATTGAGATTGTGACTTATATGAGGGGAGTAGAGGAAGTGCATGAATGGAAAGACCTGTTGCAGAGATTAGAAGACTCGAGGGTGGAGCTTGACATGTTCAAGAAACTGAAACTCAGTTACCTAAACTTGGGTGATCCTCAAGTGCAAAAATGTTTCCAGCATGTGATACTTTGTTTTGGAAAAGATCTTTCTGAAGCTCATAGGGAGGATTTGATAAGAGTCTTTCATAGATGAGGGTTTGTTAGGCGGAATTGCCACTCGGCAAGAACTACATGACCAGGGTAACACCATATTAGATCAAATCAAAAAGGCTTGTCTTTTGGATAATCTAGAAGAGGAGGAGCATGTGCACCCCCTGACAAGGGACATGATATTGCAAACAGTGACGAGCACAACTCACATGGTCAAGGCCTACATTGGATTGAAAGAAATTCCATAGGAAGATTACTGGACTGCTCATCTTGAGAAAGTATTTCTACAAGACAACAAAATAGAACAAATCCCATATGGTATATCGCCAAATTGCCCTAAACTTACAAGGCTTTTTTTGGGTGGCAATGTCTAGTTGGAAGTCATCCATGAATCTTTCTTCAAGCATCTAAATGGGCTGAAGGTACTAGACCTCAGCAACACTGGAATCATTGAATTACCAGAACCCATCTGTCACTTGGAGAGCTTGGAAGCACTGTTACTGCAATGGTGTGTGGCATTACGTTGTATTCCTTATTTAGGAAAGTGGGGATCCCTAAGAAAATTGGACCTCAAAGGATGTACAGGTGTTGAGGAAATGCCAGAGGGTTTGGAGATGCTGGTAAAGCTAACGTACCTCAACCTAGATGGCACAAAGATTGAGATGTTACCAGAAGGAGCGCTGGGGAAGCTGGTGAACCTGCAATATCTTGCGATTCAAGAGATGAGGGCAGGAGAAGAGGCAAAATTAAAGAAGGTGGAAGCACTCTATTGCTGTGTTCCAGACGTGGAAACGTTCAATGCATGCGTGAGGCTTCTTGAGCGGAACAGCTCCCAACGGTGCCATCTGGCGTTGAATGCATTAGTAGAGGATTACCACTGGCATGATCAAAAGAGGCATATAATAATTGATAGTTGCGACAGTGGGGATGACTGCGCCCTACTTCCGAAAAATGTTCAAGTACTGGATGTAGGATTGTGCGATGGGTTGACAAGTTTGTGCGACATAGGCCCACTCGAGATCCTGGAGGTGTTGAAGATAGATGAATGCGATAACTTGGGGGAGCTGGGTCCTCTCCACTTCCCTCACCTACGGAACCTGAATATCACTAGGTGCTCCAGACTGAAGCATCTCTTGGAGGAGAGGCAGGGGCTTCCAAGTCTACTATCTTTGCATATCAAGGGCTCAGAGGTACTAGAGGGGATTAATATAGCAGCACCTAATCTTAAAAACATTTTTGTGGGCGAGTGTCCAAAAATGAAGAGAGCGGTGGAATGGGAGTGGCTGACCACTCGCCTTCCAAACCTTGAGTGCATTACAACATGGTATTGTGAGAAATTAGAGGAGATGATCAGTGGGCCATATCCAAGAGGCGCCACTTGTCTACTTAAAAGTCTAAGAATAAAAGGATGCAACAACGTGAAGGGGGTGCTGCTGACACATGACAAGTTGCTCCACCTCCCTCTCCTCCAGGAGGTGAGTGTTGAAGAGTGTGAGGGCATAGAGGTGATAATAGGCATCGTTCCCAACATGACGCCCTCCTTCCCAGATTTAACACGCCTGACTCTATGGGATGTTCCAAAACTGAGGAGCGTGCGTGATGGGACCATGAGTTGCCATTCCCTCGAATGTACTAGTGTGAAACGGTGTCCTAACCTCAAGACCATTCCTGTGCAGCTCTTCTTGCATGACGATGGCCTCCCATCTCCGCCGCCTTCTCTTCAACAGATTGCAGTGGACAATCGGCAAACGTGGGGGTCGCTGGAGTGGGACCATCTTCTTGCCCCGTTTGCATTTGAACGCTTCCTCTGGTTCTATCCCTAGTGCCGTACCACACAAATACTTTCATTACATCTTGAAAGTGTCGTGTAATGGTTATCTTATTATTGAAATTTAATTGTTATGGCGCTGTCTGAAAATTAAGAAAAAAACTCCCTCAACTTTGAATAATAGTGGCAATGGTCCTTGCTCTTATGTTTTGTTTTGTTTTTTGCGGCCAACGCACTCATTGTAATGCAAAAGATGATTCTGGCACCGACTCTACGAAAAGAGTCGTTCTATCTACGCGGAAATTCTGCATCGACTGATGTACAAATCCTTATATGTCAAACAATCACTTTTCGTGGTCATGAAACGATCAGAATATAAAGATTACAAAGGATTAAGGCCCCCAGAAAGAGTAATATCAGTTTTAGAAATATTCTGTATGTCTAACATTTCCATTTAGTAAAAGAAAATGGATTATGACAACCTTGTTGGAAAGACGCTGAAGCCTAGAAAAGTAAAATTTGGCCTATCCTTTTTCAAATCTCATTAAACTCAAATAATGAAAACAATTCATTGCTATAACAATTTAGACACATGTCAAAAGGGCCACTGAGAAATAAAGTAGACCAAATAGCCGTTCATTTAGGTAAATTATTCTAACACATGAAGTACCATCTCGTTGGAGAGAGGATAAGAAATTTATTGTAGTTCGATGCAAATAAATGATGGGAAAGCATTGAACTTAATCGGTCTCTTTATTTTCATGATCCTTTTCCTAAGAACAATCGTCTAAATTTGACTTGTTGGGAAATCGTCTTCGTACTTGGGTAGAACAATGAAATCAATATAAGTTTGAATCAATAGAGTAATCATATCGGACTTTGAGGCGTGATATCACTTTCTCTAAAGATTTATTTGTCTCACGAAGTTCTAATGGTCAGGAAAATATCATTTAGGATACAACAAAATCTTAAATGAGAATACTATATAGCAATTCTAGTATTTCTCTAGGGTCTCTCTAGGAAATAATAGAAAATCTTGGCTGCAGTGAGTTTTGGGAAGAAGACTCAAAAATTGTAATCCATGGTTTTTTCAAAACCGACATATATATATATAGAAATATAAGCACCTCTTCGAAATAAGTTACACAACGAACAAATGTAATTTTTCAAAAGAAGTTACAAAATTAATTAATATAATCCTTAGGGAAAGTTGCAAATCGAACCGGTATAATTTCCAAAAGTCGTCTTGAAAAGACACATATAGAAAATTCAGAATAAAATAATTCGATTCAATTATTATTATTATTATTTTTTTTAAAAATAAAATTCCTAATTTTTTTAAATAATTTCCAAAATGCTAAAATTAAAGGCAACCTTTCGAATAACCATATAACATTAAAATAAAAAAAATTAAAAGATAGGAGATTAACACTAATTAAACCGCTAAGTGCTAAGTGTGCCAAAATCGTGCACCCGTGCGCGGGTATAGTGAGGTCTAGCCTACACTCTAGCTTTTTCTTTTAACAAATTAAAAAAGCTCACATTTATAAAATGACTTGTTTTTTCCAAACTTTCTTATGTGGGACAAGAAGGAAAAGGCACACTCGGTTTGTTTTACAAACAAACATCCAACATGACTCAAGTGTCAAACGATAAATGGAAGCAAAATGGTAAACAAATAGTTCAATTTAGATCCGGTTAATTAGTTTTCATTCTCAATGCAAGAAACTGAAGGAGAATGCATTGTGAACGGAAGCAATTACAACGGTCTATGCTTACACTTGTTATCTATCTGCTTAAAGATACGCTACAATTTCTGAGGGATTGAATTCATAGTCTGATGGCTTCTTACGCCGTATGTTGCAGGAGCCAGAACATTTGGCCATCTCTTGGACTCGTTCTTGGGAAGAAAAGACCCTCCCATGGGGGTTTGTATCTTGAACGCCACATTTGTTGCATGAAGACCCTCTGGTTTGATCCTGCAAAGATCAGATGGACGCAAAGGCGTCTCTCATCAATGTGGTGACGTTGCCTATCACTCGGATTTGCCCTTTTCCTGGCCGTGGCAATCTACTTCCTCTATTCGGTCGTGTACGATGGCTTTAGCCTAACGTCGTCAATTTCCAGACCAACCTTTGCCTTAATGAGTTCCTCTACGGGATGGCTGAGGTGGCGGCCTTTACGATAATGGCAGTCTTGCTCTGTAAGTTTCGGAAGATGCTGTTGGCATTGGAAAACAGTGGTTTCAGTGAATTCTTCTGCCATACTGGGAGCTTGATAATGCTGCATGGGGTATGGAAAGTGGTGAGGATGGTGTGAGGAATTCTCGGGATTTTTGGCTTGGCCAGCACGTATAATTTGCTCTTTATCTACGCGGTGGAGCTGTTTCTGACCGGGGTGAGGAATGCAGCTCTTGGGATTTCAGCTCAGGCGTGGCAAATGGGTGCGATTTTGGCACCTTTCATGGCAGTATTAGGAGGCGGGTTCCCTTTCACACTCTTTGCGGTTTCTGCAATTATGGGAGGAATACTAGCGTTTTATCTCCCGGAGACGTTAAGTCAGCCTCTGTATGATACAATGGCAGGAATGAATGGAAGCTGGGGAGAGTGCATGCACGAGCATAGGGAACAACTCAATTCTCTTACTTTAACCTGAACTTGGTTAACGTAGACCTAAATGAATCTTCTTGATGATTGAATTTTCCTTTTCTTTCGGTTTCACTCAATCACTTCCTTTATAGAAGATTTGAAGGGTCTGGTGCGATGACAGCAGCATTGACTACACGAACAAATGATTACTTACTTTCTTTTGTCCTGTTTTTTCTCGATTATGCCTTTCGGACATGAGAAATAAGGATGACAAAATTTGTCTCTAAAAAGAGAGAATGTTAGCAAGAGCATATCTTTCAAGTGAGAATGTTAGCAAGAGCATATCTTTCAAGTCGATTGTGTTGCCTTGAAGCAGTTGCCATCGTCTAATGAGAACACCTTATACTGAACAGCGACTATGTTACCGCCTGATGAGAGCACCTTATACTGAACTTCAACTCAGTTGTCTTCAAATTAATACATTGTACTCAACATAATGAACCATCCATGTCTCACAGACACGAGAGTATTAGCCTTAGTGGTTTATCATTTAAATATACTAACACTTTCATTTGTTTAAGTTGGACTTTGATCTTAGCCTAAAGTATGAAAATATGCAATTAGAGAAATAAATAAAGACTTAGAAGATTTGAATATTTTGGTATTATGTGAGATTTTATGGGCTTTGAAAAATAATCTAAACAAACATATTATTTTCAATCAAAAATGATGTTATAGATTTTGTGAAAAAAATCGTTATTATAGATTAGATGTGTCAAAATGGGTCGTAAACCCATTTATGACCTATTTAAAACATAAATGAGTCATTTTAATTTTAAAGAGGTTACTTAAATGGATTTAAAGGTGAAAAGCTTAAAATAAATGGGTTAGATATGGGTAAGATTTAAGACCCATTTTTAAACCTATTTAAATAGTCCATGCTCTTATTTTTCCTTTTTAGTCTTATAAAAATATTTATTATAAAAATCGAAATTATAATTTTTTTATTTTTTATTTTTTCCTTTTTATTTTTCTTCTTCTTCAACCGGTCGTCGGCCATGACAATGACCGCCAACCAACCGAGCAAGGCCCTCGGGCGAGCTTGAGCTCGTCAATCTACGAGTCGAGGCCTTGACCTTGCCAAATCCGGCGAGCTCGAGACCTCACCGAGGCCGATGACGCTCGAGCTTGTGGCCTCGGGCCCCAAGCTTGCCGGATCTGGTGAGAGCGAGGTCGAGGCCTCGCCGGAATCGGGCGAGACCAGCTTGCCTGAGGCCGATCACCGGCCGTCATCATGGCCGACGACCGGCCGAAGGAGGAGGAAGTAAATAAAAAATAAAAAAACAAAGAAACAAGAATTAAAAATTCGATTTTTTAAAAATTAAAAATTAAAAATTCGATTTAAAAATAAAAAATATTAAAAGTAATACATGGAAGAAAATCATAGAAGATTTTTCAATTTTTAATTTATTTTCAAATTTTAGGCAGAAACCTAAAAATATTATTATTTTTCTATAAATGACTTTCTAAAAACATTTTTCAAGAAAAAAGGGAACCTTAATTTTAAAAAAGAATTATAAAAATTGTTCACTAAATTTGTATTAAATTAGAGTGCTTTAGCAATACCATTTAAAAGAAAAAAATAAAAAAAACAAGCTTTATTGGATTTGCAAATATATTAAAAATATAATCTTTAAAAAAACTATAAAAAAAATTTCCTAAATTTAATTGAATATAAAAGTGTTAATAATATGAGTCGGATCGAGTATGAATTTGGTCGGTATAGATCAAAAAATTTATCTTATACTTAAATGGATCATAAATGAATTAACGGATTAATTTGAATTGAATTATTTATGATCCAATCCAAATTTGATCCAACCCATCTGTTTAATATATCTATTATAAATTTAATTAAGCACTTGTCTTAAAAGACGCTGATTACTAGGATTTATTTTGCCTCATTTCTTTCAGGACGACAAGACCTCACAACACTGCCCAACATTATTGACCTATCCATAAACTCTGTAAGAGGCGTACAAGGCACGTCGCATGCATTGCCAATTTCCACGGGAAGTGACGATGACACTAGACAAGACACGTCCATTAAATTCTCACTCTTTTTTTCTTCGGTGGGTCGGGGGCAGTTGTAAATCACATCCCCTAAGATGTCGAGACAACGCCTCCATCTATGATTTGAACAGTTCATGGAAAAAGTCAAGCTCTAAATTAGCAATATAAGTGAAGAACAAGATTCAGCCAAAACCCAAATAAAATGAAGAGATATCACGAGAGCGGCGTCATCCAGGGGTGATGGGAGAGCCTTATGAATGTGTTTATTTAAATATAGGGAACCGACAGGGTTAGAGTTTTGTTTTTGTCCACAGAAGATGTTGTAAGGATTAGGGAATGCATTTCTTTGCTTGTTGTGGGGGGAGCGTAGGAAAGGCATGTGCTAACTACTCATAAAGTAAATCATCCTATATATCAAGTACCTCCATTTATTACTCCCATATTCATTTTGTACTCCCTTATCTCCCCATCAATCGCATGCACCTCTTCAAGTCATTTGAATGAGTTAATTTCGAGTATTTAATAATCGTGCCTGTCGTGGTGGATTGCTATATTGCTAATACTTAAATTTAATCCTTTTGTGGATTTGTAGAATTTATGTCTTTTTTGACATTTTTATATTGTGCTTTTATGTCAACGGTCGTCACAAACTCAAGTCATTTATGTGTATTTAAAATCTAATCATATAATAGCAACAAAGAATAAACTAGTAAATCACAGATTTCCCATAATCTTATCTATTGTGAAGGCAACTATGTGGACCGCTTCATAGGCCATAGCATCAATCGACAGCGTGACTTCAGTCAGTTTCATTGCTCATTTCCTCTGGGCTGGACAGAGAGTCTAAACTGCCTTCTGCATAAGAGTCTTCCAACTGAAGCCTAGCGAGAGATGCAGTCTGTTCCAACCATCTTGCCATGCGGACAACATTAAAACCGGTTCCTTTTAAGGTTTTGTTTAAATGCTCGGGGACATGTCAAATGACTTAATGGTTACTGATCAAAACGCACACGTCGACAAGCTTTAATCTAAAATTGTGAACTTTGAGACTAACCGGTTCCTTCTTTCCATCTTTCTAGTGGTCATTATTCTAGTTTGAGGCACCGTCCGAGAAGTTCCGGTCCTTGACCGAAATCCCACCGTGTTGACAAAGAAAAGTCTGTTCGCATGCAGCGAGAAACTTCATCACATTACCGAAAATGGTGACGTGCAAAAGGAGCACAGAGTTAAGTTCCATTAAACCACATTATCTTATTTTTTTTCCTGTTCTTGGTCATTCATTAATAAATACATTATGGAATTCTAGTGGAAGAAGATATTGGGCAGATTGGTCGCAGCTACAGGAAGCATTTCGAAAGCGGACCACGTTGAGCGATTGCACGCAATTGTTGTCCTCGGATGGAAGATTTTTTAAGATTTTACGGAGGACGAGATACGTCAATGCTCCTCTAATTGTTGGTACTTCTAAGCTACTCTGTTGATGGGGTTGGAGCTTGAATTATTGGTCACTGGGCCAGTATGGAACCGGTTTAGAAAAGATTAAATAGAACATTTGAAGATGACCGTGTTTTTTTGGTCGAAAAGATGACCATTTATCCAGCTCAACAGAACCGGTTAAAGCATAGGGAGTTTCCTGGCACCTTCCTAGGATTATGAAAGCTGTACGAATAAACCGAATTAGTGAATCCTACGAGAGAAAAGAAAGAACAGGATGCGCGTTTGTGTGTGAATGGGCCACCCGTGAGTGAGACTTGACAGAAGCCTTGCCTATTACCTTTATCGGTCCAAGCTAAACTGACCCTCGTGATGTGTAGACTTGGCATCACATGGCAATCCCCTAATGAGCAAAAAATATATGAAGAGGGATTGTATAATCTCTCGATGGGAAAAATTATCAAAATAATCACACATTTATTATAATTATATCAATTCAATTATAATATTTTTTTAGCTGATTAAGTCATAAATATTTTGTATATATGCTGATTAAAAAATTAGCCTAATGGATCGAATTAACATAAATATAAAAAGTTTAAAAATCAATTGGTAAAATAAAGTTTAATATTGAATTGACATAATTATAATAAATTTATGATTTTTTCGGTAACTTCCCTTTCGGGAAGAGTTGGAGTTGGTGTCGGTAGAATTATGAAAGAAAAGAACTTAGTCAATAATTGAAAATTATGCCTTGCAATGTCCTTTTTCTATAAAAAAGAAGAAGAAGATTAAATATTGAAATTTATCTTTAGACAGGGATGTGAGAAAAGTTGCTGCCACTTTGACTTGTACCATTTTAAGTCTTTGTCCTGTAACTACGTTTTATTCCTCATGCAACTCAGCAGACCACCCTGTCTTCTCCCCATTTTCCAGTTCGTTTCGTTCTTTATCAAAGGTTTTTTATTTCTCGCCTTTGTTTGTGGAGCAGCGGACCGGAGCTCTAATCCTCCTCGGGTATGTATCTTTACCCTCGTTATATATGCTCATCTGATTTTTCTGTCACAACTCATGACGCTTTAATATAGGATATTCAACCTTGTAATCTCCTTAAATTTCCAGATCCTTTAATATCTCACACTTCAATTGTTTAATTGGGCTAATATGGAATAGAAAACTAAGCCCTAACTTGTACCAAAATCATGTCTGGTCTCCTTTCGGAAACAACTGTTCTGGAGTTCTTTTCCGGGAGGTGTTCTCTATTGCATAAGATAGTTCCTGTTTCCAGTGAACAGATGGCGAAGACTTCTATTGCTTTATCAAAAAAAAAAAATCCTTAACAGGCAAAGTGGACAGTCAAGGGCTTGGTTTTTTTTCTTTTTTGGTCATAGAAGGGTTTGGTTAGAGATGCTATGGATCCACATGTCAAGCCATTCTTCATGCGAGTGAACTGGATAGTTTACCTTGCATCCTTGGAATTAAGTGACATTAAAAGAACTCTAGTAATTGGAAGAACTTAAGAGTGCACCAGTGCCCGGGCCATGAAATTTTGCTGTAAGTACAGTAAAGGGCAAGATGTTGAGCTCGTTGAAGGTGGATTTGCCAATCAAGTGTCGTGACCTATTTTTTCAGTTCTGAGGGGAAAGGAATGTCTAAATAGGTTTAGGAGTATTGTCCAAAGAGTGGGTCCAGGACCCTCATTAGACATAGGCTCTTCCAAGCCCATACCCCGTGTGACATTGGGTGTTCATGAAAATCTTCGAATGAGGAGTCGCCACTAGTTTGTTGGGGTCAGCTAGAAACCAAGGGAGGCATGGAAGTGGGTCTCACTTTCTACGCAACCAGAGATTTTAGGGTCGGGGACTTGATTGCACTAACTAAATAATTAGTTCCATTTCAGTACCTAATATTGTTCATTTCAAAAAAACTTTTGTCAGGCAGTTTGGATTAATTTTACACTTAACCATTAACATGTGAGGTGATCATGCAGATGCGCAATCATCAAATCACAATTAGCAATTAAAGAAAACATTAAATAAATTGCAAGAGAAAATAAACACCTAGCATTAAAAGATAAATAAATTGCAATCCTAATTAAGCTAAGGGGGAAACCATAACCATTGCATCATAAGCATGCTATCAAGAACAATTGTATCCGAAGATAATTAAAACCCTAAAGTAAAACTGTAAGGACTTGTTCAATTTTAAGCACAATCTTAAGTCAATGATTTTTCGACGCTTTTTAAGAGAAAATTATCCAAGAATTATTTTAGAGCTTTTTAGGGAACTCTAAAACAAACTTGGGGTTTTTGGGATTTTTGAAAAAAAAAATTTGAAATTTAATATTTTAATATTTTTGATTTTTTATAAAAAATATTTTTTTCGAAAATTTTTATAAATTTTCAAGTTTCTGAATTTTTTATGAATTTTCTGAAATTTTGAATTTTTATGATTTTTTACGATTTTTAATATTTTTTTGATATTTCTGAATTTTCAGATTTTTTTAATGATTTTGATTTGTTTTTTATAAAAATATAATTCGGACCGGGTCAGGAAACCCGGCCCTGCTAACCTGATTCGGACCCTGTTGGTCCGGGCTGGGCCACAAAATACTGGGCCGGCCTTAAGTCACTAAGGATTGAAAAAGGCCCACAAAAAATTCGCTTTTTATAGAAAGAGCCCACTTCTAATTTCTGTCTCTCCGCCCAGCCATCTCGGCCCGCGACGAACCCAGCCCACACAAGCCCAAGACGAAGCCCACCTTTCTATTTTTTCTATTTTCCGATTTTTTCCCATTTCTCTTTTTTAATCTCTCCTTTTTGTCTTTTTCTGCTTTCTTATTATTATCATTATTATTTTTTTATTCTGATCTTCTTCTCTAAAGCACCCCCCCCCAACGCACGTCTTCCCCATGCACGCCTACAACTTCTTCTTCTTCTTTTTTATTTTATTCGAAAGACCTTCGACTCCAACCGAAACCACCATGGTTCCTCTCTCCTCACCGAGACACCGCCCTTTTATCAGCCACTCATCTCCGTCGACATCGGCCACCACCGGCCATAAGCTCCGGTGGCCTCGAAACCCTCACCGATTCGACGATACACCGGTTTTTCATACAAATCATCATGGAATTTCGAATATGAATAAATACAGAATGATTCTATAGATAAAATAGCATGAAAACAGATCGGTTTTCGACCAAAAGTATGAACACCCTTCGATTTTCTATAAGGCATTTCATCAAACACTTGGCAAGCATGAATAAAACGAAGGGTTTCCGACTCGAACCAAACTTATACCGGGACTAAGCTTCCAACTAGACATGGCAGCATGTAGAGGAACCTTAATGGAGGGACGACAGGGGCCGGGGCTCGCGCGAACTGGTCGGTGCGAGCTCCGGCCCGTGACTTCGTCAACAATGAATAGGGATGCTCGGGGGAGGCCTACCTGGTTCAGCTTGAGGACGCCGGCTGAGGAGCCGTCAGACGGAGCTCGCGCGCAGCCGAGGGCATCAGCTGAAGCTCTCTTGCTCTTCCTCAGTCACCACCTCGATCGGACTCTCTTCCTCGGTCTCCTTCTTTTCTTTCTTTTCCGGTTTTCCTCCTGTTTTTTTTTTTGTTTCGTGTCTTCCCTCCCCACTCTCTGTTTTCTCCCTCTCTCGCTTCTTTCTTTCTCTCGAGCTCCCTCGACTCAATACGAAAAACCCCCCTCTCTCTCGGGTCTCGCCTCTTTTTCTTTTCTTTTTTCTTTTTTTAGAAAATTCGAATTTTTTTATTAATTAATTTTTTAAATTAATTTTAAAACTAGTGATGCAAATGCTCCTAATATTTATATGCAATGCAATTTTAATGAAAGAATTTTTTGTTAAGGGATTAGAAATTAATCTCTAATTTTTCAATGCAATTAATAAATACTAAAATAAATCGCCAAAATTTACGTGTCAATATCAAGTTGCAGTCTCTTGCAAACTTTAACTAGCAACCGGGGAACCGCCCCTTGGAGGAGCGCAGCAAGGCCATGGCGACCGGGCAATTACCCAAGAGACCAAGAGAGAGAGTGCACAAACATGAACACTGAGCAAGAGAGAAAACACGTTTCGAAAGAGGAACATTGACAACAACCAAAAGTAGATTTAATCTAAAGAACAAGATTTGAAAATGTTTCCTGTGTTTTCAGAAGTAGTTTATAGAAACCAACCAAACATGCTTTCTTCTTGTGTGAGAATGAAAAGAGTATTTGGCTAGAAATGACTGTAGGGTCACCGTAGCAGGGCCTTTTTCTGAAGAAGTCCGAACTTATATCATACCCGTCCTGACGCCATTCTTCACCCAAAAAGAGTTCGTCTCCCCTCCCCTGTTGGAAATTAATTAAAATTGATTTTGTTAAAGGACACCGCCTGTTGATTCTTAATCAAGAAGAAAAGAGAAGACAAGTTCAACTTGACTTCATTTCCTTTGACTTGAAGGCAAAGTTGTGGAATGCAGGCGGTGGACTCCAGGCGGTGGAATGCAGGCGGTGGACCAGCTTATAAATAGAACAGAGTGGCGTGTGAGTAGAATAGAATAATAAGGGTCAGAGAGAGAGAGAGTGAGTCTTAGCTGCATTAAGAGAAGAGAGAGTTTAGTTTAAACAGCTTGTATTAGTGTTGTGTTGATTTTTATAAAAGCCTACGCAAGGCCCTTGAAACTTATTCTCTCTTTTGTGTCATTCTCTCCCTACCAAATTCCTCCAAAATTATTTGTTGTCCTTTTGGTTCCTACAATTGGTATCAGAGCCAGCAATGGCGTCCACCAGTTCCGTTCAATTGCAACTTCCAAAGTTGAATGGAAAGAATTACAACAACTGGTCCGTCCGGATGAAGGTTCTCTTCGATCCCAAGATTCGTGGAACCTGGTGGAGAATGGCTACATCGAAGTGGCCGATGCTGAAGAATTCAATGCTTTGAGGAAGGAGGAGAAAGATTTGTTGGTGGAGACCCGAAAGAAAGATCAGAAAGCCCTATTTGCGATCTTTCAAGCCGTAGAGGAATTGATATTTGAAAAAATATCGAGTGCAGAGACCGCGAAAGCAACGTCAAATATTTTGCAAAAATCCTACAAAGGTGATGATCGTGTTAGGCGGATGCGGATCCAAACACTTCGAAGAGATTTCAAGTCTTTACGCATGAATGACTTGGAATCTATCTTGGCATACTTTGATCGTGTACAAACCATTATTAACCGAGGGTTAATGGTGAAGAACTCCCAGAGGTACGAGTCGTAGAAAAAATCTTAAGGTCTTTGACTAAAAGATTTGACTACATTGTGCGATCGAAGAAGGCCAAGATGTATCAACCATGACATTGGAGCGGTTGATGGGTTCATTATGCTCGCATGAGCAAAGAATGAATCGAAGTCCACGGTTCGAATCCCGAGCAAGCATTGCGAGTCGGGTCATTCACTCAAGTCGAGGAGGCCATCATGGTGCCGGAGGTCGTGGAGGTGCTCGAGGTAGAGGTGGAAATCTGAATTCCACTAGAAGGTATAAAACACATGACAAATCAAAAGTCAAGTGTTTTAAGTGCAACAAATTCGGACATTACAAATCCGAATGTCGAACAAACACGGGGCACGAGCTATCAGAACAGGTACATGCGGTTGATGCAAATGAAGATGTGGTGTTAGCTTGCAAGACGGATGACTCGAGTACCATGGACGGCAAAATATGGTACCTAGATACCGGGTGCAGCAATCACATGTGTGGCCGAAAGGAGCTATTCTCACAGTTAGATGAGACGGTTCGTGGTGAAGTCAACTTCGGGGACAAATCAAAAATTCAGGTGATGGGCAAAGGTAACATTGATATTAAAGCAAAAAATGGTACTCATGTTACTATTGCGGATGTTTATTTTGTGCCGGGACTTTGTTGGAATTTGCTAAGTATTGGGCAACTTTCCGAAAAAGGCCACAAAGTGAATATTGAAAATAGAGTTTGCACCATCAGAGGTGTAAACAATAAGTTGATCACGACGGCGCAAATGACGAAGAACCGGCTGTTCCTCTATCTCTTGAGACGAAGACTCTATTGAGTTTTCAAGCAATGGCGAAAGATGACAAGTGGCTGTGGCATCTTCGGTTCGGTCATCTAAATTTTCGTGGACTAAGATTACTTGTCCAGAAAAAGATGGTGACTGGCATGCCTTTGATCGACAGTCCAGACAGCCTATGTGAAGGATGTCTTGTTGGAAAGCAACATCGAGAATCTTTTCCAGTTGGAAAAGCTAGAAGAGCCAAGCAACCTTTGGAGCTGGTACATACCGACATCTGTGGTCCTGTTGAGGTGGAATCATTCGGACAAAAAAGGTACACACTAATTTTTGTTGATGATTTTACTAGAAAAACATGGATATATTTCTTGAGAGAAAAATCCGAAGCTCTTGGCAAATTTAAAGAATTCAAAGTCTATGTTGAGAAACATAGTGGGTTTACTTTAAAGACGTTAAGGTCAGATAGAGGTGGAGAATTTACTTCCAATGAATTTGACAAATATTGTAAAATTCATGGAGTGAAACGTCGTTGATTTTGCTAGCTATACTCCTCGGCAAAATGGTATAGCGAAAAAAAAAAATAGAACAATTTTTGAAATGGCAAGAAGTATGCTAAAGGCTAAAGGCTTACCGAAGAAGTTTTGGGCAGAAGCCGTTGCTTGTGCTGTGTTTATACTAAACAGGTGTCCAACAAGGAGTGTTCTTGGAAGAACCCTAGAAGAGGCTTGGAGCGGCAACAAGCCAGATGTTTCGTTCCTACGAGTATTTGGGTGTGTAGCATATCCCCATATACCGGACGAACGGAGGAAAAAGTTGGACGACAAAAGCCAGAAGTGCATTTTCATCGGCTACGGTGAAGTGACTAAGGGTTATAAGCTGTATAATCCAGTCACAGAAAAAGTAATTATCAGCAGGGATGTTAAATTTCTTAAAGATGAAGCCTGGGACTGGAATCAAAAGGATAACCAGGAAAGTATCCCCATTGAAGATGAATCATTGGTGGGAGAGACAAAAAGGTCTTCAAGGCGAAGATCCATCGCCTTCGCCGGAAGTTCGTCTTCTTCACCAACAACGGGTTCAGAATCGTTGATTCGTCGTTCGCAACGATCACGCCAGACGCCAGTTAGATTCAAGGATTATGTGGTCACAAGAGATGATGACAGTGACAACAATGAAATCACTGATGAAACAATGGTAAATTTCTGTTTATTTGCAGAATGTGACCCCATATCCTATAATGATGCAGCAGTAGATGAGAAGTGGATCCAAGCAATGGATGATGAAATCCACTCCATTGAAAAGAATGACACATGGGTACTAACTTCTTTACCACCTGGTAAGAAGCCCATCGGTGTCAAGTGGGTGTACAAGACAAAGTACAAACCCGACGGTCAGGTGGACCGTTATAAAGCCAGATTGGTCGTGAAAGGCTACAAGCAAAAGCCAGGTATTGATTATTTTGAAGTATTTGCACCAGTAGCTCGAATGGATACTATTAGAATGATATTAGCACTAGCAGCTCAGAACCGTTGGAGGATCCATCAAATGGATGTGAAATCAGCATTTCTTAATGGTTTCCTTGATGAAGAAGTATATGTGGAGCAACCACAAGGTTATGTGAAGAAAGGGCATGAAAATCAAGTGTACAAAGGTTGAAGAAAGCTCTATATGGGCTAAAACAAGCACCTCGAGCTTGGTACACGAGGATTGACACATACTTGGTGGAGCATGGTTTTCAAAAGTGCCCATATGAGCATACACTTTGTATATCAAGTCAAATACTAATGGTGATCTCATAATTATATGCCTTTATGTGGATGACTTGATATTTACAGGAAATTGTGAAAAAATGTTTGCTGAATTCAGGGAGGCCATGACTAGTCAGTTCGAAATGACAGATTTGGGACTGATGTCCTATTTTCTTGGGCTTGAAGTGAAGCAGACAAATGATGGCATATTTGTATCACAGCAGAAATATGCTAAGGATATTTTGAAGCGATTCAATATGGAATCACTCAAATCGATTCGAACTCCTATAGCAAAATGGTTTGAGCTAAAGAAAGAAGGAACCGGTGAATTGGTAAATCCCACTTATTTTAAAAAAATTATTGGTAGTTTAAGATATTTGACTTCCACAAGGCCGGATATTACTTATGGCGTAGGAATTATTAGTCGGTTCATGGAGAAACCATACCAATCACATTTGCAGGCAGCAAAAAGAATTCTGAGGTATGTTAGTGGAACTCGTGATCATGGAATTTTATATTCCTACACTAACAATTTCAGTTTAGTGGGATATACAGATAGTGATTGGGCAGGTGATACTGAAACGCGGAAGAGTACTTCCGGATATGCGTTCTTTCTTGGATCAGGAGTCATTTCTTGGTCCTCGAAAAAACAACAAATTATTGCATTGTCAACAACTGAAGCAGAATACATTGCAGTGGCTTCAGCAGCATGTCAAGCAATATGGCTTCATAGGATGCTTTTTGAGTTAATGCATGAACAGAAAGGTCCTACAAAATTGATATGTGATAACAAGTCGGCGATTGCATTAGCCAAAAATCCTGTGTTTCATGGCAGAAGCAAACACATTGACATCAAGTATCACTATATCCGTGAGCTGGTTAAAGAAGGTAAAATCGAACTTGACTTCTGTAGATCCGAAGACCAGGTTGCAGATATCTTGACCAAACCATTGAAGGCGGATCCGTTCGAGAAATTAAAGATGATGCTCGGTGTTGTTGATTTTCAAAATCAATTTTAAGGGAGGCTGTTGGAAATTAATTAAAATTGATTTTGTTAAAGGACACCGCCTGTTGATTCTTAATCAAGAAGAAAAGAGAAGACAAGTTCAACTTGACTTCATTTCCTTTGACTTGAAGGCAAAGTTGTGGAATGCAGGCGGTGGACTCCAGGCGGTGGAATGCAGGCGGTGGACCAGCTTATAAATAGAACAGAGTGGCGTGTGAGTAGAATAGAATAATAAGGGTCAGAGAGAGAGAGAGTGAGTCTTAGCTGCATTAAGAGAGAAGAGAGAGTTTAGTTTAAACAGCTTGTATTAGTGTTGTGTTGATTTTTATAAAAGCCTACGCAAGGCCCTTGAAACTTATTCTCTCTTTTGTGTCATTCTCTCCCTACCAAATTCCTCCAAAATTATTTGTTGTCCTTTTGGTTCCTACATCCCCAAAGCCCCCACGTAACCGTGATACTCCTGGTAGGATTCAAGGTCTTCCTTGTTGGTACGTTACCCTTTGAAACATATGTGCTCATTCTTTTGTGGGATACAGGGAAAATGCCCAGAGAGAGGGACCCCTTCTGGAAGCATGTGAACCCCCTGCTGAACAAGAAGTGGAGCTGTAACTTCTGCGGGACTTCGTATGCGGGAGGCGTGACCAGGATCAAGGCCCACCTAGCCGCGGTGGGACGATGGGGGATTGATAGCTGCAAGGTCGTCAATGGCGAAGTGAGATCAGAAGCCCGGAAAGCATTGAAGGATAAAGGACAGATGGAGGCGAGCAACAGATCAGAAGGCAATGTCCAGGGGTCATCCTTCCCTCATTTTATCAGTTCCGGCCTAACACAGAGTCTGCATCAGCCCATGACTGTGAGCAATGAAGCTGCTGGGAGAGAGATTTCATTCACTGCCATGCCGAACCTGAGCTCTGGTGCCATAAACACTGTAGGTGCAACTTCATCAGCCTTTCCTCCATCGTATGAGGCGAATGTGCCCACTCAGTATCTTCCTGCTCAAAACATGATCCCAGAGAGGGACTTTTCATACTGCACACCAACCCCTCAATCTCATGCTGGTGATTCTTACATTCAACCGTGGAATTTGAGTCATCCCAGCAGCGGCGAAGATCTCGCATCTGAAGTTTTGACTAACATGCCAGGCACAATGAAGGCAAAAGAGAGAGAACCCAATACAGAGGTTCCACCAGGTACGTGAATCTCCAAATTTACCATATACTAAAGCTCGTGCAAGGCACTTAATTTGTCTTCTAATTTTTACCTAAGAATGGGGATATAGGCAGGACGCTCAGATTTCCATTAGAAATGGAAAACGCAAAGTAGACTGGAATTTATTGGAAGAGATGAATGATAACTAATAACTTCTTTGAAAACGAACAGGCAAATGCTTTTTAGTGACATTCAAATCTTGAAAAGCCATGGCTTTCTCTATCCCCTCAAATCACCTTAAAAAAGAATCATGTAAAACCCAGGAGCTGCAACTCTACCTAAGCACCTCTTATTAATCCACTTGTCAGTTCAAATCGCACAATCGTTTGGAGACTGGAATACTAGGTTTACATCTGGGTGCTCCGGAAATCAAAGTTTCAATATACGGACATAGATAATATCAAAGGATGATAACTTGTCAGTTCAATCCAAATGTAATCTATCCCATTCAAAGATTGAGGCAAACAATAAACATGGATAAATTGCTGCTTTCATTATCTTGCTGGCCTTGGCCGAGCTCGGGCTCGCTTGGATCCGGCAAGCCCCAAGGTGGCCGGCTGTAGCAAAGCTCGGACTGGCGAACTTGAGCTCACCTGGGTCAATGAGCTGCGTGGTAAGCTTGCGGCTCGTTGGCCGCGTCGGAGCTCGGGCCGGCGAGCTCAGGCCCCCAGCCTGCGTGTTGGGTGGTCGCTGCCAGCGGGGGAACAAGGGGGAAGAAGAAAGAAGACTAGGGAAGAAGGAAGAAAACAAAGAAGGGGAAAAAACAAGAAAATAAATAATAATAATAATAATAATAATAATAATAATAATAATAATAATAATAATAATAATAATAATAATAATAATAATAATAAAATTCAATTTTTTAAAAATAACTAAAAATTCAATTTTTTAAAAATTATTTTTTAAAAGTATTTCAATTTAAAGATGTTCACATTTTTTATTTTATTAAATAATTTTTTGTTATTTAATTTACATTTTAAATTTAATATAAATGTTTTATTCAAATAACTTATACGTGAGGAGCTTAAAATGGATTAAATGGGAGTAAATTTTTCTAAATTGAGTTAACTATTATTGTGTTTCAGTAATATGGGTCGGGTCGGGTCGGGTATGGATCATCAAATTTACATTATATGAAAATGAGTCAAAATGGGTAAATGGGTAAATGGGTCAATATAGGTTGGACTATTTTCAACCCGACCCGATCTATCCATTTGACACTCCTAATTTTGACATGATGGCTGGTTTCTTCTTTTAATAAATTCATTTTGTTTTCCGAACAATATGTTTTCCATAAAGTTTGTATTTCCTTAATGTTAGATGCGAGGACAGAGGATGTAGTCGTGGTTAGTCAACCGGGTAGTTGTGGGCTTGTTCACGAGAATATGCCATCTCTGAAAAGAAAGCAGGAAGAACGAAGCAATCGAAAAGTTGTCGACAACAATCGCCTCTATAGCTTCCCGAGGTTGTCGACGACACATGCTGCAAGTTGTAGGAAAAGTTCACCCTTGTTAGTAACAGAGCTAAGAGGCAAAGAAAGCGAGGCGACAATCAAAAAGATTTGCGACTATTTAATGGAGGATGAGAATGACATCTTTGGCATTTATGGAATGGGGGGAGTTGGCATGACAACCATTTCAATGCATGTCCACAATAGAATACTCAAGAATCCTACCTTCAATGATGACTTCTGGGTCACTGTACCTCAAGAGTTTAGCGTCTATGAACTACAAGATAAGATTGCCAGTGTACTTGGACTAGACAATCTCTCAAAGGATGAGGACGTGAAGAGGAGGGCATACATATTGGATAGACATTTGAAGAAAAAGAAGAGATCTATCTTACTTTTAGATGGCCTATGGACACACTTTGAGCTTAAGGATGTGGGAATTCCAATTAAAAAAGGTGGCCTTAAGTTGATATTGACAACTCGGTCACTAGATGTGTGTCATAAAATGCTTTGCCGAAAGCAAATCAAAATAGAACCTCTATATTGTCTAGATGAACCTTGGAATTTATTTTTAGAGAAACTTTGTTACAAGAAAAAAATGCCTTCAGAAGTTGAAGATATTGTTAGGTTCATTGTGTATTATTGTGAGGGCTTGCCACTTGGTATCATTGATATTGCAACTAGCATGAGGGGAGTAGAGGAAGTGCGTGAATGGAAAAGCATGTGGCGGAAATTAAAAGAGTCGACGGTGGAACTTGATGTGTTCAAGATATTGAAACTCAGTTATGTGAACTTGGGTGATTCTCAAGTGCAACAATGTTTCTTGCATTCAATATTTTGTCTTGGAGAATACATTAATACTAAAGAGGGTTTGATAGAGTCTTTCATAGATGAGGGCTTGTTAGGTGGAGTTGACACTCGGCAAGAACAGATCGATGAGGGTAACACGATTTTGGAGAAAATAAGAAAGGTTTGCCTGTTAAATGACCCAGAAGAAGAAGGAGGATGTCTAAATGTACACCCCTTGATAAGGGACATGGCATTGCAAATGGCGACAAGTGTGAGTCACCTAGTCAAGGCCAATATGGAATTGGAAGAAATTCCAGAGGAAGAGTTCTGGACCAATCATCTAGAGAAAGTCTTTTTACAATGCAACTGTGTAAAAGAAATTCCATACGGCACATCGCCAAATTGCCCTAAACTTACGAGGCTATCGTTGAATGACAATGTCTATTTGAAAGCCATACACGAATCTTTCTTCAGGCTTCTGAAGGGGCTGAAGGTTCTAGATCTTAGCAACACCGGACTCGCGGAGTTACCGGGCTCCATCTGACTTGGAGAGCTTGGAAGCACTCTTGCTTGGAAACTGTCAGGCATTATGTCATATACCTTGCGTAGGAAAGTTGGGTTCCTTGAGAAAGTTGAACCTCCGGAGGTGTGGAAGTCTTGAAGTGCCGGAGGGAATGGAGATGCTAGTAAAGCTAAGGTACCTCAACCTAGTGGGCACAAAGATAAAGATGTTACCGGAAGGAGTGTTGGAGAAGTTGGTGAACTTGCAATTTCTAGCGATTAAAAAGATAAAGGGCAGGGGAAGAGGCAAATTTAAAGAAGGTGGAAGAACTTCATTGTTCTGTTCCCGAGGTGGAAACATTCAATGCATGCGTGAGGTTTCTCGAGCGAAATAGCTCTCGATGCTACAGCCTCGCCAAGGATGGAGTAGATGATGACTTCTTTGGGTGCATAGACGAGGGGGAGAGGGACAGGGAGCGGGAGAGGCGTATATGGATCAATAGTTGCAACCGTATCCTTCCGAGTGTAAATGGAACAAGCAATGATGGCTGTGCTCTGCTTCCAGCAAGTGTGCAAGAATTGAAAGTTTCCGAGTGTCATGAAATGAAGAGAGTGGTAGAATGGGATTGGCTGACCACTTGCCTTCCAAATCTGAAGTCTATGGAAATATTCGGTTGTGAGAAATTAGAGGGGATAATAGGTGAGCGATTGCCCTTGCCAAGCGATGCCACTTGTGGTCTTATGCAACTTGCAATAGAAGGATGCAACAACATAAAGGGAGTGTTGCTGACGCATTCCATGTTGTGCCACCTTCCTTCCCTCCAACGTATAACAGTCCAAGGGTGCAAGGGCGTAGAGGTGATAATAGGTACTAATCCCAACATGACGGACTCCTTCCTGAATTTAACACACCTGGTTCTAGAGGATCTTCCAGAACTTAAGAGCATATGCGATAGGACCATGAGTTGCGATTCCATTGAGGTCATTTCTATAGCAAGATGTCCGAAGCTGAAGAGGATTCCTCTGGAGATGCCCCCACTTGAGAATGGGATCCCTTCTCCTCCCTGCTCTCTTCAACAGATTGAAACGGATGAGCAGACGTGGGCGTCGCTGGAGTGGGACGATCCCCTTGCCTGTACGTCGCTTGAATGCTCCGTCGATATGACTTGTAAGTCACCCACAAACTTATTCTTTTATCCTCTCCATATCCCACGGGCCCCTTCTAAGGATCGAGCTCCCGCGCTACGGGAAGTTCGTTTCTTTTACCAACTTTTATTCCAAGTATCATACCGCATAACTACCTAGAAACTATCATTTCGGCCAAATTTCCTGACTTTTATACCAAGGGTTATACCACATAACTAAATGGAGACTATCAATTAGGCCTGTGCTACTTACTGATAAATGACTTTTATTACGGCTTGAAAGTATAGCAAAATGTTTGACCAAAAAAAAAAAAGAAAGAAAGAAAGTATAGCAAATGGTTATAGCATTGTTGGAACTCAGTTGTTATAGCGTTGTTCAAAAATTAAAAAAAAAAAATACTCCCTTAACTTTAAATGAATTATAATGGCAATAGTCCTCATTCTCTTCCTTTTCTTGTACATTTTAAAAGATGATTCTTACACCAAATTTACAGAAAGAGCCATTCTAAAGGTGTATTTGTTTAATAGAAGATGAATAATTTGGAATATATTTTTCCTTAAAAATGATCATTTGTATTGCTTACGAAATAAATGAAATTAAAATATTTGCATTGTACATGAAGATTGTCGTCATAATTTTTTGTCAATAGTGAAAAAAAAATTCGATCAGCTAATTATTTTAAACAATTCAAACATTCATTTTTAAGAAGATATTTTATAAATCATTCATTTTCCATAAAACAAACAGAACAGTATACAAAAATCTTGCATCTAATGATGCACAAATCCTTATATGTCAAACAATTCGTGGTCACAAAATGATCACAATATAGAGATAAGAAATGATTAATGACCGCAGAAAAATTAGTCTCAGTCTTAGAAATATTTTGTAAGTCTACCTTCTCTCTCTCCACATATAGATTATGACACCATTGTTGAAAAGATGATAAAGCCTAAAAAGTAAAATTTGATATGTATATTCTTAAATCTCGTTAAACTGAAATAACAAAAATAGTTCATTACATTAACAATTTAAATATATGTCAAATGGGCCACTGATAAATCAACTGGGCAAAGAGCTATTTGATGAGACAAATTATTCCTACACAGTGCCAAAATATCAGGTCAATTCTTAAGTTCTACTTTAGTAGTTGGGACAGTTTAACAAGCATTTAAGAGAGCATGTTAAATGCTTGTTTCCTTTTATTTTTGCTGCCTTTTCTGTTTTACCTCATCCGGTTCTTCTATTTTCACTTTCAAGTCCTTTTGGATTTTTAAATTAATCAACACGCTTTTAAGTAAAAATCAAGCCAGCGTAAATTAGTCTTTCTCACTTTGGGAAATGAATTATTTTCTTGGACTATGTATCTCCAATCGCGTATCTGCACATATTAAGTTTCTTACTCTTTGATTTGATTAAGTTCTTTGTCTTTGTTGCTTGAATACATCCTCTCTCACTAGCCTCAACATGGTTCACCAGAGCTAGGTCGGATCTGATGAATTGATCCTCCATAGCAAGTAGCCAGAATTAGCAGAATTGCAGATAGTTAGTGTCGTCCTCCTTCTCTATTTAGAGAAAACAATCCTTCCTCTAATTTCAACAAATATGTTTTGTATGTGTTGTTGAACGTGTGAGAGATTGTGTTAGGGACAATGAAGAAAGAAACCTGCATTGGTAAATGTCGCGGGGATTGATTAGCTTCTACATCTGACTCATTATGACTTAAAACTTTTTGAGGGAACTTGATGAGCCTTTGGAATTCTATTGCACAACCGACAGCCAATTTCTTTATCATGAAAACAATCGTTGAAAAAAGGTGCTGGAAGTCGAGTTTGAATGTGCAATTTAAGCTGGCTTTTGCTTCGAAGTAGAAATGCAAGTGCCTAGTTTAATTGTGAAGCAGTAATTGCTCTCTTCACAGGAAATTTTGGCTGCTCAATTAACAAGTTCAATGCTTAATCAACGAATATCTAATCTCAGTTGGAGCACAGTTGTCTACTTTTTAAGAAAATAGAGACAGCTTGTGGCTGCTACTAGTTTTTGGAATCCTGTTACAGATTATCTCTTGTTATTGGTACTCTAAGAATCTAAGATGTTTGAAAAATGCAGCTCCTTCTTAACTGTCATAGATTATCTCTTACTTGAAGAGATCGGAATCGCTGTTGCAGGGGTGAATTTCTGAATCATGTTCGATTCCTCATATGGTGAGGAAGAGATTACCAAGACAATTTGGACCTCTTTCGGTGGATTTGCAGCATCATCACATCAAGAAAGTGAAGTAGAGGAAGAAACAAAACTTAAGAATATGGAAACATTTTAAAGCCCATTACGCTTGCATGGGAATTTCCCGAGTGATTCTTTCTGCTCCTGTAATAACAGCACTGGGGCCGACGAAGTCAACTCTTGGTTGGATTACTGGGTTGTAATCAAGATCTGTGCCTCAGAATTTCAAGAGCAGTTTTAGTTCTTTATCTGGTATTAATCATATCATCCCCACTCGGACATATCTATTTTAGCGATCTCTCATGCTCTTGTTTGAGACTCTAACGAAAAATTAAACAAAAAGGGGTGGGACGGCTGAACTCGTTACCAAAATCATGTCTGGTCTTAGATGGGAAACTGTTCTGGAGTTATTGTCCAGAATGCGTCCTCTATCACATAAGATATTTAATGTTTCCGGCGAGCAAAGAGAACTAAGACTTTTACTGCTATAAACTACATAATTAACTGAACGGTCAGTCAAGCTTTCGATCAGAGATGCTATAGTGGCAACCCTCAACTCAAACTAGATTCGGAAGCCACCGGTCAAGCCATACATGTAAACAGCATAGATTACGGCGCATACTTAGAATTAAGCGACAGAACTGAAGTAAATGGAAGAACTTGAGGGTGCAGCTGTGGTCGGGTCATGGAATTTTTTCAGTAAGCAGTGTAGTATTCGGTGTTATTTGACCCTTTGACCTTTTGACTCGGTCAAAATAAAAGTAAGAAAATAAAGGCCGCTGCCTCAGTTCAACCGAGAATACAACTGAGAGGGAGAGTATTGTAGTAAAAACTAAAGGAAAAAGAGAACGATGAAAAAGGAGGAAAAGTTAAGGTGTACATGATTCAACGTCGGATTAACTCCATTTTATAGCATCTGGTATAGATTCACCTAATTAGAATAATTTTCAGAGAGAGACATAGATTCGGAATTATGTGAATTTTGGACTGCGTAATTCGATTTGGGAATTGTTACGTTGTAATTATCTAGAAATGATAGTTTATGGAATTAAGAAGCATTTTTGAAATTTTTAAAATTTTGCGCGCAAGTTCTGCGATGGCCTTGTAGCGAGATTTTTTCTCTTTGGCCTTTCTGGATTTTCCCGACGCCCCACTTTGCCCTTCCCGCCCTTCTTCCCCTGAAATTCTCTTCTTCTTCTTCTTTTTCCCCCTTTTTTTCCGTTTTCTTCCCTTTCAATTAATTGTCTATAATAAAATCGGCGGGGGTGGTCATCGTGACCTCTTGCAGGGTCAGCATCAGCCCGTGACTACGAGCAATGAAGATGCTTGCAGAGAGACCTCATTCCCGCCATGCCGTACCCAAGTTCTAATATCATCAGCCTTTCTTCCATTGCCTGAGAGGAATTCCATCGCCTGAGAGGAATTTGCCCAATGAGTCTCTTCTTTGTCCAATCGTAATCCCAGAGAAGGACTATTCATCCTGGCCATAACCCCCTCAAAACGCGAGCCCACTGAATGCAGAAGAAGGAGAACCGGATACTGAGGTTCCACAAGGTATGTGCATCTCCAAATTCACCGAATGTTAAAAAGCTCATGCAGGACGCTTGATTGGTCTTCTAATCCTTAACCAAGATTAGCATATATAGGTCGGATGCTCAGACAAAGAAGGGCCTGGATTTCGAGCTGCAGACCTTGGTCTGCATGCCGGCGATTGGCGGGTTTGGTGGAATTGGGGTCGGCAGAGTTGATCTTCAGAGATCGGATCTGATCAAATGATCTTCCATAGCAAGTAGCCAGAGTCAGCGCAATTCTAGGGAGATAATTGCTGTTCTCCTTCTCTCTTTAGAGAAAATAATTGTTTCTCGAATTAGAACAAATGTGCTTTTTCTGAGTTATAGTGAACGTGTGAAAGAGCGCGTTAGCGATAAGGGGGCAAGAAACCTGTGTTGGTAGGTTGGGGATTGAGCAGCTTTTAGGGAAGAATGGGTAAAATTTGATCATAAATTCCAGGACTCTAGAATATTTTTCCGCTGGTTGATTGAATCTACTAGATGATTTTGCACTATCCTGAATTGTAAAATTAGTTCCATTTACGGAGTAACTGCGTTATCATCTAGCAGCAATGTGCTTATTTGTATATGTTTCCCTTTAATTGAAGTGAGTGCCTCATTAATGGAGTGGAAAATGATCTTCTGAGACCATCTTTTGTCGTGGTCAAGGTCATCAAACTCCCGATTTCAAAGGTTACTACTAGAACTATATAACATAAGGACGAATTAGTTTTTCTAAATAAAATCGTACTTAGGTCATTTTTGGTTAGATTTTATAATTAGCTTAAGCAAGAAATTCCTTAGTCCCTTATAGGCATATCTTCATTGACCCATCTGCATGTCACATCAACATGCCGTGAGACCGTATGCCTCCTATGAATTAAGCAAACAATAATCACTTCAACTACAAATTCTCATAAAAAATTTCACGAACAGTTCATGCCTATTGGAAATGAGCTACAATAAAACATAAATTTAGATGGAGAAAATCATACTTTATAATAATTATATAATTGTCAAGTAAACCGTTGATTTCTCACCTTTCAAAATTGAAAAAGTGGAATTTTGTTAGCTGTTAATTTTTTTTTCCGTATTTTGCAAACACTATGCGTAGTTGAGTACATCTAAATCTCAAGATCAATTGTACAAAGGAAAAATTTTGGGTGCATGGTAGAAAAATCCTTGGTTTTCTTTTAATAAAAAAAATGTGATTTTTGAGGTCAATCATACACCAAAATTGAAAAAGCACAACGAATCGAAACAATCGTCCTAGGTTGAAACTAAAAAAATTGCTACGACCACTCTAAGCGCGAACTACTTCTTGCCGTGGCGAGAAAATGGATATACGGCACGTATTCCCTGGTTGGACGATAGCCGCGACCTTCTCCTCTCAATGGCGGAGAGCCACGCCAAAGTCCAAAAGGCTGGGGGAGGACGCTTATGTTGTATCTGCAAAACGAAAGGAGAGCTGCCATCAAGAGGCCTACAGCCCTAGAGCAGGTACTCGCTTCGTCTCTCGGCCACCGATTTCCATCATGGAACTCCTACTCGTATGTATGTTCATTGTTGTTGTTTGAGAGACGATCAACTTGGGTTATTTTAGTCGAGTGATTCTTGCCACGAGGCGAAGGTATTGAGACTACAAAGAATGCTTTCGCGGGCTTTTTGGCTTGATTGCAAACTGCATTGGCAGCTGCAATTTGTAAGGAATGCGTACGATTCTATTGGGGTGAGTCGTGTGATTGTGGTATTTGTTCTAGCAAGCTCATTTGATGATTGCGGATCGGGTTTTAAATCTTTAGATATCAGAAGGTAAATGAGAAATGCTGCTTTTGGGTTGATGAATCAAACTATGGCTGCAATTGCAAGGGACACCTATGTCACATTTGACGGGCACACGCAACCATAAGCACATTGTTTCGGAGACAAACAAGAAATGTGGTCTGATTTTTATTTTATTTTTCCCTTTTCTCATTGTGGGACTTATTTGACTTGCCGTGAAGCAGTAATTACTTTCTTGACATGAGCTTTGGTTGCTTGGCTCGCAAGTGCAATACTCAATCAATATGTCAAATCCCAACCGAAGCACCTTGGTCGAATATTTTTTTTTTAAAAAATGGAGACAGTTTGTGGCTTCTACTAATTTTTTAAATCCTATTACAGATTCTTTCTTATTATTGATACCCTAAGATGATTGAAAATTACACTTTCTGCTTTAACTGTCATAGATTATCTTTTTTTTTTTTTTTGTCATAAAAACTTCATTGATTATCAACCATAGGAAGAAGTACATTCGTTCCGATAGTCTAAGCATAAGAGGGAAAACAACGGGTAGGGAGGCATCGACACCCAATTACGAGGGAGGTTACCAGCCCGATGGGTTTTGGCGACCCAGTCCACAACCTTGTTGGTGTTTCTTGGTTCAAAAATTAATTGGACCTATGGGATTTGGCCCATCAACTGGCGACAGTCTTGGATCAAGCTCCGGGAGGCCCACGCTATCTCAATGCGGCCCATGATCTGCTCCACAACAAACAAATTATCACAGGAGATCAGCACATGCAGGTCTTCGTTCAGTTCGAAGCTTCCCCAGTTGGAGTTCAAGACTTTAGCTTCGAGCAACCAGAGCAGGACCGCACGAATGGCTAGGGTTTCGGCGGTTTCCGCTAAAGGAGCACAGATCTTCATCGCAAGGCCGTTTATGAGCACTCCGTTGCTTCCTCGGCAAACCCCAGCGACCGAGCCTTCGAGATCAGCAGCAGACCAAGAACAATCAGTATTAATTTTCACCCAACCCTGTTCTGGAGGCAGCCAATGGTCAGTGAGATGCGGTCGCTTTTCCATTCGTGGTGGAGAAGGTGAGCTCCACTTCTGGTAAAGCTGTTGATTGACTACTGCATCGTGTTTAATACAGGTCGAATTTGGCCGTCGCCCCTGGAAAACCAGCCCATTCCGCGCCTTCCATATGAGCCATAATACGGTAGAAAACAGAGCTTGATCGTGCGGGGTAGCTCCCGAAAGCAAGTACTCCGCAACCCACTTATCCATTCTTGTGATTAATGTTGGGTTGTATGATAATCTGCCATAAAATTCCGACCAGAACTGGTTTACCCAATCACACAAGATAAATAGATGTTCGGTTGATTCGGGAGCGCGCGAACAGACCGGGCAAAGGTTATCAGGTAATATTCGTCTCTTGTAAAGATTGTATTTAGTAGGGAGACCTTCCTAACATAAACTCCACATGAAAAATTTAATTCGGGGATGGGTGTTGAGATTCCATATTATAGTCCAAAGTTTGTTGGGAACCTGGAACGAGGAGGAGGCTTGTGGCATAAGATGAGTTGTTTTGATGCTGCGTTGTTTATTATAGCCACTTTTCACTTGGTAGTCTCCTGATTTGTTGGCCGTCCACCGTAGTTTGTCTGGCTGTGAATGTATACTTAAGGGGGTAGCCAGTATGTGTTGCACCATAGAAGTCTCGAATTTCTCCATTATAAGAGAGGAGTTCCACTCTCTCGAATCTGGTTGGAGGAGTTCTGCCACCAGTCTAGGGTCATCTTTGTTGTAGGGACCTCCAATTTTACCAATAGGCAGCCAATTGTCCTCTCTAACTCTGATACTTTGACCATCCCCGACCGCCCATCTAACCTCAGGTTCAAGAACAGCACGCCCTATGAGAATACCTTGCCATACCCATGACGGTCTCGTACCTTTCTGAGCTGACCAGAAATTTGTATTAGGGAAATAGAGTCCTCTGAACACTCGGCTCCACAAGGCTGCTGGATTTTGGCTTAGTCGCCACGCTTGTTTACCCAACATAGCGTGGTTAAAGTCCACTAGATCTTTAAACCCCAGACCTCCTTTATCTTTCCCGATTTTCAATAGGTCCCAGTTCTTCCAATGGATGCCCTTGTGGTGCTGGTTTTGTTGCCACCAGAACTTTGCTATTTTCTTTTCGATAGCTCGACATATGGATATCGGTATCTTAAAAATGGACATGGCATATGTAGGTAAAGCTTAGACAACCGTTTTTAAGAGTACCTCTTTCCCGGCTTTAGATATTAACTGCTCCTTCCACCCCTCTAGTTTTCTGTCCACTCTCCCCAGCAGCCCTTGAAATATCTGTTTTTTGGATTTTCCCCAATCTGATGGTAGCCCCAGGTATTTCCCAGTTTTTTCAATAATAAGGACTCTTAGTTCTGATGCTATATTTCGTTGTAACCCCAGAGGACATCCTTTCCCATAGAAGATTCCTGACTTATTTAAGTTTATGGCCTGTCCTGAAGCATAACAGTAACAGTTCAGGATATTCGCCAAGTTTTGGGCCTCTCTGACCTTCCCTTCCAAGAAAAAGATAGCGTCGTCCGCAAATAACAAGTGGGATAGGACAGGGCAGTTAGAGTTCAACTTAATGCCATTGATAGAACCATCTTGCAGGGCAGTTGTCATTAAGGAGGAGAGCGCGTTCGCCACTATAATAAATAGATAAGGAGAGAGAGGATCACCTTGGCGTAGCCCTCGTGTAGGAGAGAAGTATTGGCATGATTCCCCATTAATTTTTACACTGAAACTGACAGTGGAAATGCAGAATTTAACAAGTAGAACCCATTGCTCACTAAATCCCATTTGTCGCATACAATCACAAAGGAAGTCCCATTCGACCCTGTCGTAGGCTTTTTTCATATCCAGCTTTAGGATTGCTCCAAATTTCCTTCTCCTTCTCCTGACTCTAAGCTGATGTAGTACCTCTTGGACTATAAAAATGTTATCTTGGATTTGACGTCCTCCAATGAAAGCGCTCTGTTCTGGGGAAACAATCTGTGGGAGCCAGACTTTTAGTCGGTTTGCCATAACCTTTGCAATAATTTTGTAGGTGAAATTGCAAAGACTTATAGGCCTATATTCAGTGATGCTCTCGGGGGAGGGCACTTTGGGAATGAGAGTGATTTGTGTTCTATTTAAGCTGGGGTCAAAGCTGCCATAGATAAAAAAATTCTCCACCATTCGAAAGATGTCCTCCTATACAATAGACCAGGTATATCTGTAGAATTGACCATTAAGGCCATCTAGTCCTGGGGCCTTTGTTGCACCCATCTGAAATACTGCTGCTTGTACTTCCTCCCTAGTAATTGTTCTCAATAACTCTGCATTCATTTCATCAGTTACTACTTTCGGGCATTGTTCTACAATAGGATGATAGTGTCTAGGGCCTTCAGAGGTATATAATGCTTCATAGAAATTAGTAATGTGTTGTTTAATGGCCTTAGGATCTCTGCTCCACACATTGTCAGTAATTCGCAGCATAACAATTCTGTTTCTTTGCCTTCTTTGAACTGTGGTAGCATGAAAAAACTTTGTATTTCTATCTCCCCATTGTAGCCAATTGATACGGGATCGCATCCCCCAATACATTTCCTCTTGTCTCCAAAGATCCTCCATTTGGTGTTTGATGTGCTTATAAGCATCCCCTTGATCTGCTCCTGTGGTAGAATTAGTAAGGTCTATAAGTCTGGACCGGCATTCTTCAATTTGTTTGGCAGCATGTTTGAAAGTTTTTTTGCTCCATTGGTTTAGGGCCTGTGTAACTTTCATTATTGTGCTGGCAATGTTCGGCTGCTCTTCCCTGTTGGCATTCCATGTATCGTTCACCACTGCTGTAAATTCTGGGTGAGATGGCCAGTAAGCTTCGAATTTGAAAACTCTATGTATTCTCTCTCTGGGTGACTCGGTGCATAATAAAAGTGGGCTATGATCAGAACCAACAGCGGGAAAAGCAAAAACCTCAGCTTGAGGGTGCTGCACTCTCCAGTGCATGTTACAAAGAGCTCGATTTAGTTTCTTTTTAACTAATTCATCCCCTTCTCTGTTGTTTGTCCAGGTAAACTTGCAACCTTTACTTTCAACTTCCATGAGGGAGCAAGAGTCAATGAAGTCACGGAAGGCCACCACTCGGTATCTCTCCACATCCCTTCTCCCAATCTTTTCCCAAGGGTATAAAACTTCATTGAAATCACCAATGCATAACCAAGGAGTATTAGCAGGAGTATTATTCGAACGGACAGTATCCCATAGTCTGGTTCGCTAGTGAAAGTTTGTTGATGCATGTAGGAGTGAAATATTCATTACGAAACCCTTGTCCAGATCTTTGCACGTCACTTCCAATACTTCTGTGCAACTGTAATTTACTGTCACTTGCACCTCCTCATCCCAGAATAATGCTAGACCACCCGCTATTCCCATCGGATTAACCACGAAGTAGTGTCGAAACTGAAGTCTCCTCCTTATGTGATCCACCATAGCTTCTTTATTTTTTGTTTCCATAATGAAAACTAGATTAGGCCGCTCTCGAGCCACTATGGCTCTTAAATGCTGGACTGTCAAGGGAGTGCCTAGACCTTGACAGTTTCAGCTTAGAAGCTTCATGTTTGCTGTGGTGGCTTATTAGGGCTAGCCACCAAAGCCCGTGAGTCTATTATATGAAGAGATTGGAATAAATATCACTCGGATAGTTTTGTCAATAGTATTACAATCCTCACGCAAGAAAGCAAAGACTAGTAAGACAATTTGGACTTGTGAATTTGCAACAGTGAAGGTAGAGAAAGAAACAAAACTTTTTTTTTTTGGTCAAAAGAGATGTACATTTCATTAGATACTAAATTAAAAGTTGTGCAATATTTGAGCATAATAAATCTAAAAAAAAACTTGCGGAGGGTTCGCAAGTCAACTATAAGGAAGAATTTTCTTGCGATAGACCTTTACAATCCAGTCCATAACTCGAGAAGGTGGAAATGCGGGGTAGAGCTTTGAGTCCAGCGTGACAAAATCCTAATCCATTCAGCGGACAACATGTGTCACGTTGGGCCCACCGCCAGAAACCCTGCGACTTGTCTCTCTTCAATTAATGGTTCATCTTCTCTCTCTTCAATTGTACGACTCTCCCTCTTCTCCCTCACGCGTTTGTAAGAAAAAGAACGAAGGCCTCCCTCATTTTTTTCAAAATGCTCTCTCGCTACCCAGACCCCGCCGCCTCCATCTTCGCCGCCATGTTCGCCCGCTTTTTCTCCGACTCTAGCGCCGCCGCCTCCTGTCCGACTCCTCCCGCGCCCTCTGCGTCGGCCAGGAGCTCGAGGCCCTCCGCCGCGTCTAAGAATCATGCCGTCGCCTCCGCCTTCGTCTCGTCCATTGCCTACGTCGACCTACGCCGATCCTGGTCGACCTCGAATCAACAGATTCGAGGTCGAGCTGAGCTCTAGCTCGCAAATATAGGGCTCCATCTAGAGCTTGCTTGAGCTTAGATCCGATATCTGAGGCTCAAGTTCGCCAGCCGAGCTCGAGCTCAACGACGGAGACCGATGATGGAGGACTGAGACGGTGAGGTGGTGGTGGAAGGCTATCCGTGGGGGACAGTGGTCTGAGTGGAGGCGTGTGTCTCCGGCGGAGGAGTGAAAGGAGGAAGAAGAAGAAGAAGAAGAAAGGTAAAAAGAAAAAGAAAAAAACAATAAGTAAGAGTATTAATTGAAGAGAGGGACGAGTTGCAGGTTTCTGATGGTGGGCCAAAACGTGACACCTGTCGTCTGCTGAGTGGACTAGCATTTTGCCACGTTGGACTCAGTGCTCTACCAAATATTTTCTCGAAACTTTATGTCTCTCCTGTGCACTTTTGCGCGGAAAATTTATTGTTCGATCAAAGTGTGTTGTCAGCCGTTGTCGAGAAAATATTCAGTGGTACCAGCACGCCACGTCATCCGCTGACGTGGTGCGCATGTACCACTGAATATTTGACACGTGTCTCATAATGGGACCGGCCGTTGGAAAAAGAAAGGGGCTTTTTTATTTCACCTTCGGCTGGTGCTCGGCTGAATCTCGACTGGCTGGCTCGGCTGGGTGGCAGAAAGGACAATACAATTAATGCTAATTTCTCGCTTAAAAAATTGGCACTGCTCACTTAAATTTTCAGAGGGCATTTTCTCTTTCTTTGCCAGCCCAACGACACTTCCTCCGCTTCTTCTTCCTCTGTTTCTTTCTCCGCGCATCCCTCCGCCTCCCGAAAGCCTCGCCGGTCATCCGCTTCGGCACATCGCCTTCCCACGAGCCCCATCGCTACCGGGTCCCGAGCGCCTCCGCCTCCGATCAAGTTTCCAACGCAAAGATTGATTGCGTCCCTCCGTCGAACTCGCCGTCACACCTCGCCATGTCCGATCGCGCCCCGAGCCCCTCCACCTCACCGGCCGCAGCTAGGTCACGAGGCCTCTCCGCCTCGCCTCGAACTGCTTCCAAGGCCGAGGTCGATTGCATACCTCCGACGACCTCGCCGTCACACCTCCCCCGTCCACGATTCTCTCGATCATCTCTCCCAAGAGCCCCGCCTCACGTCCTCGTCTTCTCACAGCTTCGAAAGGTTGGTCTCTCTCTAAAAGATTATGTTTTGATGGATTGAAATTACAGCAGTATGGGATTTTCCTTCACGTCGTCGGATTCCTTTCCCCAAGAAATCGAACTGAGTCCTCAGGAGACTGTCAATCCGCAGCAAAAGATACTCCTTTTTGGCCGACAAGCATTGATGAATGCGCGGTTCTAGTACCGAATTCCTGGGTCTGCTGATTTTTTTGGAAGTAGGAATCGATGAATAGATAAGTTGCTTGTGCAGTCACCGATTGTCTTGGCTGGTAAAGTTTGGAGGGAAGTCGCCATAAGGCGGTTGGAGTTGCTTAGTTGGAAGACAATTTAGTGATCGGCTCTTTGCTGTAGAATATGATAGAATTTAATAGCGTATGTGCTAATCTTGATCTGAAAATCACAATGTTGAGTTTGGCCCTTATGCAACTGCTGTTGGTTGAAAAATCGGATTACATATGGTCTGAACTTCTGCAAGGAGTTCTCTTTACCATATCAAAACCACTGGGGAGGCTTGGGACATGGGTGATTGAGGTCATTCCCTTCTCTGCAGCATGTTTTTACACCCACGTACCTCCCACACACGCACACACATATCGTTATTACTGAATGCCTGCAGGTATAAGCATAGGTTGCACTAGTTTACTTCAATATATATGCATTCATCTTGCAATTCTTTTTGTGTGTTTTTTCGATTATGATGTGATTTGTTATTCTGATGCCCAAGGTATATGTGCTGCTAAATTATATTCTACCCTCATTTCCTGAGTTAATTGATGAGTTGTAATGTTACTTGACTTTACTTGTCGGTGGTTATGCAACAGTTACATTTATTTTCTTCAGTTAAGAAGCCAATGAGCTGTATGAAATCATTTTCCTTATCATGTTCTGTTGACTTGCTTCTCCAGTGAAGAGTTTTGACATTCCATTTGACTTTAGTGTGAAACAAGTATAATATATGTAAAGTATGAATGCATGAAAGTTTTTCCCTGGATACTTAAAGAAGAAAAATTCAGGTTGTGGGAGTAAAGTTGAAAGCATCTTGTCAGAGATGAATAGTGATATAAATTCAGATTTTGCTTCCGGTAATATGTGATAGAGTGTGTATTTCTAGTCTGATTGCTGACTTTTGCCACAGAATTTAACTTCCAAAATGCAAGTGCTATGGACAGCTGCATAAAAGTTTTAGATGTGAAGATAAATTATATGTGGACACCGTTGACTAACTTTATTAGATCTCTAGGCTTAAAGCATGCAGTGTTTTATAATGCAAATGAGACTAAGCTAGAAATTCACAGCTGCAGGACAAATGGCCACAGAGTTTTTAATATTGTGAACAGAGGCTCTCTTATTGTTGGTGGGCAAAAAGAACAAGTCTAGTATTAACTATACGTGACTCATAGTTTTCTATGATCCACAAGCACTGTGATTAATTGCTTATGTGGTAAGAGGTGAATCTGGATGGTCCTGATCTTTGGATTGTCAAAGGTGAATCTGGACGTGAAGTTTTTACCAAAATAAAAACTTGAATTTTTTTTACCAAGAGCCTGAAATTGCCTGCAACTGCTATAATCTCTATCATCTAACATATCACGTTGTTGGGAATTGTCCGAAGTGATGGCTTCTTTTAGCGAGAACTTTCATGTAAGATAGCTGGATATAAATGGCCATCCTTTTAATACTTTGAACAAAGTAATCTATATAAATTACAATGCGGTAGTCAAAACTGTCTATCTATTTATTTGTTTATTTTTCTTTTGATAGGTCACCCTAAGCCTGGGCTGAAGGCAAGTTGTATTCCCAATTTGGATAAAGGCAAGTACAGAACCCAGCCCAGGGTCTGTCATCCTAACTGTGCTTTGAGCTAGATAGTGCCTTGTTGGAGCTATTTGTCTGTGTTGTTGGCTTAGCTGAATTTGAAATTGTGAAATTCTTGTAGGCTTCCGACTTGGTACTGATTTCAAAAAAAAAAAAAATCTGCTTCTGTGTGAACTAAGTTGGCAAAAGCTTTCAAAGGATGGATCATGGCTATTGTCATGATGGTAAAAAATGTGTTGCTAATGATTAATATTTTTTCTTTGTAGTAACTCTGCCCTCTTGATTGGTTTGGATGCAGTTGGTACTACCAACTTGGTAGTGTAATATATGCTAATCTTATTAAGTGGTTGGTTTATATCTAAGCTACGATATTTATTCCTATTGTGAGTCTGTTTGAGTTTCTTTGCACAAGAGAGCTCTAATTATAGAGCATAGAGAGACACACACACAAAACCTCAATTACTTAAATCAATAACCACTTGCCAGCTAATTCCTAAATTGCTATGGTGCTGTTTATCTGATGAAGATTCTGTAAAATTGTGTTTTCCTTTTTTTTTGGACTAAACACAAGCGAAATGCTTTTGAGATTCAAATTTGAAGACACGGGAACTCTGTTTTGGAATTTAGGCTAGCAGACTGATCACTTTTTTCAGTGTTTTCAATTCATTTGAAAACACGGGGTCTCCAATTTGCCATTGCAATAATTATTTACTGCACATCTTTAGTTCTGCACAGGTCTACTTTTGTCAGTCACCATTCTCCTTTGCATTTGTTCACATGATCTTCACCTTCAGCTGGATGCTCTGTCTCTCTTTAAAAAAATGAAGCTTAAAATATGCCGCCCTGAAGCCTCTAGATTAATTATTCCTTTTAGGTGACCGAAGCACAAAACCATCTGATCATGGTGTCCACATGGGCACACAAATAAAAGGGGAGTATTCCTTTTAGGTGACCGAAGCACAAAACCATCTGATCATGGTGTCCACATGGGCACACAAATAAAAGGGGAGTTATTAGCCTCTAGATTAATTATTCCTTTTGCTACACTTTGCTTTAGATTATCCACACCGAAGCATATATAGGCCGGTCAAAGGTCGAGTCTGCTGCTGCTGCTTGCCACGCGTACGTGACACTGATGACTCTTTTCTCTTATTATTGTTTGTGAAATTTCATATGCTGTATTTTTATCGGAATTTTATTGTATTCTGATAACATATTGATATAATTTCAGCATAAACTCAACTGTCCAGATCGTTGAACACAGGGAGGCCTTACGTACTTCCAATGCCTTGGAAATATTGAGCAAGTATGCTTGAAGTGATAATATGCTATTTTGACATTTTATATTCACTTTCAACTTTTGGGTCTTCTTTCTTTCTCACTTCTTGGTGATTGAAGTATCTTGATTTTCATATCTGTCATGCTTGCTAGGTATGATATTGTGGTAGATGCAACGGATAATGCTCCAAGCCGGTACATGATCAGTGATTGTTGTGTGGTGTTGGGGAAGGTATACTGGTTTTCTGTCAGGCCTGTGATTGCTTTTGCTTGGCAAAGACACCAATTCACCAGTTGACTTCTATTGGTTGGCTGCCTTTTTCTGTGAAAATTAAAATGTCCCTAGCAGCGAGGTCTATAGCTTTTCAACGCGTCATCTACCAGAATAAATATTCCTATGATGGTATGCACCTAAGAAATGTAAAAATATTAATGCTCCTTCATAATTGAGCTGAGGTATCATATAAGAGCTCGAACTTCTTCTGGGTTTATTGATTGGACATGTTGATTGAGGTATCAATCTTTTATGCACCTAGCATTTAACTGTAATTGTGATGAGTTGCTTCTTTTGAAAGTGCAGCCTCTTGTATCAGGCGCTGCACTAGGATTGAGGGGCAGGTAAGCTTAGCAGCTACTTCAATAAAGATTTTTACTTGCATTTATTTTTACTCAGAAGGGCCAGAAATATTATTACTCGTGAAGTTAACAGAAACATAAATTACTTGATTACAGCTCACAGTTTATAACTGCAATGGAGGTCCAGAGGCTTAATCAATTCATATGACAATTAAATTGCTGTATTCGTTTTTGTCATTGATATGAATGTCAGCTCTCACGTTCAGACTGAATTATTGACTGTATTCTTATTTTACTCGGTTAGCCGAGACATGTTCAACAAATATCAAGCTCAAAGATGGTGGACAGAGAATTATGACAGGGTCATGGAACTATACAATGTCCAGAGGCTTAATCGCCAAGCCTTTCCACTTCCAACCCGTCCAAGGTCTGAAGATGAGGTAAATCATGAACTTTATCCTCCCTAAAATGATATCAGGGACCATGCTGCTTTATGTACTCCATGGGCTGTAGGGAGTGCAACTCATGCTCAGATCATGGCATATGATGGGGCATTTCCTGTAATCAAATGTATTGAGTTTGTGTTATAAATGAGGGGTGATGATGTTTCCTTGCCCATTATTTTTTAATAGAGCTAAACTCTACTTGCATATATAAAGTTTTCAAATTCTAGCGGCGCCGAATTTTAAATTTGGTTTTGGATTTTTCTGAGAAAACCACAGCTGGAAATGATATCCGAGGATTTGTGGACACCATCGACAGACCTGTTTTTGGAATTCATCAGTTTACCTTGGCCAGAATTTTGATTTCAGGAATTAGAGGCTCCAGGAGCTCTTGATTTTGGGATGGCTTCGAAGCGGATTAACAAGGAGTTGAAGGACCTGCAGAAGGACCCTCCTGTTTCTTGCAGTGCCGGTTTGTATTTTGAAGCTGCTAAGTACGTTTCTTTGATTGATTAAAACGATAAGCTGTTGGTTCGGACTTTCGGAATTCATCAGTTTAACTTTTCTTTGATTGATTAAAATGTGATTTCCGGATGTAATGATTGATTCAAAGCTTAAAGATGGACATGTAAAGAGCGGATTTTGTTATCGATGATGTGAAATTCCTGTAATTAAGGAGGACAAATGGAGAAAAGAGGAGTTCCCATAATTGATATTATATTTGAAAAAAAAAGTCAGGAAAAACCGAAAAACCGAACTGAACCGAACCGAAATTTCGGTTCGGTTCAGTTTGGATTTCGGTTCGGTTTGGTTTTCTGAGAAAACCGAACCGAACCGAACCACTTACACCCCTAATTCCACCAACCGCTGTTGTTTGATAGGGTGACAACAATCTATCCTTTTTTCTGGTTACATATTATCCAAAAGCTGGCAGGATCGCTCGCAAAAAGAAGTAGTGCCACCTGCCATTACCTTCACATGCCTTTTCTTATCCTAGTTGAACGCTACACCTAGTACTTTTGAACTTTGGACATGAAAGGCCTTACCCTGAGTATGTGTTTTATAATTTTTGTGAAGTAGTGAGTAGTTGTAACTTGCATGTTTTCATTGATCATATGGGTTAGTTGTGACATATTAGGATTGTCCAATATTTAGGTTATTGATCAGATATATGCTTTACTTGTAGGTGTGCTTGGACATTGCCATAGTATTGGGACATTTGGCCTACATCATAATCTACAAGTCTGAAGATTTATTATTGTCACCGTATTGAATTCCTCTAAAATCTCTGGCATGGACAAATATGTGCACTATTTCGTGGTTTAAATCAGCACCTAACCTAGCATTTCATCATGTGTCATTTTCTATTGTCTTTATTAGGAAGCAGCCTTCCAGGAGTTGGTGTTGCTCTATGCTGAAGAAGTGGACGAAGCTGATGTTCAAGGTGAATCTGAGTTCAAATGACTGGGAGTATAGATCTATGAGAGAATCCCCGCCTTTGCACAATTGTTCGACTGTTTTTAAGCATCTCCCTTGGGAAGACGGGACGTTGCACATAGGAAAGAACTTATGTGCTGTATTTTTGGGCATCTGGTAGGCTTCTGTTGGAATGGTATTTATCTGTTTTGTTCTCCAATTATAGTCTCAAGCTGATGCTTTTCCAGTTGGCATGATAGCAGTTGTACTTCTTAATTTAGTTGCAACGTCCTTGTGGATTTCTCTGGTTAAGTTTCCTTGAGAGTTTAGGCATCAAAGATGCCATTGGAACATCAAGTGAAACCAGCTGTTTTGGTTGAAGAGGCCAGAGGCCTTGCTGGGGAAGACATGAAGTGTGAAAGATGTGCACGTACGGTATAGGAGAGTAGTGAAGTCTAGTTGCGGTCCGGCAAGGAATGGATTAATATTTGTACGAGGAAAGAAGTTCATGAATCAAAGGCTTGTTGTGTACTACATATCATGCCTTGAGACTCATTATTTGTTTGTTCAATTGCATTAGAATCTTCCTATTTACTGGTATGGGTGTATTGTAACATAACACTGTTGGAATATATATATGCAGTTCCTTCTTTACTTGGATGGCCCTAGTGTGTTGTTGATCTGGTTCCTAAGATACCATAACTTATTGATTTGATTTTGTCCTACCTGTTCATTTTCTTCTCTATGGTTTATCATGTGAAGCCTGTCTTTTGTGAATTATTTTTGGAATTCTAGAGTCTGCATGTCACTTTACAATATGCTCCGGGTGAGATAGTTGTGGAATCTCGACAACCTTAATAGCTTCAGCAGCAATTGGTAGTTCACTCTGCTAAATTAGCAGGCTCTCACCATGCTGCCATCTACATGGAAAAGGGTGAAGTTGTGAAAGTTCAGATCTTAGTTTTCATTGTACATTCTAGGGATAATGCAGGTCTATGCGCATGAGTTGGACCAAATAATTGTTGTAAAGGCCAAAATGTTTTTAAGTGTTTGCTATTACTTGTCGGCAAAGGGCCTACTCCAATGAAGTTAACCGTGACGAAAACATTACCATATGTGAGTGATGAAGTTGCTTCTGGACCCAGTGTTGTCGGAATATGTGGCTTGACCTGAGGATTTTTTATTTGTTTTCTGTGGTAACATTTATGGCTATGCTGCACGGCAAATGTTGCTAGCAAGAATCTCGTAGTATGGATGTTAGCATCAAATCCATAATCATTTGCTGTTCTTGATCCACTTAAGAATAGGAAAAAGAAAGTATTGGTTGATGGAAGATTTCACACCAATGAGGTATAATTTGCGCTCTTAGTGACCATAATCATTTGCTGTTCTTGATCCAACTTTCACTCTGTATTCTTGCTATCCAAAATGAATGAAGGTTGCTCTTTTTTTCTCCTTTATCTAATGCCCAATTGATACATCTTGTCAAAATTATCACTTCAACTTAACGCGGTATTTTATTAATATTTGGCAAGTTGAATTAACTCTTTATCCATGTGGGGGTTTTGCCATCGAGGTTAATACTTGTCATCATAATATTTGGCAAGTTGAATTAAAACACCTGGGTTTTAGTTCAGCTTTGCAAAAACTGATCCTACCCTTAATATCCACGGTTTTTGCTAATTTTATACTAGATCGCGTGGTTTGAATTTATTGAAGCTTTCTTCACGAAAGTCATGCGTATTGTTTTATTCTATAACATATTTCAATTTTGAATTTTTCGGCTTTCATATGACAAAATAATTTTTGAAAAACACGCACGGTTTCAATTCAGTTTTTCAACCACTTTTTTCTCTAATTTTGTACTGAATTGTGTGGTCCGAATTTATTGAAACTTTCTTCACGAAAGTCCTGCATATTAATTTGCTCTATAGCAAATTTTAAAGTGGGATTTTTCCACTTTCATATGACAAAATTATATATGAAAAACACTTGGATTTTAATTCAATTTTTAACCATGGTTTTTGCTAATCTTATACTAAATCGTGTGGTCCAAATCTATTGAAAGTTTCTTCACAAAAGTCATGCATATTATTTTGTTCTATAGCATATTTTAATTCGGGATTTTTCCACTTCCATACGATAAAATTATATTTGAAAAACACTCGGATTTTAATTCAGTTTTTAAACACTTTTTTGGCTAATTTTATACTGAATTGTGTGGTCCGAATTTATTGAAGCTTTCTTCACGAAAGTCGTACGTATTGTTTTGTTCTATAACATATTTCAATTTTGGATTTTTCAGCTTTCATATCACAAAATAATATTTCAAAAACACTCAGATTTTAATTCCGTTTTTCAAAAGTTGATCTTGACCATAATACCCACGGTTTTTGCTAATTTCATACTAAATTGCGTGGTCCGAATTTCTTAAGGCTTTCTTCACGAAAGCCATGCGTATAGTTTTTTTCTATAACATATTTCAATGTTGGATTTTTCGGCTTTTATATGACAAAATAATTTTTTAAAAACACTCATCATAAAAATTCAGCTTTCTTCACGTGCATTCCTTTAGAGTTTCATAATGCTAATTTCATACTAAATTGTGTGGTCTGAATTTCTTAAAGCTTTCTTCACGAAAGTCGTGCGTATCGTTTGTTTCTATAACATATTTCAATTTTGGATTTTTCGGCTTTCATATCACAAAATAATTTTTGAAAAACACTTAAATTTTAATTCCGTTTTTTTCATATGCATTCCTTTAGAGTTTCATAAGTAGGAACCGCTAAAAATGAAAGGGCTTTTTTTTGCCCTCTCTTACCTCCCGCGCACTCTCTCTCCTCTTCGCTGGTTGGCTTGCAGAAAGGACAGGGCAATAAATGCTGGTAAACTCCCGCCTAAAATCTCTCTCTCCTCGCTTCAATCTTCGGAAGGCATTTTCTCTTTCTCAGAAGAACGACGCTTTGCCTTGTTTCCTTCTCTGCCAAGAACCCAACCCAGATGCTCCGCTCCTTTCTCCACACGTCCTACCCCTCCGCCTCCACCCCCGCCTCACCCTCTCCACCTCCCCAAAACCTTGCCCGTCATCCGCCCGGCACATCGCCTCCTCGAGAGCCCCGCCACTCGCGGTTGAGTCCCGAGCCTCCTCTCCTCCCCCGGTTGCAGCTGTGTCCCAAGCCCCTTCCGCCTCCACCTCCGACTTTTTCCAACGTGGAGACCAATTGCATCCCTCCACCGAACTCGCCATCACACCTCGCCCCATCCTATTGCATCCCAACCCCCCTCCGCATTGCCGTTCGCAGCTGGGTCCCGAGCCCCTCTGCCTCCGCATCCGTCTATTTCCAACACGGACATCGATTGTGTCCCTCCAACGACCTAGCAGTCCGATTGCGTCCTTCCGACTAAGTCGCCGTCACACCTCGCCCCATCCACGATTCTCTCAATCATCTCTCCCAAGAGCCCGCCTCATGTCCTCATCTTCTCAGAGCTTTAAAAGGTTGGTCTCTCTCTCTGAAACCTCATCAAATTTGAGGGACAATCGCTCTATTCTGCTGAAAGATTTTATTTTGATGGATTGAAACGATAGCGGTAGCGAATTTTCCTTCGCGTCGTCGGGATTCCTTTCCTTGAGAAAGAAATCAAAGTAATGCCTCATGAGACTGTCAATCTTTAGTAAGAGATACTCCTATTTGGCCAACAAGTATTGCCAAATGCATGGTTCGTGCAACAATGACCTTACAAGATGTTCTTCCAACAATTATTGAATGCTGATCAGCACTTTTGGAATATAAATATGGTAGGTTGCTCCTCCTGGTTTGTCATGCTTGAATTGTGATTGGTGTTATTATGTCCATGTAAGCATTCCTTGCTTATTATTGATCTTCTAAGCATTGCAAGGTACATTTTTTCTTGAATATGTCAGGTAATTTCATAAATTTTTGTCTCTCTGCTTCATAATCCAATCTTTGGATGCGACCGGATGAGCCCTTTACGATGGACTCCTCCTTTCAGAGTTCAGCTAGAATACATGTGAATAAATGAATTTGAGAGTAGCCATTTGAGCCCTTTTAGGAAATGTCTAAAATGTTTTGTAGTTTCTAATCTTACTTTGGTTTCTATATATACCTGATGATGCCTAGTCTAGGCAACGATTACCTTACAAGGCACCTTATATTTCTTTCTAGTTGGTATTGGCTATTCTGACGCATTTTGAATAAAAGGATCTTGTTTTATTTTGTTGCCTGTGCAGTAGCTTCCATGTAAGCGAATAACTTGTGTCTATAAATGTGCAGAACACTTTTAAGTAGAAAACAGGTAGACGAGTTGTAATTACAGTCTATAATTGCATTGCCGGATGAAAGTGAGCTCTTGACTCTTGACCATCAAGAAAAGATGGATAAAAGGATCCACATTGAACTTCATTTAGGTGATGCCTTCCCATTGTCCTGTCCTAGCCAGAAGATAATGGATATAAGATCTTTAAGCTTTGCATCCAACTAGCTGAATGCATATAATTATATATATGTACTTTATGGCATGCGTGTGTGTAAGTATACCTGTTCTATCTTTTATTCATATATGTAATTCCGTGATATCTTCCATATTTGACAATGTCTTCATATGTGTAAAAATCCAACATGTTCAGCCATTATTTACTTGCACTGGAATTTTGTAGAGATATGGAAACACATAAGTTGTGGACTAAGTCTTCTGTTGAACCATTTTGTCTTCAAATTCTCAGTATAAGAATTACTACTAGCTGCTTTTAGAGTAAACTTAGAGTACTTTTGTTCACCTTTTCTCTTCTCTGCAGTTCTTTCTAGGAATCCTATAGAAGAAATTGGCAAGTCCTTGATTTCTTGTATTTTATCTCTCTTTGGTAAAATTTTCGTTATGCTCATTGTTTTAGTACTCTATTTTTGAAGTATCTGCTTTTGCAGGGTATGGGTTTCATGCCAAAAAAAGATGGTTTTTTCAGAATTCAACCTTAGATGATGATGAAGAATATGGGTTTGTGCAGTAAATCTATACTATAGTCACTTCCTTGGGGAGGACACATGGGGAGGACACATGTGAAAGTGAAAGATTCCAACCTTCAGCTTTTGTAATTACTAATTGGCTGGGGTAAAACAATTCTTCATGTATACAATATTTATTCATTGACTTAACTGTTGTAGTGCGTGAAGGCATGCTCAGCTCTAGAAATGAATAAAAAGTTGCTATTTTTTGTCTCTTTCGTGTAGTATCTTTATTTGGTGTACAATGGACGTCTTGTCTAAATTATCACTTGATGAATTCGAGAATATTCGATCCATTTATGTCATTTTTGTTTTGGGCGATTTGAACCTAAAATTTAGGAGCATCCCGAAATGTTTGTTTCTTTAAGTTGCTTTGTCGCGTGCCTTATCTCGGTGGGAATAAGTGGTGGATTAGGTGAGGTAATTACTTTAAATCCAAATTATTTTTTGATGATTTTGGCTATTATTGTTGTTGATGCATAAGTTTTGGATGAGAAAACATCGAGGCTTTTGTGTTTACCTTTGTTGTTGGAGTGCACTTAACATGTTCGACAATCTAGTTCTTATGTTGCCTTGTTCTCGGTAAGGCCAAGTAGTGCTCCTATTGTTAACAATCTCAATTGATAATTGTTGCTTTTATAATTATTTTATTTTCAATTTTAGTTATTATTTGTTAATGGGTAATTGTTGTTTATATTATCAGAATATGTTGGCCAAAAGGTTTTTTGATGGTGGGAGTGATTATGAGGCTATAACTATGAAAAACCCAATATCGATAGACACCAAAGCTCGTGTTTGAGATTCACTTCCAGCAAAAGTCGCCCTATTCTCTGGTGAAATGGGTATGGCTTCATCTTTTTTGAATTAAATTTATATTTACTTCATTTTTCTTCTTTAATTAATTAGATATTTTCCTCAAATTGTAGGGACTTCAAAGGACAATATCACCATGCACAATGTTAATGAAGAATTTCAATTTAGAATTGGCATGGTGTTTGCTGATGAGAATGAAGCCTATAATACATACAATGCATATGCAATTTGCAAAGGATTTGGAGTGCGAAAAGGACAAAAAGCAAACAACAGTAAAAGAGTATTGTGAAGATGCATATTTGTCTGTAATTGTGAAGGACACTCTCCACCAATCCCACATCATGAACAAAGAGATGTTTATAGGACAGTGAAGAGAACTGGATGTCAAGCTTGCATCAAATTTAAAATCGAAGATGGAATTTGGAAAGTTACTAAGTTTGAAGATGTCCATAATCATCTTTTCATTCATGATAAGAAAAAACACTTTATATGGTCGTATCGACACATCACGGATACCGCAAAGGTATTTTGACTTCTATGACCGGGGCCGGTATAAGGGCTACAAAGGCATATTCCTATCTATGTGATGAAGCGGGTGGGTCAAATAACATTGGCTTCACATTACGTGATTGTCAAAATTTCCTACAAACAAAAAGAAGGAATCTGATTTATGCAGGTGATTGTCAAGGTCTCATCAACCATTTTAATTACTTACAATCAAATGGAAACAATTTTTCTCATACATTTCAATTGGATGAGGAACAGAGACTAACAAATGTTTTTTGGTCCGACGGTGTATCCAAGTTGAACTATGAGAGTTTTGGAGATGTGGTAGTATTTGATACTACTTACCGTACAAATAAATACAATATGATATGTGCCCCTTTTGTTGGTTTAAATCATCATTGGAAAAATGTCATGTTTGGTTGTGCATTTCTGATGGATGAAACTATTGGTTCTTTTGTTTGGGCATTTCGATCCTTTTTGGAGGTAATGGGTAATAAGGCACCCAAGACTATTTTCACTGATCAAGATCATGCTATGGCAAATGCCATTAGGACTGTTTTTCCGAATTCTGATCATCGTTTATGTATATGGCATATTGGAAAAAATGCTACGCATCATATTTCACATCTTCTTGGAAAGCCAAGTTTTCGCGATAAATATTGGCACAAGGTTTTATATCATTGTGAATCTGAAATTGAAATGGAGAGTACTTGGAAAGCCATGTGTGAGGAGTGGAATTTGGGTGACAACAAGTGGTTGGACAATATGTATCGCTTGCGTCATAAATGGTGTCCTGCATTTGGCCGTGATTTTTTTTCTGCAGGAATTAGATCTACACAGAGAGGTGAGAGCACAAATAGTGTATTTCAAGAAATGGCATGTAAGTCCATGACTTTGTCTGAATTTGTTATTCATTATGAGAAGCAACTTGAAAAAATGCGCAACACTGAAATTGCTGATGATTTTGAGTGTGCTCGAGGAAAGCCATATATTATGGTGGAAAATAGCGGAATTTTGCAACATGCTGCAGAAGTATATACTCATGTCATTTATAGGAATTTTCAAGCTGAGTTCTTACATGTTTTATCTCGAGCATGTACTTCGATCGAAACCGATGGGCCATTGCACACTTATATCGTCGGAACTGGAAATAGTGAACGGGAGCATATTGTGCATTTTTGTCCGAGTGATTCTACCATTTCATGTAGCTGCAAGTTATTTGAAATGCAAGGATGGTTATGTAGGCATGCCTTATGCGTATTGACAAATGTTGCAAAAGTCACAAACATTCCATCAAAATATATTTTGAAAAGGTGGACAAAAGTTGCAAAACAAGGGACTTATTGTGAAGATGTTGCACAAAGCTCGCATCATGCAGTTAATTCAAAGACATTGCGTTTGAAGAGGTTGATGCAGTTAGCTTTCAATGTTATGAACGATGTGCCAATCATGATGTTACGAGAGGAGCTTGCAACTACAACCTTATTGCGTCTTCGTTCGAAGTCACAAAGAAAATGAATTCTCTAATAGGTAAAGATCATGTTGATTTCTTGGTGGAAGGTAATGAATCTGAATATGCAGAAAATCGTGGAATTCGAGTACTTGATCCCCTTCAGAGAAGGCCAAAAGGTGTAGCAAATACTCGGATCAAGGGCGCCATAGAGAAGAGAAAGAGAAAAGCGTCTTCATGTGTAGAAGGCACCTTGCACAAGGCAAAATGCTTGTTTAATGTGACCAAATGATTTCATCGATTATCTTAGCTTATTTTTGTATGAAGCAATTCTAATACTCTCTCTCTTTTTGCAGGATTGACCTCAATAATAATTTGTAGTCATTAGCATTGATCTTTTTCAAGGTACAAGCAGCATCTAAATTACACAAATATATCTCAATTTCTCCTCAGTTCGCTATGTGAAGTAAATCAAGTAGAATCTATAGAGGAACTTTGTTACAACTAAAATCATTCTATATAATGTTGAGATTTTGAACAAGGGCTTTTGCTAGTTTAGAAATACCGATTTTCTTGGACTTTGTTAGACTATGATCATAGGAATGGTGTGACCTCTGTGACAAGGCAATTCAAGTTATCTACCTAGTCCCGAATGGCCGTTTTTATTTTATTTTGCCTAGGTTTCTATGTTGTGATGCTTTCGTGGTTTAAATTACTTTTTTTTCACTTTGGTTGTGCTAATGAACATGTTTGACTTGTTCAAGATTAACTTCGACATTTTGGAGCATGATTTTAACTTAAAGATGATAAGTTGAATAATGACAAGAAATATTTGCAATATGTTGCGGGTTGAGGACATTTTGTACAACCGACTGTCATGAGAAGCGGAGTTACCATCAACAAGTAAATAGAGAAAAGATCTGCATAATCAAAGAAAGTTGGAGGAGGGCGCACAGCAAAATGAGCATGATGAAGGATGGCTTTTGACTTTGAAATGATGAGACATGTTCTTCTGAAAGTATAGCTAGTTAACTAACTTTAGTCAGTGCAGCTTTTGGGTTTTTTTGGCTATGAGCATGCACTTGTACATAGGGGTAGGATCAATGTGCAGCTCGTGATTTTTTTTTTTTGCTATGAGCATGCACTTGGACATAGGGTAGGATCGATACGTAGATCCGGAGTTTTTTTGCTATGAGCAAGCACTCTACACAGGGTAGGATCGAAGTGCAGCTTCTGGGTCTTTTTGCTATGAATGTGCACTTCTACATAGGGTAGGATCAATTTGAATTAGCTTTTGGGGGACTTGTACAATTCACTGCTCTTGCTAGAATAAACGATGCCATATTTTGATGTTGAATTGTTGATCAATGCAACAATCTTCTTTTGGGTGTAAGCAATTTTTTTGGGGGAGGGGGGATTACAGCATGTGACGTCCCACTACGTCACCTCTAACGCAATTATTAGAAAATTTTCACTTTTTAAGCATGTAGAAGCGTAAATGGTTGAAGAAACCCAAGACAAATAACATATAAAGGAATGCACGTGAAGATAAAAATAAAACATGGGTTTTTTTTTTTTAAATATAAAGGAATGAAAGTGAAAAATTCAAAATTAAAAAATGTTTTTCAAAAATTATTTTGTCATATAAAACGAAATTGAAATATGTTATAGAACAAAATATTACGCACGACTTTTTTTTTAAGAAATTCGGAATATAATTTTGTCATGAAATGCAAAAACAGTGGGTATTAAAAATCAAAATTGAAAAAATAAAATCTGAGTGTTTTTCAAAAACTATTTTGTCATATGAAAGCCGAAAAATCCGAAATTGAAATATGTTATAGAACAAAATATTACGCACGACTTTCGTGAAGAAAGCTTTAAGAAATTCGGACCACACAATTTAGTATGAAATTAGCAAAAACAGTGGGTATTAAGGTGAAGATCAACTTTTGAAAAACGGAATTAAAATCTGAGTGTTTTTCAAAAATTATTTTGTCATATGAAAGCCGAAAAATCCGAAATTGAAATATGTTATAGAACAAAATATTACGCACGACTTTCGTGAAGAAAGCTTTAAGAAATTCGGACCACACAATTTAGTATGAAATTAGCAAAAACAGTGGGTATTAAGGTGAAGATCAACTTTTGAAAAACGGAATTAAAATCTGAGTGTTTTTCAAAAATTATTTTGTCATATGAAAGCCGAAAAATCCGAAATTGAAATATGTTACAGAACAAAATATTACGCACGACTTTCGTGAAGAAAGCTTTAAGAAATTTGAACCACACAATTTAGTATGAAATTAGCAAAAACAATGGGTATTAAGGTGAAGATCAACTTTTGAAAAACGGAATTAAAATCTGAGTGTTTTTCAAAAATTATTTTGTCATATGAAAGCCGAAAAATCCAAAATTGAAATATGTTATAGAATAAAACAATACGCATGACTTTCGAGAAGAAAGCTTCAATAAATTCAAACCACACGATTTAGTATAAAATTAGCAAAAACCGTGGATATTAAGGGTAGGATCAGTTTTTGCAAAGCTGAACTAAAACTCAGGTGTTTTAATTCAACTTGCCAAATATTACGATGACAATTATTAACCTCGATGGCAAAACCCCCACGTGGATAAAGAGTTAATTCAACTTGCCAAATATTAATAAAATACCGCGTTAAGTTGAAGTGATAATTTTGACAAGATATATCCATTGGACATTAGATAAAGGAGAAAAAAAAGAAAAACCTTCATTCATTTTGGATAGCAAGAATACAGAGTGAAAGTTGGATCAAGAACAGCAAATGATTATGGTCACTAAGAGCGCAAATTATACCTCATTGGTGTGAAATCTTCCATCAACCAGTACTTTCTTTTTTCCTATTCTTAAGTGAATCAAGAACAGCAAATGATTATGGATTTGATGCTAACATCCATACTACTGAGATTCTTGTTGGCAACATTTGCTGTCCAGCATAGCCATAAATGTTACCACAGAACACAAATAATAAATCCTCAGGTCAAGCCACGATTCGACAACACCGGGTCCGGAAGCAACTTCATCACTCACATATGGTATTGTTTTTGTCACAGTTAACTTCATTGGAGTAGGCCCTTTGCCGGCAAGTAATAGCAAACACTTAAAACATTATAGCCTTTACAACAATTATTTGATCTGACTCATGTGCACAGACCTACATTATCCCTAGAATGTACAATGAAAACTAAGATCTGAACTTTCACAACTTCACCCTTTTCCATGTAGATGGCAGCATGGTGAGAGCCTACCAATTTAGCAAAGTGAACTACCAATTGCCGCTGAAGCTATTAAGGTTGTCGAGATTCCACAACCATCTCACCCGGAGCATATTGTAAAGTCACATGCAGACTCTAGAATTCCAAAAAAAATTCACAAAAGAAAGGCTTCACATGATAAACCACAGAGAAGAAAATGAACAGGATAGGACAAAATCAAATCAGTAAGTTATGGTATAGAGTAATTTATTCATATGTTAGGAACCAGATCAACAACACACTAGGGCCATCCAAGTAAAGAAGGAAAGGCATATATTTTCCAACAGTGTTACGTTACAGTACACCCATACCAGTAAATTGGAAGATTCTAATGCAATTGAACAAACAAATAATGAGTCTCAAGGCATGATATGTAGTACACAAGCCTTTGATTCATGAACTCCTATTCCTCGTACAAATATTCATCCATTCCTTGCCAGACCGCAACTAGACTTAGTGCTCTCCTACACCATACGTGCACATCTTTCACACTTCATGTCTTCCCGGCAAGGCCTCGGCCTCTTCAACAAAAACAGCTGGTTTCACTTGATGTTCCAATGGCATCTTTGATGCCTAAACTCTCAAGGAAACTTAACCAGAGAAATCCACAAGGACGTTGCAACTAAATTAAGAAGTACAACTGCTATCATGCTTAGTAGAAAAGCATCAGCTTGAGACTATAATTGGAGAACAAAACGGATAAATACCATTCCAACAGAAGACAACCAGATGCCCAAAAATACAGCGCATAAGTTCTTTCCTATTTGCAACGTCCTGTCTTCCCAAGGGAGATGCTTAAAAACAGTCGAACAATTGTGCAAAGGCAGGGATTCTCTCATAGATCTATACTCCCAGTCATTTGAACTCGATTCACCTTGAACATCAGCTTCGTCCACTTCTTCAGCATAAAGCAACACCAACTCCTGGAAGGCTGCTTCCTAACAAAGACAATAGAAAATGACACATGATGAAAAGCTAGGTTAGGTGCTGATTTAAACCACGAAATAGTGCACATATTTGTCCATGCTAGCGATTTTAGAGGAACTCTTTTTTGTTGAGGGGGAAGAAATCCACTAAGTAGAAGAACAGAGTCTGGCTTTTTGCACAATTTGCCAATAAAACCAAAGGAAGTTAGCAGCTGAACTTGCATTGAAAAATAGGGAGGAGTAAAAGTTACCAAAAAGTACATAGTGTGGTTTGGTTTGGCACACCATATTAATGCAGTTTGTGTGGTTCGGTCCCAACTGAATGAAAAAGGGCCGTGCTCACCTCCACTATAAACAGTGCAATGTGCATCAACCGACAACTTAAACAAATAGATCAATGAAGGTATAAAACGTTAAAGAGCAGCACATTCCATGAATTTTACCACCTTTCCGCACACGTAGCAACGTCACTATCACAACTTCAGATAGAGATTGAGAGATAGAATAAGGATGCTCTCCTTTTTGGTGAGAAGTCACATTATAAATTTTACCCATTCAACAATTTGCAATGTCATTTTGGACCAATGAAGAGTTAAAAGTCAATCAAGTCTGCCTCGAGAAAAAATGACCATAATTGAGACTGAAAATGTCATGACATTTGCAATGTTTTTAAAGTTCATATCCACTAGATTCATTAATAGAGTGGCAAATAGTGGCAACTCTCAAGGATGTAAATATTTACAATAAGCAAAGACGATCCAAATCAAAGAAGCTGAAACTTACTATCGATCTCTACCTCAAAGAGGATGTAATTTTCAGTCAATATGCTTGAGTGAGAAATTTACGTATCTCCAACAAAAATAGTTTCCTCTTCACACAATTGATTCTCATTAAAATTAAAACCAACAATATGCATAAACGACAGTTTCCATCGAAAATTAGTTCCACAATTACAGTCCTTAAATAAGAGGCACTCATATTTATTTTAAAATAGTATGGTCCTATCCTTGACATGTGCTGTGGTGACATTAAAAGGATCCCACATATTACCAGCTTAACTCGAGAGAAATTAAACTGCCTACCTGAACTCGAGGGATTAATCTGGTTAAAGTTTTAATGGCAGCACGTCATTTATCTGCGGGATAGTTTCCATCGAAAGTTAATTGCACAATTTTAGTCATTAAATAAGAGGCACTCGTATTTATTTTACATTAGTATTGTCCTATCCTTGACAACTGCTGTGGTGGCATTAAAAGGATCCCACATATTACCAACTTAACTCATGAGAAATTAAACTGCCTACCTGAACTCGAGGGATTAATCTGGTTAAAGTTTTAATGGCAGCATGTCGTTTGTCTATTGGAGCATCTTCTTTAAACAATTGAATGAGTGCTGGAAGAAGGAGATGCATGTGCTCATCCAAGGTCCCTGCATTTGTTTAAGAGTAAAGAGTGTGTCCCTCTCTATGGGTGATAATGCTTCAATATATCAAAATAGCAAAAAGATCTTCACTCAAAGAGTCAAATAAGAGGATACTTGCTTAGTACTTATAACTAAATGCAAGAACAGTCCTACTACCCCAAAGTTCCAAATGAGAAAGAACTTCAATTTCAAATCATAACTATACAATTTAATACAAATTCAAGTACTAACTCATTAGTTCTAGAACCACTGATCTCTTCAAGACCACTCCCTCTTCATCATGCAAGCATTCGAATATTCCTCCATCCATCCTTCCTTCTCTCAACATTAATGTACAAGATAGACTAATTCTATAGCAGATTGAGAAAATAGAACAGATAAAATGGGACAATAGATTACACTGCAAACTGCTTTAATCCAACAAGATTCTCATCATTTTACTCAAACTCAACATCAGAAGAGTATAAGAGTACGAACCACCAAAGACTTCAAGGGTATGAAGGATATCAAGAACATATGTGTAGTCATTGCACCGTTCTGCATCGTTGAGGACTTGAATACAACATGGAAGTATATCGGGAAGATATGTTCTGAATTCATTATTGAGAGCCAGGCACAACTATTCGACCAGATGCAGAACCTAAGAATATTTTGGCCGAAAATCAGTCCACACATTCGGCATGTTGCCAGACTATGTAAACATATGAATATACATACATACGTACATATAATTATATTATATTATATCACATATATGTATATATATATATATATATGTGAGAGAGAGAGAGAGAGAGAGAGAGAGAGAGAGAGAGAGAGAGAGAGAGAAGCTCACTGGATAGCCAAGTGGAGGACGAGTAACAGTCGGCAAGCTCAGAGATGACCACAGTTCAGAGATTAACGAAAGCAATTCTTGCCGATATTTGCGAATGTGCTGCGTAAGCCACATAATCTTCCCCATTAAAACCTTCATAGGAGCCCAATACAATGATGCCATGAAAGCTTTCACATAAAACACACCTGCCGGACAATGGATACGAGAGTTCCAAGCTTCCATGTTATGAAGTCCTTCAGTGTATCATCACATATATGGACAAAGTGAGAGATCAGGTAAAACCTGCAGTCAAAAATGACACTCAACAAGAACTGTGAAAAGTATAGCCAAATTCACCTTTCCCTCCTCATTCCCCCTCCCCCTTCTTTCTGATGACTTACCTTTGGCAAGTATGGAACACAACCAAGACCCATCGACTGATCTTGCAAGAAAAGAAGTAGATTAAGTTTCAGAAAGACCCCAAAAAAACAAAAAAAAAGTTTCACAGAGAGAGAGATTATACACGCACAACAATTGACGATTAATGAAAATTCCAAATAAACCACATACCTTAAAAATGAACATAAGTGAGCCAACCACTTTATGGTGGTGACTAGCGAGGGAGGGGTCCCTAAGAATCTGCATCAGAGAATTTATAGCCACCTGGATTCATTTACAAACAGAGATAAACATACATGAAAACATACATGAACTTTGCATTGTTAACAAAGATCAGTGAAATCTCTTGTCCCCATATGTAAAGAGTCTGATACTCAGCACAACAGAGTGACTTTTCTGAGGTCAATATCCTACTGTAGAATAATAATCCTCTTATGTAGCGAAGGATGGCCAAAGATCCATGGGTACTTCATCCACGGTCTGAATGTGCTGGCCTGAATCAACAGCAGCACAAGCAACTTCTCCATGTGAACCAGGCAACATGAGCTGATTTCGTTTATGCATGTGGGGATCCAAAGCACCCATAATCCCAAGAACCTAATAAAAGCACAGGAGAAATTTCAATCGCATTATTACTTAAACATCACAGTAAATAAGTAGGCATACAAGAAGTTTCAACTCATATACCTTAAGAACTGCACGCCTGGTAGACCATGCTAACTCACCATTGAGAAATTTCAAGAGTAAGCCAAGTAATGGAGGATACTCATTGTAAGGAGTTATCACATACCTGCAAAGATCAAATATCAAACATTCTGAAGGTTTTCCACGCATTACAGTTAATCTCAGAAAACACAAACTCATTTTCTTTGATAGTATCCATTAAATCCACATATGGAAAGAATTGAACAAGAGAAGAGACACACCATTGAAGCATGATCCAAGGTGACATAACAAAGTGAACAAAGGACCCCACAGTGGCACGAAATTTTAGCAAAATAGATTATTCAACTATATCTTCCTTAACATTCCCAAATGCAAATTGCAAAGTACTTATTGCCATGTTTACCATGGGATGGAATAATCTTTAGATAAATTGACATGGAGCAACTTTTTACAGCTCCATGAATGCATAAATACATATATATCCAAGTAATCAGGGAAAGCACAACAATAATTTATTTCAATTTCTAGAATACATTTTCAAGCCTAATCCCATGGATTGTTCAAAATATAGAATTCATAATTTGAACTATGTGAGACGGAAAATACTGAACGCTTTGACTTCAAGTGTGAAGCATACTGTGAAGCATACTATTCACCAAGATTTAGTCACAATTCTTAAATTTGCTACAACTTGTGGAAAACTTCCAATCAAGTGTAACATTTGGACACTATGATTCTCCCATAACCATGCTAACCATTGAAGAAAGACTTGACCATCCTTCTCTTTCATCTTATTTTTATCTGTTGGAGTTCTACAAAATGAAAAATTTGCAATTCAACAACATCACATAAATAGGATCTGGATTATAAAATTACCTTCATCATCACCCTATTTTATTTAAAGAAAATATGAACATATATTCCTATTTCACCAAAAAGTGTAGCTCAAAAAAAAAAAAATAACAATACTTTTGAGATTTCCGCTTTATTCAGAGCTAAATGGAAATATTAAGATGGAGATAAAGTTCATATTTCTCCTAAACCAAACAAGAACCTTGGATGGTGTACAGATTCAGCATACATCAAAGTACAAAATAGTATCACATTATTTCACAATTTCCTGAAATAAATAAAAAAGCTATATTTGGGAGAGAGGTTTCTCTATAAGCCATTTTACAACCTGTGATGATTCACATTCAAAACATCGACTAATTTTCCTTATAAACAAAGAGAACTTAATTGATACAGCACCAAGGCGGTGCTAACACAAAGACAAGGAATAAAGGCACTTATGGCCAATGAACCTTTGCAAAATGTTCAATTAAATCCCTGAAAATTTTTTTTAATCAAGTCCCTACACTACTAACTTTCTTGGTTTTTGGTGGTCCTTTAAAGAAAATATCAATAAAAATGCTAATAAGGATTGCTGCGTAGGATTGACTGGACCAGTCAGCTTGAGTGGCATTTAAAACCAGGAAGAAAAGAGGAAAAAAATGAATGTTAAATTGTGTTATAAATTTTTTAACAGCATGGAGTGTCAAAAGAAAACAGAATCAAAATGCATCCATCATATCTTTTTTTAAGAAAATCACATAAAGAATTTTAAGCCATAAACTGCCAGCATAGCTTTTTCTTTACACAAGCACTCTTGAGATCATGATATGTGTACTCATAGGTTATCATGGTAGTGGAAACATGTCTTGATCTCAACAAAGTTTGTACAGCGGCGATGATTCTTAAGCAAATACTTAAAGAAATTGCATAACATAAGAAAAATACAACATACCCAGTGCTCTGTACAACCTGACCCAGAGTGGACACTGCCACTTCTCTTTTTGTGACCACAGCTCCATCCAATAGAGCCTCCACAATTAAAGGCATTAGATCTGGGATATATTGTCGCATTGCAAAACCACCCTGAACAAACACCATGACCAAGATTTTAATGTTTTGAAGAAAACAGAACATTTGCTAGTAGTGCCAGTGTTACACTACAAATAAAGTCTAAATGCATAAAAGAGCATGAGAGGTCACTCATGGCACCATAACATAAAGAACTTAGAAACACAGGGCTCATAAAATAAGACATCCTTGAGGTTTTCAAATGATAGAGATGCAACTACACAACCATTAAAGCTTGTTAAAGGTCGAGCAATGGAGATTTCCTACTTAATTGGATTCTAGTCCTGAAATTCAATTGTTTGTCCAACCAAAATTGTTGGGACACAACCAAGTCTTTCAATATCTCTTCCCCCTATGAGACACTGTATATGGAAGCTTATCTGCAAACCATGTAGTTAAAAGGGACATCAGCAGACTCAGTAGAGAATGCAAATAATCACATTGGAAACCTAGGAAATGCACCTCTATAATGTATCATCATATTTCCATCCATGAGAAAACAACTGACCTTATTGTTGAAGTCAACATTAACCAAGGAATAGAAATCTCTTTTAAAAGAGGGAGAGCAAGTGGATGAGACATTGCTCCTAACTAAACCAAAAGAGGAAACCTCAACCGCCTCTCAGAAAGAATTCATGCACTCAAGACCACAATATTTCCATCTTCATATCTTGTGAATTAAAAGGAACCCAAAGAAGTGGCAGAGTAAAGTAGTGACTCTAGATGGAACCAAGCCAATGACAGGCTTGCATATGGGCCCAAAATTATCATAGTTGGTCATAAATGATCCTCGGTCTAACATTCCATTATCATAAACCCAACAGATGGTCTAAACTTCAAGCAGAATCAAGTTCACCAGGACTTACTGAGGGATTTCAATCCTTCTTGATAACAATTTAAGATCAGTACAGCCTTATCAATGTTGACAATTCAATTTCCATCTATGCTGAATGAATTTGTTTTGTGCTAAAATTTGAGACTCATAAATATAAATTTAAAATTCTATATTTAGAAATGATAAATTAGTTTGACATTGAAAGTTGAGATTCATAGATAACTTAAAATTTATGTTATCTTTTTAAGAGTATATGAGAATTTCCACACGGTATCAGAACAGTTAAAATAATATTTAACTCACCACTCTAGCAAAATCCCCCACAGTTACAAGAACTCCGCTTACAATGCCAGTATTAGCATTGCCTATGGAGCCATCCTCAAGCCTTGCAACAAGCGCCTGAAATTTGGAATTCACTCAATAAATACAGAAATAAACACTTGAATATGGCTACAATCATCAAATTATCAGTGAGACCTTGTGAATTGGAGCCACGTATGGGAGTATCAGTCGTTCACAATTTCGTATTAAGCAACCAAGTAACTTCGCTCTTTCTTCCCTGCATTTGCTATCTGCACTGCTCACAGAGAAAGGGCATCTTAGCAAATAGCTTGCGTTAAAAGCACACGAATTCTATTTCCAGCATCAGTGAAAGAAGACTGTCAAGAAAAGTGTAGTTCAAACAACCAACAGATTAGTGCTGCATCTTTTCGTGTTGCTCCATCTTCATCGTCCAAGTATGCAACAACAGATTCCTTGACAAATTCTAGAAGCTCGTGACCCTAAAGATAATAGTGTCAGCATCAAGCCATGATAGATATAATATGTATGCTTCAAATGAAACAGTCACCATTTGGCACCTTAAAATTGAAACGGGCAAGAGTTTGTAGAGCAAGTTGCACAAGAGCTGAACCACTGAACTCGGAGAGTTGCTGTGAAGTATTCATCATGCTCCCTTGAACCATGGCTACAGCCGGCCTTGCCTGGGTAGGAAGTGACTTGGAAAGAACATTTGCAATGCAGCTGAGCAACCGAACTTGTATTGTAGGTTGCAATTATGGAATGCTGAAATAAAATTGAACAGAAAGTAAATTGTTCCTATTTTATCACCACAATAACCCAGGACAAGAGATACACCACCATATTGTACCTAATTGTTATTTTCTCAAAAGCCTCTACAAGTGTTGGAGAAAGACCAGCTGAAAACATAACATCCAACAGTCCACGAACGTGAGATTCCATCTTCGGCCCCATGGCTTTGGCAATGTTCCCAACGCATGCCAAAGCCTTGCCAAAGCCTCAAGTGAAGGCCTACCTCTACGTGGAGCAATCTACGAATCAGAAAACACCAGATATTAAGATGTTTTCACCAACATGTATAGAGCACTCCCTCACTATGCACAAGTTGGTCGAACCAACAAAAATGGAACACATGCTAAAATATCTTTTTAGCTGAAGAATAACTATGCTAACATATCAATCCTTCCACCAACATGGCAGTACATGGTTGCAGACATATTGGCTTTCAGCCTCTAGCCGTATTCATCCTTCCATGTTGGTCGACGGGAAGCATGCATCTCTTAATTATGCGGGTCTATCCCGCATAATCAAAGTCTCTTCTTCTTCTTGTGAAAACAAAGAACAAAGAAACATTACACAAGAAAAGCATATATAAAATTAAAAGACAAACGAGTCTACTTGGTCTAACAACCTACCCAAATTGGAAAGTGGTTCTTGATAACCTCAATACTCAAAAATATAACCATGATCAAACTCTCTTTACTTCGAATACCGTTCGCGTGTAATTTGCGAATTTTGAAACCTTGGAAGCATTCTCACCAAGACCAACATCTATAAGCTCATCAATGACTCTCAAAGCACCCAAGTTCTCATCAGGATCATTGCTTTCTAGAAGAGCTGCAATGCGATCATACAACTGATCCATAAATCGGGCAAAAGCTTCCCCATTAAGCTCTCGAGCTTCTTCCTCCACATACTTTCTTAAAGCTGATGATGCTCCCTCCTATTGCGGTTTTCAAGGAATCAAAGTGCATTACAGGAGGAGTGATAACATGGGAATTGATTACAGGAGCAATATACCATCAACAAATTACATAAGAATATTTCTAGATTATTCCCCATCAAACAAAAAGCAGCAGTTGGCTTGCAAAATATCAAATCTCTCGTTAAATTGATCTCAGCCCTATTAGTATAAGATATAGAATAAGGTCGAACTTTCCCCCACCTTGAGGTGACAAACGGCTGTTTAAGCTTTTGCTTTACCTTTAAAAATGTCCATGATGGAATGCCAACCTTGCTTAAGAAATGCCGCCACCATCACAACCCACGTCATTGCCACTACCTCCTTCATACATCCCCTATCATGGCCACCACCTCTCGCCGACACCACATCGCCACACGGCAGACGAGACGTATAAAGCTATATCCCGCCCCATTTCTTGCGGTTCTCCCTACAAATAAACAGAACGGTGTCCTACTCGCCGGCGTTTCATCCATCCTCCACCTAGAATTCAGTAAGAAAGTAGAGGGCCAATACTAAACTCAGAAACTCAGCTTCACCGTCCTCTCCAGAAGAATTGAAGTTGGACCCACAACACAAACTGCTCCAAAAGTTCAATCTCACCACAACCCCCCCTTCCCCACACACCATTTCTGAAGCTCCAACCGGGGCAACACCCAAACAGATAACGCCACTAAAACTTAAGAGAGAGAGAGAGAAAAACCGGTACCTTGGGGTTACCGAAGGTGCAGAGGTCGGCAACAATCCGGTTGAAGGCGTCGAAGGCCGCCGCCGCCGGCCCGATCCGTGGACGAGGAAGCGGAGCGCTGCGCGCCGCGGCGCCATCGTCCCGATTCCTCCACCACCACCTAGAACGGCAGCAAAAGCCACGAAACCCTAAACCCTAGAGTTCTCCCCGGTCACCTCGCTCGAGACATGGACGAGAGGGGACATGGGTAAGAGAAAAGACGAGGGCTTGCGGGGATTTCGCCGATGGAATAGGCAACCGGACACGCGAGGCGAGCTCGCACGCCTCTTTGGTTGATGCTAGGTTTGAGAGTGGAGAAAATATTCAATGGTATCAGCGGAGGTGGAGGTGGAGGCGGAGGGGGCAGGACGTGAGGAGAAAGGAGCAGAGCGTCTGGATTGGGTTGGTCTTAGCAGAGAAGGAAAACAGGGCAAAGCGAGAAAAAGCCTTTCGAAGATTGAAGCGAGGAGAGAGAAAATTTAGGCGGGACTTAAGTCGCATTTATTGCCATGTCCTTTCAGCTGAGCCAGCCAGCCAGCCGAGATTCAGCCGAGCACCAGCCGAAGGTGAAATAAAAAAGCCCCTTTCTTTTTCCAACGGCGGGTCCCATTATGAGACACGTGTCAAATATTCAGTGGTACATGCGTACCACGTCAGCGGATGACGTGGCGTGCTGGTACCACTGAATATTTTCTCGCCGTTGTCGGTCATAGAATTGATTACGGAAAAATCGCAATGCTGGACCGTAAATCAGCCTACACTTCATTATTTTCTAAGAAGATAGCATCACTCCAAAAAATTATTAAAAAAATCATAAATTTATTATAATTACGTCAATTCAATCTTAAAATTTTTTATTTATTAATTGAGTTATAAATATTTTATATTTATGTTAATTCAATCCATCCAGTCAATTTTGATCGAAAACTATTAATGTAAATACAAACCGTCTTATATAACACAATCGACGTTAATATGATAGTTTTTAATAATATTTTAATATTTTTCCTTTACTTTTTCTTTTCTTTCTTATTTTCTTCCTCTTGCCAGTTGTCGGACTTTGGCTATCGGCGAGAGGCTAGGGCCGGTGAGCTCGGCAGCCACTAGCGAGGCCAACGTTAAAAGCCGGATCTTGATCATTTCTTCGTCAGTAGACCTTTTTATGTTTGACTACCATAGCCTCTTGTCATTGTTGTTGTTATATAATTTATGGTGGTTGAATGGTGGTTGAAGACTTTGACGAGGGCCAAGTCTCTATTTCTTTTTTCCCAAGCCGGATCTCGATAATTTCTTCGCCGGCAAACCTTTTTTCGTTTGACTTCCATAGCCTCTTGCTTTTTGCTCTTGTGAAAATTGTACTGGGGCAAACAAAGGCAACTCTTGGTTGGATTCTAGGATGGAAATCACGATCTGTGCGTTAGTATTTCAAGAGCAGCTCTAGTTCTTCTTCTGGTACGTATCGTATCGTCCCCACTCGTATATATCTGTTTTAGCGATCTCTCGTGCTCTTTTTTTTCTTCTTTTTTGGTCGGACTCTTTTTGGGACTTCAACTGACAAAAATTTGAACAAGAAGAGTTGTGGTGACTAACCGCACCTAAATCATGTCCGGTCTAGTTTCAGAAACAACTGTTTTGGAGTTTTTTTTTTTTCCCTGGAACGCGATCTATGCTTACGTAAGATAGTTACTGATTCCGGTAAGCAGAGAGCGAAGATTTTTATTGCTTTATAGAAAATAGATTACATAATCAGCTGAGTGGTCAGTCAAGCACTTGGTCGGAATGCTATAGATCCATGTCTGAACGTTATTGCAAATCTCAACTTAAAGTAGCCATGAAAGCCACCGGTCAAGCCATACTTGATGCGCGTAAATTGAATAGTTTACCGTGCATCCTTGGAGTAATTAACATTCAAAGAACTCAAGTAAATGGAAGAACTTGAGGGTGCAGCTGAGCCCGGGCCAACAAATTTTGCTGTAAGCGGAGTCAAGGACGAGATTTTGAGCTCGTTGAGGATGGATTTGCAAATGAGGTTGCACACTCTTGCAAACTTTTAACTGGCAACAATGGAATGGCGCTTGCAGAGGACGAACAGGAAAGAAAACCGTGTTTCGAAAGAGAGGAAAACATTGAAAACGACAAAAAGGTAGTTTGCAGTCTGAAAAGCCAAATTTGAAATCTTTGTCCTGCATTTTCAAAAGAAGAAAGTTTCCGGAACCCGACCAAACTAAGTTTTCTTAATGCGTGAGAATGAAAAGAGAATTTGGCTAGAAGTGAGGTGTTTTCACTGTAGCAGGGCCTTCCTCTAAAGAAGTCCAAAGTCAATTAAATATCTTACACGCCCTGACGCCATTCTTTGCCCAAAAAGAGCTCGTCTCCCCTCCCCAAAGCCCCTAAGTAAGCGTGGAACTCCTTGTAGGATTCAAATTCTTCACTGTTGGTACGTTACCCTTTGAAACACATCTGCTCATTCGTTTGTGGGATACAGGGAAAACGCCCAGAGAGACAGACCCCTTCTGCCCTACCCAAAGCCCCTGAGTGAATGTCCGCGAAATTTCTTGTAGGATTCAAGGTCTTCTTTGTTATACATTTTACTTTGAAACGTATCTTGCTCATTCTTTCGTGGGATGCAGAGGAAATGCCCAGGGAGAAGGACTCCTTTCGGGATTATGTAGAGTTCCTGCGGAACAATAAGTGGAAGTGCAACTTCTGCAACAAGGAGTATGGCGGAAGTGTGACCAGGATCAAGGCCCACTTAGCCGGAGTTGGAGGATATGGGATTCATGGTTGCAACATCGTCAATAGCAACGTGAGATCAGAAGCCCAAAAAGCGTTAAAGGGTAAAGGACCAGTGGAGCCCAACAACGGATTGGAAGGCAATGTCCTAGGTTCATCATACCCTCATTTCATTAGTTCTAGCCTTACACAGGTCCGCATCAGCCCGTGGCTGTAAGCGATGAAGACGCTTGGAGAGAAACTTCATTTGCTGCCATGCCAAACCCGAGCTTTGATGCTATAAGAACTGTAGGCGCAAGTTCATCAGCCTTTATTCCATTGCATGAGACAAATGTGCCCAGTCCGTCTCTTCCTGCTCAAAACTTGATCCCACAGAGGGACTTTTCATTCTGGACACAACTGCCTCAATCTCAAGCTGGTGATTCTAACATTCAGCTGCAGAATTCGAGTTATCCCGGCGGCAGTGGAGACCTTGCACCTAAGGCTTTGACTAACATGCCAGTCCCAGTGAATGCAGAACAGGGAGAACCCAATATAGAGATTCCACAAGGTATGTGCTTCTAATTCTTACCTAAGAATTCGGATGTAGCAGGACGCTTAGATTCCTAATTATAATAGAAAATGAACAGAGGAGTTTAAGAGTCGGTCAATAATAATTAATAGTTCTTAACAGGCAAATGCTTTTCAAGTGTGACATTCAAATCTTGAGAAGCCCTGGCTCTATCTATCCCTTTAGATCACCTACATAAAGAGCATTTACTTTTAAACAAATGAACAGTCATGTGACCCACAGGAGGTACAACTCTACCTAAGCATATGTTCTGAAACCACTTATCAATTCAAGTTGCATAATCTTTTAGAGATTGGGATCAACCAAAATTTTGGTAAGCACTTTCCAGTTTTTAGAATATTTTCAATGTGTCAAGGGGACTGGTATTGTCTTGATTACTTTATAAAATTCATTGAAATTTCCTTGTTTTCCCTTCAACAAGTCCAAATGCGTACTAATCTCAAATTTTCTTGGTCAACACCTCTCATGAAATTAACAACACGAAATCTTAATTAGAAATAAAACTTAAATTGGCGGCTTCTCGAGGGATGACAGGATATGCATAAACATATGATTTTTGTTAGTGGTTTTGAATATAATAAATTATATTATTCCTTGAAAATTATTATAATCTACATAAATGGCATCTCTGCTAATATTAATATATAGAATCTATATAATCTATTGTTATCTAAAGGAGAGAAAAATTGAGGAATTCTCTTCTGGACTTAGACTCTTACTTTGGTCATTGCTTTTCTTTTTGTCCCTTTGAAAGTAGCTACTTCAGCTTCAACTATTTGAATTCTCAATACTCTTTTTTATTTCTCATCAAACCAATGACATGTTCCTTTGGAGTTTTTTTTTTTTTTTTGCTTTTTGGTTCTTCCATTTTATGTAAGACGTGACCTTTTTTAAAAAAAAAATTCATGAAAAAAAGGGGATCTCTTCCTGGCAATCTTTTTTTCTTTTCTCATTATATGAGAAACCCCTAGAACATAATGTAATGTAGGAAGAATGATATCAACTAACCTGTTTTTTTTTTCCTTGACAAATAGGAAATACTAAACACGATTCAAATATTCAAAGAATTATCTTATCGAATGCAAAATTGGTGGATAATGCTTTGATATGAAAATAAAATCATAAGCGATAAATTTCTTAATCATTTACTAATTTATTGATGACATATGTGCTATCATAGTATATAAGTCTTTTAAAATTATTGTTTTCTTGGATCAACTTTTAATGATCATCCTAATTTTTTTCTTTCATTGGATAACATTAGTTATTTTAAAAAATCAACTTAAAATAAATATTGTCGTCCACGTTCATAATATATTCTCATAAAAGATCCACAATTCATTCTTTTTGTTACATTTAGAGTTGATGATGCTCTGAGAGGAGGAAAAAAATCACAAATACATCGTTTCTATTCCTATATATTATCAACAATAACTATTTTCTTTAAATTTTTATTGAATTGCTACTCTCATTTTCAATTTTAATTTCAAAATTCAACTTGGGTCTGGTTAAAGGGAATTTTATTTTTAACTTCTACTTTTAACTCATGGGGTTTGATCTAAAATTTTCTAGTATTGTACCACTCGACCTTTTTGAAAGAATGGGTACATAAATGTTAGCATCTATATAATATATAATAACAAGTTCGTTCTTGAGGATTGCCTTTTAAGAGTGACACTTGGGAGTCTAAATTGAAAGAGATTACTTATTCTCTTTGCAAGTAGTATTTTCTTGCACTCTCCACTCATTTTGCCTTTAAGTAGGATTACTTACCTCATTCAATACCACAAGTTTCATCCGGAATAAAAACAATTGATTTTAATAATCTTTAATGTTGCAAATTAGCAATTATTGAAATTTCAAACTTTTTTTTGTAAATATATTTATAAAGTATTTATTTGAACGATTTTATTATTTTTTCTCAATATGAAAGTAATGGAGTTGATTTCATACAAAATTTCTTTATGTCAAAAATAACCACCATTAAAAATTCCCTAACTGTTATCGAGTTCATATATTTTACTCTGAATTTATATTATTAGCTTGGAATTTCACTTTGTTTAAAACATGAAGATTCATATGAAATATGATACGTTTTCACGAGTAATTTGTGCTAAACTACATACTATAATCTTCATATTTGTATATTGATGTAAAATATAGGAAGAGCCACTTTCCATACAGGCGTAAATATTAATTCAACCCATCCGATATAGGCCCAAATATTACCTCAACCCATCCCGTAGAAAGCCAAAGAGCCCAACGGCTCAACCCAAAATGATAGCAACTAAACCCAACAGACTCAAAACCCAAAGTGGAGTTTATCCGTTCATTAACTATTAAGAGACCAAGCCCAGCAACAAGGCAAGTGATTGCCCAATCCCAAATAACCCCAATTGCCCCCCTCCTTCTCCTTTCTCTCTATTCCTTGATAATTTTTTTTATTTACAACCTTACAATTTACCTAATTTCATTTCGAGATAATTGTTGGTTTCTTCTTTTCATAAATTCATTTGTTTTGAACATTATGTTTTTATAAAATACTACAAGTGTTTCCTTGATATTAGATGCGAGGACATACAATGCACCCGTGGATAGTCAACCAAGTACTTGTGGTCTAGTCCACGAGAATATGCCGACTCTGAAAAGAAAGCTAGAAGAGCTAAGCATCCAAGAAGCAAACATGGATGAGTTGGAGACATGGTGTAGGAAAGCTCAAAGGATGAAAGGAGAATACTGGAGTATGGTCCAAGCATTCCGAGAGGGTAGATCTCTTTCTCCACAGCAGATAGAAAGAGTGGATGACTTGAGCAACGAAGTTGAAGAGATTCTAGGCCATTGTAGCTTTCGAAAAGGGTCAACAACACATGTTGTAGGATGTAGGAAAAGTTCACCCTTGGTAACAATAGAGCTAGTGGGTGATGAAAGTGAGCACGCAATCAAAGAAATTTGCAACTATTTAATGGATGATGATATTTTCATCATTGGCATATGGGGAATGGGAGGAGTTGGCAAGACAGCCATTTTGATGCATGTCCATAATAGAGTACTTGAGAATCTTGCCTTCAATGATGTCTTTTGGGTCACCATACCACAAGAGTTTAACGTCTATGAACTACAAGACGAAATCGCCAATGCAGTCGGACAATACGATGTCTCAAAGGATAACGATGTGAAGAAGAGGGCATGCATATTGAATAAACATTTGAAAAAGAAGAAAGCTGTCTTAATATTGGATGGCTTGTGGATGCACTTCGACATTGAGGATGCGGGAATTCCAGCTAAGAAGGGTGGCATTAAGTTGGTATTGACAACTCGATCACTAGATGTGTGTCATAAGATGCTCTGCCAAAAACAGATCAAAATAGAACCTCTATATTGGGATCCAGATTATTGGAGTTTATTTTTACAAAAACTTTGCTTTGGGAGAAACCTTCCTTTAGAAATTAAAAAAATTGCAGCGTCCATTCTTGAAAATTTTGGGGGTTTGCCACTTGGGATCATTGAGATTGCAACTTACTTTAGGGGAGTAGAGAAAGTGCACGAATGGAAATGCATGTTGCGGAAATTAGAAGAGTTGAGGGTGGAACTTAACGTGTTCAAGAGACTGAAACTTAGTTATGTGAATTTGGGTGATTCCCAGGTGCAACAGTGTTTCTTGCATTCTGTACTGCGTTTTGGATTTCAAGAAGATCCTCCAAATGATACAGAGTTGATAGAGTCTTTCATAGATGAGGATTTGCTTGGTGGAATTGGCACCCGGCAAGAACTACACGATCAAGGTAACACCATTTTGGATAAATTGAGAAAGTGTTGCCTATTGGATAATGTAGAAGAAGATCTTCCAGTTGTACACCCGTTGATAAGAGACATGGCATTGCATATGGTGAGGAGCACGACTCACATGGTTAAGCCCTATATGGGATTGAAAGAAATTCCAGATGAAAAATTCTGGACCGATAGTCTAGAGAAAGTCTTTTTAGAAGGCAACAAAATAAAAGAAATCCCATACGGCATATCGCCAAATTGCCCTAAACTTACAAGGCTATCATTGAATGATAATGTATCTTTGGAAGCCATCCACAAATCTTTCTTCAGACATCTAAATGGGCTGAAGGTTCTAGAATTCAGCCGCGCCGGACTCAGGGAATTGCCAGATGCCATCTCTCACTTGGAGAGCTTGGAAGCATTGTTACTCCAAGAGTGTAAGGAATTACGTCATATACCTTGTGTACGAAGATTGGAATCCTTAAAAAAGCTAGACCTGCATGGGTGTGTGATGCTTGAAGAAGTGCCCGAGGGGATGGAGATGTTAGTAAACTTGAGATACCTCGACCTACATGGTACAAAGATCAAGACGTTACCAGAAAGGGTGTTGGAGAAGCTGGTGAACTTGCAATATATGAATATTAATTATGTGGTGGGAGATTTTGAATCAACAAAGGTGGAAGGATTCTATTTCTCTACTCCAAATGTTGAAACATTCAATGCATACGTGAGACTTCTCGAGCAAAAAAACTTGCAACAATACAGATTGGAGCTGAGTGCATTAGGAAACTACTTCTTAAGCAAGGAGAGGGGTATAATTATCGAAAGTTGCCATAGTATTGCGGCAAAGGGAGATGGAGAAATTGGTGGGGATGGCTGCCCTCTATTTTGGGAAAATGTGCAACAGCTGATAGTAGGATAGTGCGGTGGGGTGACAAATTTGTGCGATATAGGCCCACTTGATAATTTGGAGGAGATGATGATAGTGGAATGTGAGAAGTTGGAGGAGCTGGGTCCTGTCCACTTTCCTTGCCTATGGAGATTGAACATCAATGGGTGCTCCAAACTGAAGAATCTCTTGGAGGAGGGGCAAGGGCTTCCTTGTCTACAACAGTTGTTTATCCAGGGTTCAGAGGAACTAGAGGGGATTAATATAGCAGCATGAAATCTCCGAGATATTGAAGTGGGGAAGTGTCCTAAAATGAAGAGAGTGATGGAATGGGAGTGGCTGGCCACTCGCCTTCCAAATCTGAAGTCCATTGAAATAAATGATTGTGAGAAATTAGAGGTGATAATAGGCGGGCCATTTCTAATGAGTGGGACTCATCTTCTTACCTCTCTTAAGATTACGGAATGTGACAACGTGAAAGGCGTGCTGCTGACGCATGACATATTGCTCCACTTCCCTTTCCTCGAATGTATAGGAGTTCACTATTGTAAGAGCATAGAGGTGATAATAGGCACAGCTCCCAACATGACGCCCTCCTCCTTCCCAAAGTTAACACAACTAACTCTATGGAACCTTCCGGAACTGAAGAGCATATGTGATGGGATCATGAGTTGCGATTCCATCGAGAACATTTTTATAGAAGAATGTCCGAAGCTGAGGAGGATTCCTTTGCAGCTGCCTCTTCTTGACAGTGGCCTCCTTTCTCCACCCCACTCTCTTCGAGAAATTTACATAGATCAGCAAACGTGGCAAACACTGGAGTGGGACCATCCCCTACATATCTTTTATTCTCTCCATCAAAGGATCAATCTCCCGCGGTACGGTATCATCGACTTTTTTTCCCCAAAGTTTATACCAACTGTTAGGCCCAGGGCGTATGACTTTTTTTTCAACTTGAAAGTATGTCAAAATGGTATATGATTATTGAAAATTAGTTGCCAGGGCGTTGTTCAAAAATTAAGCTAAGAAAATCAGGCCCTTCATTTTCAAAGAATAATAATGGCAATATTCTAACACTTAATAGTGCCAAAATGCCGAATCAATTCTTAAAGTTTTACTTTATTCGTTGGGAGAGTTTAAGAGAGCATGTCAAATCCTTTTTCTTTTTTTTCTTTTTTTGCGTTATCTGTTTCACCTCATCCAGTGCATGTATTTTCAATCTCAAACTCCTTTCTGATTTTTAAATTAATCATTGTACTTTTATCAAAAAATTAAACCAATGTAAATTAGTCTTTCTCATAGAAACAAATACTTTTCTTGGACATCCAATTGCATATTTGCACGTGTTGAATTTGTTGGCTAATTTGATTAAGGTCGTTTGCCTAGAGAATTCTCTAATTTCTTTGGATTGTTTGCATTCTTTCTCTTTAATTTGATTAGCTGAAGAAGTCTCTAATTTCTTTCGCTTGTTTTCTTTACAACTTGTCAAAGGCTTTGAAGGCTGAAATTTCGGAAGCGCGAATATTGGACGGAATTAGGGAGGAGTATAAGTGTCATCGAGGGAATGGGCCACAGATCACTTTTTTGGTAAGCTCTCTCGAAATGCCACGCCATACATATGTTGATAGATTTTTCATTAGCATTCATCTTGCACTACTTTGCCAATGACTAACAAAATTTAATCACTCTACCCCTAGAGTGATGAAGCCACGGATGATCAGCTGAGGGATGAATTGTCTTCTGATAACTGCAGACATCAAAGTTATCGCCTTTACCACGTCATCTCGCTCGATTGATTTTCAGAGTGTCTCCAGTTCCTGTGATGACACATCCTTAACTTATTGATATCTTTTTAAAAATGATGATTCCAGGTTGCTAATGTTTAGTGCCGTTAAATACAATTGATTTTTTGGCAAAAATGAAGCCTTCACCTCTGTACTTTCAAGCGTTTCCTAATCTTTTTACTTTCAATTTGTCAATTAAGCCCTTTATTTTCACATATTTTTTAATATAATCCCCACAGCATAAAGTCCAGCTGAATTCAGCTAGAGTGGCCTTAAATTACGCCATAGTATGATGTGGATAAACTGTTTCTAATGTGAACATCCACATGAGTGTTTACATTGGTTAAATTTTATCCACGTCAAACTCTAATGTTGTTTACATTGGCTTTGTTTTTCCCCTTACATCCGTGTGGGCATCATATTTTGGTGCCGTCCAACAGATGCGTTAGCTAAGTTTGGTCGGATTTTATGTGAACGACTTGATTAGAGAATTTGTGAAAGTATAAAGATTTGATTAGATAAATTGAAAATAAAACGACTTCCTAGAAAAGGTATGAAAGGACAAAGAAAGAAAAGCATAAACTTTTTGTCGTATGAGAGATGCAATCTTCTGCATATCCAGCATCGTTGGTTGTGCCACATAGTGAGGATAGTTCATTAAGCACTAGTCTTGAGGTAAACTCTCCTTTTATTTCAAAGAACTGGTACGTTTGATGCTCTTGTATGAAGGCAGATACCATTCACATTTACAGATCAGATGCTTAGATGAGAGGATCAAAGTAGAGATCATCAGAGGCATAATGGTGACATATGCATGTTTTCTTTCTGAGCATATCGATGGAAGGGTCAGTGATTCTAATCCCTTAGAAGTCACGGCATTGTAAGCTAACCATGTGTTGCTGCGAACAACATAACCTAATACTTTTGTGTTAGTGAAATTGATAATTTCATTACGTGGAGTACGTTGCCTTAATCTGAAAACAACAAAGAGTAAAAGTTCATTATAATATGTTCTAATCATGTGATCGCAACTGCTTTAAGGCAACACAACCCACTTGAAAGATATATTCTTGCAAGCAATTCTCTCCTTGTTTGAGAGACGGATTTTGTCATCCTGCTTTCTCAGGTCCAAAAGGCATATAACCAAGAAAAACAAAGACAAAAGAAAAAAGTGATCATGTGTTCCGGTAGTCAATGCTGTTGCGACCAAACGTGATCCTTCAATTCTTTCACATAAGTAATTGAAAGGAAACAACAAAAAGGAAGATCCTATCATCAAGAGCAGTCATTTGAGTCTACATCGATGGAGTCTAGTTTAAAGTAAGAGAATTGAGTTCCTTCACACACTTGTGCATGTACTCTCCCCACCTTCCATTCCAGCTATTGTATTGTACAGAGACCGATTTAATGTCTCCGAGAGGTAAAACGCTAGTATTCATCCCAGAAGTGCACCCATCTCAAAGAATGCAGATGGAAAGCCACCTCCTGAGACCACCACAAAAGGCACCAAAATCGTACCAATTTGTGCTGCCTGAGCTGCACAGCAAAGAGCTGCATACCTCATCACGGTCAGAAGCAGCTCCTCCGTGTAGATAAAGAGCAAATTATATGCGTTGTCCATGCCAAAAATCCCTAGAATTCCATTCGCCAACCTCACCACTTCTGATACCCTGTGTAGCATCATCAAGCTCCCAGATAGGCAGAAGAATCCGCTGAACCAATGTGTTCCAATCAGCAATGGCTTCCTCCCAAATTTATCAAGCAAGATGGCCGTCATCGTGAAGGCCGGCATCTCAGCCACCCTGTTGAGGAAAACATTAAGGGTAAAGGTTGGTTTGCAGATTGACGATGCTTAAGGTAATGCTGCAGTAAATCGAACACAGGAAGCTTATTGCTACAGCCAAGAAAAGGTGAATCCGAGTGATAGGCAACTTCACCATATTGACAAGAAAGCCTAGTATCATGTCCTTTCAATCTTTGCACGATTGAACCTCATTATTTTTTTCATATGCGTCCTCATTAAGTGCGAGGATGACCACATTGGAGAGGTTTCTTGTTGGCTCTTGCAAATAGCTCACATAGGCCTCATGGCCACGTCAATCTTCCCCTGGACGAGATACTACCGTGAAGACTCCAAGATGAAAGGGACGACCCCCTCAAGAAAGGGCATGGAGGGAATGGAGGAACCGATGTAGAGAGCCCGCCATGAGGGGAACACATAAACAATGCTGGATAGGAGCGATGCCGCACGAGGAGAAGTAGAAAGTGGACAATCCTGCTGCCTCGCGCTTCTTCGGGCCTATAAGCTCGATGGGTAGTATGAAAGCGCATAGGCTAACCCTGCCCGATCCAGTAATGAAGCGGAGGAGGCAATAGGTCCCGTAGTCCGGAGAGAGAGCCATCAAGCAACCGAAGATGGCGTTCAAGATACAAACAACCATGAGAGAGCCTTTTCTTCCCAAGAACGAGTCCGAGAGATAGCCAAATGCTGCAGCTCCTGCAACATACGGCATGAGAAGTCATCAGACCGAATTCAGTCCCGTAGAAACTGTAGTGTCTCAATAAGCAGATACATAACAAGTTAATGCATACATGATTCTAACTGCTTCTGTTCATAATGCAGTCTCCTCCATTTCTTACATGAGAGGGAATACTAATTAGATTGAACCATGTGTTTACCATTTCGCTTGCATCTATCATTGACACTCTAGTCGAGAATAGACAATTGTTCTTAGGAAAATAATGAAAAGAAGGAGACTGATTGAATTGAATGCTTTCCCATGAACTAGGTGAAGCAAAAATTTATACCGCATTTTTTAGACTGAAAAGTATTGGCTAAGCAGCTTTTCCAGACTGTCATGCATTCAACAAAGCACAACCGTCATTCAACAAAGTATTGGCTATGCAGCTTAACCTGAAACGATTATAACTCTTGTCCGGTGCGTGTTTATACATTTCATGCTTGAGGTGCTGGAAATGGTCGTCAAACTAAGGTCACCGCTCCGGATTGTGACAATTTGGTCCGTAAACTACAGCTCCACTTTTTGCGCAAAAATTCGAATGCAAACTTCATCAACACACTCTCTCTCAACAACCCCCCCAAAAAAAAAAAAAAACACACCAACTTATATTCGAGATAAATACCGAATTCAATCAATACTTCAATGAATTTATAAGTAAATTCTGAAATTTTGTGCACAGGATGCATTGTGATTACGTTCATTCACAAAAACAAAAATCGATGGTCAAAGGTACTAATCATATTTTGCGTAATTCAGAATTTTGATGATCAAAGAGAGTGATTATCTTATTTTAGCCGTTTCATCATGGATAAATATATTATAACTTAATTCGTTTCGTGAAAAATGAGACGTTTTTGGCAAATGTTTTTCAAGAAGTTATTTCATAGAAGAATGATAATATTTTATGATGCTTGATTGAAACTTAAAAATGAACTAGAAAATAATTTTTTCTAGTCGGTATAAAAAATTTGATTCGATTTTCATCCATGCACTCATTTCATTAAAAAAAAAAAATTATTTTCTTTTTATTTTTCTAAAATATTGATGTTTAATTTTTATTTTTATTTTATTTTATTACTTTTCCTTTTATATTTTATTTTCCCCTTCTTCTTTTTCGCTCAATCGCTAGCCACGGCGACAGCCAACGACTGGCAAACCTAAGCTCAAGTTTCGCCACTGGCCTAAAAAGGCTCGTCGATTTGGCAAGACCCGAGGCCGGTGAGCCAAAGGTTCTCGCTTGTCGATTGAGCGAGCTCCAGGCTTGCTAGCCTTGGGCCTCCCCAAATTGGTGAGCCTAGGCTCGTCATGACTTTGCGACCAATCGAGAAAGATGAAAAAAAAAATTTCAAAAAAAAATTAAAAAAGAAAGCAGTGGGGGGAAATCCTCCCCACTCCTCCAGTCCCAAAAGGCGTCCGGCCCCCACTCCTGCGAGGCCTTCTTCGGCAGCAGCTTCACTCACGGCCTCGACCTCCTCTCCGCCGTCGACGGCGGAGGAGGAGGCCGCCGGGGGAGGATGGCTCCCGTGCTTCCACAGCGAGGCGCTCGAGTGCTCCATCTGCGATGGAAGGCAGCTGAGGATGTCGCCGGAGAGGATCGGGATGACGGTGGGAGGGGAAAGGTTGGACGACGTGATGGGGAGAAAGCGAGGAGGAGGAGGAGATGCCGTTGTTTGAGGACGGCGCGTTCCAGATCGCCGAGGGCGGGGTGGCCGCGAGTTGGGGTTTAGGTGAGCGATGACTTCTTGGAAAATTATGTGGACCAGGGTAAGCAGCATCCAGTTCGTAATTTGATCAAGTCGATTCGTATCGTCAAACCTGGGAGAGTTGCGGTGCAATCAGGCCATGCGTTTGATCGATCTGTTTGTCCTCGTATCTGTTTTAGTTGTGTCGGTTAGAATCTAATTTATCGGGATCTGGAATTTGCTGGTGGCCATGAGAATTCGACCTTGCGCTTTTATTACGGTTATATGGCGGAGTAGGATGTGATAATGATCAATGGCTATGGAGCTCCAAAATCATGTCATTTGTTAGGGGAGTGCAATACAAATGCCATGCATTTTTAGATATGGAATTAATTGAATGCTAATAGAGTCAGGGGATCCGCGAGAATGAAAAGCAGCTCTTTCCTTTCATAATTGGAAAGATGGGAACCGCACAGATTGGAAAGATCTATAGATTCCAGGTAAATTCAGTTGGACTGGTGGTTTTCTGTGGTAGCTCTTTCCTTTCATATTTGATTATGGCTATGCAGAACCAATGGTTATTGCGAAGCTCGATAAACTGAAATTGCAATCGGCTGATTATGTATTCCCTAGATTCTGGGAAGGATGAGAACAAAACTTTTGAGGATTCAGAGTCTAGACTAATCTGGTTGGATAGGTGTGTTTTTTTTTTTAAACTGCTAGCTGTTTATCCATCATTTTATGTGGACTATTTCTGCTTTTCTCTCTGTTTTCTCTGCTCTTCATTTCGTTTTATCTCTCTCTAACACTATCTCTCTTGACGCTGCGGTGGATCGAGGAGCCAACAATTCTTATCACCTGCTGTGAATATGCAAACTTTTCACACGGTTACTGATTGGTATAATGCGTACATTTCCTCCAGGGTCACTGAATTACCGTATCAACCTCATGTTGTCTTTGTAGATGGCCATTGCATGGTATGAGAATGATGCTTTGATCTCTGACTTCATGTTCTAGTGCTTATGATTTCTGCATGTATGGAATAGTCTTTTTTTGGGGGGGGGGGGGGGTGGTTGGTTGTATGAAATCATTTGTTCTCTTCCTATTTATGGGGTAATGGGTGCAGACTACACCGGATTTAGGTGGTACCGCAGATTTCAGATAAAGTGAAAATTGGATCTATATGTGGCACCAGGTTTGCCTGTAACATGGACTAGCCTGAAGCACAGAAAATCAGCTTCAGTACAAGTGGAAAGAACCTTTGTTCTCTTTGTTTAGGAATTTTAGCGGGATGAGAGTAAAGAATTTTAGACACATGTTTGTTTCAACAATTAGTTTTTGATAGAGGTTATGGATTGATCAAAGTTACCAGAATTATCATCAGTCGAAAACCTGTAATAGCCTTTTGAGTTTAGAGAGAATAATCAGTTATCAAGGAAACTCGGTCTTTCTTACCATCGTTATTCTTTCATGGTGTAACATTTGTATCCCCTTTTGAGGAGTATGCTTGATATGCAACTTGTGCAAGTTCATTAATAGTTTGAACTTTCAGCAACATTCAGTGTTTAACATGGTCTATGTGCTTCACTCATGATTTCATATTGTATCCCTCTTTGTTTGATCAGTGAGCTTCTATTTTCAGCGATCGTGCTTATCCTCATCAATGTGGTTATATCCACGTATTGGATAAAGTGTAGCTGATTTTTTAGGGGAATGGTAAGAACTATGCTTACAAAACTGTGGGTACCGTTCCTAACAGTTAAGCTTTTGACAAGAACAATTGTGTAACAAGTAAAAGAGTAGAAGAAGGAACTACATCGATTTGGTCCCATGCCCTAACAAACCTATAGTTGTCTATGCCATGAGTATTTAGAAACCTTTAGGTTTCCTTAACAGTAATTAACTAGAAAAGGTTTTCTGATAGGCTAATTCAAGTGTTATCTCTAAAAAATGCCTTGACTCCTTGAGAATATTCAACACAATGATAATATACCAATGAATTTTTTTCACCTACTTGTGCTAGAGTATTATCTTGATCGCGTAATTTTTGCTAAATGATGAGATTCTCATATCTTTTTACCCGGATGCATTTTTTTTTGCTTCCACTAATTTGCCAAAACATTTGTTTATGATTACAACAACACATTTTGTGGTAATAGTAAAGGGCCTAGCTATATGGATCCTTTCTTTGCCATTACAAAGCAAGTTCAGGGCTAAATTAAGCGGGCTGAGGCTCCTAATGGCAAGCTTGCATTCATCTATACTACGCAGAACAATGAACATGACGACTTGACAAGAAATGTCAATTTGATTTCGTTCAGGTTCCCCAGGCATCGTGCATTTTGTACCCTTCATTCAATCTTGCACCGTGAATATTTCTCCTTGCCTTAATCCCTCGCAACTTGGATTTCCAATAACAGTGACGAGCACAACTCACATGGTCAAGCCTACATTGGATTGAAAGAAATTCCACAGGAAGATTACTAGACTGTTCATCTGGATAAAGTGTTTCTACAAGACAACAAAATGGAACAAATCCCATACGGTATATCTCCAAATTGCCCCAAACTTACAAGGCTCTCGTTGGGTGGCAATGTCAAGTTGAAAGTCATCCATGAATCTTTCTTCAAGCATCTAAATGGGTTGAAGGTACTAGACCTCAGCAACACTAGAATTATTGAATTACTGGAACCCATCTGTCACTTGGAGAGCTTGGAAGCACTGTTACTGCAATGGTGTGTGGCATTACGTTGTATTCCTTATTCGGAAAAGTTGGGATCCCTGAGAAAGTTGAACCTCAAAGGATGTACAGGTGTTGAGGAAATGCCAGAGGGCTTGGAGATGCTGGTAAAGCTAACGTACCTCAACCTAGATGACACAAAGATTAAGATGTTACCGAAGGAGTCTTTGGGGAAGGTGGGGGAACCCGCAATATCTTGCGATTCAAGAGATGAGGGCAGGCGAAGAGGCAAAATTAAAGAAGGTGGAAGCACTCTATTGCCGGGTTCCAGATGTGGAAACGTTCAATGCATGTGTGAGGCTTCTCGAGCAGAACAGCTCCCAACGGTACCATCTGGCGTTGAATGCATTAGTAGAGGATTACCATTGGCATGATCAAAAGAGGCATATAATAATTGATAGTTGCGATAGTGTCGCAGCAAGAGTAGATCGAAGGATTAGTGGGGATGGCTGCGCTCTACTTCTGAAAAATGTTCAAGTACTGGATGTAGGATTGTGCGATGGGTTGACAAGTTTGTGCACATAGGCCCACTCGAGATCCTGGAGGTGTTTGAAGATAGATGAATGTGATAACTTGGAGGTGCTGGGTCCTCTCCACTTCCCTCACCTACGGAACCTAAATATCACTAGGTGCTCCAGACTGAAGCATCTCTTGGGGGAGGGGCAGGGGCTTCCAAGTATACTATTTTTGCATGTCAAGGGCTTAGAGGTAAGGGGATTGATATAGCAGCACCTAATCTTAAAAAAAAAATTTGTGGCGAGTGTCCTAAAATGAAGAGAGCGGTGGAATGGGAGTGGCTGACCACTCACCTTCCAAACCTGGAGCACATTACAAAATGTTATTGTGAGAAATTAGAGGAGATGATCGGTGGCCCATATCCAAGAGGTGCCACTTGTCTTCTTAAAAGTCTCAAAATAAAAGGATGCAACAACTTGAAGGGGGTGCTGCTGACACAGGACATGTTGCTCCACCTCCCTCTCCTCCAAAAGGTAAGTGTTGAAGAGTGCGAGGGCATAGAGGTGATAGGGTGCGTTTGGTTCGGCTTTGGGAAAATGCACTTGGGAAAATGCAAGTACCTTTGGACTAAGGGCCCGTTTGGTTCAGCATTCCCAAGGGGCTTTCAGCCCCGAAAGCCCCTTGGGAAAATGCAAACCTGTTTGACTAAGCGCCCATTTGGTTCGGCTTTGGGGGAATGCATTTGGGAAAATGCAAATACCTTTGGGCTAAAGGGGTTTCTCGAAATGCAAATATTGTTTGGTAAATTTTGCATTGTGAAAAAACTTTGACCTAAATGCCGTTTAGTTAGTACCCCATTTTGCTAGAGGACTTTGCGAAATTTTTTATTTAAAATAATTGTAAATTTTTTTTTCAAATTCATGGCCGCCGACCACCCTCCAGCGACCAAAATTGGCCGCCGAAAGGCCTCGCCTAAGGTCGCACGACCTCAGGCGGCGGTCGCTGCCGCCCTTGTCGCCGGGTTCGCCCAGGGCGACAACGGTGGTCGCGCGACCACCTGGGTCGGGCGACCCAAGCGACAGCCGTCGCCTGGGTTCGCAACCCAAGCGGTGGTCACGCGATCGCCTGGGTCGCCCGACCCAAGCGACGGCCGACCGCCGCGCCTCAGGCGACGACCCAGGCGCGCGACCAAGGGCGGTGGTCGCCCCCTGGCAGGCGGCGGTCGTCCTCCTTGGCGCGATCCACGGCGATCGTCGGCTCCCCTTGGCCACGCGGAGAAGATGAACAGTACCCATGTTGCATTCCGAAAATGCAAGTTCCAAATGCACCTCTGGAACAGCATTGGGCTAAGGGACTTTGAGGGTACTTGGAGATATAATTGCATCTCCCCAAAGTCTTCCCAAAGCTGAACCAAACGGGCTCGCATTTGGCCAAGGGGCTTTCAGGGCTGAAAACCCCTTGCCAAAGCTAAACCAAACGGGGCCTAAGTTTTGGGGAGGACTTTGGGGAGATGCAATTGTATCTCCAAGTATCCTCAAAGTCCCTTAACCCAATGCAGGTCCAGAGGTGCATTTGCAAGTTGTATTCTGAAAATGCAACTTGCACTACTGTTCATCCACCGGCAATCGCCCGCCGGAGGGCCGGCCTGAGGTCGTGCGACCTCAGGCGGTCGCGCGCCTGGGTCGCTCCACCCGGGCGTCGCCGCCTTAGGTGATTGCGTGACCAGGCACGCCCGAGGTCGCCACCTCAGCGGTCGCCGGGTCGCGAACCCGGCGACAGCGGATGCGAACCCGGGCGGCGGCCGTCGTGCTGGTCGCATGGCCTCGGCGGGCGGCCGAGGTCGAGCCGTCGCCCGGGTAGCCGGACCAAGCGACCGCCGCCTAAGGTCGCCTGGGTCACCGGACCCAGGCGGGCCTTTCGTCGGCCAGATCTAGCCGCCGGTCGGCTCGACGCCCAGATCCGGCTGCCGGAGGGTGGCCGGCGCAGCCAAATTTGGCCGTCGAAAAATGGATTTTAAAAAAAAATTTAATAAAAAATTTTGAAAAAATCCCTTAACAAAACGTAGTATTTACCAAACGGTATTTAGGTCAAAATTATTTTACAATATAAAATTTACCGAACGGTATTTGCATTTCAAGAAACCTCTTTAATATGGACCGTTCCCAACATGACGCCTTCCTTCCCAGATTTGACACGCCTGACTCTATGGGATGTTCCAAAACTGAGGAGCGTATGTGATGGGACCATGAGTTGCCATTCCCTCGAATTAATTAGTGTGAAACGATGTCCTCACCTCAAGACCATTCCCGTGCAGCTCTTCTTGCATGACGATGGCCTCCCATCTCCGCCGCCTTCTCTTCGACAGATTACAATAGACAATCGGCAAACATGGGAGTCGCTGGAGTGGGACCATCTTCTTGCCCCGTATGCATTTGAACGCTTCCTCTGGTTCTATCCCTAGTGCCGTACCACACAATTACTTACATTATACAGCTTGAAAGTGTCGTGTAATGGTTATCTTATTATTGAAATTTAATTGTTATGGCGCTGTCTGAAAATTAAGGAAAAAAAATATTCCCACAATTTTGAATGAATAATAGTGGCAATGGTCCTTGCTCTTACGTTTTGTTTTGTTTTTTGCGGCCAAGGCACTCTTTATATATGCTAAAGATGATTCTGGCACGGACTCTACAAAAAGAGTCATTCTAACCCTACGGAAATTCTGCGTCAACTGATGTACGAGTCCTTATATGTCAAACAATCACTTTTCGAGGTCATGAAATGATCAAAATATCAAGATTACAAAGGATTAAGGCCCCCAGAAAGAGTAATATCAGTTTTAGAAATATTTTGTATGTCTAACATTTCTCATTTAGCAAAAGAAAATGGATTCTGACAACCTTGTTGGAAAGATACTAAAGCCTAGAAAAGTAAAATTTGGCTTATCCTTTTTCAAATCTCATTAAACTCAAATAACGAAAATAATTCATTGCTATAACAATTTAGACACATGTCAAAAGGGCCACTGAGAAATAAAGTAGACCAAAGAGCCGTTTATTTAGGTAAATTATTCTAACACATGAAGTACCATCTTGTTGGAGAGAGGATAGGACATTTATTGTATTTCGATGCAAATAAATGATGGGAAAGCATTGAACTTAATCAGTCTCTTTATTTTCATGATCCTTTTCGTAAGAACAATCGTCTAATCTTGACTCAAGTGTCAAACGATAAATGGAAGCAAAATGATAAACAAATAGTTCAATTTAGATCCATTTAATTAGTTTTCATTCTCAATGCAAGAAACTGAAGGAGAATGCATTGTGAACGGAAGCAATTACAACGGTCTATGCTTACACTTGTCATCTATCTGCTTAAAGATACGCTACAATTTCTGAGGGATTGAAATCATAGTCTGATGGCTTCTTACGCTGTATGTTGCAGGAGCCGGAACATTTGGCCATCTCTTCGACTCGTTCTTGGGAAGAAAAGGGGCTCTCACGGGGTTTGTATCTTGAACGCCACATTTGTTGCTTAAAGATCCTCTGGTTTGATCCTGCAAAGATCAGATGGACACAAAGGCATCTCTCATCAATGTGGTGACGTTGCCCATCACTCGGATTTGCCCTTTTCCTGGCCGTGGCAATCAACTTCCTGTATCCGGTAGTGTACGATGGCATTAGCCTAACTGTCGTCAATTTCCAGACCAGCCTTTGCCTTAAATGTGTTCCTCTACGGGATGGCTGAGGTGACGGCCTTTACGATAACGGCAGTCTTGCTCTATAAGTTCCAGAAGATGCCGTTGGCGATTGGAAAACAGTGGTTCAGTGAATTCTTCTGCCATACTGGGAGCTTGATGATGCTACATGCGGTATGGAAAGTGGTGAGGATGGTGTGAGGAATTCTCGGGATTTTTGGCTTGGCCAGCACGTATAATTTGCTCTGTCTACGTGGTGGAGCTCTTTCTGAGCGAGGTGAGGAATGCAGCTCTTGGGATTGCAGCTCAGTCGTGGCAAATGGGTGCGATTTTGGCACCTTTCATGGCAGTATTAGGAGGCGGGTTCCCTTTCGCACTCTTTGCGGTTTCTGCAATTCTGGGAGGAATACTAGCGTTTTACCTCCCAGAGACGTTAAGTCAGCCTCTGTATGATACAATGGCAAGAATGGAAGCTGGGGAGAGTGCATGCACGAGTGTATGAACTTAATTCTCTTACTTTAAACTGAACATGGTTAACGTAGGCCTAAATGACTGTTCTTGATAATTGGATTTTCCTTTTCTTTTGGTTTCACTCAATTACTTCCTTTGTAGAAGATTCGAGGGGTCGCGTGTGATGACAGCAGCATTGACTACATGAACAAATGATCACTTCCTTTCTTTTGTGGTGTTTTTTCTTCGTTATGCCTTTCGGACATGAGAAATAAGGATGACAAAATCTGTCTCTAAGAGAAGAGGAGAATGTTTGCAAGAGCATATCTTTCAAGTAGGTTGTGTTGCCTCAAAGCAGTTGCCATCGCTCGATGAGAACACCTTACATGAACAAATGATCACTTCCTTTCTTTTGTGGTGTTTTTTCTTCGTTATGCCTTTCGGACATGAGAAATAAGGATGACAAAATCCGTCTCTAAGAGAAGAGGAGAATGTTTGCAAGAGCATATCTTTCAAGTAGGTTGTGTTGCCTCAAAGCAGTTGCCATCACTCGATGAGAACACCTTACACTGAACTTCGACTCACACAGTTGTTTTCAGATTGAGACATTGTACTTGACATAATGAACCATCCATATCGCAAATATGAGAGAATTAGCCTATGTTGTTCATGACAGCACATAGCTTACGCCTTACGATGCAGAGACTTCTAAGGGATCAAAATCACTAACCCTGCCATTCAAATGTTGAGAAAGAAATGTCTATGATTTTACTTTAATCCTCTTATTTAAGCATCTAACTGTGAATATGAATGGTAAGCTGCCCTTACGCAAGAGCAAGAACCCCATCAATTCATTGACATGAAAAGCGAGTTTACTACGAGACTAGTGCCTCGTGCTCAGGGAATTACCTCACTAGGTGGCACAATTAACTCTGTGCTAAATATGCAGAAAACTATATCTCCTGCACAAAGAAAAATTTCGACTTTTGGCCCCGGACTTTCACTTTTCTTTTTCTTCTTGATTACGGTCTTATACTTTTAATCTATCTAATCAAATCCTTCTATTTTCACAAAAAAATGCTCCCCATATCAAATCCAACTATCGTGGCCATCCAAATAACTCCACAATATAATGCAGCAAAATATGTGTGCATGATTTTATAGTTACTATCGATTATTCTAAAAATTTTAACTGTTAGATGAATATGAGATTTATTATTTCTAGCATTCCCCCTAACGTATGTTAGTACTCAAAGAACAATTTGCTTATAGATATAATGATTCAGACTATAACTATAATTCTAAGGATGGAAGATAAAGTCGCTATAAAATTACTGTAGTATCGGTCACTATTCATTATAGATAGCAAATGGATACCTAGTAGATTTAGACTTAAAACCTCCGAATTTTAATAACATGTGAGATTTTATAGGTTTTGGAAAATAATCCGAACAAATATATTATTTTCAAAATTAATATTAGAGATTTTTTGAAATGTTTATTATTGTCGTCATTGTAATCACGATTTGGATTGTAATTAAGCACCAGCCTTATAAGACGCGGGTCAACAAGACTACGATATTATTTTGCCACGCTTCTGTCGTGACAAGACCTCACGACACTGCCCAACATTATTGACCTATCCATAAAGTACGTAAGAGGCGTCCAGGCCAAGTCACATGCATTGCCAATTATTACCAGCTGTGATGATGACACTAGACAAGACACCTCCATTAAATTCTTTCTTCTTTTTTCTTTTTCTTGGGTTGGTGGGGAGGGCTTCTTTTTTTTTTTTTTTTTTTTTTGTGGGGGTGGGGTTTGGAGTTGTAAATAACATCCCTTAAGATGTCGAGACGCCACCATCTATAGAAATAGTTCATAGAAAAAGTTACGCACTAAATTAGCAAGATAAGTGAAAAGACAAGATTCAGCCAAAACCCGAATAAACTAGAGAGATATCACAAGAGTGACGTCGTCCAGGGGAGATAGAAGAGCCTTATGAATGTGTTTATTAAAATATAGGAAACCGACAGAATTAGAGTTTTCTTCTAGTCTACATAAAACGTTGTAAGGACTAAGGAATGCATTTCTTTACTTGTCATGGGGGAAAACATTGTAAGGACTAAGGAATGCATTTCTTTGCTTGTCATGGGGGAACGTTGGAATCTTTGGCAATATTTGATTTGCCTTTTAGCAAGATCAAGGTATCCTGGGAAATGCATGTGCCGAGTACTCATTAAGTAACCTATATATCTTGTACCTCCATGAATCTCTAGTATTCTTAATTACCCCGTGTTCATTGACTACTCCCTTGTTTCCCCCTGTCAATCACATGAACCTCTTCAAGTCATTTGATTGGGCTAATTTCGAGTACTTAGTAATTGTGCTTGTTGTGGTGAAATTGCTATTTTTCTTATACTTAATTTAACTCTTTTGTGGATTTGTAGAATGTATGTGTCTTTTTTGACAATTCTATATTCTACTTTTATGTCAATGTTCATCGCAAACCCAAGCTATTTACATGTGTATTTAGAATCTAGTCATATATTGGTAATAAAGAATAGGGCTAGCAAATCACGGATTTCTTATAATCTTATCTATTGTAAGGGCAACTATATGGACGGCTTCATACACCATAGCATCAATCAACAGTGACTTCAGCCTTCATTGCTTGTTTCCTCAGTGGTGGACACAAAACCCAAACTGCCTTTTAATCAGAATCTTCCAACTGGAGCCTGGTGAGGGATGCAGTTGGAGCCACCCGGACGACATTAAAACCCGATCCGTTTAAGGTTTTGTTTAAGTGCCTTTGGACATGTTAAATGACTGTTTATCAAGACTCCGTTTGTTTTAAGAAAAATATAATAATTTTAAAATATAAATTTTGATATTCAGTTTAAACTTGTAAATGAACTAAAAAATATTTTTCGTCGTTCGGTATGAAAAATGTGATTTGATTTTCCTTCGTGCACTCCTTTTAATAATCTTTTTATTATTTTTAAAAATCAAGCTCGAGCATGTGGTGAGGCTCGTGCTCGCCGATCAGACCAACCTCAAGCTTGCTAGCCTCAAGCCTCGCCAAATTGGTGAGTGGCGAGCTCCAACTCACCTATAGTTGGTCACCGGCCACAGCTCGCCAGCCATTGCTATGGCCCACGACCAGCCGAGAAATAAGAAAAAAAAGAAATAAAGAGGAAAAAGAAAAAGAATAAAAAATTTGAATTTTTTAAAAAGAAAGAAGTGGGGTTAGGAGGGGTGTAAAAAAAAATGAGCAAGGAAAATGTTTGTCCCTACTTGAAAAATGGAAAATATTTTCCTTATTTTAGAAGATTTTTTTTTTTTGTAGATGGAAAATGTTTTCTCAACTAATTTATTTTCCGTAAAATTAATATTGACAAATTCAGAAAATTTTTTCCTAAAAGTTATTTTTTGCGAAACAAACAAAGCCTAAATTTTAATATTATCGAACCATAAATTAGTGTCCAAAAAGCGCCCGTCAACAAGCTCGAATACAAAATTGTGAACTTTGAGACTAACGAATCAAGAACGTTTTCACTTACAAGGACCGCTAGCAATAGTCTCTCCAATAATGACACCAATTTGAACTGTGTTCTTTATTTTTACATGTTGATCCTTGTATGTCTCGCATCTCTAATTTTAAATTTTAAAATTTTCTTTTTCAATAAAATAAGAATATCTTTATATTTTATATTTTAAAATTCAGACAAAATAATTTGAAAACTCCAAACTAACTTCTTTCCATCTTTCTATGGGTCATTATTCTAGTCCGAAGCACCATCCGCGAAGTTCCGGTGCTTGACCGAAATCCCACCGTGCTGACAAAGGAAAGTCTATTCACATATGCAGCGAGAAACTCCATCACGTCACCGAAAAAGGAGACGTGCAAAAAGCGCACACAGTTAAATTCCGTTAAATTAAATTATCTTATCTTTTTTTCCTGCTCTTGGTCATCAATCAAGAAAGGCGCTATGGAGGTCGAGTGGAAGAAGATAACGGGCAGATTGGTTGCAGCTACAGGAAGCATTTCGAAAGCAAAGCGCATGAAGCGATGGCATGCAATTTTTTGGTGCCATATAAGCTACTTAGGACGAGTTATATTGATGCTCCTCTAATTGTTGGTGCTTCTAAGCTACTCCATTAATGGAGTTGGAGCTTGAATTATTAGTTACTGGCCTAGTGTGGACCCAGTTTAGAACAGATTCAATAGAACTTTTGAACCCCTTTCTTTTTTTCCCGAAAAGATGACCCTTTATCCAACTCAACATGACAGGCTAGAGCATCGTAAGCTTCCTTGCACCTTCCTAGGATTACAAAAGCGGTACAAATAAATTGAATTGGCGAATTTTATATGAAAACAGAAAGAGGAGACCGCACTGGTGTGTGAATGGACCACATGTGAGTGAGACTTGACAGACCGGACATCCTAGCCTATTACCTTTAGTGGACCAAGCTGGAGAGGCCCTCGTGATGCGTAGGCTTGGCGTCCAATCAAATAATGGGCAAAAAATTTCTTAAGGGGATTGTGTGATCCTACAGCCACCGTTTCTGTGAGGATAAATTATCAAAACAACCTCAAATTTATTATAATTATTTTACATCAATTTTAAAATTTTATTTTGATCAATTAAGTTTTATATTTTTTGCATTTATACCAATTGACAAAAAGAAATAACTGATGGATTGTATTAGCATAAATACAAAAAATTTAAAATTCAATCAATTAAAAAAAAATTTAAAACCAAATTGACATAATTGTAATAAATTTAAGATTTATAGATTCCCACAATACTAGGCAAATCTTAGTATCTCTAATACTGCTCAAGCAATCACTAGCAGGTTGACTCATTTAACTAGGCTTGGCCCTATTTGCTTGAACAATGGTCGGAAATTTGGAATAGGCATAATTACAGAACATTTAATCTTGTTAGCCAATATATGTCTAATATCCTAAGGAAATATACAATTGATACAACTTTCAAAGGATGTCTATTCATTTCAAACAAAAAGGAAGGATTTCTCTTTACAGTTAAACTCTAAAGTTGGATAGGTATCACATTAAAAATCAGAGCTTTATTTCATCAGTCTTTTTCTAGGTAATTGCTCACTTTGATAAAAAAAAAAAAAATTGGACATTCCCTTTGTGAAGCTTCTACCCTGATCTTGCTAATAAACTTCTATTATTGTTATTCATCATATGTTGTTCTTAGTTTCAAATCAAATTTAGGTTCCATTTGTTACAATTGTTTGGAAAATATTTTCTTACAAATACTCATTTTCATTATCTAAAATAATTAGTTAATGAAAAATATTTGATCGTGAATAATAATTTATGTTTGAATATTTATGTAAACGATGAAATTTTTTTTATTCATTCATTTTTATAAATAATATAAATAATTATTTTTTTTTTTTCACATCATTCACTTTTCATGAAATAAGTGTACTCTTGTAAAGACCGCCTGTCATGCACTGCCTAATGGCTAAGTGCTTGCCGACTCGATCATCAATTATACATAAACCCTTGGTTTCCGGAGGGACGAAAGTAACCCCCAAGCAAGTGCCTAGTTTCATAAAACCGAGGTAGGGAGAAAATGGTCATTTGCGCAAACATATTTTAATTTGCAATGTCCTTTTTCTGTAAAGAAAAGTAGACTACTAATTTATCTAAAGTCAGGGCTGTGCATAAAGTGGCCGCCCACTTTGACCCGTACCGTTGTAAGTCTTTTCCTGTTCTCACCAGTAATTATATTTTATTCCTCACGCAACTCAGCAGAGACCAGCATCAATTTCTCCCCATTTTCCTGATCCATTCGTTCTTTATCAGAAGGTGCCTTTGCTTGTGCAGCAACGGTGCCGGAGCTTCAGTCCTCCTCCTCGGACGTTTCTTTTGTTCGTGCAGCAACGGGATCGGAGATCGAGTCCTCCTCCGTGTATGTATCTTTTCCTCCTCATATATGCCTGTCTGAATTTTCTGCGACTCTATTATAGTATCTTAACCTCGTAATCTGGTCAAATTTCCAGATCTTGTATTTCTGTAAGAAATAAAGAACACTTCAAATGTTAATCGGCCAAATAAAGAACAGAAAACTAAGCACTAGCTCGTACCAAAAATCATGTTTGGTCCTGTTTCAGAGACAACTGTTGTGGAGTTCTTTTTTTTTTTTTTTTTAATCGGATTGTGTTGTCTACTACATAAGATAGTTCATGTTTCCGGTGAGCACAGAACGGAAGACTTTTATTGCTTTATCAAAAATAAATTGCATAATTAGCAGAGTGGTCAGTCAAGTGCCTCGTCAGGGATGCTATAGATCTATGTCTGAACTACGTTGCAAATCTCAACTCAAACTAGCTTTGGAAGCCACCGGTCAAGCCATACTTGATGCTTGTAAACTGGAGAGTTTATCATGTATGCTTAGAATTAGTTCGTAGAGAACCCAAGTAAACGGAAAAACTTGAGGGTGTAGCTGAGCCCGGGCCACGAAATTTTCCTGTAAGCGTAGTCAAGGGGCGAGATTAGGGGCTGAAGGGAGAGTGCAAGATGGAGAGATTACCCAAGAAAGAGTGCGCATACCCATGAACATTGAACAAGAAAGAAAACCACCGTTCCCAAAGAGAAGATAACATTGGAAAAACAGCAAAAAAGTAGTCACAAATTTAAAGAGCAAAATTTCCAGAACCCGATTGAACATGTTCTCTTCATATCCGAGAATGAAAAGAGAATTTGGGTAGAAATGAGGGTGGGGGTCACTGAAGCAGGGCCTTTTTCCAAATGAATTGGGGATTGACGAAGACTTTTGACCCGATTCCCAAGTCCAAATTTAATTAAATATCTTACAGGCGCCGACGCCATTCTTCACCCATAAAAATTGAAGGTCTTCCTTGAAACATATCTGCTCATTCTTTTGTTGGATACAGAGAAAATGCCCAGAGAGAAGGACTTCTTTCGGCGTTATGTAGCGTTCCTGCAGAACAACAAGTGGAAGTGTCAATTCTGCAACAAGGAGTATGGCGGAAGTGTGACCAGGATCAAGGCCCACTTAGCCGGAGTTGGAGGATATGGGATCGATGTCTGCAAGGACGTCAGCGACCAAGTGAAATTGGAAGCCAAGAAAGCATTGAAGGCTAAAGGAGCGGCAGAGTCGAGCAATGGAGAAGAAGGCACTGTTGAAGAGGGTCAGCATATGCCTGTGACTGCAAACAATGAAGATGCTTGGAGAGGGACTTCATTCGCTACCACGCCGTACCTGAGCACTGATGCCATAAGCACTGGAGGTGCAAGTTCATCAGCCTTTCTTTCATTGCCTGAGACGAATTTGCCCAGTCAGTCTCTTCCGGTTCAAAGCATGATCCCCCTGAAGGACCTTTCATTCTGGCCACAACAAGCTCAATCTCATGCTGGTGATTCTTACACTCAGCCGAGGAATTTTAGTTGTCCCATCAGCCATCCATATCTCGCACCTGAAGCTTTGACTAACATGCCTCGCCCGCAGAATGCAGAAGAAGGAGAACCCAACATAGAAGTTCCACGAGGTATGTGCATCTCCAAATTCACCATATGTTAAAGCTCATGCACGACGCTTAATTTGTCTTCTAATCCTTACCTAAGAATCCAGATATGGCAAGACATTTAGATTCCTTATAGTAAAAGAAAATGAATAGGGTAGTTTAAGAGTTGGTCGATAATAATTAATAGTTCTTTGAAATTAAACAGAGTCATGTGAACCACGGGAGCTAACACTATACCTAAGCATCCATTGTTAAACCACTTATCTATTTCAAATTGCATAATCTTTTACTGATTGGGATCGATCAAAATTTTGGTTAGCGCTTTCCAATTTTCAGAATATTTTTGATGTGTTGAGGGGACTGCCATTGTCTTGACTACTTTATAAAATTCATTGAAATTTCCTTATTTCCCCTTCAACGGGTCCAAATGTGTACTGATATCATATTTCTTGACCAAGCAACACATCTCACGAAAATGAACAACAAGAAATCTTAATTGGAAATAAAACTTAAATTGACGGCTTCTCCAGGGATGACAAGCTATGTTATGACAGAGAAGAAGTATTCATAAACATGTGATTTTTGTTAGGGATTCTGAATATAATAAGTTATAGTGTTTCTTGAGAATTATTATAATCTAAATAAATGGCACCTCTGCTAATATAAATATATAGAATCTATATAATCTATATTGTTATCTGAAGGACAGAAAAATTGAGGAATCCTCTTCTGGACTTAGATCTTACTCTGGTTATTGCTTTTCTTTCTGTCCTTTTGAAAGTGGCCAATTCAGCTTCAACTATTTGAATTCTCAATACTCTTCTTTTATTTATCATCAAACGAATGACATGTTTCTCTGGAGTTCTTTTTTTTTGGTTGGTTCTTCCATTATCTGTAAGACGTGACCCTTTTTTTATATTTCATGAAAAAAATGGCATCTTTTCCTGGCAATCTTTTTTTCTTCTTTCATTATATGAGACCCTAGAATATAATGTAATAAAGGAAGAATGATATAAACTAACCCGCTTTTTTTTTCTCTTAACAAATAGGAAATACTAAATATAATTCAAATATTCGAAGAATCATCTTATCGAATGAAAAATTGGTGGATGATGCTTTGATTTAAAAATGAAATCAAAAGTGATAAATTTCTCTATCGATTTACAAATTTATTGATGACATATGTGCTATCATAGTATATAAGTCCTTTAAAATTTATTGTTTTCTTGGATCAACTTTTAGTGACCATTCTTAATTTTTTTTCTTTCATTGGATAACATTAGTTATTTTAAAAAATCAACTTAAAATGCATATTATCGTCCAGGTTCATGATATGTTCTCATAAAAAATCCACAATATATTGTTTTCGTTATATTTGGAGTTGATGATCCTCTAAGAGAGAAAAAAAATCATAAATACATCGTTTTCAGTCTTATGATTTATCGACTATAACTATTTTTCTTTAAATTTGTATTGATTTGCTACTCTCATTGCAATTCTTTAATCTCTTAAAATTTTTCAAAACAGATTGCAATTCATTCAAATTTCAACTCTTTCGAAAAAAATAAAAAAATTTGTTGACATCCATATTCTACTGGTTCATAAAGATTATTGTTATCCAAAACCTATTGGTTCTAGAAATTTTTATGATTAATTTTCAATGCTTTGAGTTAGAAAAATTACAAATATCTTACTGGAAATATGTGATTGCAAGTATATCTAAAAGTTTTGTCTCCTATAGTTATTGTGCCATAAGTTTACAATGGAGATAGGTAAATCTTATAATCCATACAGTACTCAACTTTAAATTCTGAAATCTCATTGAAATCTATGTAGTATTAAAGTGCTTCGAAAAGCTTATTGTAAAGCATAATATATCCAGCTCCTATAATCGATTTTCTTTTGTTATGAATGCAATGGCAAGCCACGTTTCCTCCAATATTAATCACTGGTTCTTCCAACTCTTGTTTGGAATAAATCCCACCTAAATGAAGAGCTCAAATCATTGGTTATGGAAGGTATGTGAAGATTAGCTTCATGAAAATGATACTTGTTAGCTTTATATATGAAATGCAAAATAATCAATTTGAAGTGCGAATGGGAGAACAGGAAAGCCCTTCGTTTTTTGAAAATGAGATTTGCTGCTTCTTAGATTGGGAAGGAGGTGGTTATTGCTTGAGGGAGGAAAAAAGGGGAGAGTAGACAGTTATTTTAGGCAAGGTTCATTAGTAATTTGCTAGTTATTTCTCATATGTTTAGAGGTAGGCTTTATTAGATAAGTCTTGTTATTTTGTATCATAATGATGGCAGAGCTAAGTTCAACTCCCATGCTATCCAAATGACACAAGCACATCCATCTAAGAAATATTCCACATTTTGTTAAATAGGTGTCCACAAGATACAACACTTGCACACATAACTATTATCTGACAGCGTACAATAAATTATTTGCTCTTCAAATGATTCATACTTACCCCTAAATCATCCTTTCATTGATTGTTTTCACATTCGAATGCCCCTATATGAGACTTTAACTAACAACACTTTCAAGCATCTTAAATTTGGGACACTAACGGAAGTACGATAATGGGACAAAAGATTGTCATGCATTGCCTCCAAGCCATCAATAACATGTGGTTTAGTTTTTTCTTAGTGCTATTATTTACCATCACGTTTGAGTGACGTTCAAATGGGTCGCCCACCAATCAATGATCTAATTGAAAGCAAGTATAGCTCCTTTTTCTTTATAGAACAGTTGGGACATTAGTCTTTGTACATTCAATGTGGAAATAAGGTTTTTCTCCTTTTTTTCAATTTTAATTTCAAAATTCAACTTTGGGTCTGGTTAAGCGGACTTTTATTTTAAACTTTTAGTTTTTCTTATGGGGTTGATCTAAATTTTTCTAGTATTGTGCCGCTCAAACTCTTCGATAGAATAGGTTCATAAAAATGTTAGCGTCTATATGAATATATAATAACAAGCTCTTTCTGGAGGGTTGTCTTTAAGAGTGACCCATAGGAGTCTAAATTGCAAGAGATTTTATACTCTTTGCAAGTAGTATTTTCTTACACTCTCCACACTTTTTGCCTTCAACTAGGATTGCTAACCCCATAGTTTCATCTTGAAAAAAGAAGAAGATTAATGTAATAATTTTTAATGTTGCAAATTAGCAATAATTGGAAATTCTAACATTTTTGCGACTCTTTCTATAAGGTATTTCTTTAAAATATTTTATTATTTTCTCTCAATATTACAATAATGTAGTTTATTTTGTTCAAAGCGTTAAGATTCATTTAAAGTATGATACATTCTAAGGAGTAATTTATGCTAAAGCATATACTTCATTTTCATATTTGTATATTAATATAAAATATAGGGAGAACCACTTCCCTTACAGGCTTAAATATCAATTCAACCCATCCCATACAGGCTCAAATATCAGTTCAACCCATCCCATAGAAATCCCAAGGGCCGAAAGGCTCAACCCAAACCTATAGCAACTAAACCCAGCAGCCCCAAAACCCAAAGTAGAATATAAACCCAACGTACCTCAACTATACCCACTCATTAACCCATTAAGAGACCAAGCCCACAACAAGGCAAGTGCTCAACCCCAATACCCTGCCTTCGTTGAAACTTTGATCTGTTATTTGCACTCATATAATTTTTCTAATTTCATTTAGACATAATTGATGGTTTCTTCTTTTCATAAATTCTTTTTTTTTATGAATATTATGTTTGTATAAAATACTATAAGTATTTCCTTGATGTTAGATGCGAGGACAGATGATGCACTCGTGGATAGTCCATCAGGTATTTTTGGGTTTGTTGGCGAATATATGTCAACTCTGAAAAGAAAGCTGGAAGAACTAAACAACCTAGTAGCAGACTTGGATGAGCAATGGTGTAGTAAATCAAAAAGGATAAAAGACTGGAGTATGGATGGAGCAGTCCGAGAAGGAAAATCTTTTTGTGCGCAGCAAGTAGAAAGAGTGGACGACTTGAGTAAAGAAGTTGAAGAGATTCTAGGCCACTGTTGGTTCCAAAAAGGGTTGACTACACATGCTGCGGGATGTTGGAAAAGTTCACCTCTGGTAACAACAAAGCTAGTAGGCAAAAAAGGTGACGAGACAATCAAAAAGATTTGTGACCATGTAATGGATGAAGAAATTGTCATCATTGGCATTTATGGAATGGGGGGAGTTGGCAAGACAACCATTTTAACGCATGTCCATAATGAATTACTTGAGAATCCTACCTTCAATGATGTGTTTTGGGTCACGGTACCTCAAAACTTTAGCGTTTGTGAACTACAAGACGAGATTGCCAATGCAGTCGGACTAGACAACCTCTCAAAGGATAGGGACATGAAAAGGAGGGCGTCCATATTGAATAGGCATTTAAAGAAGAAGAGAGTTGTCTTAATTTTAGATGGCCTATGGATGCAATTTAACTTTGAGGATGTGGGAATTCCAGTTGAGAAAGGAGGCATGAAGTTGGTATTGACAACTCGGTCATTAGATTTGTGTCATGAGATGCTCTGCCAAAAGATAATCGAAATAGTAACTCTAACACCATTAGATGATTGGAGCTTGTTTAAAGAGAAACTTTGCTTTGGGAGAGAACTTCCTTCAGAAGTTGAAAAAATTGCGCGGTCAGTCGTTAGAAAGTGTGGGGGTTTGCCACTTGGGATCATTGAGATTGCAACTTGCATGAGGGGAGTAGAGGAAATGCACGAATGGAAAGGCATGTTGTGGAAATTAGAAGAGTCAATGGTAGAACTTAACATGTTCAAGAGATTGAAACTTAGTTATGTGAACTTGGGTGATTCTCAAGTGCAACAATGTTTCTTGCATTTAACACAAGAATTTCAAAAATCTATAAATTTTTATCAAAATAAAAGAAAGTTGATAGAGTCTTTCATAGATGAGGGTTTGTTAGATAGAATTGGCACCCGGCAAGAATTGCATGAACAGGGTCACAGCATCCTAAATAAATTAACAAAGGGTTGCTTATGCATAGATAAAAACGGATATATAAGTCTGCACCCGTTGATAAGAGACATGGCATTGCATATATTGAGGAGCCCAGCTCACATGGTCAAGACCTATATGGGATTGAAAGAAATTCCGGAGGAAAAATTTTGGACCAATCGTTTAAGAAAAGTCTCTTTACAAGGCAATGAAATAAAAAAAATCCCAGACGGCATATCACCAAGTTCTTTGTAAACTTACGAGGCTCTCGTTGAATAACAACATATTTTTGGAAGTCATCCATGAATCTTTTTTCAGGCATTTAAAGGGGCTGAAGGTTCTAGATCTCAGCCAAACGAAAATCACGAAATTACCGGACACTATCTCTCACTTGGGGAGCTTGGAAGCACTCTTACTTCAAGGTTGTAGGGAATTATGTTGTATACCTTGTGTACAAAAGTTGGGATCCCTAAAAAAGTTGGATGTGAGTTGTTGTGCAATGCTTGAAGAAGTGCCAAAGGGGATGGAGATGTTGGTAAAGCTGAGTTACCTCGACCTACATGGCACGAAGATTGACACATTATCGGAAGAAGTGTTGGGGAAGCTAGTGAACTTGCAATATCTGGCGATTAAAAAAGTGACAGCAAAAGAGGAAGAGGAAGAGGAAGAGACAAAATTAACAAATGTGGAAGGGCTCTATTGCTTTGCTCCAAATGTTGAAACATTCAATGCATACTCGAGGTTTCTCGAGCAAAACAACTCCCTTCCATACAAACTATGGTTAAATGATTCACGATACCACTCCTTTTGGGATAGGCACGAGAGGCAAATAATCATCGAAAGTTGCCATAGTATTGCGGCAAGGGTAGATGGAGAAATTGGTGGGAATGGCCGCATTTTACTTCCAAAAGATGTGGAAGTACTGGAAGTAGAACGATGCGATGGGGTGACGAGTTTGAGTGAGGTGGGCCTACTGGAGAATCTAGAGAAGCTAAAGATAAAGGAATGGGAGAAGTTGGGGGAGCTGGGTGCTGTCCACTTCCCTCGCCTACGAAGAGTGAATATCACTGGGTGTTCCAAAGGCGAAGCATCTCTCGGGAGGTGGAGCAAAGGCTTCCACATCTACAATGGTTTAAAATCGAGGGCTCAGAGGAACTAGAGGGGATTAATATAGCGGCACCTTTTCTTTATAATATTGAAGTGTATAGGTGTCCCAAAATGAAGAGGGTGGTGGAATGGGAGTGGCTGGCCACTCTCCTTCCAAATCTGAGGTCCATTGAAATAAGAAATTGCGAGAAATTAGAGGAGATAATAGGTGGGCCAGCAATGTCCATCGATGCAACCTGTCTTACAAAGATTGAAATAGAAGGATGCAACAACCTGAAGAGGGTGCTGATAACGCGTGGCATGTCACTCTGCCTCCCTTTCCTCCAAGATGTGTTTGTCAATTACTGCAAGAGTATAGAGGTGATAATAATAGAGACCGTTCCCAACATACTGCAACCCTCCTTCCTAAATTTAACACACCTGACTCTATCGAATCTTCCGGAGCTGAAGAGCATATGCGATGGGACCATTAGTTGCTTTTCAATCCAATCTATGCAGATAACAAAATGTCCCAAGCTGCGGAGGCTTCCTCTGCTTGACGATGGGCCCCTGTGTCCTCCTCACTTTCATGGTTATATTTGGATAGATAAGCAGACGTGGCAGTCGCTGGAGTGGAACCATTCCCTTCACCCATCTTCACTTCTTGGACAATTAGCCAGGGAACATGGTAAGTCACCAACAAAACTTTACTTTTCTTTTATCCTCTCCATCTCCCGTCGACCCTTCCAGTCCTTATAAGGATCCACTCCCGCGATGCAATAAGTTTCCTTTTCATTTCTTTTCTTTTCTTTTTTCTTTCAAACTTTATCCCACGTTGTTATGCTCAGTGGGTATGACTTTGATACCTTAAAAGTTTGCAAAAGTCCTCGCTCTTTTAATAACGGCAACAATCCCCGCTTTTTCCCCGTTGTCCCTTAAAAATACTACTTCTTCCTTTTGGTAAATTATGACGTTAAAATTGTCAAAATGTCGAGTCAATTCTTAAGTTCTATTTCATGAGATGGCTGAGTTTAAGAGAGCATGTTAAATACTTTTTACACTTTCTTTTTGTTGCCTATTCTGTTTTACCTCATCTAGTACTTCTATTTTCGCTTTAAAACTCCAATTTGATTTTTAAATTAGCCACTGTGCTTGAATCAAAAAATTAAACTAGTGTAAATTAGTCTTCCTCATTTTTAGGAAGGAACACTTTTTCTTGGACTTCCAATTGCATATTTGCACATATTGAATTTCTTTTTGTTTAATTTGATTAATTTCGATTGGCCAAAGAAGTCTCTAATTTCTTTAGATTGTTTAGATTCTCTCTTTAATTTGATATGTCAAAGAAATATCTAATTTCTTTCAATTGTTTTCTTTAAAACCTCGTGAAGAAGGGGTTCCCAATCGGCACGATCAAAGGATGCATGTAACTATTAGTTGCGACGACATTGCGGCAAGGGCATATGGAGAAATCGGTGGGGATGGCCGCGATCTACTTCCAAAAAATGTGCAAGTACTGACGGTAGGATGGGGTAGTGGGGTGACAAGTTTAAGTGAGGTGGGCCCACTGGAGAATCTAGAGGAGCTGACTATAGAGGGATGGGAGAAGTTGGAGGAGCTGGGTGTTGTCCACTTCCCTCACTTGCAGGGACTGAACATCATTTCGTGTCCCAAACTGAAGCATCTCTCGGTGGAGGGGCAGGGGCTTCCACATCTACAATGGTTTACAATCAACGGCTCAAAGGAACTGGAGGGGATCGATTTAATTGCGCCCACTCTAAACCAAATGGAAGTGTCTGAGTGTCCTAAAATGAAAAGAGTGGTGGAATGGGACTGGCTGGCCACTCGCCTTCCAAATCTGAAGTCCATTAAAATATCCCATTGTGAGAAATTAGAGGAAATAATAGGTGGACCATTGCCAACCAAAACCACTTGTCTTCTTACAAAGATTGAAATAGAAGGATGCAACAACATGAAGGGGGTGCTGCTGACGCATGACGTGTTGCGCCACCTCCCTTTCCTCCAAGAGATTGAAGTTAGAGAGTGCAAGGGCATAGAGGTTATAATAGGCGCTGCTCCCACCATGACGTTGCCCTCCTTCCCAAAGTTAACACACTTGACTCTATGGAATCTTCCGAAGCTAAAGAGGATATGCGATCAGATCTTGAGTTGCGACGACATCCGATTTATTAAAATATATGATTGTCCAAATCTGAAGAGGATTCCTTTGCAACTACACCTACTTGACAATGGCCTCCTTTCTCCTCCCCTCTCCCTTGAACGGATTTTAATAGATCGGCTGACACGTGGCAAGCGCTGGAGTGGGACCATCCCCTTGCCCGTATCTCACTTGAACCCTTTGTCGAGCTTTTTGGTGAGTTACCCACAAGTTTTACACTTCTTTTATCCTCTCTATCTAAGGATCGATTTCTCACGGTGCGGTAAAAACCTCCTCCTCTTTTTTTTTCCGAACTTTATACCAACTATTAGGCCAGTGCGTATTACTTTTATTATAGCTTGAAACTATATCAAAATGGTTATATTGTAATAAAAATGGCAATATTCTAACACTTAAAAGTGCCAAATTATGGAGCCTAATTCTTAAGTTCTACTTTATTAGTTGGGAAAGTTTAAGAGAACTTGTCAACTGCTTTTTTTTTTTTTTTTTTACTTGTCTTTTTGTTGCCTTTTCTATTTTACCTCACCCAGTACTTCTATTTTCAATTTCGAACTCCTATTTGATTTTTAAACTAATCACTGCACTGTAATCAAAAATTTAAACCAATGTAAATTAGTTTTTCTCATTTTTACGTGTCGCTAAGCGAATGGGCCAGAGACAGAGATCATGTTTTTGTGAGCTCTTTCAAAATGCATTAGCATAACAGATTTTTCATTAATAGTCATGTGGCATGATATTTTATATAGGACGATGATGTTCTTTGCAAATGACTAACAAAATTCATTTTTTCTACACCTAGACTAGTGGAGCCGCAGATGATCAGTTGAGGATGATTTGTCTTCTGACAGCAATGGACATCAAAGTTATCGCCATTTCTACGTCGTCTTGCTCAACTGATTTTTAAAGTACCTCCGATTCCTGTGATGACATATGCTTAATCTATTTATGCCTTCTTATCCTATCTGTAATAAGCATCTCTATTTCTGAATTTCTCGATTTGTTTTCCTTACCTGTCACTTGCCTTTGTTTTCGTTGCTTGAATGGATACTCTCTCAGGTCTCGACCGGATATATGCCATAGCAGGTTTGATTTTTGAGTGACCACCTTGCAAATGTCTGGTTTATCTATGTAGCATGTGTATTCAATATGTTATTGTTTATTTCCATTGACATGACTCAACCTAGGATGTTTACATAGCATAATGTTTACTTCCATTAAAAACTTGTTTCTCTGACAGAAAAATTCTACATTTCACCACTTAATTTTACGTTTTTTCTAATCCTTATACTTTTAACATATCTGATTAATCCCTTTCACTTTTATAAATTTTTTAATTAAATTCTCTCCGGTGTCAAATCCAACCGAATCTAACTGAAGTGGCCTCCAATGATGTCAGAGTATGTCATGGATATTTTTTTTTTTTATCTGAATGTCTACGTTAAATTTTATCCATGTCAAACTTTGATATTGTGTACATGGCTATAGTTTTTCTCCCACCTCTATGTGAGCATCTGCATATTTTATCATCATACATTGGTGTTGTCTAGTGGCCCCATCAGCTGAATTTGGTCGAATTTGGTGTCGAGGGAGTTAATATAAAAATTTATGAAAGTAGAAGGACTTGATTAGACATATTAAAGTATAAGAGCGTAATTAGAAAAAGCAGGAAAGAACAAGAAAAGCAGAAATTTTTCCTTGTTTGGGAGATGTAATTTTCTGCATGTTCAGCATAGAGTTGGTTGTGCAACCTCGTGCGAGTAGTCCCTTCAGCACTGGTCTTGCGGTAGACTCAGCCTTTTATTTCAAAGAACTGGTGGTTCTATGCTCTTGCGTAAAGGCAGATGCCATTCACATTCACAGTTTAGGATCAAAGTAAAATCATTAGTGGCCCAATGGTTGGACATACATGTTTTCTTTTTTGAACATGTCAATGGCAAGGTTAGCGATTGTGATCCTTTAGAAGTCACTATGTGTTGCCGTGAACAACATAACCTAATACTCTCGTGTCAATGAAATTGATAGTTCCATTATGTGGAGTACAATGCCTTAATCTAAGAACAATTATGAGTTGGAGCACCGTATAATGTAATTCTCATCATGTGATGACAATTGCTTTAAGGCAACAGAGATAGACTTGAAAGATGTACTCTTACAAACATTCTCTCCTTGTTTAAGAGGCCGATTCTGTCATCCTTCTCTCTCACGTCCCAAAGGCATAAACAAGAAAAAGAAGACAAAAGAAAGGAGGAAGTGACCATGTGTTCCTGTGGTTGATGCCGTTGTAATCCTACTTGACCCTTCAATTTTCCTACAATGGAAGAAAAAAGTATCAACCGACCACATTTGCATAATTGTCTTCATTGTGATTTGTTGTTATCGATGACTACTCCAACTGTTCCCTTCACAATGTGCATTCTCGATGCCAACCATTTTAGTGACTTGGATAGTATTTGAAATAGTTCCAATGAAAACTTGTCACTTGTGCTCATATAGGCGGTCACCACATCTTAGCTCCTATACTTGTCAACGACTTTGTGTGTATAAGATGATGCCCATACCTTATACATGTGATTGTCACTTATCCCCTGCTCATATGCTACATATTTCTCACTCTCGTGCCAAGCACGTGCATATCGATGATCAAATCAATTTTTGGTGTCCATCCATAGAGTGGAACCCCACAAGGAAGAGCATGGAGGCAATGGAGGAAGCGATGTAGCCGCCTCGAGCGAAACACATAAGTGAAAGAAGTAGAAAGTGAACATTCCCACCGCCCCGCACTTCTTCGGGCTGATAGGCTTGGTGGATAGTACGAAACCACATAGGCCGATTCCGCCCGTGCTAAATCCAGTAATTGAGCAAAGGAGGCAATAGGTAAATAATCCAGGGAGAGGGCCGTCAAGCAACTGAAGATGGCATTTAATGTACAAACCACCATGTGAGATCCTTTTCTTCCCAAGGATGAGTCCGAGAGATGGCCAAACGTTCCAGCTCATGCAACATACGGCATAAGAAATCATCAGACTATGAATTCAATTGCATAGAAATAGGAGTGTAACAATAATCGGATACATAATGAGCGGGAAATGTACCAAAAAAGTTTTAAACCTATTGCATTGATACTAATTCAGTCATAAACTTTTTAATTACATTAATTTATTTCTAAACATTTTTACATTGATATCAAATCAGTCCATCCGGCCAATTTAGACTGGAATTTATTGACGTTGACACCAGTTGACCGGTCGACGCTGACATTGACTTTTTTTTAATAATATTTAGTTATTTTTTTGATTTTTTTTGAAATTTCCCTTTTCCTTTTCCTTTTTTTCCTTCTTTTCTTCTTTTTTTTTCCTTCCTTATTTCCTTCGCCAACTTTTGTGATGGCCAGCAATGATCGCAGCTATCGACAAGGGCAAGGCCCAGACGCCCTTGCTAGCCACAAGTGAGACCGGGGCTAGGCAAGGTCACCCCTCGCCAAATCCAACGAGCCCTAGGAAGCCCTTGTTGGCCTTTAGTGAGGGTTAGCCACGCCTGGACAAGGCCCCTCACCAACGCTAGAGGCCAGTAAGGGCTGGCAAGGCCGCCCTTGCTATAGGGTGGCCTTGTCAAATCTTGTGAGAGGTGGCCTTGCTGGCCTTTGGCATTGGCGAGGGGCCTCGTCCAAGCGAGGGCATCCCTCATCGGAGGCTAGCGAGGGCTTCCAAAGCTCGTTAGCCCTCGCCGATCTAGTGAGGGTGGCCTTGTTGGCCCTCACCAAAGATCAATGAGGGTTGGTCTCACCTATGGCCAACGAGGGCATCTTAAGCCTCGCCCTCACTGGTGGCCAACGACCATTGCCGTCATCACAAAGGCTGGCGGAGGAAATAAGGAAGGGGAAGAAAAAAGAGAGAAGGAAATAAGGAAAAGAGAAGGGAAAAAAGGAAAAAATTCAAAAAAATAATTAAATATTATTTAAAATGCCAATGTAAGCAAATTGAAGCCTAAATTTGTCGGATGGATTGAATTATTACTAATGTGAAAATGTTTAGAACTAAAATAGATTAAATTGAAAGGTTTACGACTGAATTACTATCAATGCAAGGGTTTACGACTTTTTTGATACTTTTTCCCATAACAAGCTAATGCATGATGTTTCTAATTGCTTCTGTTCATAATGCATTCTCCTCCTGTTTGCAAGAGAAGGAAAACTAATTAATGAATTTAATTTGAACTATGCGTTTACCCTTTTGCTTCCATTTATCACTTGAACTTGAGTCGAGATTAGACAATTGTTCTTCCATTTATCACTTGAACTTGAGTCGAGATTAGACAATTGTTCTTAGGAAAAGGATGGAAAAAAGAAAGAGACTGATTGAGTTCGATGCTTTCCCATGAACTAGCTGAAGGCAAAATTCATATCGCATTTTTTTAGGCTGAAAAGTACTGGCTATGCAACTTTACCGTAGACGGTCGTGCATTCAACAAAGCACACCCAGTCATTTTGTTGGTGTTCAGTTTACCTGAAACAATTGTAACTCTTGTTTGATGCATATTTATGCATTTCATGATTGAGATGCTAGAGATGGTCCTCAAACTAAGGTCACGGTTCTGGACCGTCACAATTTTGTTCGCAAACTACAACTTCACTTTATGCGCAGCAAAGACAAATGTAAACTTCGTCAACACTCTCTCTCAACCCCTCGAACACACTTACATTTGAGATAAATATCAAATTCAATCAACAATATCACGTTTATATCACCAGCTATCCTTAGGGGTAAGACTCCAAAGACGGGTTGAACAGTGCAAACACAACACCATGAAGAAAGCTAAAAAGAGTGGTTCACAACAAGATGTCTATCTTCTCCCTGAACGTATTTTTTGTTTATTTTCAAATTTCAACTGAATATTGTAAGATATTGTCATTTTTCTAGACGATAGTTTCTTAGAAAATATATTTCAAAAATATCACTTTTTTCGCGAAACAAATGGAGCTTTAGAACTATATTTTGATTTGAAATTTGTGATGATTCATTTGTGATTTGAAAAAATTATGTCGATAGCAATTTATTTTATTTTACCTTTTGGATTGAGATGCTTATGTGATTTTTCAGGTATGAAAGCTCCTTATCATCAATTTAATGAGATTTTTCAATCAATTCGTAAGTAGGATTCTAAAGTTTTGTGCACATGATGCATTATAATTACATTCATTCACAAAAACAATAATCGATGATCAAAGGTACTGATTAAACTTTGTATGATTCAGAACTTTGATGATAAAAGTTAGTGATTTCCCCTGGATATATTACCTTATGTTAGCCGTTTTATCCTGCGTAAAAGTGCATTATAATTAGTAATTACTACACCGCGACGACAGCTCCGATTCACCTGGAAAGATCCTCCCCCACTCCTGCCTCCCCTGCTCCCGAAACCCTAGCGTTTGGCCCCCACTCCTGCGAGGCCTCCTTCGGCAACGGCTTCACTCGCCGCCTCGACCTCCTCTCCGCCGTCGACGGCGAAGAAGGAGGCCGCGGGGGAGGATGGGTCCGGTGCTTCCGCAGCGAGACGGTCGAGTGCTCCATCTGCGAGGGAGGGCATCTGAGGATGTCGCCCGAGAGGATCAGGATGGTGGTGGGAGGGAAAAGGTCGGACGGCGTGATGGGGAGGGAGCGAGGAGTAGGAGGAGATGCGGGTGTTCGAGGACGGCGCGTTCCAGATCGCCGAGGGCGGGGGTGGCCGCGAGTTGGGGTTTAGGAGAGGGCAGAGTCTCGTGAGCGATGGGTTCTTGGAAAATTATGTGGAGGGTTCGTAAGCGGCATCCGGTTCGTAATTTGATCAGGTCGATTCGTGTCATCAAACCTGGGAGAGTTGCAGTGAGGTCAGGTTATGCTTTTGATCGATCTGTTTGTCCTCGTGTCTGTTCTGGTTGTATCAGTTAGAATCCAATTTATTGGAATCTGGAATTTGCTGGTGGCCATGGGAATTGATCAATGGCTATGGAGCTCTATGTCATTTGTTGGGGGAGTGGAATACAAATTGCTATGCATTTTTAGATATGGAATTAATTGAATGCTATTAGAATTAGGGGATCAGTGATAATGAAAAGCTGAATATGCTAACAAGTGATTGATTATCTCCTAGATTCTGGGAAAGATGGGAATCGGAAAGATCTAGATTCCGGGTAAATTCAGTTTTTCCGGTAGCTATTACCTTTCATAATTGATTATGGCTGCAAAGAACTGGTGGTTATTGCGACACTTGAAATTCTGGCTAAACTGAAATTGCAATCGGCTGATTGTGTATTCCCTAGATTCTGGGAAGGATGAAAACAAAATTTTTGAGGATCTAAAGTCTGGACTAATCTGGCTAGACAGGTGGTTTTTTTCCTGCTAGCTGTTTATCTATCATTTTATGTGGACTATTTCTGGTTTTTTCTCTGTTTTCTCTGCTCTTTATTTCATTTTATCTCTCTTGATGCCGCAGTGGATCAAGGAGCCAACAATTCTTATCACCCACTTTGAATATGCAAATTTTTCACTTGGTTGCTGATTGGTACAATGCGTACATTTCCTCCAGGATCATTTAATTACTTTATTGACCTCATCTTGTATTGAAGATGGCCATTGCATGGTATGATAAGGATGTTTTGATCTCCGAATTCATGTTCTAGTGCTTATGATTTCTGCCTGTGTGGAATAGTCTTGGGGGAGTATAAAATCATTTGTTCTCTTCTGGTTTATGGGGTAATGGGTGCATACTAAACTGTTTTTAGGTGGTACCACAGATTTTAGATAAAGTGGAAATTGGAACTATGTGTGACACCATGGTCGCATAACTAAATGGGGTTTGGCTGTAAGATGGAGTAGCCTGAAGTACAGAAAATCAACTCCAGCACAAGAGGAAAGAACCTTTGTCTCTCTATTTAGGAACTGTAGCGGGATAAGAGTAAAGAATTCTAGACACATGTTTCTTTCAACAATTAGTTGTTGATATAGGATATAGATTGATCAAAGTTACCAGAATTATCTTCAGTTGAAAATCTGTAATAGCCATCTTGAGTTTAGAGAGAATATTTAGTTATCAATGAAACTCTGTTTTCTTATCGTCATTATTCTTTCATGGGTTAACATTTGTATCCCCTTTTGAGGGGTATGCTTGATATGCATTTTGTGCTAGTTCATTGATGGTTTGAACTTTTGGCAAAATTCAGTGTTTAACAGGGTCTAAGTGCTCCACTCATGATTTCATATTGTATCCCTCTGGTTAGTGTTCAGAACTATGCTTAAAATGAGCAAGAAGTCTTTGATTCTTTGAAGAGCTGGGCCTCCAAATTTAAAATGCAAATTAAATCTCGTGAATGGTTTATTTGCTCACATGCCCATGAAGGACCAACTGCCAGCCATTCAAGACACATTGTGTCTAACTCACATGGTGTCGGCAACGGCAAGAACAGTCATTCTTGAGATTATTAGCAGTCAACGTAGGCGTCCTCATTTTGCACTAATTTCAAAGTGAAAGGGCTTGGAGTAACATGCCATCAGTTTCGCGGGATCATGTGCTGCCCGCCCGTGGTCATTTATGAGCTTAGTAGCATATTGAAAATCCTATTGCGGCCCACCAGACGAATGAGAAGAATGCAAAATTCACGCACAATAGAGTACTCTATCAACTCAATAGTTAGCGGTAAGCGATTAAACGTAAGTATAGTGAAATTTGCACATAAATAATATATGTTTTTACTCTAGTCCACGCTTGTGTATTACAATACGAAAATCATATGATTCTGTAAATCATCGAAACCTGATTTAATGTATGTTATATCTGTAGTCCCTGAAGAAAAAATTCTTTAGTTATAAGAATCATTATTGATTATAATATCCGCTGTGAACAAATTAATTATGTCAAATTAATATTACTAGGATCCTAATAATAAAGATCCCTTGATGTTCACAATTCAACCCAACATGCTGTTGCCTAGCCCAATCTCATCTCTGGCCCTAAATAAGGTCATCGGGAGATTATCATTTGACGAAGCGGGCCCAACTAAAAATAATGCTCTAAATCCGGCCGGGGCAAGCCTAACTTTGCTCTAAATTTTCTTAAGCTTTAAGAATTGTATAAATAGCATCATTCTACGTCATCTTAAATTTATGAAAAAGAAAATTTTTTCAATATTGATGGGAAATTTGAAGCCGCTTGGCTCCATTTATTTTGTAGAAAACAAATAATTTGAAAAATATTTTCTTGAAAAATAATCATTTATATTGGTTGAAATAATTAGTTGATGAAAAATATTTTTATTATAAACAATAATTTTTAATTAAATATTTTTGTGGATGAAATTTTTTTTTTCATTGGCTTATTTTTAAAAAGTATTTTTAAATTATTTATTTTTTACGAAATAAACGAAGCTTGAGTTGCTTTATATTAAAATAAAATTTAAGGAATCAAAAAGGCTTAAAGTGAGAATCGTATCATATCAGTGATCCCACTTGGCACTTGCACGATTTGATGGTGAATAAAGAAACATACAAAGAATATCTTAAAATCAAAATCCCACACATTGTTTTAGAATATTACCGAACTTTTTAAGACACACATAAGAAATAATAGGATTTACCGATGTGCTTTCGCTTCATACAGCGAGGATGAGACACCGGGCGGGTTGCAGATCCGGGATAAAAAACTGGGTCAACCCCAATTATATCCACAAATTTCCAAATTGCTTCAGGTCAACCCGCATGTGAAGAATCCCTGTATTTTTTTTTTCCCCTTGTGCTTGAATCCTAATTGAAATTTTAAAATAGTTAGAAATATGATCAAAATAATTCTAATAATCTAGTTATTTTTACTAGGCAAATGTTAGTATCTCTGATACTGCTCAAGCAATTCGCTGCTTGGGTCGGATTGATCCCCTTTAACTAGGCTTGACCTTATTTGCTTGAATGATAGTCAGAAATTTAGGATGGGCATAATTACAAGATATTTAGTCAGCCAATATATGTGGACCAAAGAGCTATTCATTTGGGTAAATTATTCAAACACATAAAGTACAATCTTGTTGGGAGAGAGGATAGGAAATTTCTTATATTTCGGTGTATAGAAAAGAGTACATGATAGTCTATTTAGGTTTTAGTAGATGATTATTAAAGAAAATCAAATCAGATATGTATACTCAAAATAAATATAGAAAATCAAAAGAAGTATCAAAAATATTTCTAGAAAAAAAATGCTTAGGAAGAGAAGTGATAGAATGCAAGAGAAGATACAAATTTGTTCGTTACAAGGAGTTTTTTTCCTTTTCTAATAAGAATAAATCATTTAAGTATAACCAGTTTTCAGAAACGAGATGGACATCTTGTTGCTGAACACTCTTTTTAACTTTCTTCTTGGGTTGTATTTGCCATGACCTTCACGCCTTTAGAGGCTTATTTATTAGGATAGCTGGTAATATAAACACGACTGTTGATTGAATTAGATATTTATCGCAAATGCAAGTGTGTGTGGGGATGAGAGAGAGTGCGTCGACGAAGTGTCTCTTTAGGAGGAAAGCGGAGATGTAATTTACCTACAAAATTGGCATGGCCCGGATTCGGTGACCTTAGTCTGAGGACCATCGCCAGCACCTCAAGCACTTACCAAAAATCAAACCTTGATAGACGTAGACGATGTATCCAGAACGGAAATTGAGAGGTCCTCTGAATGGGCCTTGTCGTGATTCCTTAGGAACTTTTTGGACATATAACCAGCAAGTTAAATTAAATTACCCTTGTCGAATGCATGATTGGCTGTGGCTAAGCTTCGTAGAAAAAAAATTTCAGTGTCACAGATGCAGTATAGTTTTCTGCTTCGACTAATTGATGGAAAAGCATTCAACTCAATCAGTCCCTTTCCTTTCGTCATCCTTTTCCTAACAAAAAGAAACCCACCGGTTATTGACGTGAAAGGCGAGTTCACCGCAAGACCAGTGCTTAAGGACTACCTCACTAGGTGGCACAACCCCCTCTATGCTGAGTATGCAGAAAACTATATCCCTCGGACAAAGAAAAATTTCTACTTTTAGCCCCTGTACTTTTACGCTTTTTCTGATTACATTCTTATACTTGTAAATTGTCTAATCAAGTCTTTCTACTTTCACAAATTCTCTAGTCAAGTACTCCTGACACCAAATTCGACCAAATCCAACTAACGTAGTCGTCAAATGACTCCTAAGTATGATGCGGTAAAATATGTGTGTGAGATTTTGTGACCACTATTGACTATTTAAATAACTTAAGCCGTTAGATGAATGTGCAATTCATTATTTAACTATTCTAACACTCTCCCTCATATATAAGCCAGACTTTGGTCTTACCTTAAAGCATGGAAATATGTAATTGAATAGCCAAATAAGAACCTGAAAGAATTGAACTTAGAATCTCCCGACTTTGGTATTATGTGAGATTTTGTGGGCTTTGAAAAATAATCCAAACAAACATATTATTTCAATTAGAAATGATATTATAAATTTTTTGAAATGTTATCATCATGATTGTAATCACCATTTGAGTTTTAATTAAGCACTTGTCTTATAAGACGCTGGTCAACAAAACTATGATATTATCTTACCTCACTTCTTTCATGATGACAGGGCCTCACTACATTGATAAAGTATGTAAGTAAATCACATCCCTTGAGATGTCGAGACAACACCCCCATCTATTGATTTGAATAGTTCAGCGACCAATCGAACATGAACGAGAAAAAGTTATGCTCTAAATTAGCAATGAAAGTGAAAAACAAGATTAAGCCAAATCCAAATAAAATGAAGAGATATCACAAGAACGTCGTCGTCCTGGGGAATGGGAGAGCCTTGCGAATGTGTTTATTAAAATATAGGAAACTAATAGAGTTAGAGTTTTGTTTTCGTCCACAAAAGATGTTGTAATGACTAAAGAATGCATTTCTTTGCTTGTCGTGAGGGAATATTGGAATCTTTGGCAATATTCGATTTGCCTTTTGAGCAAGATCGAGGTATCGTAGGAAATGCATGTGCTGAGTACTCAAAAAGTAAGTCATCCTACATTTTTTCTTTATTTTTTATGGTCCCGGCTTGCTCCATTTTTTTTTTCAAATTATATCAATATTTCACTCCTACAATTATTTATTCGCTAGGACACTTCAACTACCTCCATGAATCCCTAGTATTACTTTTATCCCATGTTTATTTGGTGCTCCCTTGTTTCCCTTGTCAATTGAATGCACTTCTTCAAGTCATTTGAATGGGTTAATTTCAAGTACTTAGTAATTGTGCTTACCATGGTGAATTGCTATTTTTCTCATACTTAATTTAACTCTTTTGTGGATCTGTAGAATATATGCATTTTTTTTACATTTTTATATTGTATTTTTATGTCAATGTTCATCACAAACTCAAGCAACATGTGTCTTTAGAATCTAGTCATACCATAGTAATAAAAAATAGTTATTATCTATGGATCGTTCGTATTTATTTTTAAGTATATTGTCTATACTATATATATAAAGTAAGGAGGACCTCCTACTTTTGAGGGATCTCAATCTTTTTTTCCTTCTTCAAATATGCTCAATTAATTATTTTACTAATGTTTTATCCAAGGAAAGTACACCTATTAATATACCTATTTTTATCTCTACCACGTTTCAGAATTAAGAATTCTAATCTTTTTTATCCTACAACAACTATAAGAAGAAAATTTAAAATCTTGAGATAGTTTTATCTTTCCACACATACAATATCCTCATATTGTGTAGTTTTACCAATAATTCTTTTCGTTATTCAATCATTCAATATTTCATAATATCTAATGATATTGCTTAATCTTTCCGCTGCCAATTTCCTGCACATACGCAATGCTTACTAGTTTTTGTTGTCTCCAGGGTTGCCTTTGTTCGGCGTAATCATAAAACTAAAGTGCCAAGGTGAGCTGAAGTCAAGTCCACTAAACAGAATCTGCAAGCCCATTCAAAGTCAGCATGCATGTGGCCCGGCCCTAATATACGTAATTCGATTAAACATTTAATGTTACTTGCATCGTGTACTGGCATATTCGAATATATCGGTTTTCCAAAAAAGAAATAACGTACATGGTCAGACAAAGTACGGGTGGATCGATAGTATAATATATCTGCGAGGCACATGGACGGGCTGGCAGTGCCCCGTGACCCCCCTCGAGCCCCGAAAACCAATTTAGTAACTACTCCGTTGGCGGAGCCCCCAAAATCAATTTAGCCTTTTTCTAAAGGAGTAGCAGTCCAGAATTGACCAAGTCTTTGACCCAATTCCCGAGCCATGTTTTTCTTCCCCAAAAAATTAATTAGGCCGTTCTTCTGGCCTCTCCAAAAGCCCCCCGGGTGTATGTCCGTTGCAAGTGCCTAGCTTCATAAAACTGAGGTAGGGAGAAAATGGTCATTTGATCCTAAATCCATTGTGCAAACATATTTTAATTTGCAATGTCCTTTTTCTATAAAGAAAAGTAGACTAATAATTTATCTCAAGGCAGGGCTGTGCATGAACTGGCCGCCCACTTTGACCCGTACCGTTGTAATTTTTTATCCTGTTCTCACCAGTAATTATATTTCATGCCTCTCGCAACGCAGCAGAGACCAGCATCAACTTCTCCCCATTTTCCTGATGCTTTCGTTCTTTATCAGAAGGTGCCTTTGCTTGTGCAGCAACGGGGCCGGAGCTTCAGTCCTCCTCCTTGTACCGTATCTTTTGTTCGTGCAACAACGGGGACCGGAGCTCGAGTCCTCCTCTGTGTATGTATCTTTTGCCCTCCTAATATATGCCTGTCTGAACTTTCTGTTGCGACTGGTGACGCTTTATTTCCAGATCTAGTCAAATTTAGTCAAATTTCCAGATCTTGTATATCTCTAAGAAACAAAGAACACTTCAATTGTTAATCACCTAATATAGAAAGAAAACTAAGCACTAACTCGAACCAAAGATCATGTTTGGTCCTATTTCAGAAATGACCATTGTGAGTTTTTTATTTTATTTTATCGGAATGTGTTACACAAGTTGTTTATCATGGTAACGCTTCCGGGAACAACTGATTCTATTCTTTTGTTCCCGTGAGCGGATTTGGAACAGAAATGCGTTTGGTAAATTTTTTGTTCCCCAGAACAGATTTGAAGTATAATCCAGAAGCAAAAAAAAGTTGCTTCTTACTCCCGGGAACAATTATGAGAATCAATTTTTTTTCCCTCTTTTTCTCCTTTCTCTTTTTTTTCTCTTCCCTTTCTTCTTCTTCTTCCTCTTCCTCCTCACGCCCCATCGCCGCCGCCGCCGGTGAGTGGCTGGGCGAGGTCCGGCGAGCTCGCCGGCGCCTTGCTAGGCCAGGGCAAGGTACGGCAAGCTTGCCGGAGCCTCGCCCGGCCACCAGTGAGGCTCAGCCTCACAGATCTGGGCGAGGCTCGCTAGTGGCCGGGCGAGGCTCACTGGCCACTGGCGAGGGCGAGCCTCGCCGGCCGCTCGCCGGCCACCATTGTTGGCGGCGGTCAAGAGAAGAATGGGAGAAAAAGAAAAAGAAATTATAACAAAAAGTACTAAAAAATTAAAAGAATCAAAAGATTAAAAAAATTTATCAAACGCATTTATGTTCCCAAAGTAAAAATTTTGGACGATTACCAAACGCCTTTAATTGCTCGAAATTGTTTCGGGAACGAATCAAAAAAAAAAAATCATTTCTGAGCAGAAATTGTTTCCGAGAATAGAAGCGTTGTTATACAGGCCCTTAATGTTTCCTGTGAGCATAGAACGAAGACTTTTTTTGCTTTATCAAAAATAAATTGCATAATTAGCTAGGTGGTCGGTCCAGTGCTTCGTCGGAGATGCATAGATCCATGTCTGAACAACGTTGCAAATCTCAACTTGAACTAGCTTTGAAAGCCACCGGTCAAGCCATACTTGATGCGGGTGAACTGGAGAGTTTATCGTGTATACTCAGAATTAGCTTGAAAAGAACCCAAGTAAATGGAAAACTTGAGGGTGCAGCTGAGTCCGGGCCATGAAATTTTGCCGTAAGCGGAGTTAAGGGGCCGAAGGGAGAGTGCATGATGGGGAGATTACCCAAGAAAGAGTGCGCACACCCATGAACATTGAACAAGAAAGAAAACCACGTCCCAAAGAGAAGATAACATTGAAAAAACAACAACAAAAAAAGTCAAAAATTTGAAGAGCAAATTTCCAGAACCCAATTAAAGTTGTTTTCTTCATATCCGAGAGCGAAAAGAGAAGTTGGGTAGAAATGAGGGTGGGGTTCACTGAAGCAGGGCCTTTTTCACAAAAGAATCGGGGGATTGACGAATACTTTTGATCCAATTCTCAAGTCCAAATTTAATTAAATATCTTACAGGCCCCGGCGCCTTTCTTCACCCATATAAATTCAAGGTCTTCCTTTAAACATATCCTCTCATTCTTTTGTGGGATACAGAGAAAATGCCCAGAGAGAAGGACCCCTTTTGGAAATATGTGAAGGTCCTGCCTAACGAAAGCCAGCACTGCTATGACCAAAACGAAAAAAGCCGCTGGAAATGCAACTTCTGCGGGACTTCGTATTCTGGAAGCGCGACCAGGATCAAGGCCCACTTAGCGGGAGTTGGAGGATATGGGATCAATGACTGCAAGGATGTTGATGGCAGAGTGAAATCGGAAGCCCTAAAGGCGTTTAAGAAAAAAGCGGTGGAATCGAGCAACAGACCAGATAATGTTGAAGAGGGTCCGCATCAGCCCGTGATTGCAAGCTATGAAGACGGTCGGGGAGAGACTTCATTCGCTGACATGCCGTACCCGAGCTTTGATGCCATAGGCACTGTAGGTGCAAGTTCATCAGACTTTCTTCTATTGGACGAGATAAATGTGCAGAGTCAGTATCTTTCTACTCAATCCATGACCACACATGGGGACTTTTCATTCTCGACACAACTTCCTCAATCTCATGCTGGTGATTCTAACATTCAGCCGCGGAACTTGAGTTATCTCCGCAGCGGCAGAGACCTCACACCTGAGGCTTTGACTAACATGCCGCGCCCGGTGAACGCAGAAGAGGGAGAACCCAATACAGAGGTTCCACAAGGTACGTGCATCTCCCGATTCACCATATGTTAAAGCTCATACAGGGCGCTTAATTTATCTTCTAATCCTTGCCTAAGAATTATGACGTAGCAAATAGTAATAGAAAATGAACAGAGGAGTTTAAGAGTCGGTCAATAATAATTAATAGTTCTTTGAAAATGAACCTTGTCAAGTGTGACATTCCAATCTTGAAAAGCCATGCCTCTCTCTATCCCCTCAAATCATAAACATAAAGAGCATTTACTTTTACACAAATGAAGCGTGTCATGTGAACCACGGGAGCTACAACTCTACTAAACATCGGTTGTTAAACCACTGATTAATTCAAATTGCAGTCTTTTAGAGATTGGGATCAATCAAAATTTTGGTAAGCACTTTTCAGTTTTTGGAATATTTCCGATGTGGTTGAGGAGACTGGTATTGCCTTGACTACTTTATAAAATTCGTTGAAATTTCCTTGTTCCCCTCCAACGAGTCCAATGTGTATTGATCTCATATTTCTTGGCCAAGCAACCCATATCATGAAAATTAATAACACGAATTCTTAATTGGAAATAAAACTTAAATTGACCACTTCCCGAGGGATGACAAGATATGAAACGACGAAAAAGAAGTCATCATAAACATATGATTTTTGTTTGTGGTTTTATATATAATAAGTTATAGGGTTCCTTGAAAATTATTATAATCTACATAAATGGCACCTCTGCTAATATTAATATATAGAATCTATGTAATCTATTTATATATGAAGGAGAGAAAAAGCGAGGAATCCTTTTTTGTACTTAAGACTCTTACTCTGGTTATTGCTTGTCTTTTTGTTCTTTTGAAAGTGGCTGCTTCAGCTTCAACTATTTGAATTCTCAATACTCTTTTTGTTTTTTCATTTCTCATCAGTCGAATCACATGTTTCTCTGGAGTTCTTCTTCTTCTTCTTCCATTATCTGTAAGACGTGACTTTTTTTTTTATATTTCATGAAAAAAATGGCATCAGACCCTAGAATATAATGTAATATAGGAAGAATGATATAAACTAACCCGCTTTTTTTTTTCTCTTAACAAATAGGAAATACTAAATATAATTCAAATATTCGAAGAATCATCTTATCAAATGAAAAATTGGTGGGAAAATTTCAAAAAGGGCGCTCAAATCCCCTCATTTTCAAATAAGTAGAAGTTGACTTTGTTTCAAATAAGGCGAAAGTGTTATCATTTTTTCCAAATAAAGCTGCTGAAGTGAATCTTTGTTTCAAAAAGCGCAAAAGTAGCTTATATTTATTTCAAATAAGGGCCTAACTTTCCGGTGATTAAGGGCATTTTCGTCATTTACTATTTTTTCTTTTTTTTTCTTTTCTTTTTCTGATCATCTTCTTCTCCATCACCGGTGGCCAGCCGGCCACCGGTGAAGCGCACACAGGGCTGGGCGAGGGCTACCCTCGCCCGCCGGTGGCCGGTGAGGGACGGCCTCGCATGGGCGAGGCGACCCTTGCCCTGGGGGAGGCCGCCCTTCGCGGCCGTCCGCGAGGTCGGCCTCGCCCGCGGCCGACGAGGGCCGACCTCGCCCGCGGCCGACGAGGGCCGACCTCGCCAGATCTGGCGAGGTCGCCCTCGTCCGGGCCGCCCTCGCCCGGGGCCGACGAGGGCCCGACCTCGCCAGATCTGGCGAGGTCGCCCTCGTCCGCGGCCGACGAGGGCCCGACCTCGCCAGATCTGGCGAGGTCGCCCTCGTCCGCGGCCGGCGAGGCCAACCTCGCCAGATCTGGCGAGGTCGGCCTGGCTCGCGGCCAACGAGGGCCGACCTCGCGGACGGCCTCCGCGAGGTCGGCCTCGCCCGTCCCTCGCCTGGGGCCGGCGAGGTGGCCTCCTCAGGGCGAGGGACCGGGCCGCCTGTGGCCGGCGAGGGTGGCCCTTGCCGGATCAGGCGAGGGCGACCCTCGCCCAGCCCTCTGTGGGCGTCGCCGGTGGCCGGCCGGCCGGCCACCAGCAATGATGAAGAAGATGAAACCGAAAAAAAAGGGAAAGAAAAAAGAAAAGAAAAGTGGCAAATGACAAAAATGCCCATGATCGGTCCGAAAATTTAGCCGGCCGGTGACCCAGGCGAAATCAGCCCTCATTTGAAACAATTACGCCACTTCAGTGGCTTATTTGGGCATAAAGGCCAACTTGCCCTTATTCGGTAAACCGAGAGGATTTGGGGGCATTTTTTTTTGGAATTTTCCCAAAATTGGTGAATGATGCTTTGATTTGAAAATGAAATCAAAAGTGATAAATTTTTCAATCGATTTCCAAATTTATTGATGACATATGTGCTATCATAGTATATAAGTCCTTTAAAATTTATTGTTTTCTTGGATCAACTTTTAGTGACCATTCTTAATTTTTTTCTTTCATTGGATAACATTAGTTATTTTAAAAATCAACTTAAAATGCATATTATCGTCCAGGTTCATGATAGGTTCTCATAAAAAAATCCACAATATATTGGTTTTGTTATATTTGGAGTTGATGATCCTCAAAGAGAGAAAAAAAAAATCATAAATACGCCGTTTTCAGTCCTATGTTTTATTGACAGTAACTACTTTTCTTTAAATTTGTATTGATTTGCTACTCTCATTGCAATTTTTTAATCTCTTAAAATTTTTCAAAACAGATTGCATTTCATTCAAATTTCAACTCTTTCAAAAAAAATTTAAAAATTTGTTGACATCCATATTCTACTGGTTCATAAAGATTATTGTTATCCAAACCCTAGCAGTTCTAGAAATTTTTATGATTAATTTTTCAATGCTTTGAGTTAGAAAAAATTACAAATATCTTACTCGAAATATGAGATTGCAAGTATATTTAATAGTTTTGTCTCCTATAGTTATTGTGCTATAAGTTTACAATGGAGATAGGTAAATCTTATAATCCATACAGTACTCAACTTTAAATTCTGAAATCTCATTGAAATCTATGTAGTATTAAAGTGCTTCAAAATCTTATTGTAACGCATAATATATCCAGCTCCTATAATCGATTTCCTTATGTTATAAATGCAATGGCAAGCCACGTTTCCTCCATATTAATCACTGGCTCTTCCAACTCTTGTTTGGAATAAATCCCACCTAAATGAAGGGCTCAAATCATTGGTTATGGAAGGTATGTGAAGATTAGCTTCATGAAAATGATACTTGTTGGCTTTATATATGAAATGCAAAATAATCAATTTGAGGTGCGAATGGGAGAACAGGGAAGCCCTTCGTTTTTTGAAAATGAGATTTGCAGCTTATTAGATTGGGAAGGAGGTGGTTATTGCTTGAGGGAGGAAAAAAAAAGGGGAGGTAGACAGTTATTTTAGGCAAGGCTCGTTAATAATTTTCTAGTTATTTCTCATATGATTAGAGGTAGGCTTTATTAGATAAGTCTCGTTATTTTGTATCATAATGATGGCAGAGCTAAGTTCGACTCCCATGCTATCCAAATGACACAAGCACATCCATCTAAGAAATACTCCACATTTTGTTAAATATGTGTCCGCAAGATAGAACGCTTGCACACATAACTATTATCTGACAGCGTACAATACATTATTTGCTCTTTCAATGATTCATACTTACCCCTAAATCATCCTTCCATTGATTGTTTTCACATTCAAATGCCCCTATATGAGACTTAACTAACAACACTTTCAAGCATCTTAAATTTAAGTTATATGAATATTATTTGGTTTCATATTTTTGAATAAGTATGGTTGGAATTGTTGGGACACTAACGGAAGTACGATAATGGGACAAAAGATAGTCATGCATTGCCTCCAAGCCATCAATAACATGTGGTTTAGTTTTTTCTTAGTGCTATTATTTACCATCACGTTTGAGTGACGTTCAAATGGGTCACCCACCAATCAATGATCTAATTGAAAGCAAGTATAGCTCTTTTTTCTTTATAGAACAGTTGGGACATTAGTCTTTGTACATTCAATGTGGAAATAAGGTATTTCTCCTTTTTTTCAATTTTAATTTCAAAATTCAACTTAGGGTCTGGTTAAGCGGACTTTTATTTTAAACTTCTACTTTTTCTTATGGGGTTGATCTAAATTTTTCTAGTATTGTGCTGCTCAAACTTTTCGATAGAATAGGTACATAAATGTTAGCGTCTATATGAAAATATAATAACAAGCTCTTTCTGGAGGGTTGTCTTTAAGAGTGACTCATAGGAGTCTAAATTGCAAGAGATTTTATACTCTTTGCAAGTAGTATTTTCTTACACTCTCCACACATTTTGCCTTCAACTAGGGTTGCTAACCCCATTCAAGACCATGAGTTTCATCTTGAAAAAATAAGAAGATTAATGTGATAATTTTTAATGTTGCGAATTAGCAATAATTGGAAATTCTAACATTTTTTGTGACTCTTCCTATAAAGTATTTTATTATTTTCTCTCAATATTACAATCATGTAGTTTATTTTGCTCAAAGCATTAAGATTCATATGTAGTATGATACATTTTAAGGAGTAATTTATGCTAAAGCATATACTTCATTTTTCATATTTGTATATTAATATAAAATATAGGGAGAACCACTTCCCTTACAGGCCTAAATATCAATTCAACCCATCCCATACAGGCTCAAATATCAGTTCAACCCATCCCATAGAAATCCCAAGGACCGAAAGGCTCAACCCAAAACTATAGCAACTAAACCCAGCAGCCCCAAAACGCAAAGTAGAATATAAACCCAATGTACCTCAACTATACACACTCATTAACCCATTAAGAGACCAAGCCCAGCAACAAGGCAAGTGCTCAACCCCAATACCCCGCCTTCGTTGAAACTTTGATCCGTTATCTGCACTCATATAATTTTTCTAATTTCAGTTAGACATAATTTATGGTTTCTTCTTTTCATAAATTCATTTTTTTTATGAATATTATGTTTGTATAAAATACTATAAGTATTTCCTTGGTGTTAGATGCGAGGACAGATGATGCACCTGTGGATAGTCAATCAGGTATTTTTGGGTTTGTTGGCGAATATATGTCAACTCTGAAAAGAAAGCTGGAAGAACTAAACAACCGAGTAGCAGACTTGGATGAGCAATGGTGTAGTAAATCAAAAAGGATAAAAGACTGGAGTATGGATGGAGCATTCCGAGAAGGAAAATCTTTTTGTGCGCAGCAAGTAGAAAGAGTGGACGACTTGAGTAAAGAAGTTGAAGAGATTCTAGGCCACTGTAGGTTCCAAAAAGGGTTGACTACACATGCTGCAGGATGTAGGAAAAGTTCACCTCTGGTAACAACAAAGCTAGTAGGCGAAGAAGGTGACGAGACAATCAAAGAGATTTGTGACCATCTAATGGATGAAGAAATTGTCATTATTGGCGTTTATGGAATGGGGGGAGTTGGCAAGACAACCATTTTAACGCATGTCCATAATGAAGTACTTGAGAATCCTGCCTTCAATGATGTCTTTTGGGTCACAGTACCTCAAAAGTTTAACGTCTATGAACTACAAGACGAGATTGCCAATGCAGTCGGACTAGACAACCTCTCAAAGGATAGGGACGTGAAAAGGAGAGCGTCCATATTGAATAGGCATTTAAAGAAGAAGAGAGTTGTCTTAATTTTAGATGGCCTATGGATGCAATTTAACTTTGAGGATGTGGGAATTCCAGTTGAGAAAGGAGCCATGAAGTTGGTATTGACAACTCGGTCATTAGATTTGTGTCATGAGATGCTCTGCCAAAAGATAATCAAAATAGGAACTCTAACACCATTAGATGATTGGAGCTTGTTTAAAGAGAAACTTTGCTTTGGGAGAAAACTTCCTTTAGAAGTTAAAAAAATTGCGAAGTCTGTTGTTGAAAAGTGTGGGGGTTTGCCACTTGGGATCATTGAGATTGTAACTCGCATGAGGGGAGTAGAGGAAGTGCACGAATGGAAAGGCATGTTGTGGAAATTAGAAGAGTCAAGGGTGAAACTTAACGTGTTCAAGAGATTGAAACTTAGTTATGTGAATTTGGGTGATTCTCAAGTGCAACAATGTTTCTTGCATTTAACACAAGAACTCCAAAAATCTGAAGATTATCAAAATAAAAGAAAGTTGATAGAGTCTTTCATAGATGAGGGTTTGTTAGATAGAATTGGCACCCGGCAAGAATTGCATGAACAGGGTCACGGGATCCTGAATAAATTAACAAAGGGTTGCTTATGCATAGATATATACGGATGTATAAGTCTGCACCCGTTGATAAGAGACATGGCATTGCATATATTGAGGAGCCCAGCTCACATGGTCAAGACCTATATGGGATTGAAAGAAATTCCAGAGGAAAAATTTTGGACCAATCGTTTACGAAAAGTCTTTTTACAAGGCAATGAAATAAAAAAAATCCCAGACGGCATATCACCAAGTTGCTGTAAACTTACGAGGCTCTCGTTGAATAACAACGTATTTTTGGAAGTCATCCATGAATCTTTTTTCAGGCATTTAAAGGGGCTGAAGGTTCTAGATCTCAGCCAAACGAAAATCACGAAATTACCAGACACCATTTCTCACTTGGGGAGCTTGGAAGCACTCTTACTTCAAGGTTGTAAGGAATTACGTCGTATACCTTGTGTACAAAAGTTGGGATCCCTAAGAAAGTTGGATGTGAGTTGTTGTGCAATGCTTGAAGAAGTGCCAAAGGGGATGGAGATGTTGGTAAAGTTGAGTTACCTCGACCTACATGGCACGAAGATTGACACATTATCGGAAGAAGTGTTGGGGAAGCTAGTGAACTTGCAATATCTGGTGATTAATTCCATGGTGGAAGAGGAAACGGAAGAGGAGGAAGAGATGGAATTAACAGAAGAGGAGGAAGAGATGGAATTAATGGAAGAGGTGGAAGGATTCTATTGCTATGTTCCAAATGTTGAAACATTTAATGCATGCGCGATAGTTCCCGAGAAAAACAGCTCACTACCATACGAACTGGCACTGAGTGCATTAAGTAAGTGCTTCTTTAGGGATAGGCACAAGAGGCAAATAATCATCGAAAGTTGCCATAGTATTGCGGTAAGGGTAGATGGAGCAATTGGTGGGGATGGCTGCGCTCTGCTTCCTAAAAATGTGCAAGTATTGAATGTGAGATGGTGCGATGGGGTGACAAGTTTGTGCAAGGTAGGCCCACTTAATGATCTAGAGAAGCTAAAGATAAAGGAATGGGAGAAGTTGGGGGAGCTGGGTGCTGTCCACTTCCCTCGCCTACGAAGACTGAATATCACTGGGTGTTCCAAACTGAAGCATCTCTGGGAGGTGGAGCAAAGGCTTCCACATCTACAATGGTTTAAAATCGGGGGCTCAGAGGAACTAGAGGGGATTAATATAGCGGCACCTTTTCTTTATAATATTGAAGTGTATGGGTGTCCCAAAATGAAGAGGGTGCTGGAATGGGAGTGGCTGGCCATTCTCCTTCCAAATCTGAGGTCCATTGAAATAAGAAATTGCGAGAAATTAGAGGAGATAATAGGTGGGCCAGCAATGTCAATCAATGCAACTTGTCGTCTTGTAAAGATTAAAATAGAAGGATGCAACAACTTAAAGAGGGTGCTGATGACGCATGACATGTTGCTCTGCCTCCCTTTCCTCCGAGATGTGTTCATCAAGGATTGCGAGAGCTTAGAGGTGATAATAGACAACGTTCCCAACATAATGCAACGCTCCTCCCTAAATTTAACATACCTGACTCTAGGGAATCTTCCGGAGCTGAAGAGCATATGCGATGGGACCATTAGTTGCTTTTCAATCCAATCTATGCAGATAACAAAATGTCCCAAGCTGCGGAGGCTTCCTCTGCTTGACGATAGGCTCGCGTGTCCCCCTCTCTATGATATTCGGATAGATGAGCAGACGTGGCAGTCATTGGAGTGGGACCATTCCCTTGGCCCACCTTCACTTCTTGGACACTTAGCCAATAAATATGGTAAGTCACCAACAAAATTTTACTTTTCTTTTATCCACTCCATCTCCCGCCGGCCCTTCCGGCCCTTATAAGGATCCACTCTAGCGATGCAGTAAGTTTCCTTTTCTTTCCTTTTCTTTTTTTTTTCAAACTTTATCCACGCTGTTATGCTCAGCGGGTATGACTTTGATACCTTAAAAGATTGCAAAAGTCCTCACTCTTTCAATAACGGCAACAATACCCGCTTTTTTTTTCCTGTTGTCCCTTCAAAATACTACTTCCTGTTGGTAAATTATGACGTTAAAATTGTCAAAATGTCGAGTCAATTCTTAAGTTCTATTTCATGAGATGGCTAGGTTTAAGAGAGCATGTTAAATACTTTTTACACTTTCTTTTTGTTGCCTATTCTGTTTTACCTCATCTAGTACTTCTATTTTCGCTTTAAAACTCCAATTTGATTTTTAAATTAGCCACTGTGCTTGAATCAAAAAATTAAACCAGTGTAAATTAGTCTTCCTCACTTTTAGGAAGGAACACTTTTTCTTGGACTTTCAATTGCATATTTGCACATATTGAATTTCTTTCTGTTTAATTTGATTAATTTCGATTGGCCAGGAGAGTCTCTAATTTCTTTAGATTGTTTAGATTCTCTCTTTAATTTGATATGTCAAAGAAATTTCTAATTTCTTTCAATTGTTTTATTTAAAACCTCGTGAAGAAGGGGTTCCCAATCAACATGATCAAAGGATGCATGTAACTATTAGTTGCGACGACATTGCGGCAAGGGCATATGGAGAAATCGGTGGGGATGGCCGCGATCTACTTCCAAAAAATGTGCAAGTACTGACGGTAGGACGGGGTAGTGGGGTGACAAGTTTAAGTGAGGTGGGCCCACTGGAGAATCTAGAGGAGCTGACTATAGAGGGATGGGAGAAGTTGGAGGAGCTGGGTGCTGTCCACTTCCCTCACTTGCAGGGACTGAAGATCTATTCGTGTCCCAAACTGAAGCATCTCTCAGTGGAGGGGCAGGGGCTTCCACATCTACAATGGTTTCTAATCTACGGCTCAAAGGAACTTGAGGGGATCGATTTAATTGTGCCCACTCTAAACCATATGGAAGTGTGGGAGTGTCCTAAAATGAAAAGAGTGGTGGAATGGGATTGGCTGGCCACTCGCCTTCCAAATCTTAAGTCCATTAGAATATTCATTTGTAAGAAATTAGAGGAAATAATAGGTGGACCATTGCCAACCAAAACCACCTGTCTTCTTACAAAGATTGAAATATATAGATGCAACAACATGAAGGGGGTGCTGCTGACGCATGACGTGTTGCGCCTCCTCCCTTTCCTCCAAGAGATTAAAGTTGGAGGCTGCAAGGGCATAGAGGTTATAATAGGCGCCGCTCCCAACATGACGCCACCCTCCTTCCCAAAGTTAACACACCTGGCTCTATGGCATCTTCCAAAACTGAAGAGGATATGCGATCAGATTTTGAGTTGCTACCACATCCAATTTATCGATATATTAGATTGTCCAAATCTGAAGAGGATTCCTTTGCAACTACACCTACTTGCCAATGGCCTCCTTTCTCCTCCCCGCTCCCTTGCACAGATTTCAATAGATCGGGAGACGTGGCAAGCGCTGGAGTGGGACCATCCCCTTGCTCGTATCTCACTTGAACCCTTCGTCGAGTTTAATGGTGAGTTACCCACAAGTTTTACATTTCTTTTATCCTCTCCATCTAAGGATCGATTTCTCACGGTGCGGTAAAACCTCTTTTTTTTTTTTTTTCCTGAACTTCATACCAACTATTAGGCCCAGTGCGTATTACTTTTATTATAGCTTGAAACTATATCAAAATGGTTATATTGTAATAAAAATGGCAATATTCTAACACTTAAAAGTGCCAAGTTATCGAGCCTAATTCTTAAGTTCTACTTTATTAGTTGGGAAAATTTAAGAGAACTTGCCAACTGCTTTTTTTTTACTTGTCTTTTTGTTGCCTTTTCTATTTTATCTCATCCAATACCTCTATTTTCAATTTTGAACTCCTATTTGATTTTTAAACTAATAGTTGTACTGTAATCAAAAAATTAAACCAATGTAAATTAGTTTTTCTCATTTTTAGGTGTTGCTAAGTGAATGGGCCAGAGAGAGATCATGTTTTCGTGAGCTCTTTCAAAATGCATTAGCATAATAGATTTTTCATTAATAGTCATGTGGCATGATATTTTATATAGGACGATGATGTTCTTTGCAAATGACTAACAAAATTCAATCTTTCTAGGCCCATACTAGTGAAGCCGCAGATGATCAGCTGAGGATGATTTGTCTTCTGATAGCAATGGACATCAAAGTTATTGCCATTTCTACGTCGTCTTGCTCAACTGATTTTTAAAGTACCTCCGATCCCGTGATGGCATATGCTTAATTTATTTATGCCTTCTTATCCTATCTGTAATAAGCATCTCTATTTCTGAATTTCTTGGTTTGTTTTCCTTACCTGTCACTTGCCTTTGTTTTTGTTGCTTGAATGGATACTCTCTCAGGTCTCGACCAGATATGCCATAGCAGGTTTGATTTTTGAGTGACCACCTTGCAAATGTCTGGTTTATCTATGTAGCATGTGTATTCAACATGTCATTGTTTATTTCCATTGACATGACTCAACCTAGGATGCCTTTGTTAAAATGATGATTCTACATAGCATAATGTTTACTTCCATTAAAAACTTGTTTCTCTGACAGAAAAATTCTACGCTTCACCACTTAATTTTACGCTTTTTCTAATCCTTATACTTTTAACATATCTAATTAATCCCTTTCACTTTTATAAATTTTTTAATTAAATTCTTTCCGGTGTCAAATCCAACCGAATCTAACTGAAGTGGCCTCCAATGACGTCAGAGTATGTCATGGATAATTTTTTTTTCTTTTAATGTGGATGTCTACGTGGGTGTTTATATTGGCTAAATTTTATCCACGTCAAACTTTGATGTTGTATACATGGCTATAGTTTTTCTCCCACCTCTATGTGAGCATCTGCATATTTTATCATCATACATTGGTGTTGTCCAGTGGCCCCATCAGCTGAATTTGGTCAAATTTGGAGTCAAGGGAGTTGATATAAAAAATTATGAAAGTAGAAGGACTTGACTAGAAATATTAAAGTAAAAGAGCGTAATTAGAAAAAGCAGGAAAGAGCAGGAAAAGCAGAAATTTTTCCTTGTCTGGGAGATTGTAATTTTCTGCATGTTCAGCATAGAGTTGGTTGTGCAACCTCGTGCGAGTAGTCCCTTCAGCACTGGTCTTGTGGTAGACTCAGCCTTTTATTTCAAAGAATTGGTGGGTCTATGCTCTTGCGTAAAGGCAGATGCCATGATTAAATAAGAGGATCAAAGTAAAATCATTAGTGGCCCAATGGTTGGACATACATGTTTTCTTTTTTGAACATGTCAACAGCAGGGTTAGTGATCCCGATCCTTTAGAATTCCCATGTGTTGCTGTAAGCAACATAGCTTGATACTCTTGTGTCAGTGATATTGATAGTTCCATTATGTGGAGTACAATGCCTTAATTTGAGAACAACTATGAGTCGGAGTACCGTATGATGTAATTCTCATCATGTGATGGCAATTGCTTTAAGGCAACACAGATAGACTTGAAAGATGTACTCTTGCAAACATTCTCTCCTTGTTTAAGAGGCAGATTTTGTCATCCTGCTCTCTCACGTCCCAAAGGCATAACCAAGAAAAAGAAGACAAGAAAAGAGGAAGTGACCATGTGTTCCTGTGGTTGATGCTGTTGTAATCCTACGTGACCCTTTAATTTTCCTACAATGAAAGAAAAAAATATCAAACGACAACGTTTGCATAATTATCTTCATTGTGTTTTGTGGTTATCGACAACTATTCCAACTATTCCCTTCACAATGTGCATTCTCGATGCCAACCATTTTGGTGACTTGGATAGTATTTGAAATACTTTCAACGAAAACTTGTCATTTGTGCTCATATAGGTGCTCACCACGTCTTAGCTCCTGTACTTGTCAACGACTTTGTGTGTATAAGATGACGCCCATAACTTATACATGTGACTATTACTTATCCCCTGCTCATATGCTACATATTTCTCACTCTCGTGCCAAGCATGTGCATATCAATGATCAAATCAATTTTTGGTGTCCATCCATAGTGGAACCCCACAAGGAAGAGCATGGAGGCAATGGAGGAAGCGATGTAGCCGCCTCGAGCGAAATACATAAGTGAAAGAAGTAGAAAGTGAAGATTCCTACCGCCCCGCGCTTCTTCGGGCTGATTGGCTTGGTGGATAGTACGAAACCGCATAGGCCGATTCCACCCATGCTAAGTCCAGTAATTAAGCAAAGGAGGCAATAGGTAAATAATCCAGGGAGAGGGCCGTCAAGCAACTGAAGATGGCATTTAATATACAAACCACCGTGAGAGATCCTTTTCTTCCCAAGGATGAGTCCGAGAGATGGCCAAACGTTCCAGCTCATGCAACATACGGCATAAGAAATCATCAGACTATGAATTCAATTGCTTAGAAATTGGAGTGTAACAATAAGCAGATACATAATGAACAGGAAATGTATCAAAAAAGTCTTAAACCTATTGCATTGATACCAATTCAATCATAAACCTTTTAATTGTACCAATTTAGTCCTAGACATTATTACATTGATATCAAATTAGTCCATCCGGCCAATTTAGACTAAAATTTGCTATTGTGGACACCAGTTGTCCGGTTGACGCTGATGTGGATATTTTTGATAAAATGTAATTATTTTTCGATTTTTTTGAATTTTTTGTTTTTCTTTTCCATTTCCTTTTTTCTTTTTCTTTTTCCTTTCTTTTTTTGTTTTCCTTATTTCTTCCACCATTTTTTGTGATGGCTAGTGATGGTCGCCTACTGCAGATGAGGGCGAGGCCCAAGATGCCCTTGCTAGCCACAAGCGAGACTCGGGCTAGGCAAGGTCACCCCTTACCAAATCTGACGAGCCCTGGGAAGCCCTCCCTAGCCTCTAGCCAGGGCTAGCCTCACCTGGACGAGGCCCCTCACCAACGCTAGAGGCTAGCAAGGGCTAGTGAGGCCGCCCTTGCCATAGGGTGGCCTCGTCAAATCTAGTGAGGGGTGGCCTCGTTGGCCTCTAGCATTGGCGAGGGGCCTCATCCAAGCGAAGGCATCCCTCGCCAGAGGCCGACAAGGGCTTCCCAAAGCTCGTCAGCCCTCGCTGGATCTAGCAAGGGGTGGCCTCGCTAGCCCTCACCAAAGATCAATGAGGGCTGGTCTCACCAATGGCCAGCAAGGGCATCCCAAGCCTCACCCTCATTAGTGACCTACGACCACTGCCAATCATCATAGAGGGTGGCAAAGGAAATAAGGAAGAAAAAAAATGAAGGAAATGCATCCGGCAAGAAATTCCAGTCAAAATGATTATATGGCTTTAAAAATTAAATTTTAATACTAGTTGGCATATTTTTATTGAAAACTAGTGCACGTGGACATGCAAAACGACATCACACAAGCTGATGTTGCTGACTTACCTAAAAACAATGCCCTTTTTCTTCTCTCTCACTCGCCCTCTTCTCTCTCCCTCGGTCACACGCAGAGACTATTTTCTTCATTCATCATGCCATGGCAGTGGCCCACCCATCCTCCCCAATGCAAAGGATGTTCAGCCACTAGATCTCTCTACCAAGTCCAACCCGAAGCCGTCAAAGCTCTCCTTTTTCGCTGTGAGGGAAACCAGGTTCTTCTCGTGCTACTCGATCCTCACCTTTGCCGTCTACAACTTCCTCTTTGTCCTCAACCCAGCCGCTCACTCCTCCTCTCCTTAGCTCGCTAATTAGGGTTTTGATTTTGGGGGCAAATCAATTAGGGTTTTGATTTGCAATTTAGGGTTTATATTTTGAGGCAAATGCTATGGACGACGTCATTTATAGTCTATATGCTAACTAAGCACACCAGCGAGCCACGTCAGCTGAAGAAACTAATAAATTAAGGCCATGTCAGATTTCTAGCCAAAAGACAGGAATTAACACTGAAAAGATCGTTTTTCAAAAAATTTGGCACTTAAATGAAAAAAAAAAATTTGCATTAAAGTGAAAACCGTACACAACTCTTGGTACTTTTAGTGTACTTATCCCAGAGACTGGAAGAGGAGTTTTTCTATAGTTGTCCAGCAAGTGATTCCCAAGGACCTTTCTCGTACTCATACATACCCAATATTATTGTGCAACCCATGTCTATTCTTGTGTAATCTACATACACATTGTGGTGCACTTTGAGAGAACCCAGAAAAATTTGAACTGTGGCCATCTTATTTCTGTCCAGTATTTGTGCTTCCAAAAGATCAGCCCTCATAGATTTCGCAAGGTTCTAGACAAAGCTAGCTCCTTAGTCCTTTTTATCTTCCAAAAACAATGTAAAGGTATTAAAGACCCTTCGTTGACTAATAAAACCTAATCAAATTAAAGAGAGAATTAAACAATCTAAAGAAATTAGAGACCTCAACGGCCGAACAAACTTAATCAAATTAAACAAAAAGAAATTCAATATGTGCAAATATGCAATTGAAAATACGAAGTCCATGAAAAGTATTCATGAAGAATATTGATCGATTTAAAACTAAAAATCGACTCAAAAGTGAAAATGGAAGTGCTCCATGAGGTAAAACAGAAAAAGCAACAAACAGAAAAGGTAGAAGGCAGTTGACATGCTCTCTTGAACTATCTTAACCGATAAGCAGAACTTCCTAATCAAATTTTACTTTTACTAGGCTTCAGCATCTTTCCAACAAGGGTGTCGCGATCAATTTCAATTTTTTTTAATGAAAATTCTGCAGCCATCAATCATTTGTTATATCTTTGACGGATCATTTTGTGACCGCAATACTTATCACAGAGGGATTTGTATATCAGCATATGCAAAATTTTTGTATACTCAGAATGGCTTTTTTTGTAAAATCAGTGTGAGAAACATCCTTAAAATTTCCCAAGAGTGTTCTTCATGAACTGACCCGCCTTTTCCTCCTCCATTATGCCAAAAAATTATATTTTCCATCTATACACTATTACGATTTTTTTAAAATCCATATACTTTTAATTTATCTAATTAAATCCCCACTAGACCAAATTTGATCAAATCCAATTGACATGACCCTGAACCACGTCATAGTGTGAGGGAATATTAACTGTCTAATGCAGACATCCACGTGGCCATTTACATTGACAAATTTATCCACTTCAATTCCAACATCTACATTGGCTATATTTTTCCACCCATGTCCAAAAAGTATCAGCATCATACTTTGGTATCATCCGACAGCCACGTCAGCTAGGTTTGGTCGGATTTTGTGTCAAGAGACTTTATTAGAAAACATTGTGAATCTAAAGTGACTTGATTAAACAAATTATGAGTACGAGAAACTTGATTAGGAAATGGGCAAAAGTACAAGGATGAAATGTAGAAATTTTTTCCTAATCTAAGAGATGTAATTTTCTGCATATTCAAGATTGAGTCAATTGTGCCACCTAGTGAGGGAAGTCCCTCAAGCACTAGTCTTGCAGTAGACTCGCCTTTTATTTCAAAGAACTGGCGGGATTAATGCTCTTACATAAAGGCATAATGGTTAGACACGCATGTTTACTTTTCAACATAATGATTATAAGGTTAGAATGCGTTTGATTCATCATTTTGAAAATCCATTTGAGAAATGCAAAGCAATGTAGACTAAAGGGCTTTGGATAAATGCGTGATTTTGATAGTATCATTATGTGCAATTCAACGCATTAATCTGAAAACACGACAAGTTGAAGGTTAGTATAATGTGTCCTCATCATGTGATGGCAACTACTTTAAGGCAACACGAGTTGATTTGAAAGATGTACTCTTGCAAACGTTTCCTCCTATAAGAGACAGATTCTGCCATCCTGCACTCTCATGTCCCAAAGGAAAAAAAGGAAAATCCTATCATCAAGTACAGTCATCTGAGTCTACATTAATCAAGTTTAGTTTAAAGCAAGAGGATTGAGTTCCTTCATACACTCTCCCCACCTTCCATTCCAGCCATTGTATCATACAGAGGCCGATGTAGCGTCTCCGGGAGGTAAAATGCTAGTATCCCTCCCAGAATTGCGCAAACCGCAAAGACCACAAATGGGAAGCCGCCTCCTAAGACCACCACCAAAGGCGCCAAAATCGCACCCATCTGCGCCGCCTGAGCTCCGCAGCCAAGAGCCGCATTCCTCACCACGGTCGGAAACAGCTCAGCCGTGTAGATGAAGAGCAAATTATACGTGCCGGCCATGCCGAAAATCCCGAGAATTCCGCACACCATCCTTGCCACTTTCCATTCCCCGTGTATCGTCATCAAGCTAGCAATAAGACAGAATATTCCACTGAACCACTGTGTTCCGATCGCCAGTGGCTTCCTCCCGAACTTATCGAGCAATAGCGCCGTTATTGTAAAGGCCGGCATTTCAGCCACGCCGTTGAGGAACACATTAAGGTAAAGGTTGGTCTGGAGATTGACAACGTTTAGGCTAATGCCATAGTACACAACCGAACACAGAAAGTTGATTACCACGGCCAAGAAAAGGCGAATCCGAGTGACAGGTGACTTCACCACATCGATGAGAGACCCTCTTATCGCATCCTTTGTGTTCATCTGATCTTTGCAGGACAGACCATCATTCGAGTTTTCATTCACTTCCTCATCAAGTGCCAGGATGACCCCGTCGGGGAGGTGTTTCTTGTTGGCTTTGGCGATAGCTCGCATGAGCTTCATGGCCTCGTCAATCTTTCCCCGGACGAGATACCACCGTGGGGACTCCGAGATGAAAGGGAGGACCCCCACAAGGAAGAGAATGGAGGGAATGGAGGAAGCGATGTAGAGCTCCCGCCATGAGCGGAACAGGTAAGCGATGCCGGAGAGAAGAGCTATGCCGCATGAGAAGAAGTAGAAAGTGGACATTCCTGCCACTCCGCGCTTCTTTGGGCCGATTGGCTCGGTGGCTAGTACGAAAGCACATAGGCCGACCCCGCCCGTGCTAAATCCAGTAATGAAGCGGAGGAGGCAATAGGTCCAGAAATCCGGAGATAGGGCCGTCAAGCAACCGAAGATGGCGTTCAAGATACAAACCACCGTGAGAGAGCCTTTTCTTCCCAAGAATGAGTCCGAGAGATGTCCAAATGTCCCGGCTCCTGCAACATACAGCATAAGAAGTTATCAGACTATGAATACAATCCCTCAGAAATTGAAGTGTCTCCATAAAGCAGTCAGATAACGAGCTAATGCATGATGTTTCTAATTGCCTCGGTTAACAATGCATTCTCCTCCAGTTTTTTGCATGAGAAGGAAAACTAATTAGACGGATGTAATTTGAACTTCGCATTGGCCATTTTGCTTCCATTTATCACTTGGCACTCGAGTCAGGATCAGACGATTGTCCTTGGGAAAAGGATGGAAAGAAGGAGAGTGATTGAGTTCAATGCTTTTCCAGCAACCAGCTGAAGCAAAAAATTTATACTGCATATGTGAGACTGAAAAGTACTTGCTATGCAGCTTAACCACGGCCAGTCATGCATTCGACAAAGCGCACAACCCAATCATTTTATTCATGTTCAGTTAACTTGAAACCATTGTAACTCTTGTATGATGCATGTTAATGCATTTCATGGGAAGCACAGGAGTCCTCTTGGACTGCAATAGGAAATTTCATGAAACGCCAACACATTCCATGTCGGAGTAGCTGTCGGAAAGAGAGACTCAGTTCACCAGCGGAAACCGTAACAATCTTTAACGTTAATAACATCTCCACTTTCTGCATAAAGTTGCAAATTCCGTCGACGCGCTCTATCTCATCGCCAGACACACACTAACATCCGAGATAAATATCAGGTCCAATCAACAGTTACGTTTAACTTTCTTCTTGGACGTTGCAAACCCAGAACCAAGAAGAAAGTTCCAAAAAAGAGTCGTCGAAACAGGACGTCTATCCTATCTCCTTTTCGAAGATCTGTTCCTACGTCAAAAAGATTCATTCACATCGAAGAAGAAGAAGAAAAGAAACTCCCCCACAAACAAACGAATCAGTCTCTGCTTTTGGATTCCACCACTTATCTCTCCTTAAAAACGTAGTTTTAACCGGGAAGAGTTTGTGATTGTTAAGGATAACAACATATGAATTTTGATCGAGTCATGCGTTATCGTTAACAATGATAAACAAGCAATTAAGAAAGATTTGCGCGTGATTTTGTTCAATTATATTTCTAATTAGGCATGCTAGATAAGTGCCTTGAAGAAACACGTTCGCAATACTATAATAATGTTTTGACTCACTTTCTTTCAAGTCAATACCACGCTACACCGCCCGACATGATTGACCTATCCATAAAGTGTGTAAGAGGCGTGTCACGTGCTTTCGCTAATCGCCACTCGAAGTGATGATGACCATGACACTAAACAAAACACATCCATTCAAATGTTTTCGTTTTTCTTTTTTTGAGGGGTAAATCACATCCACGAAATCCAAGGCAAGAGCGAAAAAAAAACTACCGCTCTAAAATTTAGCAATATAAGTTAAAAAAAAATAAGATTCAAGCAAAATCTAGAAAGATAAAGCACCCAGGATGCATGAAGCAAGAACAAGAGCATGGATCTCGCATCGCTATCCAAGTATCCAACAGATTCTAATCGGCAAAGTAATAAAACGACAAAAACAAAAAGGTTGTGATCGATAATAATCCTGATGTTTCCTTTTTCGAGGGTCGACATAGTAAACATCCAAAAGACAAAAAAAATTAATTCCACGGTCCAAGAGAAACACTCTGCCCTAATCGTGCCAAGCCATCAAATTTTTCTATTTCTCCTGGACAAGTTTCGCCGAAACCAGGATAAGGGGTCTCATATTCTAATAAGGGGTCTTGTCGTTTAGTAACGTTATCCACGAACATGGCATATCCTCAGCATCAAGACTGTCGCTCCACGTTGAAACCCTAAAGATTCCGAACACCAATCCGTACTACATCAAATTCAAACTGCTTGGCGACAAAAGATAGGAGGGCAACGAGGAAGGAAAGATTCGAAGAGTAGAGACCACAGAGGCTAACAGAGACATGTATGGATACAAATTGTTCAACCATTAAATGCACGGACGCTAAAACAGGGGAATTCATCAGAAATACATGACATTCCATATATTGCTCGAGGCTAGAGCTGGCCTATATTAAAGCTATAGTCCATTTATTGCACCAGACATTAATTAAATTAATTAAATTAATTAAATATCGCAAGCACGTATTAAGCTCTGACAAGCAGAACGTTATCAGAGTAACCTCTGGATTGGGTTGAGGCGATGGATAAAGAAGAGAGACGTACCGATCATGCACCCGCCGAAGAACAAGGCCTGGACCAGCCCGACCTTGTACTTCTCCCCGCAGACCAGCCCCCACTCGGCCACCGTGGAGCTCCCGCCGCCCTCCGCCCACTCCCACGAGCCCGGCTCCATTCCGCACACGCCGGTCGTCGCCCACTCGCAGCCTCGCCCGGCGGCGGCGGCGGGAGTGCACCGCCAGGCCGGCTCGCGGTCCGCGAAGATCATGACCATGGTGTGGAAGGCCTCGAGGGCCCACGCGAGGCTGGTGAGCACGAAGTGCCTAAGCTGCCACGGCCCGAACTCACCGCAGTACTTCTGGAGCATCCCGTCGATGCAAATCCTGTCGGGTTCGGATTTGGCGCGGGCCTCGCCTCCCCCGCCGCCCGCCGGCCCGGCCGGAGGAGGAGGAGGGAGGAGGGGTGAACGGAGAGAGTCGTCATGAGACGACGGCAGGGGTGCTGCGGAGGACATGGGTGTGGCTTTGTAGGTGAGAATTTCACGGCGGGGAGATGCTTGCGCTGCTCGGGACATGTACTTATGGTGTCCTTGCATTGCGCTTTCCCCAGTGCTTCCCGTCTTTCAAACGTGCGTTGACGGGGACGCTGACCATCGATGGTCGACACGTGGAACCGAAGGGCTCGTATTGGCCGTTGGATGGGAGACGCTCGAATCGAGGGGAATGTTCTGTGGATCTCATGATGGGGTGGGAGCCGGCGAATTTGGAAAGCGATTCCATTTCGGAGAGAAAAGCTTAAATATAGCTGTCCTCTTTAATTAGAGGATCACATGTTACTAATTGAGTGCAAAACCGTCGCTCCATTAATTTATTAATTATCCTGAACTCGAAAAAGATTTTCTTAGAGATAAAAATTCAGTAATTTGTAAGCACCGTGTCAGTTATTGATGTAGTGTATATTTTTTAAGATATCTACTTACAATTCAAATACTTATCTCAAATTTAAAGAAGAAAAAAACTAAAATGCCTATAGTCTTTTTCCATCCCTCTTCCTCTTTTATTCAGGCTTTGCCAACTCCGTCTTCCCAGCATGACCTCTATTCGGTTGTTTTTCTTTCTGCCTTTTGAATTTGAAGTGCTAGCCATCACAACGGCTTGTCCATGGCATCTCAACCTCACCATCAAGGCTCGCGGCCATTGAGAAGCCATCGTCGCCACCATATCTGGAAGTTCAGCTCCGTTTGTTGTCTTACATCATAGATTTTTGCAGTCAGCTTCGTCAAGGGGTCTTATATCGTAGTCTTGCGGTCGGCTCCATCAAGGGTCACCATCGTTGCAGCCATCGCAACAATGTCCTTCGAGCCAAAACATACCTCTATTTTTATTACATTCATAGATTAGTTTGCTTGAAGTATTGTTCGTTTCCAACCATTCTATACCAAACCTAATGATTTTGTCATTTAACGTATAAGCAAACACTTTCTCAAAAGGTTACCCATCCCGATAATACTCTAGTTTGGACTCGTTTAAATTTAAATTTCAAAGTAAAACTTATCGTTACATTAAAAAACACCTCCGTGAGTTAATCTAGTTTTCATATACATATCTCAAAATCATTTTCTCTTATTTTGTGCACAATTCGATTCATTTATGCCCCATTCACCATCCTAGAAGACTGTAAGGAATCGCTCCTTATCTAGATCGTCTGACCCCAACAACCACTCCCTACCCTCTTCAGATTAGGTCGTCACAATTTTTCCGTCAAGCTCGCAGCCTTCAAAGAGGATCGTCCTTGCTACATCCAGCGGAATGAGGGAGACGTGTCAACAAAGGCGAAGGGAGAGAACTTGTGCCGGGGGGCGGTGGCCTCGACAGCGGCTTGCGCAGTGGAGACAGCAGAGCCAAATTCTCCAGTGGGCGGGCGGGCAGGCAGGCAGTGGGACGGAGGAGGAAGACAAAGAAAAACGAGACTTGTACTCCTCGTTATTTAATACATGTATCAAATTGCAAGTGGATCTATCCATAAAAATGCTCACCAGCCGCCTCAGCCAGTGACATGGCTCTCACAAGCCACCCAATATTTTGTCCTTTTTTTTACTATACTTTTATAAACTTTATTGGCCTTATTCTCTTGTGATGATGCTTCAGGTCACACGATTAGCATATGAAATCGGTTTATCATGTCAGGCGCTCAGAATTGTTTAATCTCACCCTCAAATTGTTTAGTCCACCATTAACAACACGAACGTGCCGCAAAAAGCCTTAATTCCGGTACTAATCCAAAGTATGTCCTTTGATTAAAGTGTGACTTAATCACAAAGCACTCTCCACACGTAATAAGGATTTAAAAAGATTTTCAATCCCATAGACAAGTAACTAAACACCACTAGCCATTAAACTAACAGGGCACTTCCCAGAAAGTGTGGCTGTCCTCATTTTCCAATTTCCTAGGACTTGGACCACACGAGGTTAACTTTAAAGATTAGTCGACTCGAAAGGTCCGGATACAGGAATCAGAACTTGTTTTGTCAGTGCCAAGCCGAGACCGATATCAAGCGCCTCTGCTTCCAGCCCAGTAACATGGCTCCTTCCTTCTCTTCTGCTGTGAAATTCTCGGAGTAACGCCTTAGCAACGTTCTGATCACCGAATTCACGTAAGTGCTCAACGGATATTGACTAAACCCGGCCATTCGCAGCCTCGACCGCCACTTGCCGAACAGCTCGTGGCGCCCCACCCTTTCCTTTCCCTCGCACGTGATGATGTTGACGATGTCCTTGGCCAGGCAATGCCGCACCGTGGTGTTGATCCGATCATTTCCATCCCTTGGCAGTGTCATGTCCATGGACTCGAACATTGCTGAGTAGTAATCTAGAGTCTCGACGAACCTTGTGAGGAATGGGCTCGTGTTTGTATTTGATTCTTGCTCGATTATAGTGACCACTCTGGGGGAAAGGGACTTCACCATCCTCAGAAGCCCGTCCCTCGGGTTGTTCGTGTCGATGCTCTCGTCCGGGGTACGGTGGAGCTGCAGCGGAAAGTTCACCGCCAGAGCCTCCCCCGGCCTTATATCGAGCATGTCTCTGGTGACCTCCGGGGAAGACACGCTCAGTCCATTGAACTCCACAGGAATCTTGAATTTCTCTGATACTCCTGCCAACATCCTCCCGACTTCCTCCGATCCAACCCGACGAGCATGTCTAGATACAGAGTCATCAATACCTGTGATCCGTACATGGGGAGCCCCACCAGGCCTCGCCGCGAGTGCCTGAAGCAGAGTGACCCATTGAGTTCCCTGAGCAATTCGAAAGTCTATTATGTGGATGCGGTCATCGTTTTTGCAAGCTTCTGCAATAGCTCCGTTAGCTGCCATGTAACCAAACTTCAAGTAAGGGCAGATTTCATACAGGACGTACATGTAGGTGAGCCAGTCTCTGCTATGTGGCCCTTCACATTTTTGGACAAGGGAAACTGGAGCTCCTAAAGATTTCCTCCTCGCCATGAGCCCTTCTATCATGCAAGCGCCTAGATGCCGAACTTGCCCTGCACATATTTTCACCGCAGTCCAAGCCTTCCTGACCAACTTATCAAATTCGTCTGTATTGTTCTCTGACAAGGCTTTTGCACACTCAATCAGCAAGTGCCTTATCTTGTCTTCTGGAGGACTGCGTACCAACGATGCATCGATTGCTCTGTGCCATTTCTCCAACAGGGTAGTTTCATCAAATTGGCTGCGCTGTAAAGCAACAGATGCTTGAGGCCGACTGGACCGCAACCTATGACACTCTTGGATCCGCCTGTTAAGTTTTTGACCCTGCACAAGTGGAATGCTACCCTTCCAATAAGAAGCACATGGCGATGTTACTACATCATCAAAAGTGGCCTCTAATTCCTTTGTAGAAAATTTCATCCGTAGGCTACTATTCAAACTCCCCGATAATGACGTCAAATCAGAGCTTGACATAAGATGGTCTGGAAGAGGGTCAATGCAAAAGTCGGATTTTGAACAAACAAGATTGCTGTTGGTTTCAAGGGTGGAGTTACAAGAAGCACTACTTATAGAAAGATTTTCTGTGGAGCTCTGCTGCTCCCGATTGTCTCTCGGTGGAGGTAGGGCATCACTTTCAAGTTGACTCGAGAAGGGCAAACAAGGAGAACTTCCAATATCAAATTTCAAGGACTTTAATGACCTGTTAGGTATTGATGTAACTGTAGTGTGAGAAGATGAGCTCCATAAGCCAGCATCAGTCAGACCATAACCAAATAGCTGGTGCAGTTCCATCTTATGAGTTTATTATTGGGTGGCCATTTGGTAATCATCAATTATTGCCATGAATAAGAAAGTTGTGGAATATAGAGCTTGCAAAGCGGGTGTCGGCCACATATCTGGAATTACTTTGCAAGGACAAACTCTATATGCAAAATCACTGGCCTGCAATTGATCCAGGAAACAGCTCATTATTCAACTGATAAAAATAAGCTTGGAAAGAGAGGGATCCAACCAGGACTAAACAGAATGGACAAACAATCTGTGCACAGATACGTAAAAGGTAGGAGAGGCAGAGACATCAGTAAAGATGTATAATAACTGCATCAGACAAAACATATCAACACTTGGTTATCGTCGCATCAATAGCATGAGGTCAAAAATGTCACGGCGTATCTAGCAACAATTCTCAATCAATTCATATAGATGGCTAACAAGATTTCACTGATGAACAAATGATTCTAGAAAATTTCCATCCTTGTAACAATTTCAATTGATAATCAACGTAAACCTTAATACCAGAAAATGGCTATGAACACCAGAATAAACAAAACCATGCTATCATTGACATCAAGAGTATACAAGAACACAGAAAAGATAAGCGCCAATTGATCCAACAGGCAATCAATTTACCTCAGAGAGACCATTTACAGAGATGATGCTCTACGAAATTGCCACTCAAAAACTGGTAGTTGCGGAACTCATCAATTCTTGAATCAAACACACGCTATATGTGCAGTAAAAGCAACTTTTAAAGTCTTTTCATCAGTATAATTTATGAAAAAATAAAAGGAATAGTAAAGGACTTCAAATCAGCACTTCCCATATTGAAGGGCCCGACAAATTTTGGGGCCTCTTAGTTGCAACGAACTTTTCAGAGCATGGTTTAACATCAAATGAAATCGTTAAGGAACTGCTATATTTAAAGAGAACAAATTACAGGTCATAACACATGAAGAAGCCTCAATTCCACAAAAGCGTACGTCTGCTAGAATTATAAAACAGTAGCCATGTAAACAACAACAGAAGTAGGTACTTATTGTCCCTCAAGAAGAGAGATTCGAAAGAACAGGGTATTAAGAAAAACAAAATTTTTAGTCTCTCCACTTGCGCACCTGGGAGCTCTTGCTGGTAAAGTTAGGAAAAACTTTCAGCCCACGAAAATAATTCAAACCCAGAAACACATAACCCCTAAAGAAGAAGAAGACGAAGAATCAAGCGAAACAAGAAACGAAGACCCATTTCGACTTGGCTTCTCTCCTCCCGAGAATACAGAACAACCAGACAAAAAACAGATGAAACAAGCCAAGCCAGGTACGAGGATGATGAGCTGATACAGAGCAAACAATTATCGAGCGAGAGTGATTACCATAAGCTCCACATGGAGAAGCCGATGACCTTGGTTGCTTAATGTTATGGGGAGACCTTCGAGCGACGATGAGAGTGTTCGAGCGACTTCATCTTGTGCTGTGGTCAGCCTACGAAGAACTTCATTTTTTTTAAAGGGAAGGGAAGTGCTTTCATCGGATTATATAGAAGACGAGGCGAGGGTTGACGGATGTCTTCGACGGGGTTTTAACGGTAACGGAGAGAGGAAACGGTCGTTAAGTTGGACCCCCGGGGGGGTGGGGGGCGGGGGGAGCATTTCTTAGATAAAAGTTTGGGATGATTCTATTTTCATCATCTCATTTGCGCCATTTATTCAATTAAGTCCTCCAATTCATAATGTGCAAGACCTAATCTATTACCTTGCGTCACTTATGCTATCAAGTCCTTTCATTATCAACATCATTTAAAGAGGCTGATAGGACTATTAATTCTGCTTCTTCTATAAAAAAGGAAAAAAAATTCGAAAAATTTCGAAAATTGAGTAAATATAAGAGGGAAGAGAGAGAGAGCATATCATGGGTCATGAACAAAATTGCAACGGACCATTGTTGCATGGTTGTCATCCCTAATTCGGCGCCTCAAGATCAACGTGACTGTCACTATCTTTAAAATAACTACGCATCGATAACAGTCTTTAAACGATAGCGATTGTTCTCTCTTTCTGTATTTTTTTCCTTATGCGACGAGGGTCATTATCATCGTTATATTTTCGTGTCCGATGATAAAGTTGTCTTATTTTCGAGCAATGCACACATTTTTCTTCGTTAGAATCATCCATTCAAAACATGTGACTAAAATTAAAATTTGAAGCGTCCCACTCAAGACAAATGTTAGATGAAAAGATGTAACTCTCATCTTTTAAAAATCTAGGCACGAGGATGGGACACTTTCATAAAAAGTTCATCCACCAATAACTAAGCTAACGTACACGTGTCCGAGCGAATGTGATTTGGGCGGCGAAAGGGCAGCGATAAGCATGCGTTAGATTTCATTTCGTTCTCATCCGGATAATAAGATTTTTACAAATCCCTCGTGATGCACACTTTATTTTATTCACTAGCTTGCAATATGCGCGTGGTGAAAAAATTCTGGAAAATACTAATATGCTCGGAGACTAATTTCCAACGGAGTAAGTGCAAAATTAATCTTTTAGGGTCTATTAAGAGGTATGTTGTGTTTTTATAATTTATGTCAAACATATTTATGAAATAAACATCTTAAAAACTAATAGGATTGATACCAGGAAAAATTCTAAATCGTGATAAATTTACTTCAAATTAATATTTTATCCAAAAAAATCTCAAACATATAATTGTGACAAAATTACTATAAATTAAATTTTTTGACAACAAAAACTCCAAATTAATACAATTGTAACAAATTTAACATCCGTTAGTTTCCGTTAAATTATATTAATATCACGAAAAATCATAAACTAGTATACATGTGATAAACGGAAAGCAAAAATTTAAATTGGTTCACTCGTCAACTATCATATGTCATTCAATTCAACAATTTGAAAATAAAATTTAACGAAAATTTACGGATGGTAAATTTATTATGGATATACAAATTTGAGGTTTTTTATGGATTGAAAAATTAACTTGAGATATATTTACCACAAATATATCAATTTGAGATTTTTTTTTTTTTTTGTGATATTAATCCAAACTAATATCAATAGGGGTAAGCATGGTTTCAGGGTAAAACTTGAAAACTGAAAATCACACTGATGGGAACTTAGTATGCACGGTAAGTTCTAAATTTCAAAATTTATTAAACTTGTTTCGATGGATAAGTCCTAAGTTTTAGGTTGGTAAAACCTAAAATATGAAACTTAAAATATGAAACTTAGAACCTAAAATATGTTTTGTGTTTTTCTTAGTCTATATCTTCACGCAATCCTAAAAATAAATGTATAATTTGAAATCAATAATTTGAACTTCTATTTTATAACTATGAATTTTATTTTCGTACCACATCACGTGAAACCAATGGAAGTCACTCTATGACGAATTGCTTATTCGAATCGATCTTTTGCGAGAGAAGAGAACGCAAACCAAGCAACGCCATTAGATGGTTGTTCGAAGTCAATGAAAGCTTCAATTGCTTATTTGATATAGTTATGTTCGGGTATAATGATTCTATATAATACAAGAGTAATTAGTGAATTGAAAATCGTAAAATTTCGTTAATATTATTCAACAGGTGCGTATGAATACTTGTTCTTAAGCAATCCTTATTTATTTTTATTGTTGCGTTTATTTTGGATTTTATTTAATTAAAGATTAAGAAAAATAACTTTTTAGAACTTAGAACTGACTTTAGAATCTGTAACAAATAGGTTCCAAGTTTCGACAAGCTATTCTAAGTTTCAAAAAATAAAAAAATCTATACTCGATAGTAGACTCAAAGTTTAGGTGAAATTTATAAAGAATCTGGAATCGTTCGTACCTATATATCAACCCTATATATCCAGCGGATGACAATGGACTGACATTAACGTGACGATGGCCCCCAATAGACCATCGCCGTTACAGCTACAACGACAGCACTGACGCTGAGGAAAAAGTTGGCTTTGCCACGTGGAGCTACGTGTCTGGTCCGTTGACTCCATTGACCTTTGATGGCTCGAGTAGGGAAGTGGGAGCGCCAATTTATTTAAGCCGAACATAAGAAAGCGCAAAATAAATGTTCAAGTGATATCGCAAATTTGTTCAACAACATTTACGACATATCTCATATCTTGATATGTTAAAATAATGTATTAGTAAATCCACTATTACTCTTAGTAATTTTAATTTTTTTGGTCATAAATATAGTAAAAATTCACTTGATTGTAAAATATTTTGATTAAAAAAACCAGAAAACCGTCGATACTTATCTCCGATTTATCAAATACAAATTCAAAGGAATTTAATCCCGCTACTATTGTATATAAAATTCCTTGCTTGCCCTTGCTGTGCACTACTAAACAATGAAAAGTTTCGCAATTTAAATCAACTGAGATAATTATAACATGATTATTCAAATCATCAAAAATTTATAAAACTTCATTTATACTGTTCATATTTTACAATATTTCAATTTATCTCGTCAAACTGAATATAAAAAAACCATTTCTTGACTAATTTCAAAATTCTTGTTTTTCTCCACCGGTAAAGTTCGTGCTGTTTTGCCATTCGATATAATAATTCTACACCACGAAAAAAATAGCAGGCACGTCCTTAGTCAATCCAAGATCTCACGACCCCATTCGGTGAGAAGCATGCGATGTTGATACGCGCGTGATGTAGAAAAAGAGGTCGGGAAAATTTGGACTCTAGCTTCTTCTCAGCAAATCATGGGGGGAGCCGCATTGAAGAAGAGTGATTCGAACCGAAAGTCTCGACACTCCCATCGTCGTTTTCCTATCATTTTCACGGAGCTTGATCGCGAAAGAGGGAAAGGGATGGTGCATCGTGGAGTGAAGGATACGACCGCTGAGATGCAGAGAAGAATCGTGTTAGAAAAAAAGGATACAGCCACTAGATGCACGTGTAAATCACGTTGGAAATATCCTGCGCCAAAGAATCGGTGTAGCGTGGAGCGCAATTGATAATCATAGCCGGTCCATGACTCATTAGTTCATGTTTCTATAATAAAATGAGTTCCAACTAGATATATCGACAAATTCGAATTTGGGCTCTATCTTTTTTAATCTAGGAAGATTCGTGAGGTTTAGTAAGATCATAAGGGCTGCAACCAAATAATATAATCAAACAGAATATGCAAAATTCAAATTCAAAGTCTGTAACTTTGACACTATGTGAAAATTAAAGAAATTATAGTTAAATATTCCAAGATTTAAATAATTAGATAATGATATAATATATTATTTAAATATTTTAATAAAATTGACAGCGGCTTGAGCTTTAAGACATCACATTCATGAACTTCAAACTTCAAGGAAGGAATCGAGTTCTCTCCCTCTTTATTCTCCTTGTCTTTGAGAGGACACTTATGTCATCCCAATTGCTGCTTTCTTGTGCATCATGGTGCAAGTACAAAAAGAACGCACTAAGGCCGGAACTGGTTGGATGGATGAGAGTGTACCGATTGATCGCTCTCATCATCTCCTTTTCAGCAATTTTGGGAGCTTGTTTTTCCCCTAATTCACACCTTCGATAGTATTAAAAAAATCATGATAGGACACTGATAATTAGGTAAAGTGGCAGCAACGGGGGGTGAATTGTGGGTACCAAAAGGAGCTTTTTCCATCAATTAGTTGGCCAAGTGGCGTTGTCAAATTGCAGTGTTCTTACCACTTCAAAAGGCCTAGAAGCCATGTGGCTTATTTTATATCTCTAATATTGAGATTTTAGCAAAGTAAGCATTGCTCTTTTAGGGTCACTTTGATGACCATTTTATTTCCTATGATAATTTTTATTTAGAAATAGTTGTTTATGATTTTGTTTTTTAAATAAGTTTCTAACCATTTGAAGATTTTTGGTAATTGTACAAAATTTTGATTTCCGTGATAAAAATGCACTTGATATGACTTTCAATTTTTTTTAACTTAGAATTTCTTTTAATTTTTAAATAATTTTATTACATTTTTTCTCTTTTTTTTTTTTTTTTTTTTTCTTCTTCTTCCTCCTTTAATTAGTTGCGGACCTTGGCCATGGTCCACGTCCACCCAAACAAGAGCCGACGATGGGGGATCCTCACTCAGCCAATGAGCTCATCAGTTAGAGAAAGAAGAAGAAGAAAAGAAAAAGGAAATTGCTTGATTCTTGACTTGTCTCCAAGAAAAAAAAAGTAACTTTTTTCAATTTCTTGATTCTATTCAAACTAGGAACAAATCTATTCATGGAAATAGAAAATTAGCTAACATTACCAAACGAATTTCAATTTTTTTTTTGTTCTGGGGAATAAAAGAACAGAAATAATCATTGTTTGGCCGGTTACCAAACATTGCCTTAATCCACTCAAAATTAGACTCCTTAATTATGCAAATTAGTCGACTACTCGTTTAAAGGCCACAACATCTTGAATTCAATATATCCAATGATCTTGGAGAATTAAAACTTAGATTATTTTCATTAGAACAAAATAAGATATGATGTCAACGTGCCATGTCTTTAAAAGAATGGCATTGTGCCAATCGAGTAGTTTAAAAAAAAAAAAAGCATTTTACTTTTTAATATGAAATGATTAGGGAGAAATTACCAAAACTTTTAAACTTATTGTATTTATACCAATTCAATCATAACATTTTAATTCAGCTAATTTAGTCATAAAACTTTCGACTATTCGCCAATTTAGTAATTCTGAGCAATTTTAACTGGAAAATCATTGATGTGCTGGCTGTCAAAGTGGTATGGGTGGTACTAGCATGGATTATTTTTTTCAATTTTTGTATTCTTTATTCTTTTTTCTTTTTTTTTCCAACCCTTGGATGCCTTGGGTTGAAAAAAAAGGAAAGTAAAAAAGATGAAAAAAAAAAAAAAAAAAAGGAAAAGGAGAGAAATAATAAACAAATTATAAATTTTCAAAAATTGTCATTGTCAATGTCGATCCTACCACGTAGACGGTTGGGCCACTGTTGCATTAGTAGTTTTCAACCCAAATTGGCCCAAAAAAATCAAATTGGCAAATCGTCAAAAGGCTAAATAATCAATAGATATATGATTAAAAGGCTCAGGAGTCAATAGGTAAATTATCAAAAGATTAATGATTAAATTGATCAAATTAAAAAGGTTCGGGATTGAATTAGTATAAATATAATAAATTTATGATGTTTTTTTAATAATTTCCCCAATGATTGGGGACGATTTTATATGTAGTCATGAAGATATTTTATTATAAACCCTAAAAGCTTTTAAAAAGTCGAAGAGAAATTAAAGTAAAGGTCACGCAAGCACAGAGGGGCCATCAAATCATTCCATCCCCCGTTTTTCAGGGAATGGTAGGCCCAACAGGCCTTGACAAGACGAGATCGGCAAGGCCCAAAACAATAATGAGCGCTGGAGCAACAGGCTACGGGACTACCCTCCAGCAGTTACCCCGTCTACCGGATCTTGCCTGTACGGCCACGTTCAAGTCATCACCAACCTTCATCGGGTAAAATACTGCAGATTTGGAGCCGCCATGCGGGTGAAAAATCCATGGTTTTGCCATGATCGTGACTAATGTGAAAATCCCTCGGTTTGGCTTCTTCTGTCGGATGGTTCCAGGGCTTTTAATAAAGCAAAAAGGCAGAAGCTTCATGTTGATTCATCAGCAACTGTTGACAAAAAGCAAAAGGCGTTGCCGAGCGGTGGAGAAAACGTGGATGTAGAATTTGTCGAAAGAAGCCAGTCATGTACGAGCCCTCGGCTCGAGCAATCTCTACGACCCTGAGAAAGCTGCTCCGTTCATTCGCGTTCGGTAAGATGCTGTAGACCGATTGTGGACTTTGCTGCATTTAATTTCAGCATTCGATTCGATCTGGACGGCTCGACGCAAGTTACGGTCGGGAATTTACGACGAGTCACTGTTACGGTCAAGAGATTGTACCTTTTCTGGTTGACTGTAAATGCCTGGCGCTCGTGATTTGGTTGGGGACATGTCGGGAGAGCAAACCCTCCTGCCTGGTTGCAGCCTCGAAAGTAATGATGCTCGACTAACAAAAGTTCGACAGTCGCTGGAAAAGAAGATGAAAAACGAAAGGAAATGTTGACACGAAAAGGAAGAAAGTGAATAAAGCAATTTTCAAGATGATTCAACATAAAGCTCAGGATTCACGTGATTCAACTTTTCCTTGAAATGAAATTTCACTCAAGTTGGATTGTCCATGAATTACCTTTCATCAAAATTTGTTTTTCACTTTTTATTTAAAGTAGATGAGTTCTATGGCGATTTGTTTCGTTAGAATTTGAATGATGACAAAATGAAATGATAGAAAGATACAATGTTGTAATCTAATTATCGATGAAAATCTAAAAACCATGATTAAGATACATGTCAGAATATAATTGAGGGCAACGTATGTGAAGTTACGATTGAAATACAATAATTGAAAATTAACATTAATCAAAGATAACGGGTTTTTTGTTGATTGATCAAGGGATTACAAAGAATACAATGTGGCTATTTATAATCCACAATCAATGATTACATACGAAGATTATTGTCTAAAATCCTTATTCACCATAAGTTATAAAATTCCTAAGTTAATTGATGGCAACAGAACATAACTACTCAGCAGCCACATCTTCTTGTCGTTTGCCTACTGTCAATGACTTTGTCGATTAAACTCTCATGTATAATAGATGCTGTCAATTCTCTTCAAGTCGTCGATTGTCCTACTCATCATTGACTATATCCTACTTTCACCGACCGAACCCGATACTCGTCAATAATAACAAAAAAGTCAGTCCTTTTTTTTTTTTTTGGTGTCAACACATGCTGCGATGCCTAAAATCTTTCCAAATGCGCAAACTTCGACATATGGGCTCGCGTACCATTTCCCCGTATAATAATTTGCATCCGAACGGGAAAGGCAACAAGCGATTTTCTTCTCTTTTGAGCAGAACCCGAGGAACGTTGAATCAACCGAAAACGAGTCATGATTTCGGGTGGTGAAAACGACGGACATATTTCGCACAGAAGACAGAGACTTGGCTCTAACAAAGTGTCCCCCACCATCCCTTCCCCCCTCTCTCTGATTGTTGCCTTCACTCGCAGTGGCATCCTCATGTGAGATTTGCCGGCACAACTCCTCTCCGAAGGTTCCGCTGTAGCCTTGTCGTTTTCTTGATCTGGAGCTGCACCGGGATGGCCAACGTGAGAGCATTCGCTTGCCTCCTTGTCGTCGCCGTGGACGTGGTCGCCGGAGTTCTTGCTATCGAAGCGGAGGCTGCCAAGAGCAAGGTACGGACACCCTCGCTTCCTCTCTTCACTGTACGTGGGTGCGTTCTTGTGTTGACAGTTTCGCGTGGTGAAAGAGCAGGCGCAAAGGAGCAGCAAGAGTTCGGCGTGCAAAGAACTGAGGAACCATGCGTTCGAGCTCGCGCTGGCGGCGACGGTGCTGCTCGCTCTCGCCCACGTCGCCTCGAATCTGCTCGGAGGGTGCATCTGCGTTTGCTCCTCGGACGAGCTCGAGAAGTCCTCCTCCAACAGGCAGCTCTGGTTCGCTTGCCTCGTCTCCTCCTGGTACGTCGAGAATCGAACCCTCGCGTTCTTCCTTTTTCGATTTTGATATCTGCAGGGCCGACAGTTTAAACAGAATCGATCACGGGGGCCGTAGATCACGGGAGATCGCGTGTTCGATTGTCTCGACAATTATTAGTAGATTAAAACCATGCAAAAGTTTCTCTTGTTCTCTAAAAAGTGTTCTAATATGCATAGAATCGTTGCGACAGGGTTAGGCGATTCAGGAAAGAATCTGACAACACAGACGACAACAGTTCGAGAATTAGTATAAGACAGGATTAGAAACTCTTTTTCACTTTTGTGTCTTTGCTACTTTGTCCCCCAGTGGGCAAGTTGAGTTCTCCCCATGGACCACTTGTTTGAGCAATAGGTATGTTGGCTCTACATGAAAACTTACCGTTGAACGCTTCAGATTCTTGAAACCAGCCAAGATTTTGTCATTGCTCGGCTGTAGAGGGTAAGCCGGAAACAGTTCAAAAGCCGAACCGAGCCGAAGCCAAACCTAACTGTTCCTGCGGTTAGATTCGATTCAAGAGGTCTTTGAAGGGAAAAATAAGAGGTTCACCACTCGAATCGAATCATAGATCCTTTTGAAGTACCCCAGTTTCTTGCTTTTACCCTAGAAATAAACAGAAATCACTTCATGCATTAAATGCCAGATCTTTAGAGATCTTCCCTTTGAGATTATGCTGTTTAATTTTTGGACTTTAGTTGACTTTTTACTTTTGAGTTGTCTGTAACCAAGCTTCTAAGTACGTTGCTGAACCGACAGGATCGTCGCAGCCGTCGGATTCCCGATACTGGTCTTCGGCATGCTAGAGAACTTGAAGTTGCAAGGGTCATGCAGGTTCTTGCACCCACGTTTCCTGTCGATCGGCGGCGGTCTGTGCTTCGTTCATGGCCTCTTGTGCGTAATTCTTTACGTCTCTTCGGTCGTCAGCTTGGAGAGACACAGCTTCGAGAGAGACAGCCAGCGAACGCGAAGCTAACCCTCGATAGGAAACTAGACGTTTAAACAAGCGGGTCATGATCAAGATGCAACAGTTAGGAGAAACGTTACTGTAGCAGTTTGTAAATCAATTTTTTTTTTCTTATGAATAATTCTGATTATGTCTAGTGTTGCTGCTGTCTTCATAGAAACAGATCTTTGCTGGATAATGGGGGGGTTTAAAGATGAAGGCCACTGATTTAAATGGGCTAGATGTATATATATGACTCAGCTGCTCGTTTGCTCTTCGTGTTGACATTGTAGATGCAAGCCCAAGGCCCACTACAGAGTTGAGCAACGAGTTGAGTTGTTTTGCATTGATCAGGTGATACATATACATATATATACACACACTCACATACATACATACATACATATACCTCCTCTAATCTAAAATGGACTAAACAACATGCATCCCAAGACATGGAGATATTGTCTAAAAGTTCTAAACCTATTGTATTTTTGTCAATTCAGTTTTAAATCTTTTAATTGTTTCAATTAAATTCTAAATATTTTCCGTTTTACCAATTGAGTTTATTCGGTCAATTTTTTATAGAAATTAGTTGATGTGAATGTGGACCGTGCCACGTTAGTGATTTTTCAACTAAAATTAATCGAATAAATTCAATTCGTAAAATATGAAAATGTTTAGGACTCAATTGGCCCAATAAAATATTTAAAACTGAATTGACAAAAGTACAATAGACTTATGATATTTTAGACAATTTTTCTTGAGACATGTCCAACTCGCAAAATTTGTTTGCTTACATTGATTAATTTTACATCGACCAAGTTTAGGACACACTTTTACGTAAGAACTAGTGGCGACACTAGTCTTAATAGCCGGTTGGGCCCATTCAAGACTATGTAGATTTGAAGTACAGATGCGCAATTTATCTTCTTTTCCAAGCAATTGGTCCAATTAACAAGCGAATTAGGATACAATACATTAGGCGTGATCTCATGTTAGACTTGATCGCGAGTCTAATGGATCTATAGACTTACTTAGATCCGACCTAAATAAGGGCCTATCATTGTAATTGTAAGGACCCAAGACTACGACTGTGTAATATTGTCCATTTTGGGTCAAGACCTACACGGCTTTGAAACGCATTGTCTGGGATAGAGGTGCAGCCGTACTGCCATCCCTCAGCCCAACCCAATATTATCCTCTTTAAGCCTACCGCATTGGCATGGATGCACCGCCATCCCAGATTCGGCCCCACCCTCAACGCTTTGTTTTCAACATAGCTTGTGTGAAACGTGTTTTAAAATTGTGTGGGTCTCGGTCCAAAGTGGACAATATTACACAGTGATAGTTCCAAGTCCTTACAAATGGTATCAAAGTTGACTCCCGACCGCGTGTGGAGCTACAACAAGGATGTTGTGCCTGAAGGGGAGAGAATGTGACGGCCCAGGCGACGATGCATGGGGAGGGGGATGATGATGCGTCTACGTCTCAGTCCTCGGACGTGCATAGGGAGGGGAGACATGTCTCCTATCCCACGTCGCTTAGGAGGGAGTCTTGAGTTGATTCTATTATGTGAAATGCGTTTTAAAGACATGCAGGTCTCGACTCAAAGCAAACAATATTATACATGGATGGTCCCAAGTCTTTACGAGCTAGGTTCACGCCGAAACATCCTACAATTTGTTATATGGTTCTTTCACGGTGGACGGCTCGGGCAAATCTTTATATTCGCTCAGAAGATTCAGATTGTTTGAACCTGTCCACTGATTACCTCTAGGGAGATTATGCTGAGATTATTCTGTTCTTTTCTTTTCTTTTCTTTTCTTTACTTGAGGATTCCGTTGTCTGCATTTAATAATATGAATAGAGGTAGCAAAAAGGGGTCTATTCACCCATTTGCTACACGTATTATCAGATTAATTTAAAATGGGTCACTCAAATTTTATGAGTAGGTTGAAAAAAAATTGTAAGCAACATGGCCCAATCTGACGTAGGTCTAAATGAATTTAACTCATTACTATATCTTAAACTTATTTTAATTGGATTGCGTACTACTTATTAGCCGTTGGGGCTCATTTTGTGGACTGCACCTGCATGTCATTTGACGCCATTTCAGATTTCTTTTGACTTTTTCTTTTCAAATTAATTTACACGTAACTTCATATCCACTATTAATTTGGTTAATATGGGATCATTTTACTTAATTTGGTTTTTCTCAATGTAATAGAATTTTGCCTCTGCCACTTTTTAAAGTACCAATTTTCTTTTTCTAATTTCAATGCTCTGTAATTTTTTTTTAGTGTAACCTAAAACGCACAACAAATTATGTCATGAGATTAGAATAAGTCATGAATGAGTGTGCATAATTCATTTGGGGCCCAACTGATTTTTCTTGGAATAGTTAGCATGCAACTTCGTCTCGATGCAATCATTGAAACAACTATCTTTACTTACAAATTTGGGAAATTTTCAAATAAAATCGTCAAAGTAGGGTCGTTTTTTCTGAAAAGACCTTAGAGTGGATCAAAAGCTAGCGATATATATCCATGAAAGTCTCCGCCGATTCACTTTGATGGTGTGGTTGCATGAGGCTGGCCACCTTCATGGTTGCTATATCGATGCTCGGTTCAGTCAATTCACTTGACCTTTGATGAGACATCAAAGCTTTTGGATAGCCACAGCCGTGGTCAAGGAGAAAATATTAGGTAGATTTGTAATTGACAACTAAGCAAAATATTAATGCATTTATGTGCGATATGTATCCCGTTAGGCCTTATATTTTAGATTTTTCAAAAAAAATTTAGAAATTGACTAAGTCTTCTCTCCCTCCCCTCGATGCAGCAACAACAGTCGCCTCCCTCTCCCTCCTAACTTGAGCTTTGCCCCTAGAGAGGGGCCCGGGTGACTAATCGTCGGTAGTGGTTGCCTCCCTCCTAGTCGACGGCGAAGCCCATGATGAAATCACTATGGATTTGGGATAGTGAAATCACGGGCCCTCCAACCGCCACCTCGAGATTGCCATCGTTGGGGCTAGCAATATTGGCATGGCCATTGTCCAGACCATCCTCACCAAGGACCTCGCCGATGAGCTAGGCCTCATTGACACTATGCCTAAAAAACTGCGCAGCAAGAAGCTTGACCTCTAGCATGTTGCCGCCTTCCTCCCCCGCATCAAGATCTCGGCCTCCGTCGACTACTCCATTGGCGATAGATTGATTGAGGCCAAGATCTTGGTGGAGGAAAGATCGACTTCCATAAACAACCGAGATCTCGGCCTCTATTTATGAAGGAAGCAATGGAGCAGAGAGAGAGATGGAGGAAGAAGAAAGAGAGAGGAAGGCGAGTGAGAATAATTTGTGAAAAATCTGAAATATCAGCCCATGAGACACGTGTCGCACACTAAATGGATTAGTGTTTTGCTTAGTTGTCAATCACAAATCTACCCAATATTTTCTCATGGTCGAGAGCTTGGACCTTGAGCAACCATGACCGCAAATGAGGAAGCTAGAAGGCTGCAAATAAGTGGAGCTAGAGAGCCCCAAACAAGAAGAGAGGGAGCGGCCAAAGCCGTGAGTTAAAAAAGAAAGAACAACCATCGGTGTTGTCAAGCGTCGTCAAGCTAGCTTGGAGTGGCTGTAGGTGATGCTGGTACAGAGGTCACTATCAACTTCATGATGTAGTGAGACAAGGTTCTGAGGACTCTTTAAAAAAAAATGGACCCATTTTAGTATTGGGGTTGTTCCATATTGATTGTAAAAGGGGTTAGTGATTTGTTTATGCATTTGAGGGCAAGCCATACCCTTTGAACTAGTATTAGAGCCTAGGTTGCCAATAAGTTTAGACCTAATAATCACACGAAATAATTACAAATTGTTGTGCCTTTAACTTGGACCCAATGTGTGAGGGGGAGATTATTAAAGTTGTCTCACTTCGTCATATGAGAGAGTTACAAGTTGTTGCAGCTCTAATCTAAATTTGATGTGCGAGGGAATATTATTGAGCTTGTCCTATATCGTCACATGAAAGAGTTATAGGTTATTACGGCCCTAACCTAGGCTTGATATGCAAGGGGGAGATTGTTAATGTTGTCCCATATCGATTGAGAAATGTCTAAAATCACCCAATAGCTCCAACCCAGGCTCGGTGTGTGAGAGAGAGATTGCTGAGGTTGTTTTACATCGATTGAGAGAGGTCCTAAATCAACTAACGGTTCCAACCCAAGCTCGATGTGTAAGAGGTCCAAAATCACCCAATGACTCCAACCTAAGCCCGATGTGAGAGGAGATTGTTGAGGTTATCTCACATAGATTGGGAAAGGTCCAAAATCAACTTACGGCTCCAACCTAGGCCTGATGTGTGAGAGGTTCAAACCCACCCAACGGCTCTAACCCAGGCCTGATGTATGAAAATGAAATTATTGAGATTGTCTTACATCGATTGAGAGAGGTCCATAATCAACCAATGACTTCAACACAGGTTTGATGTGTGAGAAGTCCAAAACCACCCAACGGCTCTAATCCAAGAGAAAATATTCGGTGGTTTGCAATCACCACGTCACCCGCCTACCTGGCATATATGTGCACATGTGGACCACTCAAAAAATGACAAGTGTCGTTTGACGTGGGTATAAAAAAATTAATATGTAAACTAATCTTTCTCTGTCATCTAGTGCAGGCTGTAGGTGGTGATAGGCTGAGTAGAGACATTAATTGCTCCTCTCTCTCTCTCACATGGTCTTTTCATGTTTGAAATGAAGCTCCCAATCTTTCTTCCCTCTTCTTCTCCGAGTCTCCCTTTTCTCCTCAATCACTCGCTCACTTTAGCCCAACCCCCTCCCTTCTTCTTCAACTTCGTCCTCGTCGCCGTCGTCGTCTTTCTGGTCCCGGCTCTAGAAATCGCGATTAGCTCGGTTTTAATAATGGGTTGAAGCAGATGCGGAAGAAGCTTGCGACTGCTGGTTTGTGAGCCCCTTCGCCTTCACACGCGGCTCGCTTCGTTTGTCACCGTCATCACTTTTCCAAGCTCTGGCGATAGAAATTGTGTGCGGCTCCGTTTTGATTTCGGGCTCGGGCACGTCGCCATTGATGCGGAAGAACTTTGCAATTGCTAGGTCTCGAGCCCTCTCGGCCTTCACACGCTGCTCGCTTTGTTCGTTGTGGTTCGCCCTTCCGCCTCCGGCGATAGAAACTGCGAGTGGTTCGGTTTCGATTTCGGGCTTGGGTACGATGCCACCGCTTCAACCCATTATCAAAATCAAGCCAGTCACGATTTCTAGATCCGGGATCGGAAAGATGACGACGGCGACGAGGACGAAGTTGAAGAAGAAGGGAGGGGGGTTGGACTGAAGTGAGCGAGTGATAGAGGAGAAAAGGGAGACTCAGAGAAGAAGAGGGAAGGAAGATTGGGAGCTTCATTTCAAACATGAAAAGACCATGTGAGAGTGAGAGGAGCAATTAATGTCTCTGCTCAGCCTATCACCGCCTACAACCTACACTACATTATAGAGAAAGATGAGTTTACATATTAATTTTTTTATTCCCACATCAGACAACACTTGTCATTTTTTGAGTGGTCTACATGTGCACATATATGCCAGGTAGGTGGGTGATGTGATTGCAAATCGTAGAATATTTTCTCCTAATTCAGGCTCGATGTGTGAGAGGATGATTGTTAAAGTTATTTTACATTGATTGAAATAGGTCCAAAATCAACCAATGATTCCAATTTAAGCCCGATGTATAAGAGGAGATTATTAAGGTTGTCTTACATCGATTGAGATAGGTCCAAAATCAATCAACGGTTCCAAATAAGCTCGATTTGTAAGAGGGAAATTGTTGAGGTTGTCTTACATCGATTGAGAGAGGTCCAAAATCACCAAACATTTAGGATCATACTAAAAAATTTCCTAAAATTGATGAGTAATTTATCTTTAATTTTATTGTGAGGTAATGATCCATTGGACAAACTTCACATGCCTCGTACATAAACATTAACCAAAATTTCCCCCAAAAAAAAATTAAAACGGATTATACTGGATATGAATTGGGTTCGGTTCGCTGCGATTGTTTTAAAAAAATGAATTGATATGAATTAAAAGTCAATTTTGAGTGAAACCCATTTTTCACGTCACTGGTCTAGTTATTTGCCTACGTCATTTCTCTCTGCAAAGGAAACGCCAATTTCATGCTGACGTGGCAATTCCCGCGTGCAAAGATCAGACGTCTCCCCCGTGACTCCCGAGAAGGGAGAGGTATCGGCAGTGCCGCACGATCCACGTCATGAATCCCCTGGAAAAAGCAGAGGCCATTTCCGTCATTTCGCTTCCCGACCCGATCCGACTCCACCCCCCGCCCGCCGAGACGCCCTCGCGGAGAAACGACTCGGGCCCCCGACGTCGAATCTCGACCGTCCGATCCCTCACGATCCGACGGCCCTCGCCCTCGATCCGCGTACTTCGCCCTCATTGGTCCGATTTCAAATCCCCTGCACTATATATATTCCTCGGCGTGGCCCAGATCGCAACCCAACCCACGTTATATTTTACCTCGGAGCGACATCTCTCTCTCTCTCTCTCCGCTGTTCAACTCCACTTCGGGCGCTCGTCCGTAGCTTCGCGATCCAGCCGAGCGCATTCCGCGGTTGCCATGGCCGGCAGAGGCAAAACCCTAGGCTCGGGGGCGGCGAAGAAGGCTCAGTCCCGCAGCAGCAAGGCCGGATTGCAGTTCCCGGTGGGCCGTATCGCTCGATTCCTCAAGGCCGGCAAGTACGCCGAGCGCGTCGGCGCCGGAGCCCCGGTCTACCTCGCCGCCGTCCTTGAATACCTAGCAGCTGAGGTACGGCTTTGCCGGAATCTGGATTCGGCTTTTCTTTTTGGATTTCTTTTTGCAGTTGAGGATTCGATTTGGGTTTCGGGAATCGTTCGAGGGAGGAGCGGTTAGGTTTTAGGGTTTGTTCTTGAATGCGCTGTTGCTGAATTTGGGTCCAATTTCGTGGCTTGAAGTGACGCGATTTTGTGGTTTTGGTTTGTTTCAGGTTCTGGAATTAGCTGGGAATGCGGCGAGGGACAACAAGAAGACTAGGATCGTGCCGCGCCACATTCAGCTCGCGGTGAGGAACGACGAGGAGCTGAGCAAGCTGCTTGGGGACGTGACGATCGCCAATGGAGGCGTCATGCCCAACATCCACAACCTTCTCTTGCCGAAGAAGACTGGGACGTCGAAGTCTGCCGCTGCCGACGATGAATGAGCAAAAAATTTGGAAGATGATGGTCTGAAGGGGGAGGGAGGGGGGTTCCCTTAGGTTGCTTCCTAATTTCGATTTAGTTTGTTGTAGGCCTTCTTACTTTGTCAGTGAGTGAGTTTGTCTGGTAGAATTTGTGTTGGGTTAGATTAGGGTGCTGGTGTTTCAAGGTGGGGTTTTTTTCTTTACAGATTGTGAATATTTGTTCATCTTCTAGTTTCTTAATACAAGAAATTCTGGAGATTTTTCATATGCAAGCGTTCGTGGTACTTAACACGGTTCGTTTGTGGCGACCTTGTCTCGTTTATGTTCGGCTATTGCTTCTCTTTTGTGCATGCATGAGGATTTGGTAACTGAATGTGTGCTGAAAACTGTTTCGGTCGTCGCTGGGATGAATTTGGCCAAGCAAAGAAAGCTTTGTTCCCTTCGTGTCTAATTGTGGGAAGTGGAAGCCATATAAAGTTAAGGTTGAATGGGGAATCTGGGAACTTTGTCCTTGAATCTAGATTGAGTTCTGTCTGTGTTTGAATCTGGATTTTAGGCCTTTTTCAGGTTCTTTTCTACGGCCAACTAGAGCTCCAACTAACATGTGTCCCGGGTTTGTAACTGCCCACTCACCATCTACTGTCAGAGGTTGTATTGTCAACTAACTCGAACTGTTCATTCAACCGCCCTAAAAGCGAGACTTTCTAGGGATATCCTTGAATGGGTTTTGCTCACCGTCGATTGGAAACCTTTTTAAATCTTGGTGTGGTAAGTTTGGTTTTCCATGTTAGGATGCTTCACATTTCTTGGATAGGAGGTGTGAACAAGCCCTCTTCGTGAGCAGAGTGCGTAAGTGATGCTCTGTTTTTCTTTCCTTATTTGGGAACAAGCGAACTAATTGTTGTCATGGGGAAAGAGTAGAAGCGGAAATTAGTGACTCATCATGAACTCTTAGTCAAGATCCTTCAGGTTCCACAGGTCATTTCATCATGATTACGTGAAGGGGTAATCCAATTTAGCATTTTGACCACATGCAGCAGAGGGGAGTTTTGGGACGAAAGATAAAAAGGCATTTACACAGATCATCGTTCAGCATCTGAGATAATCGCATCAATAGCATCGCAACATTTAGATTTTTGAAGTAAAAAGCAGGTGAAAGAGTCGTGTCACAAAATTGATACCATCTTCATTTTAAAGGTTCACTCCACTCCTATCCTTCTACTAATCTACAAATCATGATTATCGACAAAGAATCATCCTACAAAGAATGCATATGAGCGCGAAGGCACCAATTTTTTCAGTACTTGGTGAACAGGTCGGGCAGTTACAATTTGACTCCACCATAAAAATCCATCTTTCCGGGAGCTCCACCTTCATCAGTGTCAAAGTGATTGGTGAGATCCATGCCAATCAGCTGGTCGTGAGCCCATGTAAATCAACCTCAAGGGCGTGCAGGCGATGACCTCGAGCTCCAAACGACTTCCCTGTAAGAATTAGGCAGCATCTAGCAGCATTGGTTCGTGTCTCTTCTGCCAAATTTCACCATGGCAACCACCTGAATAGAGGCCATGAGAAGGCATTTTTAGAAGACAAAAGTACAAACACCTCCTCGCCATGGGACAGAAATGTCAGCTTTAACTGAAAGAACGTGAGTACCTTGGTCAAATGAAACCCCATCAAGTTTCATCACCGGAACTAGAACTATCCATTCGTCGTTCGGCAATTGCAGGGAAAAGTCTCTGGCGCAGATCAGGAGAGGCTGGTTGACGAGAATCTGACAAAGATCGCGCTGTAGGACCCTCTTTCTTCTGTGTTTTCGCTGGCCTCTTTGGCGCATCTCTCACCTCCTTGCAAGACTTATCTAACATAATCAGAAAATCCCTAACTATCACAAACAGTCTTAACCCCTCATCCTTCCCAGCATTTCCGTGAAAGTAATCGCCTGTGCTTTTCACCAGAGCCATTATCCTCTTTTCTTCCTCTTGCAACCATGTCACATCAATCTCCGCATTCTGCACGAAACTTCTCAGTGTTTGGTTAAATCCACTTTCTTCCCCAGCATTCTTCATTTCTGAATTCAAGAAATTGCGGGTCTTCATTAATGAATGCCCTAATTTGGCAACACCCCCTGTCAAGCTGTCTGCATCAATACTCGCTGCTTTTCTGACGCTTTCAAGTTCGCTACTCAAGCCTGAAACTACTTGAAGACCGAGGCTTCGGTAATATTCTTCTGAATCATGGGAGACATCTTCGAGGAGATCATCTGATTTCACGCTGGAGAGGCTTTGGCTTTCACTAGCTGCACGGGCAGCTCTTACACCTTCCGATCTGATGATCTCCTGAACCACAAAATGCAGCAGTGTCGTCTTGCCATCGGTTCCTTTCACATCTGATAATTTCAAAAGTGTGTCCAGCTTAAATGCTTGCGCGCCACCTCGAAACGTTCCAGTGTTCATGCGATTGCCAGTCTTTAGGACAGCTTCAAGGAGCTTGAGAAATAATCGGCTGTTCCTGAGTTCCTTGCATGCAACCTTTCAAGAAAATATATACCTCATTAAGTAGCTAAGCATAAATGAGGCATAAGGTTAAGGATACATCACAAATAACTGTCTAAGATTGGCATCAACTGAAGTGGTCCATGTGCAAACCAGAGTTCCCTTGTAAATTTTGAGTGAAGTTGTGTACTTGAAATGACTGAGAAAAGACTAAAGATATTCTCCTTTAATTTGTTTTCCCCAAGAACAAGGACCTCTATTTGATTACCCTGTTCTATGCCTATCCATTCATCAGATTGACATCAAACAAGGTGGGTGATAGCACCACGTGTCACACCCTGAAACCAACAATAATGAGGGAATGACATAGCCATCTTTTCACCCAAAGGACGCAGTTTCAATAGAAACCAAGAACCTTTTATCAAAATATATATCTCCATTCATATATATGAAAACTGGAAAACTGGAATTAGCTCACGGAGGTGTCTTTGATGTAATAGCAAGCTTTGCTTTGGAACCCCAAAATTAAGCGTGCTCAAACTAGAGCACTAACAGGATGGGTGAAGTACTGGGAAAGTGCTAGCCTATATGCTAAAGAATAAAATCGTGAGGCTTGATATAGGACGGATCAAAGTGGACAATACCTCAAGTGATTTAATCTAGAAATGTCACACCATAAACCGCAGATGAAGTTACTTCGGGGAGATGGACCCATAGTTAAAGATAATAGGATAGAATGATACAAACTGATAAGAGCAAAGAGCCAACAAGAGGCTTATCCAATGGACTGGCTGGGATTTAGCATTGATTGACCCTAAGGTGACACACCTAGTAGAAGATATACAAGCTGAGGAGTGTGATAGAAGTCCCAACATACAATTCATCATGCCATTATACATGGTGAGCAATATTAGGTAGAAGAGGCTGACTATTTTCCAAAATAGTCAGCATTCATGTCTAAAAGCTATAGCACATAATCACATCTGGTCGCAGTGTAGATAATCACCTACTGATTAGCAGCATTATGGTCGAAAGGAGTCAAAAAGCAAAAGCATCATATTTAAGAAATGCATCATTTTTTAAGAGGGTATCCACAAACAGGTTTTGGGTCGTACAACATATACTACAGGCATGCTTAGGAAAAACCCATCCATTAGCATGGGAACAAAGAATGTGCGAATCCCATAAAAAGATTGGCGCTTTTTACCCCAGAAAATCTATTATTAGATAGAGTATTACTTGAGAACTGAACCAAACTGGATGAAAAGGTCAGATTCAGATGTCTACAAACATACCTCTAAGGTTGCATAGGACTCCTTAGCTATGGAAACCTCCTCTTGCAGAATACTCATGAAAAGCAATGCCTCCATACGTTTAAAAGCAAATGGTATCTTGACAAGAGCTTTCAAGAACCGATCAGCGGGACCAAGTTGAGAGAGTTCACCGCTGTATAATCTGAGCTTCAGTTCTTCATCTGTTGTAGGAGCCATCTTCAACAAACTTTGAAGGAAGTCAACCGGTAGCTCATTGCCTGGTCCAAAGAAAGTTTAGGACATGATTTAAGTGCAAGCAAACCCAACATTTATAATAGAATACAACTCATTAGTCAAATGATGCCGAAAAAGTAACAGGTCTGCCTGAACATTTCATTAAAATGGATCACAATCTAATATTGCATGGCTCAGCTTTTTTTTTTTTTTTTTGATAAATGCCAATGCAGACATTTATCAAAAGGATAGCAAAAATGCCAGATACATTTCCATCACTTTTAAATCTTTTTTCTTAACCAAATCCAGGGCATACAAACATAATGGAGCTGTAAGTTTCAAATCACTTCAACCATTTCATATACATCTCCAGGATTGTTTTCAATAACTTGTGACAGCAAATCAACATTTGCAGCTACTGAATTGAAGAGATTGTAAAGGAGGAGATCTAAACAATTTAGCTAATCAAGAGCAAGGAAAAAAGAAAACATAAACCTCCCATTCCAAGTCAAAGATGACATTTTAAAGTAACCAACTTCGCGTTTGACAGGAAAAATGAGTATCTGTGCCATCATAGGCTTTTCTGATAGATCAGAAAAATGTCAACTGTCAAATTTACTCCTCCAGGGGAATACATAAATTAATTGTGGCAATTGTTACACAAATTGATTAAAAGAAAACAAAAGGTGATAAATTGACATTGTTAAGACTTCTCGTGATCAAATCCATTCTTTACTCTACATTTACCAAGGGTATCATTTATCACTTGCACATGAAGATAAACATAGTTTACAAGGATGACTATGGCAATGTGGCATATGAACTTTGAAAGTTAGCAAGAGAATGATCACCTTCGTGGAGGGCATCACAGACTTCTTCAATCGTTACATTTAAGGCCCGCAAGAGAATGGATAAGTTCTGTGCTTTTTTAGGATCAATGATCGTATTATACTGATTTGAAGTATCTTGTGAAGAAGACTCTTTCTTAAGTTCATTTCTGTTTTTGTTGGCTGGGGCATATCCAAACAAAGATTCAATCATCTCCTCATTGAACCTGTCCACGAGACAAAACATGGTCATCAGCAGCTCATAAGCAATATGTACTTAAAAAGATAAAGAAACCATGATGGAGTGGTGGGACACAAGATTCTGCACTTACTGGAATGACCCCGACTTGATCTGATGCCAAACCATTGATTGTTCAGGGTTTGCCAGGACCTTATCCCAGAAAAATGGCTTCAACTTGGCTTTTGGGGCATCAAGTTCATGGTCTGATCCACCTGCATCAGATGAATTTGCACCAGGAGGAGAGGGTCGAGGTGCTTTCAAACCTCCGGGAGGTTGAGGAGGCCGTGGTGGGGCTGCACCACCCTTTGGAGGTGGTGGGGGTGGTGGACCAGGTTTGGCCCTTGGAGGTCCAGGAGGTGGAGGAGGTGGTCCAGGAGGTTTAGGACCTGCTCCCACAGCTGAAGGTCTTACAGAGGGAGGAGGAGGCGGTGGTGGAGCAGCAGGAGGAGGAAGGCCTGTCATTCCAGGAGGCTTAGGAGGAGCAGGTGGCTCTGGAGGAAGAGGATCTGCCCTGCCAGGAGGAGGCTTTAGAAAACCAACAGTAGAACCTGCCCTTCCGGGAGGCGGCTTCAATGGAGGCAGTGGCAAGGAGTTTGGATTTAGATTTGCAGCATTGACATTGATTCCTACTGAAGAGGTCTTGCCTGAGAAGCTATTGAGCACACTGGATTCAATGTTGTAATTGCCGCTTAAAGATGACGGCTTCTCCTTATGGAATGTCTGTTGAGCAGGCTTATCTTCCGTAACTGAACTTCCAAAAGCATAAGGCTTATATGAAGAACCTGTCAAACATAGTTTTAAGAGGAAATGTGGTTATGACCAATGAACTAACAATTGAGGAGAAAAGAAATTGAGATCCAGTGATTTTCTGTTACCAATGGAATAGTCGCTTAAGCTTAGGCTGAGGAGAGGCCTTTCGTCATTTCGGCCCACATGTGAGCCAGTTCTGCATACTCGTTGATAGCATAAAAATAGAAGTGCTACAAGAACAAATGTGACTGATGCTGTGATTACAACAGCAAGGAGAATTGATTTTTTATTATTCCGCTTATTTGCTGGTGGACTTGTTGATGAAGTAACACTGGCTGGAGGTGGTGTGGTTGGTGCATCAGGACCGGGAGGAAAAAACGGTTTACTTGGCAATGCACTAGGCGTAGGAGCATCAGGAGATGGTGCTGGGCTGGAGGCAGGAGATCCTGATTCAGGTGATGGGGAAGGTGCTGGAGCATTGCTCTGGGGAGACTCGCTAGCCAAATACCTTCTAGAAGAGCCAAGCTTAGAACTCAAGGACCCGATATACTTGGTATAATAGTTCTTGGAGCCAAAATCTTCTCCAGAAACCGGGAACAAAAGCTATGCTTTCTTAAACAATCTACTAGCCTGTGTTTCACATGGGGATGGATATCAAAATATTGCTGGATCTTTTCTTTTGCAAATGATTTACATTCTATTGCAAAATCATTACTATTGCCGGATGCTTCCTGCAGTAGACATACACCAAGGTCTTTGACAATTTCCTTTATTTGAATCAAGTCAGTCCTACAATTGATCAATACTTGCTCCACCTGCCATGTCAATATAAAAAAACTTGAGTGCCCATTTGTAAAGTACGGCATAAGATAATAGAAATCAACATCTAACTGAAGGCTGTCGATATAGGCCTAACTACAACAAGCCTATTTTCTGCCATCAAGTGCTGCCGTTTTATAATATTCACTTTTCAACCTCAAAGAAAGCCATTACACTACAAACTAGAAATATCAATCTTGGATAGTGCACACTAAAGAATGACATATCACGCAGCATAATTTTTTCCCAGTGGACTTCAACACATTCTCATAACTCAGCAGGGTATTTTGCCAAAGGATAAAAAATCTGGTATTATCCCTCGTAAAAGAGCTAACTTGTGCCCATTACTTAAAATGTCAACTATATATATGTAGCATACCAGGCACATTCGCATGAAATTTTATGGTGACCAGTTTTGACCAACAAACATCCAATGGACAATTATTACGTTCTGTCTAGCATAAAACAAAGATGCAGCAGTTTGAAAGAGGTAGGAGACAGGCAGCTCCAAATAGAGGAAAAGGTTTGGAGCTGCCTGTCCCCTAATAGCAGCACACCATTACTATGATATCTAAGAGACAGAGTACTAGTTAAGTCTCAAGTAAGTAAATAGAGACATCTAAACTCCTAAAGATGCAAAACCAAGTGCACATTGAATGTTTAGCGCATTTATTTGACAGTGAAAATCAACCAACTTAGTTTGGGCTTGGAGACTCAGCTGAAGTCATAACCATATAATTGTACAAGCACCGTAATCAATGAAAAAAAGTGCTCGTGATAATAGAACCTTAGCTACCGTAACAGAAACATCTTGCCAAACCCACATGAACATGATCATTTTCTTCGAGACTAAGGATCAATATTATGAAACCGAAAGACATTGCAACTACCGATGGATAGCAATCAAGAGATATAATTCCATACCAAGTCTTCATCTATCCCTCCAGAAAGTGGATCTAACACTTCTCTTGCGGGCACTTCTTCTCCCATCGTTTCCCTTTCTTTAGAGCACAAGGCCATAGAAGAGCAAAGCAGAGTCACTAAGACGATGGAGACTCCCATTTTTCTCAGACCCATTTTCCCCTGAATCATTCTTTTCGACATGTGATATCCTTCTCATCTGCTTGATGGCTAAAACCTCTCCATACCTTTATACTTTCATCCACAGTACCCAAGTTCCAATGCAAGCTTCACCTTTTGCAGCCTCTCCAACCCGCCAAACTCTCGTGTATCTACTGATCACGCGACCAAAAATTTCTCCAACCAAGAAGCATACAGAATCAACCCTCAATGTATCCAACGGGTAGACCGCAATATCATTCCAAACAAACAAACCCAAGAAACTCCGACCCGTAAGGATACAAAACGTCGGATCGGATTACACAAATGTGGCGGACAAACGTTCCCGACGCACCCACGATCAGAAAACAAGAGCTTCAGCAAAACCAGGCCGCAAGGTTTCAAATTTGAATCAGATACGAATCGCTCCTTTCCGGGTAACTTCGGTTTTGACCGGATCTAACCAGGAAAACGGGGATGGCCCGGAAACGTTAGCTGTAGATGCAGGAGCAGCGAAGGAGCTGTTGACCCCGGAAACGGCGAAAGGCAGGAACTTTTCGCATGGGAAGGCTTCGTGCGAAAGCGGACAAGGGGGTGGAGCAGAAATCCTGCATTTTTCGAATTAGATAATTTCTGGGATTTCACGGGGTGGCGCCCCAATATTCCACCCCGCAGATGATGATGGATGGATTGTTCACGCACCGACGGAAACGCGTGATGCGTGATGACTGGGACACCTCCTTCCTTCCTCCGTCTCGTCTCGGCTCGTCTCGTCTGCAGCGCAACCCGCAGAAGAAGACACGGTGACTGCGTCCAGTGGGGCCCCCACCCCACCGATCCCGGTCGGTCGGGTCAATAGGGACGGGGGACGGCCACGTGTCGGTAACCTCGCTTTGAAAATTCGGGGAGCGGAGGCCGCGAGCGACGTTTTCCCCGTCCCCGTAACGGTCGGATAATCTTTCCGTTAAACCGACAATATTATTTTTTATGCACCTGAGGAACAGTAGATTGAATTATTTATCCGATTGTCCGGTCTCAAATCGATGCTCCACGTCACTTTCACCCATAAGTTTCGTCTCCTAAGAAGTCTCAACCAACGTCCCACGACATATTTGCTACAAACTAAACAGGTACCTCCCATCCAAATCTAACTCTTCGTTAAAATGCATATATATTTAACACGCGAGAATTTTCCACATATTCATAGTTATGGGTTTTTTTTTTCCATGGGAATGCTAACAGAGGATAAGGTGTGCTTATTTAAGTGAAAGAAAATTTTCATGAATTAGTTTTCTTGACTTTTATTTTTTTGATTTGTTGAAAATATCAGTTATTTGAAAAAAATTATTTATGATTGATAAGTATTTGCTTTTTTTTATAAAATTTTCCCCAAAACAAATACATGATAAATATGAGTTTTGTTTGTGATTTGGGGATAATTTTATCTTGAGAATACAAGTTGGAGATATTTTGTGCAATGAAAACTAGTTTCAGAGATTAAAATATGTCATGGGAACGCGGGTTCGAGATTTTTTCATTGGATTGACGCTGCTATCAATGGTCAATATATAACCGGTCCAATAATTCAACCAGGGAAGAAAAAGTCAAAATTGATTTGCATGTTGACAAAATGAATTTAGGCAAGGCCGTCAAATGAGAATGCCTTCACCCATTGGTCCTCATTCTCTTTTCTTCCTTCGAGAACAAATGATTTCTTCCGCAGTCATTTGAGAGTTCTTACATCATTTCCCCCCAAAAATACTGAAAAGTTTTAGGGGAAATGGAGAAAAAAAAAGCATTCATGAAAATTATTTGACTGCAAAGCTAGAGCGACAAATGAATTTATTAGCAAAAATGATTAATAATACAAAAAATCTTAAATTGATATATTTATAATAAATTTATTCTAAATTAATATAATTAATTTTTTTTTCACGTCAAAAAATCTCAAACTAATCCATTGATAACATACTAATTTCAGATTTTATCATCTATTTATTATATGTGTACCGGTTTATAATTTTTTATAATATTAATCCAATTTAACCAAAATTAATGGATGATTAATTTATCACAAATATGTGATCAATAAATACACTAGTTTGTTTATTATTAGTATTTTTTGTGATATTAATTTTTAACCAAATGAATAAAAAAAGAAAATAAAAAAAAAAAAAGAGAGGGGTAAATGGAATTGGATGGGCTATATTTAAAGCCGCCCGAATATCTTAGGGACGAAGAATACAAAGCACGAGGGGCAGCCGCATAAAGCCTCCCTCCCCTTCGTCCATTTGTTGAGTGTGCCTTTTGCGCGTAGCTTTCCCGCACTTTGTGCACAGAGCACTCAAAAGCAATATCCCCAATTGACCCTCATTTTGCGGGCGTTTCCATTCTAACCAACCCCGTCGGCCAGGTATTATCACCGCCTGAGTCGGCGGAAACCGAGACATCCCTTTTGCTCTCCCGTGTTCCCACGTCGGCCGGATGGCCCGGGACGACGTGTTATGTAAGTCTTTATGATTGAATTGAGTCGAGTTGATGTATGATGTGGGGAAGAATTATAAAAAATGTCCTTTGAGTTTATTGCTGTTACATCAATTTAGTTTTATGTTTTTTTGGCCAAATTAATCATAAACCCTTTTCATTTGTGCCAATTAAATTCATTTGATCAAATTTGGCCGGCCGACCAGAGCTGATGTGACACGACCTGTGCCGATGTGGCATGACGGCGTTGATGAGGGCTTGCCTCACCCGCCCTTGGTGATGCTTGACCTCGTTGTCACTGGGTGAGGGTGACTTTGCTGGCCCTCATCTTTGGCCGGTCACCTCAATCCAGCAACAAACCAGCCAAGGGAGGAAGGAAGAGGAAAAAAAAAAGAGATAGAAAAGAAAAAAAAAAGAAAAATTAATTAAAATTTTTGAAAGATTTTACTAAAAATTGTCAACTTAATGCTGAGGTGTGCCACGTTAACACCGATCGTGCCATGTTAGTGTAGGCTAGCAAAATTTGATCGGGTGGATTGAATTGGCATAGGACAAAAGGTTTATGATTAATTTGACTAAAAGAAAATTTTGTTGTAATAGGTTGAAGATTTTTTTGGCAATTCTCACGGAATATAATATGATGTTGTTGCTCTCTATCGATGCAACAAACCACCTTGACTTCGGTTTTTGCGTCTATTGGGATGAAGCTCAGGTGCCCATGGTACCATGTTGCCACATACTTAGGTCCACTAATGAAATCTCAGCTAAAAGGGTCCTGAATAAAGTTAGAAATGATATCAGATGTTTCATCTAGTTCCTGCTGTCTTCAATGACTAAACTTTTTGGTAAGGACTCGCGGTTGGCAGATGGTCTTTTCCCATTTCTTGCCAAGCCTCGGCCTTTGGGTCTTGGGTACTCATCTCACCAAGAAACGGGCCTCTTTTAATGCTCATAATATCAATGATTGATGGCACTTAAGGTTTAGGACTTATCAGTAAAAAAAAAAAATTAGAACCGAATTGACACAATCGCATTATATTTATGACTTTTTTGGTAATTTTTCCATGATATGATGCTATTGCTTTCTATCATTGCAATAAATCCACCTCGACTTTGGTTTTTGCATCTCTTGGGACGGAGCTAAGGTGTCCAAAGTACCATGTTGCCACATACTTGGATCCTCCCATAATATCTCAAGCTAAAAGGGTCCTGAACATAGTTGGAATTGATATAGGATGTTTCTTCTGTTTCCTGCTGTCTTCAATGTCTGAACATTTTGGTAAGGGACTGGTGGTTGGCAGATGGTCTTTTCCCATGCCTTGCCGAGCCTCGGCCTTTGGGTCTCGGACACTCGTCCCACCAGGAACAGGGCCTCTTCTGGATGGTCAGAGAATATCAATGATTGATGATGGCACTTTTCTTGCCTCCCCTTTCCTTTTTGTCTTAGCGATTCAAATACTCCAGTGGCTGAAAGTTTTCAGAACATTAATCAAAGCCGATGATGCCTATCTCGCTTTGCCAACCATCTTCCACAAAAGAAAAGATGATCTCGGAATTGTCTTTGTGAAGGGAAATCTCGTGGGAACAGTGATCAGTCACACCAAAAGATTCTTTTCGCACGCACTTTGCTTCCAGCGATGCAGTGGTTGATTTCCGTGCGTGGTTTCGCTCTCACATCAGGAGGAATCGGCATCTCTGATGGGTGGTTTCGTGCCGAATCTGCTGATATATTATGTACAAACCCTCCAATGAAAGTAATGTTTATGGAGAAATGATATGGAGCGCTGAGTCCTAGCTTCGCACATAGAAAGATCTGCCGAGGTAGTTCCTAATGAAGAACAAGCACCAATCTACCGCCAGATACATCGATTTGTTCAGCGCAGGACTGGAAATGAAGCGGTAACTAAGAAATGCATGTAAAGTTTCGCCTCGACCGGTAAAATGCAGAATCGTGAAGCTACTCGAGGACTCGTAAAGGCCGCTAGAAGCTGCTTGCGTCCTTTCGGTCCTCTCGTGCTAGGGAAAGGTTCTTTCTCAATTCTTCATACGGAGAAGCACAGAATCTACACAAATGGCGAGATGAGCATCTTGCGTGCCTAGCCTGCCTGCCATAACTTCTTCTGACCAAAGAGAAAAAATGCTGATAAGAGAAAAGGAAATATTCCCGCTAGCTTTACAGCCCGCTAAATATTCCCGTTGCGACTCCTTTTTCTTCTTTCCCATTATAAAAGGCAAGAATTCTTCTGAGCTGCCCCCCAAGAAACGCCTGCTAAACATCTAAGCTAAGCTCTGGGAGATGAGCACTTGCAGACAGCTCGACGTCAAAACCGACGATCATGCTCCCAAAAAGTGGTCGGTCTCGTTGAACGACGAAGTGTTCAAGCAGTTCCTCAGCCAGGGTGGTCCGGCGGTCCATGGGGTTTTTGGTGACGGCTCGCTGTTTAGCCCCTTTTTGTTCGGGAAATTCTTCGATCCATCTGATGCTTTCCCTCTGTGGGACTTCGATTCTGATGCGCTCTTGTCCAAGCTTCGCAGTTGCGGCCAGAGCACCGTCGACTGGTTTCAGACCGACAATGATTACGTGTTGAAATCGGAAATTCCAGGTAAGTTTTCGGGCTTTTCTTATGCTGTCCTTGTTGGTTGAAGGGCAAGAACTAAGGAGAAGAAACAAACTTATCATTCGGTTGGGAGACTACAGAACACCTTTATTTCACTGGAAAACTCATCTGCAGTCCCAGCCCTCTTAGTACATGAATATGATCAGTACCATACTATGAAAGAGTCAGCATATAATGCAAGAGTTGGCTGTGAATTGAGACTGTTTGTTTGTTTAAGAACATTGTTAGTATAGTTCGGTCGGTTTCGTGACAATAACCGTATGCTTTAAAGCAGCTCTAGGGGAAAACAGTGTCCAGATTTATACTGATAATGGAAAGGTGGTGGAAATTAGCGGGCAATGGAAGTCGCAGAGAGAGTCCAAGACCAAGGATTGGAGATGTGGGCACTGGTGGGAACATGGATACGTGAGGAGGCTTGAGCTGCCGGATGATGCAGATTGGAGGAAATTAGAGGCAAAGCTGAGTAGTGAGAAAAATCTAGAAATCAGAATCCCGAAAGCCAATTTGCATTCCGACACTGTGCAGGGAAAGAACGGGGCAGCGGGATGTAGCTGAACTGATGCAACTACTAATTAAAATGTACCGCTTCTGTAACATTATGTATGACTAAAATCACATTGCATAACATGGATTATGATCTTACTAACCCTCCTATAAGGGGTGTTGCCATAAGGTGCTGTTGATGCCTTCTGAGGTTTGACCTTTTTTACTAACGTTATTGTCGTCTCGTTCCAATTGAGGGTTGTATAGACTGAAAACCAACGAATAATGCAGGACGTAGTGCTGGAAATGGGCAGGGGAAAGCACGAAATGATGGCTATTACTAGTAGAGCTACGGTAAAGGATCCATCATAAAGCAACTGGTTTTGCAATATCAGAAAGAGGGGGGGAGGAAGTACAATATTCGGGAAAGAGCCAATGGTTAAACGAATCCATGTGCAGCATCCGACGCAGAATGTCAATCAATCAACTTGGAATATGCAAAATCGATATCTTATAAAGATTGCAGGTCCTTTCTTAAAAAAATGTGCGTATCGACACTAAGCAACCAAAAGACCAATGGCAGTCTCATTCAAAATCAGAAAGATGCAAGAGCATTTGCATACCCTTAGAACTGTAGCTTTGCCATGTACAATCAAACAAGAGTTTTGTCGTGCCAAACTGTGTCTTTGTGACAAAGGTAAATCATCTAAACCAAAATGGAGTTATGGGTTATAAAAAAATCTACATGGGCATTTTGTTAGCACATAAATATTGTAAGTTTTATGTAGACATTATGAAACGGGGATGTAGGCAGATGGAGGAGAGCTCGCTTAGCATGCCAGAGGATCGATACCCCACATCTCCACATTGGAAACGGTTCTTTTCCTTTTCCCCAATTCTTTGTGTACTGATGAGGTGAATTTCGGCTCTAGAATTTCCTTTTCCAGTTCCAATATATTATTCTTTCTGCTGCTAGAATCTGTAGAGAGTTTGCCTAGTTGTTATATATGGGGTGATTTTTGCTGCTGTCTGCAACAAAGGGTAGAATATACAGAAACAATATAATGGCTGCATCACAACCCCAGGCTGATCCTAATTCGTCTATGCTGCAACTAACATTTACAGCAAGAAAAGCAGATCTGTGAACATGTGGTACTAGTTATGCAGCCATCACTCTTTATAGGTCATGAAATATGTTTATTGCTGTAGCTTACATCTGCTTATTATACATAATTTAATCATCTGTTAAGACTAGAAACTTTTCAATCAATTTAAGGCAAGTTTTAATCACCTCTATTGACAAAAAGATGTGGCTTCGCAATACAATATACATTGAAAATGAACGCTGGAATAAAAATGATATTTCTCCACCCAATTAGGGCTAGTTTCCCCCCTTGAAGTAATGATCTAAATCTTTTATCAGATCCACAATCGCCTCACATTTAGGCCATTCTATCCATAACCTCCTGAAGAATGACACTGGTGTCTTGGTAACAAGATTGCGTCTCCGGCAAGTCTTCCTTCTTCGTAGCATCTTCAAGCTGCAATATCAGATGCAAATCAACATCCGTTAGACCTTAAAAGACCATGCGCTGTAATAAGCCGCTTTTCAGTAATATAAAGCAGGTCTTCTTCGCTAGCTGGTTCCTCTGATGTTTGAAGAATTCAATGCACAAAAACAAATTAAAGAAGGTGATGTTTGAACTAAAAATTTAAATCAGACAAGTAAATATACATTTTCTGATTCAGAAGACTCTAAAGAGATTCGATTATGCCAACTGTGCTGCTGCACTTGAAAATACCAGATGACAATTTCTTCTCCACTATCTAAAACAGCTCTTTTAGAACTACTTTTTATGAACTACTCTGAAAGAGCAAAAGTGATCGGATTGTCACTTTGTGAACCACATTTAATTACTTTTACCTTCTCAAACTTGTCGAACAATCTGTTGGCCAAATCAGTGAGGGGCTGCTTATCGGAAGCGGAAGCAGCAGAGATCACTTTATCAAAGTCATAGTACATGACAGTTCCCTTGAGCCTCAAGTACTTCCTGACATAATTCAACACATCTTTCCCAATCAAATCTCCCAAAGCTAGCAAATCAAACGCATACTTCCTTAGCCTGTACATGCTTCCCTTCACTTTTATGTCCGCGATGTAAATTCCATTCTTCACAAAAGACCTTGTCCCTGTCTTCTCATTCGCAATCTCTGTAAGACCATGCGACTGGATAAGAAATTGAGAATGTATTTCTGGATAAGCAACTTAGTTTTGAGTGAGGTGCTAGAATGACGGCAATAAATCCTGCATTTTTTCATAAACTGACTGCAGTCCTCGGGCCCTAAGAAGGTTAAGGATACGTTAACAACACCTGAATGAAGGTGCGTGTCCATTTCTTTCACTCTTTAGTGCCCCAAAACTAATGCAGCCTCCATGGAGTTTTGATCAGTTGCATTATACTTTCCATTTGAATACGTATCTAGACATCAACATTATGAAGGCAAAAAATCAACGTCACTCTGATAAGATCGAAAAAACAAGTCCATCTCAAGTCCAACTGGTCCCAACAGGTGAAATGGTCCGTTCTAGTTCAGTTGTTTTACAAATGCAGGTTGTCAGATTGAAGGCCGCCAAAAGCAACTAGCCCTCAATTTCATTCCAAAGAAAAAGACATCGAAAATCAATTACAGAACCAGAACTGGAAAGACGGAGATCCAGCGAAAAAGTAAATGGTTACTATTGTAGACGGGAGGCACGGGGATGGGGCCGGTGAGCCAATAGCCATTGTCCTCGGCGAGAGCTATTCCGCTGCCGAAGCTCCCTATGAGGGCTACAGAAGTGAGGCCGAGAGCTGTTCTACGAGAAGCTTGCAGCGTCAAATGTCGTTCTTGAAGGTTGTCCGAAGTAAGGCCCAGATGTTCGTCCACCGTCGATCTCTTCTGAGCGGCTTGACGGCTCGGAAGGGCCGGAACCGGCGAAGGCAGGGTCTTCGACAGGCCGTTTAAATTTGCGAGACCCTCCATCGTTCTAGTGGGGATCGAAGAAGGAAGGGACCGGAGTGGAAATGAAGAAGTGAGACTGAGGTTGTGTCTTTGGATTTCGATTATATCCGTTTGAAAAGCCAGCAGTTCGTGACCACCGGAATGATATCCTCTCAAGGGGGACGGTTCGGTCATTTCCTTTCCGCTGAGAATATTTGACCAAAACAAAGCTTTTCTTTGGTTCGGTAGAGTTCGTTAGCCAGTGGCTTTCCATGGAACACTTGTTTGGAAATTACATAAGCAGATGTACCATTTTCAGTACATTGAACTTTCTTAAAATGCAATCTACACTCATTAATTTTTTTGACAAGTTTGAGCATCAACTTGTTAAATTTTAAGAATGTAATCCTTACCATCAGTCTTTGACTTTTTAATTTTCTCAATTAGAGACTGTCTTTTTCTTTTGTAGTTTTGGTTCCGGGTAAGTACTGAGTATTATTATCTAGCAACATCTGTCATGCTTTGTGTAAGTGCTAATATTTTGGTTAACCTATTTCTGAAGCAATCTTGCCTTTGTCCCTTTCCAACTTTCAGCCTTATAGGGCTAGAGTAGATCTGAAGCATCTGGTGCATCCAGCTTTAGAAGGTTTAGGGAGAAGCCGTGAAGAGATCGGTACAAGTAGTCCCCCATTTTCCTTCTCTTTTCTGAATATACACAAGTAGGGGCACTTCAACTAAGCACTTGAAGCCAGGAATTGGGATCTCTCCTGGAGCCAGGAAGGCCTGCCAAAACTGATAAGGCTGTGATATTAGTTGATGTTGGTCATAGAGTAACTCAGTTGTGGGCTGAAGCCTGAAAGCTGAAAGTGAATCAACGACTGTTAATGGGTTTAAGTTTTTGACAATTATCAAGTTCTTTCGTTTCATTTATCACTTCATCGGTAATGAACTCGGTTCCCTAACATATGATATGACTACAAGGGAGAACAGTGGTTTCTAACAGGTGCATTTTCATGAGCAGGCTGAAAAGAACGAGCTTCGTGATGAGAAGCAACGCATGAAAATGAGAAGGAAAAAGTTGCATCAGCGACTGAAAGCCATGAATGCACAACCATTCTTGCCTCCACCTCCAGCGATTCCTACCACCTTCGCCCATCAAGGCCAAACTCCTGGGAGCAAGTTGGTCCCCTTCATTGGCTGCAATGTGGCAGTTCATGCCTCTTGCTGCAGTGGATACCTCACAGGATCATGTTCTCCAGCCACCCATTGAACAAGTCGGCTGCCAAACTATTGATTTTGTCATTACTGTTGGTGTTAGTTCTTCCTCTAGTCTTTCTTTGGTAGTTTAAGTGCTGGATGACAGTATGAAATTTGAACTTCAGAATGTTAATGCTAGTCTTCAGTCTTCACATGTTGATTGTAATAAGTTCTGATACAAATTCATTTCTCAGTTCTGTTTCTTTTGTGTTCTCTTGGTTGATAAGTGAAGTTAAAGTTTCTTGTGAACCAGAAGCCCTCATGTTTTGTAAACTATTCAGTTCGGCAAAAGGTCCTCCCAGTCCAGATATTCCAGAAATGGCTTTGAAGGAAATTTCTATAAAATCATTTATTCTCAATTTGTTGTGTTGATCTTTGATAAAGAAATTGTCACGTGATATTTCCTCGAAATGAAATATTTGCCTAGATCCTGATCAACTCAAAAATCCTATCAAGCATGTGTATTTTTCAGTGTGTGAGATTTTATATTGATTTTAATTAATTTTACAAAATTTTTTTAACAGATGAAACTGGTATAAAATATATCGCTTTGGAGACATTAGCAAAAACAGTAACAGCCAAAATCTCTTAAAAACCATAATAATGTACTTAAAAAATGCCACTGTCCAATATTAGTACTTCACCTCGAAGCAATGTCTTCTTCCATATTTTTTCTTTTTTTAAATTCGAAAACTGTGGGGCTTATGACCAGCCGTTAAATGAAACCTTATCTGCATCATGCATCAAGCATCAAGCATCAAGCTATTGTCCTCTGTTTCTGGTGCACCCAGGCTCTGCTCTTTCTAAGTGAACTCAAATGGCTTCCCCTCTCTTCAAAACTCATACCAACAGACACACGAGTCCTAGTCCACCAACAAGATTGTCGCCCCAGAAAATCTCTCCCTCATCTCTCCAACTTCCGACGCACAAACCCATTTGCCGCATCGCTCTCTGCCCTCGAAGCTTCCTCAGAGACCCATGACCAGCAAACTCTCTCTTCAAGCCTCTCTTTCTCTCCAAACCCACCAGCCTCAAGAGAAGAAGCCATCAAGCAAGTCAGGACTTGCCTCTCCACCACCTTGGAGAAGCCTCTCAACAACCCCAAGCTCGCCGGCAAGCTCAAGAAGCTGAGGCAACCCAGGTTCAGAGTCGAGATCCCGGTCGTCGACGACTCGCCCGAGTCGCTGGCCCAGCTCGTTTCCGACGTGTTCCGAGACTTGCCCGTGAAAAGAAAAGGCTCCCCTGTCAAGATTCTGTTCCTGTGGCCTGACAAACAGTCTTCTTCCAAAGGCTTTAGATCGAATTCAGCGAGTCAGGTGGAGCATACAGACGTATCGTCAGTTGCAGAGGATGATGATGTCCGGATCTTCAATTCTGCTGATGTGGTGGTCGTTTTAGCTCCAGGGTCTTCGCAGTTGAATGTGGTGAAAGAATCGACGGAGATAGTGTACCCGAAGCCGGTTGTACTGTTTAATCCCAAATGGGCATTTGATGAAGAGGAGAATTTTGGTGAGCTCAGGAGTTTTGTGGGATCATTTGAGGTAATTTATTCCTTCATGGGCTTGGAAGTTAAGGGAATTTTGAGTAAGAGGAAAGGAGTGATCTTCAAGTGCGTTAGAGATGGGGTTGTCAGTGGGGAGAGATGGGCTGTTCTTGTTGAAGAAGAAGAAGAAGGTGGGAGTTTGAAGGTGATTTCGAGGTTCAAATCTCGGCCATCCATTGGTGAAGTCGAAACTGTGTTGTATAATTTGATGGCCATCAATTCGCCTTTTACCAAGTCTGCAAAGTTCTTAAAGGAGCTTGTGTCCAATGTAACTGGGAGAAAGTAGCATTTCTTTTGCAGGAAAAAGAATAGAGTTCAATTTTTGGTTGTTTACATACGATTCCTCTCACTCTCGATTGACTATGGAATTCTGTGCTTCATTTTGTCGGATGATTCCTCCTAACAAGAAGTCTGGACCAATTAAAGCATGTCTGATTTCTTATTTGTTCCCTGGCTGCTTATCTGAGAATAATTTCATTTGAAGCCTCCGAAGCAGTGAAATGTCTGCACATATTCTTTTGAGAATGCATTGCTTTTTATCTTCTTATTTTTTATGTAATGTAATAGGGTTTATGTAAAGCAGGTCGTACAAAGAGGGAGAATTTTCTTTGTAGTCAATGTGGATAATTCCCATGAAGATATGCCTGGAGGGAATCTTATTTGAAGATATCTTGGAATCAAACTACTAAGAGAGAGAACAGAGTAAATTACAATGCATAAGAGAGATTCCAAAATTTGCAAGATGCTGTAGCTGTTCTTTCGTATGCACCCTCAGTTGTAATTGCTCAATTTGTGGACTTTCCCTTCCGTTTCTTTCGACATTTACAGATACAATAGCTCTTATGTTCCACATGGTGAGGCAGGTTCCCTCCAACTGCATTCTAAAAGCTCTAATATGACAGCTCTTGATTAACTTATCAGAAAAATCGACGTACTTGGCCCACAGTGGCCGAAGTTTCGGAAAGGCTATGTCTAGCCAGGGTTTTGCTCTGCCATTGAAATGGATGACTCCTGCATCTTTAGCGTCTGCAAAACTTGTGTTTTCCTGGTATCCAAGTCCCAACATGTGCCAAAAGGGATCAATTATGTGAACATGACCATGGAATGCTATTAGACCAGGAGGTAATGTTCCTAGCTGCCACAAGCTTAGATCGGATTTCAAGTTCTGCACCAGAAGAGAGCATGAGAAAATTGAAGTCAGTATGAGTTGCAGAGACATCTGCATTATACTTTCAGGTTATTATCAGAAGAGATCATGGGAAAATTGAAGGCACTATGAGTCGCAGAGACATCTGCATTATACTTTCAGGTTATTATACAGAAACATCCAAGAACATCTATTATCACCTACTTCATTACAAACTGTCAATATTATGTATCTGATGTAATAAGCAAGTTATTCATGCAAACAGTATGCTTGTTCATATTCAATTTGTTGTAGATTGGTTAAACCACACAAGCATAGCACTGATTATATTCTTAATATGGAGGTGCTTACCTGTTCAAGCCAGTGATAGTAAGACAGACTTATATTACTCTTTCTCCAAGCCTCTAGATCGAAAATGTTCATGCCATAAGCCCATGCACATTCATTAGGATCAAAGTGCTCCCTAATGAGAGGATGGGAGAAGTTCAAATAGCTCTTCAATCGCTTTGACATCACGAACTTATCATCCCCTTTACATGTTTGAACAGCTCCGTTGACCTTCCCATTCATATCGATATCCCAAAGAGGGGAAAGATCGGTTTGAATCACAATGTCATCGTCCAGGAAAACTACCTTATTTAGACTTGGAAACAGCTGCAAAAGAACAAGTAGAATTAAGAATTATTTGCAACATCCAGAAGAAACAACCAAGACTTGTGGTCTTCATACCTCAGGTAGATGTATTCTTATGTGATTCATCATGGAATTGTATTTAGGACTCAGTGCTTGAAGCTTTGCTGCAACCACATAAGGCTTCTCATTGTTATTAGCTGTAATGGCTGACGACCCTCCTCTAAACTGTGACCTAACACGCTGATCTTTCTCCATGGCTTCCAACACAGGCACTTTTCCCTTGGCAAACCAGTCAAAGTGGTGGAGTGCCTTGACCTCAATTATGGCGGGAGATAGAGGGTGCAATGAGAACCATGCCTGCATTGGAGAATAGGTCTTCTTATCTGTTATAATGTGGAGGACAACCCTATCGGGATGGAGTGAATTGTGGACAAGTGATGCGGCCACCACAGAAGCGGCTAAAACATTGTCTGAAGCTAGGACAAAGTGGAAGTAAGAGTTGTCCACGAGAGCTGGGACAAACTCAGCTGATGGAAGCTGCAATCTGGCAGCAGCATTTGTTGAGTGTTCATTGGCAAGTTTTAAGGTCAGACAGTAAAGCTGTTTTGGTATGCTGCTAGATGCCACGTGCCGATAAAGATATTCTTGAATTTTAGCTGTTCGGGTCCTTTGCTCAAGTAGAGAGACCTGGAATATAAAAACTTCTAGTCAGCTAAAGCTGCAAAATATTACAGGGACATGTGTTGACAGGGTAAATTTACACAAATTGATGGAAACAAGAACAATTGTCAAGATTAAATATGCATCTGAGGGTTACAGATAATGGGGAACAGAGATTGGGTTGGTACCATTTCTCGAAGCCGGATAGCAAAGGCTCTGGCATCTGATCTGCTCTCCTTCATCTCAACAACAAAGTCTTCCAAAGTTTGGGGAATTTCGGATTTTCCTCTAAGTTCATCTTCTGAAACGGGTTTGTCTAAGATCTGGTATATTACTTCTGGAACCTGTAAAATGGTGCGAGAGTTATTATTTCTGGCAGCGGCGAGAGAGTTATTATCTTCTTTCACAAGCTTTGAACTGTAAATGTCGAACAAAATTTATTGAGCAATGAAGATTTTGGAGAGGAGATTACTGGTGGTTCGAGCCTTCGATGCAAAATTTTCGGTCCTAGTTTCTTCCCGAGGCAACCTGCCACCATAGAGGTAATCACTGAATAATCACGTAGAATATCTGAGTGAGGTATTTAGTGATGGAACTTTTCAGAATTGCTTGTGTTCATGTGGTTGCCGGGATAATTTATAACCTACTTTAGATAAAGCTGAGGATTGGATTTTTTTGTCCTTGTTGAGACAGATTGTATGTCAGCCTTTGGAAAACTATTGGCTTCTCTGATCTAATACCTAAATGGAACCATCTTTACTGTTGGTACTACATAATTTGAGTATGATAACGAATTCTTTGGGCTAAATCCCTCAGGGAAATTATTTGGTATGAGTGTGTCCTGAGGGCCAAGTGCATTATAGATGGTTGTCGATTACATCGGAACCAACCTCATGGTTGACAGAAGTCGACCTGAACAGTGGGTAGCATATGAAGGGAGGATAACTATTCTAACCAGAAGATTCAGATAATTAGACACTAAATAAAATTTTGTTCAACTCATTAAATAAGTAATGTTGATGTCTCGATGCCTATATGACATGACCTATCAAAGGATTATCACATACTCAGTCCCAGTTATCAGATCTCTGTTCCGATTAATCAACTTGGAAGTACATCTCATGAGATCTTTGGTAAAAATGAATGAATCCCTCTGTTTCTACTTGCTTTCTAATCTGAAGGGTGTTCTGTTATCCTGATTTAATCTTCCTGACAACCGAAATGAAGTTAATAAAACTACCAGATCCTATACTATAATTTGCACAAAAACCGATGAAAGATTTTTTTTTTTGGAATGTTTTCATTTTGATGTCAGCAAAACTATGTAAACACACATATCGGTAATACGTTGTGTGTCTAATTCCAGAAATGTTTATGTAGCTTTATCCTTCTTTACTTCCTGAACAGAGAAAGATGCTTCCGAGAACTCATTAACATTCTTGGCTGGACCGTGTTTCTTCACAGGCAGACATATGGTTCTAGCTTTGATTCATTAGTTTAGATACGAACATCAAGCTTTAGGCTAGAACCCATAACTAAATAAAACTCACCTATAGAGGAGCATTTCCTTTCCCCATTGATGCCGTCCACCGCCGTCATTACAAAGATGACTCGCAGAAGAAAGGTGAAGAGCAGTAGCATATAAAACAGCATGCGGTACGAGACCCGTTTCGACCCGACCTTGACATTGATGAACTCTCTCACTCCTTTGCCTGGAAGCACGGTGACGTGTCGCAAACTGGGCGAGATATGAAGCTGCATCTCTCTTTATTCAGCCCAAACGAAAGAGATAAGTTACCACCAAAAGCAGAAGAGACACCCAGTTTCTGCTCCCCTCCGCGTATCCCCTGTGTTGTTTGGCAGGAATGGCCAAAACGAGAATGGTGTTGGCAAAGGAGTGCCATGCAGGCAAAAAGGTCAGGGGGTTTTGATAGGGGGGGTTTGAGGTTGCTTTCAGTCACCAAAACTTGCTTAGAAGTTGGGGTAATAGGAATGGATGTGCCAAGGTCTCTGTGTTTTTGTTTATTCTACACATGGGGAGAGGGAGGGGTTGTTGTTGAAGGGATAGTGACATGGGACTCGAGAAGGCGAGGACTATTGATCCATCGATTTCGTGACCGATGCGGTGGATCAACTCAATCGAGGCAGAAGAAGTAGATCAGTACACCCCTCTTTCAATGATAGGATTGATTTAACAAAAGGGGTTTGACCATCTTTACCTATGAAAGGAAACGATATGTTCTCATGTCTCGAGCGTCTATCATATGTACGGCATTCATTTACCATATAAAATACGCGAACCCTACACGAGTTATGTGTTGTGATTATGACAACACAAGGGCTTTTTCATTTGGGTGCTGTGCTTTTTGTTTTTGGTTGGGGAGGGGGGGTTTGGCTTGGGGTTGAAGGAGGGAAGTTGATGGAAAAAGGAAGATGAGAGAGCATTGTCTGATGTCTGTTGTTTACTTAGCTTTGCCTCCAGATGACGACTTTTGAAGCATACATGAGCCCTCTGGACTTTGACGGTACAGGGTTTCTGATTGGACAGTGACTTTCTCTCTGTCCTCTTTTGCTTCCAATTCCGGTTGTTGGAATGAGAATGAGAATTGAACGGGGTCGGCACTCCTCTCAAAACTTAAAATAAGGAATTAAAGAAATGCCCCATCGCTAGCTTCTTTTACTGGGCAAAAGAAATGGTCTAACAAACTCATTCCTTTTTAAAAAAAGGAACGACACGTTTTCCTTCCTACTTGTTAGGTAGGGGGACTTCTGCTTCCACAAGTTTATTGTAGGTCCATATTTAACCTTTTCTTATGTCATGTGAAGTCGCAATTTACATCGGTTCATCACGTTGTCGGAATTGATTTTTCTTGATGGAGTCATATCCTGGTGATCCTTGTTGATCAAGGACATTGGATTGGAAAGAGCGATATATGGAATGTGCCTATCCTTTGAAAATTATTTTTTTATGAAATGATATCATTTACGGACCGATGCGTGTTTTTTCCTTTTTGATTTCTGTGAGTTATATTCTTTCCTATGCTAATAGCTTGGTGGAACTTCTTTCTTCTGTACAATTCCTGCCTTCCTGCTCGGAGGATAAGTAAATGGTCATTTACCTTTTCCCTTGTCTCTGTTGTGAGGCTACGTTGGGCTAGAAGTCATCATTTCCAATTTCTGAAGGTGGTCAATTCAGCATGTGGGTTGTCAGATTGGGCCAAGGTTCAATACAAACATCAGCAAATTGGGCCCCCAGTCCATGAAGACTGGAGATGGTAATCAATCCTTATCAAATGTGTATGGTTATAGAGTATGCTTATTTCATGAAAAATGGATGATTTAATAAAAATTTCTCAAAAATAATATGTTATATCACTCATGAAAATGAATTACCAAAAATTTTTCATTGTCAACGAAAATAAAAAATATTTAGACATAAATTATTATCGACAATGAAAATATTTTTCATTGATTAATTACTTTAAACTATACAATCGATTATTTTCAAAAAAATACTTTTCAAATTATTTATTTTTATTTTTCACTTGCAAAACAAATGGAGATACAATATGGCAAGAGTGAGACCTCATGGGACATTGGATGCTCCTATGATCCAGTAGCATCATGAAAAGTTCATTCCAATTTGAGCAAACGCTCGAGCGAATTATGATTGAAGATCCAGGAGGGTAGTCCCAAGACTATCAATTTCACTAAGGCTCGACTCATGACTACGCTTCATGGCATGCGATTTCAACATCAAATCTGGATCGATTGAAAACCCTTCAAGCGTTTATCACATTTCTGGCGCATTCACTTGTCTTTGGCCATTCTGTGGCTTGTGCATGCTTATGTGTGCAGCTATGCTTCAGTTGCTTCGCCATAGTCGCTGGAGAAAACTTCACTTCCTGATATGCTACAAAGAAATCTCTCCTCTATGGTCATGCCTAAATTTCGGCCAGACTTCGATTTTCTTTCGATCGGGGCAATGAAAATCGTCCCCAATTACCTTTGCCCCTCAATTCGAGTGTCTTAAAGGGGGATATCTCGATATCTGCAAGATCTGCCCCACTTAAGCATAACCCCATTTATTCTTCTTCAAAGAGCAGCTTTTGCCGACGGGAATCAAGTCAACTTGACTAAAGAAAGTAGGGCGCTGCTACTGCTCCCAGAAGCAAAGTCAGAGATCTGACAGTGTGTCAATCTTTTGCGTATGACAAACTTATATTTAAAGGTTTTGATTTTGAAGATGAAGATGACCCTTGAAAGGAATAGACTTTTAATTCAAGGGTTTTAAATCCTTTTGGCATTATCGAAAAGTCAAATGCCTGAGAGGCTGAGAAGTCGACCGCTCGAATTCTAACCTCAAGAGATTTCAACTTCTTTAAGGCAATCTTGCTCAAACCAAAGGAAACACTATAAGAAGAAAGATGACAAACCCAAAGAACAAAAGTACAATTATGTTTATAGTCGATGCGGAAATAAGGGGACCTAACAATAAAATAGGCAAGACAAATTCTCAATTTAAGGGGCTCATACCGTCACCTCATTTCATGCCCACGAGCCTGGAATTTATCAGCAAATGTGCATCGCACATCTATATAAGCAAATTGAGAAGATGCATGTACTTTGTGTACGCAAATGTGTGCAACCGCGAGTCTTTCGGTAAGATCACTACAGAGTTCTACAAACCGCATCATCGCGGATAACGCAAACCCCACTGCTTTTAGTACAAGTTGGTTCGTTGTCTTTTGCCAAACTTGCTTCAGTTTTTCACCTCTGTATGATCCCAAAACACTTCAATTTTAAACACACGCCTGATTTCATCTATTTATTTAATTATATGATTGATAGGATCCCGAAGGCTCCAACCAAACTATGATTAAAATTTCTTCAAATGTTGTGCATCTTATTGAGATTGAGATATAAATGACTCGTATCACTTTATATCGGTCATAATCTTAAACTTTGTGAGATTTAGAGGTTAAAATAATCTATTTAGCTATAAGAAAATTCACAAATTTTGGAGCACAAGTTGAGGTTATAGTTCATTCCAAAGGATGGAAATCCAATTCTTAGAAAGTTTGGTTAAAATGAGGTCAATTGTTTAAACTTTTGAGGTTTAGAGCTTTTGAATCAAGAGAAAATTGTGTTCATTCGGAAGAGAGTCGAGTTTTTATCAACGGTCACAAATTCATTTGAAGGGATCATCTGGGTTTATGCATCTAAAATAAGAACACTCGTCCTCAAATAGATATAGACACACTAACCGGTATTATTTTTCAATGAAAATAGATGTACTGTTAATCCTTCAATTAAGAAGATCTGGAAAGAATATTTAGATTTAGGATGAGCGGAAACCTCTTCGTTGACTTCCCGAAAGATGCATTGGCAGGAAGGTAAATAGTTGCTTCTGAGGATACATTAAGTAAAACTGAAATATGGAGCTCTGGACCCCAAAATCTTGCGTGGCTTTACATGGAAGCCACCGGATCCAATTGGCCACTTGGGTTAAAAGTTGTAATCCTTAACATGCATTGTGTTTATATTGCTTCCGATGGATGAACGAAATGCAAACACAAAAGAAGAAAATGGTTTCAACTTTCACTATGAATGTCAAGACGACAATATTTGCATCGTTCATAACTAAAACTATTTGGTGACTGTTAGGGAAAATTGGGGATAATAATTTCACCAATGGCTAAATTTAATCTAGGATCAATTTCTCCCTTGAAACTAGACGAACTGAAATCAACATTGCATCAACGACAATCAACCAATATATCCTCACAATATGCATATATAATGCAGAAATAATAAGAAGACAAAACCAACATGAACACCAATGATTTAACATGGAAAACCCAATTTGGAAAAACCATGGACTGCCCATAATCTTTCACTAATCACAAAGAATAGTATGATACACAAAGTATTCTACTCTAGTGACACACTAGAGGCTTAACATCAATAGTACAAACATATTTCCTAACCAAAAAGATGATCAAGAAAATAATGGGCAGCTGAGTTCTGAAACCCATCAAAAGCCCAAATAACATACCAAATTTGAGCCAATTTTCAATTTGAATCGAGACCACAAAGATCTCTCATTTTCTTCTCTTCTCCACACTTTCTCTTGGTGGACGCTTAAATTTTCTCTTCTTCCCTTCTGAGCACGTAGGGCACACTTGTGAACACACAAAGCAATTTATTTTTCTTTTCTTTTCAACGATTTCTTTTTTTTATTTGATGTTAGTTGGGCCTCACATGAAGTGGATTCGGCCAACAAATCTCCCCCTCCACCTCATGTGGGAAGTTCCATCATACTTGCTTTTTTTTCTACGAGAGTCAAGTTTCACTATAAACAATGCCTTGGTCATCATATTGGATCTATTGTCGTCAGTATGGACTTTTTCAAGTAGGAAGAGTTTCTCTTCTAACTTCTTTCAGATCCAATAATACTTCACATCAACCTTTATTTCCATGGAACTTAATCTTGCTGATATATTTGCCATCTTAATGACATGCTCATGCTTGGTATGAAAACCATGAATTTCATGGTGGTTAATGTATGCATTAATGTCCCAGCAACTGACTTATCAGCAAATTAGATTGAGAATGACTTTTCACAAATTTCATAAATTCCTTAACATTATCAATTTTAGGAATGGTTGACTTAATGTTGTTTACTATTGTTATCCATATCAACATTAAGCTTAGTCTGTTTGATCTTTCTAAGCCTTTTGGAAAGACTTTTCTTCAGTACTGCTAGAAGTAGTAAGAGTAGTGGGCTTATTGTTTATGAGTGCTAAATTAAGATCAAGAACACCTAGGTGAAACTTGACTTGTTTATTCTATTCAAAAAAATTAAGTCCGTTGAACTTCATAATAGACGAAGCTTGCGAATGAAGAGAAATAGAAACATATGCTGCAAAATTTATAGAATATTCACATATTAATACTTTGAGTTATAACTTAAACACATAACCCAAATTCAGACAATAATCACATAACATTAAATGTACATTGAAGTTCTCCTTTAGATGATACAACAATGTACAATCATAAAACATAATTGATGCTTAAATTTAATTTCACATAATCAATAATTAGATATATACTTCAATTAGATATGCTTGCTATCTTTGGATATGCTAAACATATCTAATCAGGTATACTAATTTTACTATTATGTTCATGATTACAAAATTAACTGATCAACCTTTAGGCGATCTTTAAATATTTTATAATCAATGAACTTCAAATAACTCATGACAAATAAATATATAACATCATGTCATCTCATTAGTAGCATCACATAAACATGAGTAATTTTATTTTATTTAATTTGACATCTATGAGAAATTTTCTAATTCAACTGTGACTAACGAATTATACATAAAATATACATCAAATTAAATAATCATAACAATAATTATTTCATTGAATAGAATACAATTAATTGTACAATTAAGAAAATTCTAGTGATGTATATATAAATTTATACAATTTTTAAAGATATGCAAATATGCAATTTATTCAACATCAATCAAATTACAGCAGAATAATAAATCAATTAATATTAATTTTTTTTAAAGTAGTTATTACGGGAAAGGTCGACGGGCGTGTGCAGCACACGCGCCTAGGCCAGCGTGTGCGTTACACGCGCCTGACAGGCAAAGCACGCCTGACGCGCGTTTGATGCGCGTGGCACGTGAGATGCGCGCACTTGCGCCTGCGGAGCGCACCTAATGCGCATGGTGTTCCACACACCTGAACCCGTAGCGCGTGCGTGGACCCACACGCCTTCTTCCTCGCGTCCGTTCTTGTTTTTTGCCATCTTCACTCAAGTTTTTCCCTTATTCGGGTTTTCACGGAAATCTTTCTTCCGAAAATAGTATAAAAACGGAGAAAAAAAGAAGAAAAACAACGCGTTTCAATGAATCTTCATCTATAAACGATAATATTTCAATGATCGGAAAATCACAAGTTCTCAAACCATGCTCTAATACATCTTGTAAGGGATAAAATCTATTCTATGCAAATCAAGCCCTAATATTTGCACAAATATTATACCCAAAATTTTAAAACAACATAATTTTAACAATATTGTAATAGACGAAAGACGTACCTTAATCCATGGTGTTTTCTTATAAAGAAATTAATTGCAAATGAGAAATCTCGATTTTCTCTCTTGATTCTTGAAGCTTTACGGTGTTCTTGACGGAGAGAAGACTATTTTTCTTTTATAAGATTGAGAGAGTACCTAGCTTTTAATCAGGGACATTACCTTTTTATAACTAATAGGAAGTTTGCACTTAATAATTATTAAACTTAAATCACATATGGATCATTAATCACGTGGGGCCATAAATAAAATCAAACAAGCTAGGCTTCACATGAGGTGGACCCAGCCAACAGCGAGCATGAATATGAGTTCTGAGTTTGGTAAAAACAAGACAAGTCAACGAGAACCTAAAATCAACAAAAGAAAAGGAACACAGGAGGTGCTCGGAACGTAAACCTTGTGTGTGTCACCTTGAGCTGCCTGACAGGATGCGCGCAGAAGGTTGCCCCAGCTGAACAGAACGTGCTTCACGTTTGGCCGCTTCCGTGAAGGAATCAGGTTGATCTCTGACCCTCTCAGTCTGACTGGAGCTCTGTGGCTCGGGCAATATCTGCTTCGAGCTCTTCTTGCTGATGAGCCGATGAAGAAACCAGGAGTAGAAGTGAAGCTCTTGAACTGGAAATACTTGATCAGGAACGGGATGCTCGACCCACTGACCCACACGGCAAACGTCAACCACTTGATGTCGATCGATATGACGCTGAGCAGCCCCATCATGAAGGCTACAATGGTCCCCCCGAGGGAGAGGTAAAGCAGCTTCTTACTGTACACGATGGCCCTCCTCAAGGCCATCACCTCGGCAAGCATGGCTGAGATCAAGAGGAACAGGACTGTCAGGGAAGTAGAGACGGCGAGGACATCAGCTAGGATGAAGACCTTGAAAGCGAGTTGATCAATGAGGATAGGGTGGCCAGGTAATTTGTTTGGAGGTGGTGGCTGAGGAGAGTTGTGGAAGTTGCATGAGGGGGATGGCGGCGGTGCAAGAGCGTCAGTATCGTCAGTCTTCAAACCGCCAGGCAATGTGAAGGCGGCAGCAAAAGTGATGGTAGCAAGGAGGGTGGCGACGACAAGGAGGGCATTGGCGTGGCCCTTGAGGTCGGCTTCCGGCTTGTCAAGGGGGTGGGCTGGTTGGCAGGGTGGTTCCAGGTCTGAGGCTTTCGGCCGGCTGGGATGGACTTCAGGTATCGGTAGAGATAGTCCTGCAGATGACAATTATGATCAGCAATTGATAGAACCAGGTAATGGACATGGACCATTCTATTTCGTGGTAAGGCTCGTGTGAATTTTCAAGGTCGTCAACAACCTAGGTTTCCCGTCACAGAATGTAAACCTATATTAGATAGATCGGTTCGAGGAAGCAGTAGTTTAATTTCCCTGAAATGGATACAATCTCTATAGAATTTTTTTGAGTTTGCTACGTTATAGTAGTTTTGTAAATCAATTTTAATATCTCTAACATTTAAAGAAAGATTAATATACATAACCCGATACATGGGTTCCGACGGATTTATTTACCCAAATTACTAAGAAGTACCGGTAAGCACTTAAACATGTGACAACAAATGTGTTACAGCGGAAAAAATGTAAATGATATTACAGAGAAAAGTACAAACCAATTTCCAGCTCAAACTTTACAAAAAGATTTCAATAATGATCATGTACATTGTCACACTAATGACAACCATATAGTATTAAAAACCTTCGACCAAAAAAAAAATACAGTATTAAAAACCGAACGAAACTTAAGTTTTATTAAAGGATTCTTTACGGGGGACTTTTCTATAGAATAGGTACTCACATTCAAACCAGTTCATGTAAATTTTAAGTGTTCTTTATTTTTCACGGGGATTTCTCTACTAATTCTTTTTTGTCCTGCATTAAATATATTTTAGAAGATTCATTAATTTCCGCGCAATTTCACTACATAACCCGACGCAGAAAACCATATATCTTGACAAATTTTCTCGAATTATGATTTAATTTGCAAGATAATTTAAGAAGATGAGGTAATGATTACCTTCTTCTTGGTGTATTGCCACCAAGACTCGCAAATATCCAGAAACGTGAGGCCATCTTTGTTCTTGGCACGCAAGTCCACCCCAGGAATCTTCAGCAACCTCTTCACCATTCTGAAGTTCAGGTCCTCAGCCGCTACGTGCAGTGGCGTGTTCCCATAGCGGTCGGCTTCGTTCACCAGCCTCACCAGCTCGGGCAATCTCAACACCGCCTTAGAGTGACTTTGCCCGCACTTCAGCGCAAGGTGAACCACATTCCGGCCCTCGTTGTCGGAGATTTCAACCGTGTCAGGGCAGTGCTCAAGGATCTCTCTCAGGACACGGAGGTGGCCTGACGAGGCGGCTTCGAGCAGCGGGGTTTGGCCATGGGATGTGCGGTCCTTGGTGTAGGCTGAGGAATGGTCGGCTCGGAGGAGGCAGGCGGCGATGTCTTTCTCTCCGGCTTTTGCTGCGAAGTGCAGGGCTGTTCTTCCGTTGTTGTCGGTCTGGTTGATTATTTTCGATCCTTGGAGATATATGAGAGCTTCCACGCAATCTAAGACATGAAGAAGAACTCGTTAGAAAGGGTAGATAGAAACTTAAGTCAAGGAAATGGGAGATGTAGCTACTACTGATGTTATGGTTTCTTTGTATATGGTTTGGTTTGCTCTAACATAGCATCTAGATGATAACATCTCCTAAGGGACTTGTAATTAATTTGATTGAAGTGAGCCTAGTTTATAAAGGTTAATTTTGCCACCAAAGTTTCCTTCTTCTTCTTGGGTTTTCATATGAAATGTCCTTCGTTTTGCACAATCCACCATTGCCACCCTTGATTGGTTAATTTAGAGTAGGGATAATCGATTTCCGGTCCGATTTGATCCCACCTAGGAGCTGACAACCGGATCAGAAGGACCGATTTCTAATTTCTGGAACTGGAGACTGGACTGCCTGAAAGTATAGTCATGTTGTCATATGAATATAAAACACTTTTTTTCTTGTTGAAATTGAATGTTGATTATGAGATAGTATTGTAAAACTAATTAAAGAAAATGGAGGTGATAAATTATAAAATTACATGACTTTCTAGATTTTGTTATGGGTTTCACTGCATAGTATAATTGGTCCATAAAGCTTGAAGAAAAACAAAAATCCATTTTCAAAATTCCTCAATTACCATTCACGCATGTTTAAACCCGTTTCTTTCTTCTTCTTTTTTTTGGAAGACCAAGAGATGCCTCAATTGATTTCGGTTGTTAATAATACATAATGAAGTAGTGCGGGTACGAGTGGACTCCCTCGGTTCCTTCAACATCATTTGCCTTCACATAGCATCTCCTGCTTGTTTGTGTAAGTTAAAAGAGTATAGTTTCTAGATCTCTCTTACCTAAGCGTTTGCTCGAATTAGAAAGTTAAAAGGCGACATGGGCTAGCTAACTGTCAATACTTCATAAAATTAGAAATGCAAACTTAAGATCATACTTGATTTCGTGTCAGACGAAACCTCCTCTTCTCTCGTAAATACATTTTGCTAGTCATATGAGTGCCATAATTATATTTTGCATTCTTATACCGCAGGCTTACACGTTGTGGAAAAGATAAATATGTGTAAAGTGTTAAGACTGGTAAATGCATAGAGTTTTCTATGTTTGGTAAATATTTTTGGTCTATTAATAGATTGTTATTTTCACGCAAGTACTTTAAATATTTAGGGATAAGTGAATAAAAAAATTTAAAATTTGTCATGAAAGTACAATTGAGTTCTACAAAATTTAAGAAGTGTAATTAAGTCTTAAAACTTATTACTAGAGTGTAATGAAATCCTAAAATTTTCAAAAAGTGTAATTGAATTCTAAAACTTGTCATGAAAGTGTAAATGAGTCCTAAAACTTTCAAAAGATGTAATCAATGGAATGATTTGATTGGACTAATTTGATAAGTTTTAAGACTTGATTGCATTTTCGTGACAAGTTTTACGACTCAATTGTATCTTTATTATAAGTTTTATAACTCAATTGCACTTTCATGACAAGTTTTAGTATCTGCAGTGCACTTATCCCAAATATCTATTTCCAGAGTGCTTTCCATATATCTCCTTGGACTTGTAAGCGTGCGACTAGCCAACACGGATGAGCACTAGAAAGGAAAGAGGAAAGTCTGGTTCGTCCTTTGACGTTTAGCGTTATATCTTGCGTAACTAAAATCCCATCGAATTGCATTAAAAAATTAGCAAAGCCACGATAATGACAACAGTCCTGAAACTAAGTAAAGAGATAAAAAGAGGGACGTACAAATAATGACGTACAAAGAATAAGAAAAAAAAAACAACTAAAATATTCTTCTTCGTTAGATGGCATTTACCTAAAAGAATTTGCATAATTAAAAGGGAAAATGTCACAAAAAACCCTAAACTATGCACTCTATGACAATTTTACCTTGAACTTTTTTTTGTGTCACCAAAAATCTCAAACTATGCCACTTGTGATAATTTTACCTTGAACTTTTTTTTGTGCTATCAAAAACCCCAAACTATGCCATTTGTGACAAATTTATCACAAATTTTTTGATTGAGGGGCATTTTCGTCCTTTTATATTTTTTTCTTTTTCTTTTTTTTTCTTGATAGAGGACAGTCGGCGAGGCCGCCCTTGCCGACGTTCGAGTCGGGCGAGGCTCCGGCAGCCTTCGCTCAACGCCGGCGAGGCTTGCGCAGGCCGGATCTAGCCTAGGCGGCCCTTGCCCAACGCCGACGCTGGCGAGGGCGGCCACCGGCTTCCTCCTGTCAAGAGAAAAAAAGAAAAAAAGAAAAAAAAAGAAATTGACGAAAATGCCATTCAGCCCAAAAAACTTTGGGGTAAATTTGTTATAAGTAGCATAGTTTAGGGTTTTTGGTGGCACAAAAAAAGTTCGGAATAAAATTGTCACAAGTGGTATAGTTTGAGGTTTTTGGTGACAAAAAAAAAAGTTCAGGGTAAAATTGTCACAGAGGGCATAGTTCAGGGTTTTTAGTGACATTTTCCCTAATTAAAAATCACGTACGTTAATGTCGGCAACTTGCAAAAATCAGTTTTAGTAACATATGTAGATTTTTGGCTAAAAGGAGAAAAATGAAATTAAAGAAAAATGATCGAAATGAGCTATTTGTCTTTTGATTGACCTACCAAAAGCACTTGTATTAAATTTCTTGAAATTGTCAAAATGTCCTAGAGAGAATACTGCACTTATTAACAAAGTCATTAAACCTCACTTACTAATTGAGAAAATAAGATGCTATATGCATGCGTGATGTTACTCATTTTAAGTAAGCATGTATTGAAATTGACATACCCTTACTTCCGGCAAGAACGGCAGCGTGCAAGGGGGTCTGGCCGTCCGGACCAGTCAAAGCGCGACGCCAAACATCTCCTCCACGTTGAACGCTGCGCTCCAAGAACTTCACCATCTCCTGTACCACTTTCTTAATCCCTAACTCAGCTGCCACATGCAATGCGCTCTCGCCGGCCTTGTTGACGCATCCCACCATCTCCTCATCTTCTTTCCACAGCAACATCCCCATCTTCTCATCCCCGTTCCTCAGCGCCTCGTGCAACGCTGTGTTCCCGGCCCCGTTGGTCATCCTCAGCAAGCTGGTATTGGTCCTGGCTGTGCCCCCGTTCTCCATCTCCTTCATCTTTAGCGTGCTCGGTGTGTCGATGGTGGCTTTTTCCTCCCGTGGCTTGGCCTCGGAGAGGATGGTCTTCATGACTTTGAATTGGCCTGTCCGTGCTGCGACATGGAGCGGCGTGTCGCCGCAGGAGTTGGGCTTGGCCACGAGTTGGGGGCACTCGTGGAGGACCTGCTTGATGAAGTCCTCGTGGCCCAACTCAGCCGCGAGGTGGACGAGATTGTTGCGCTTGCGGGTCTCTAGTTTAAGGAGATCTAATCGGGGTACGTTCCAGATCGAGTTTCTGAGGGCAGTGAAGTCGCCTTCTCTGGCGGCTTTGTACATACTCGAGTCCATGTACTTCTCAGGGAGTTTTACGTCCTCCTCCATTTTCATCTCTTCTTCTTCCTTTTCTTCTGGAATCGCAGGCCTCATTTTCAGTGTGTGGAGGAAGCAAATGGAGTTATTGAGTTGGAAGGAAGAGATCGAGGAATATGGAGCTGCTCTTACCGGGCTTGTCCTAGTTGTTATTTGATGCAATTTGCATTCTTACTATTTAGAAAACGATGTTAGGTAAACTTCTTGTTTTATACTCACTTTAAGTCGAGGATGATATGAGAAATTCTTCTTATAATGATCTTTGGATCTGGCTCCTCCCCGTTCCGGCCTTGGAAATACAGAATATCGAAGAAATGCCGCCTCTCTCCCGTTTTCCAAGACTTTTCCTTCTTAGCCCCCATCTCCAGATTCTTTCGAAAGAAAAATCAGCCAACGACCGGCAACTTGCCAACTTGCTAGGTTAAAATACTTGAGGACTACATGGCCAAAGGAGTTAGGACTGCTTACAAATAGGTGGGCCCCCTTTTCTCAATTGCATCATTGAGAGAGAAATGGAAAGGGTGACGAAGACATGTTGCCAACTTGCTAAATGAATGCCAGGGCTTATTTGATTTTCATTATATTTTCGGAAATAATTTCTACTTAATTCTTTTTTATTCAGATCCTAAGAATAATTTTTGAAAGATTGAAGGTGTTTGATAACTATTCAAAATTTTTATTTTCAAAATAAAAATACGTTTGATAGGACTCATAATTTTATTTTTATTTTTAATAATTTATATATATTTTTCCTTTTCTCTTTATCTTCCTCCTCTTTTGTGGTTGATTGCTGACATGGTGATGGCCGACGATTGGTTAGTCGAGGTCCGACGAGCTCGCCTAACCATTGCGAGCCTTGGCCTGGCTAGTGACGAGGCTCGCCTTGCCCAGGCGGTGTTGAAGTGCCCAATGTGAATGGCCCCCCAGATGACTTCAATGGTAAAGTTGGACACGTTTGGCTGGTTCAGATTGGGAAATTATTGTTTCAGTCGTGGCCTAGACTTAGAGCAGAGACACTTCCATTATTGAACAAATAAAAAATAAATAATCAATTTAAAAAAATTTAAAAAATAATGAAAAAGAGTGCATATTTAAGTCTACTTCCAAAGTCTACTTCAATGGTAAAGTTGGACACGTTGTGATTGATGTCCATTTACTACTTCCAAAGTCAAGGTCAGCGTGTCCGTGTCCGTTTCTCTGCTTTCAGTCTATTTAAGTCTTTCCGTCTTTACACAACTACCGGCTGCTTTCCCCTCTTTTGTCTCCTCCAGTCTTTGGCATGTTATGATTTCCATTCTCTACTTCCAAAGTCAAGGGCTTTCAGTCTATTTAAGTCTTTTCCTCTTTCCACAACTACTGGTTGCTTTTCCCTCTTTTCACACGATGCAACGGGTCAAATTCATTGAGCTTATAAACAACCGGACCATGTAAGGATCTTTTAAATTTATGTATGGGAAATTTCTAGGAAATGGACAAGACGTAATCAAGCAGAAGGGGATCACTAATGTCCCGTAGTGTACCACTGTCTGTTAAATAATTTTGAGAGAAATATTTGGCCGATCTTAAATTTATTATAATTCGATCTTAAATTTTTCGATTTCATTAATTTCACCTTTAATCTTAGCACAAAATTTAAATATAATTTCTTCGATTAATTTTCATCAGAAATTGCTGACCATCACACGTGATACACTGTCACGTCAGCAATTTTCCGACAAAAATTGATCGAAAAAATTAGATTAAAATTTTGCATGAAGGTATAACACTGAATTGAAAAAATTCAAAAAATTTGTCAATAATTTTGTATCAAATAGCCAAAATATTTGAAGCAACTATTACCAAAAAGATATTTGTTAATGTTTGGGCACCTAAGGCACGTCCATAGGTTGGCCTCAATGATTGACAAAATTTAAAAAAGACTTCCACTAGAGGAAAGCGGACAAAATTAACCATTTTCGCGGAAGAGAAGGGCTCCAATCATGAGAAAATTTTGCTAGAATTAGACATCACGTTTTATGGCAGAGATGTCGTAAACCAATGACAACATCGACACCGACGCCACATCCGCCTTTGCTGTCGCTTCCCGAGTGCCCCATTGTTGCTTGTTCCCTCCTCAAGAGGAGGTCGCTCTCTCTCTCCTCCGCGAAGCACCCCTTAGTCGTGAACACCGACGCCGGCGCCTCCCGCCATCGCCTGTCGAAGAGAATTTAACCCTTGGCCTCTCTTCGCAATTTTGTCTTCTCCTCCATAATGGAATGGAGTAAATTTGACGAGGAGAGAGAACGAGGAGAGAGCATAAAGATGGTACGGTCGACAGACGAGAGAGGAGAGAGAGGTTTTGCTTTTGAATTTCCCTATCCCGCATGGGCCCACCGTCCACGTGGACGACACATGTTCAATTTTGAGTGGTGAGCTGCACCACCTACGTGGAGTATGAAACTCAGCCAATATTCTCACCTTTTCTCCTTGGCATGAGCATCGTTTCAGTCAGCGCGCTCCCACTCGATTGATTCTATTTAGAAGGAAGCTTTACTTAGGACATGAGACGAAGAGATGGCCGAAGAGATTGTGGTCGAGGGGCTCGGATGGGGATGTCAAGGCCTAATCACCCGCCAGAAGCTCTTCCCAAATATGCATCGGTAGGAAAGTAATTAGTTGCTTCTAAGTAGAGGTGTTAATATGGGTCATAAACTCATATTATGATCCACTTTTAGTTAAATGGATCAAATATGAGTCAAGTGAAAATTAAATATGGGTTAAATATGGGTTAAGTGAAAGTTAAATATGAGTCAAATATGGGTTGAGTGAATTATCAAGTAGATCCATCATTTCTCTCCTTCCATCCCCCTCCTATGCGTTCTTGATTTCCATTGCCGATCTTGCTATCATGCTATCGTCGTTAGGATCACCGATCTCGAGCTTGTCGTCGTTGGCTAGAGCTCAGCCTAGATTTGGGCAAGCGAGCCGCGATAGAGCTTGGGCTAGTGAGCCCTAAGCTCACTAGCTGGAGCTCAACCTAGATCTGGATAGGCGAGTTGCGAGGTTGTCGGCCTTGGCCGAGCTGCGACTCGCTCGGATTTGGGAAGACGAGCCTCGAACTCGTTGGCCGCAATAGAGTTCGCGGCTTGCCAAATACGAGTGAGCCCGAGCTTGATCATTGCCAGTGATCTTGGTGGAGCCTAAATCGGCCGAGCCTCGAGTTCGTCGGCCTTGGTCGAGTTCGGGCTTGTTGGCCTGCGTCTTGGTTAGTCATTGTCGAGCGGCACTAGTAAAGGAAAATGGGGAATAAGAAGGAAGAAGAAAGAAAAGAGAAAAGAAAGGGAAAAGAAAAAGAAAGAAAGAAAGAATAAAATAAAAAAATAAAAAATCAATTTTTTAAAAATAATTAAAAAATCAAAATTTTTTAAAAAAATTATTTTCCTCAAACTATTTCAATTTAGAGGTATCCACATTTTTTTATTTACTAATTTTTTATTATTTAATTTACTTTATAAATTTGATGTGAAGTTTTTATTGAAATAATTTATATGTGAAAAGTTTAAAGTGGACTAAATAAGTGGGAGTAGATTTTCTTAAATTAAGTTAAATATAAATATGTGTTTATAATATTGGTCGGGTATGGGTCGGGTTAGGTATGGGTCATCAAATTTGTATTGTAGGAAAATGGGTCAAAACGGGTTAAATGGGTTGATATGGATCGGACCATTTTCGACTCGACCCAAACCCGATCCGATTCACCCATTTGACACCCATACTTCTAAGGATGCCTTGAGTAAAAAAGATAATGTTGACCTTTCGATAACAAATCTTGCATAGCTTTACATGGAAGCCACCGGACCCAATTAGCCACTTGGGTTAGAATTTCTAATCCGTGCATGCATCGCATAATGATATATATATTTTCCCAATTGGTTCTCTTAATTAAATTTAATTTATTTAACAAGTACAGATTTGTGAACACCAGAACCAAAGTCTAGACCTAAACATAAAGAAGCTAATATCCCAAATCAAAAACATAACAATAGTCTTAACCAATAAGACTGACTCAATTAAATGCCTAAACAAGCTTGGCGATCGTATATGTTACAGTAATATTTGTCTTTGTGTATGAAAGCTTTCCGGTCGAGTCCTACTTTCTCTACCAACTTCATTGATTTCCTTTGAGAAGTTTCTTGTTCAGCTCTAGTCATTGTTCCAATTCAATCATAACCTTTGCAATTTCCTTATTGATCTTTTAAGTTATTGTTTTCTAACATTGGGGAGGAAACTATGAAGCTTTCAGATCTGCAAGGTAAAGAATCTCTCCATATGCCATAGAATTAGGGTTAGGTGATGATTACCATTTATAACTAGCCATCTTACGTAGAGACGAGGTTGATGTACCCGCTAGAGCACCAAAGGGGCGTGTGTTAAAGTATTTCGAGGAGAACCTGAATTTAAATAGCAGAAATCAATGATTCCACCAAACTTGGATTGATGGTCATGGCAGATTATTGAGAAACCGCGGAGCCTCGTTGGAACCATTCTGTTGAAGAAGAGGAAAAACTCCATTTTGGGAATTACTTAGCGCCGACATCTGCATGCATTAGATCATGAATGAACAGCCCAGAGAGAAGCCAAGTAGAGATTCTTGATGCCGTACGCGGACAGTTTCCTCTGAACTTGCAGATATTTGTTGAAGCCGGCTTAATTTTAAGTCTCAAATCTTCCACGTCAGGGTAGATTTATGCAGGGTTTAATGGATGAATGACATGCAAGCACAAAAGAAGAAAAGGTTTCAATTTTCACTATGAATGTAAAGACGACTTTGGTTACGTAGTTCATAACTAAAACGATGATAAATATGAGTTCTGAGTTTGGTAAAAACAAGACAAGTCAACGAGAGCCTAAAATCAGCAAACAAGGAACACTGGTGGTGCTTGGAACGTAGACTCTATGACCAGAGGCGCTTGGAATGTGGCCCCAAAGAAAGTCGAGGTGCTCCATTCCGCTTGAGTTCATCATCGAAGGACTCAGACTTATTGGAGGACTCAGATTGACTGTGGACCCTTCCATTCGGACTGGGACTCCAAGGCGGCTTCGAGCACTTCTTGCTGAGGAGCCTATGAAGAAACACAGGGGTAGAAGTGAAGCTCTTGACCTGGAAATACTTGATCAGGAACGGGATGCTCGACCCAATGACCCACACGGCGAACGTCAACCACTTGATGTCGATCAATATGACACTGAGCAGGCCCGTCATGAAGGCTACAATGGTCCCCCCGAGGGAGAGGTAAAGCAGCTTCTTGCTGTACACGATGGCCCTCCTCAAGGCCGTCGCCTCGGCAAGCATGGCTGAGATCAAGAGGAACAGGACTGTCAGGGAAGTAGAGAAGGCGAGGACATCGGCTAGGATGAAGACCTTGAAAGCGGGTTGATCAATGAGGACAGGGTGGCCAGCTAAATTCTTTGGAGGTGCGCACTGAGGAGAGTCGTGGAAGTTGCATAAGGGGGATGGCAGCGGTGCAAGAGCGTTAGTATCGTTAGTCGCCAAACCGCCAGGCAATGTGAAGGCGGCGGCAAAAGTGACGGTAGCAAGGAGGGTGGCGACGACAAAGAGGGCATTGGCGTGGCCCATGAGGTCGGCTTCAGGCTTGTCGAGGGGGGTGGCCTGGTCGGCAGCGTGGTTCCAGGTCTGAGGCTTTCAGCCGGCCGGGATGGACTTTAGGTAACGGTAGAGGTAGTCCTGCAGATGTGCAATTATGATCAGCAGTTGATAGAACCAGACAATGGACATGGACCATTCTATTTCGTGGTAAGGCTCGTGTGATTTTTCAAGGTCGTCAACAACCTTGATTTCCCGCCAGAGAATGTAAACATATATTAGATAGATCGGTTAGAGGAAGCAGTAGTTTAATTTCCCCGAAATGGATACAATCTTTATAGAGTTTTTTTGAGCTTGCTTTGTTATGATATTTCTGTAAATCAATTTTAATATCTCTAACATTTAAAGGAAGATTAATATACATAGTCTGATACATGGGTTCTGACAGATTTATTTATCCAAATTACTAAAAAGTACCAGTAAGTACTTAAACATGCGACGACAACAATGTTACAGTGGAAAAAATTGTAAATGATATCATAGAGAAAAGCACAAACCAATTTCCAGCTCGAACTTTTACAAGAAGATTTCAATAACAATCATGTACGTTACCACACTAATGACAACCATATAGCATTAAAAACCGAACAAAACATAAGTTTTATTAAAGGATTCTTTATGGCCAACTCTTCTATAGAATAGATACTCACATTTAAATCAGCTCATATAAATTTTAAGTGTTCTTTATTGTTCATGGGGAATTCTCTACTATTTTTTTTTTGTTTGGTATTAAATTTATTTCACAAGATTCATTAATTTCCGCGCTATTTCACTGCATAACCCGACATAGAATCCCACATGTTTTGACAGTTTTTCTGAAGTTATGATTTAATTCGCAAGATAATTTAATAAGATGAGGTAATGATTACCTTCTTTGTGTATTGCCACCGAGACTCGCAAATATCCAGAAACGTGAGGCCACCTTTGTTCTTGTTCCGCAAGTCCACCCCAGGAATCTTTAGCAACCTCTTCACCATTCTGAAGTTCAGGTCCTCAGCCGCCACGTGCAGCGTTGTGTTCCCATAGCGGTCGGCTTCGTTCACCAGCCTCACCAGCTCGGGCAATCTGAACACTGCCTCAGAATGACTCGGCCTTTACTTCAGCGCAAGGTGAACCACATTCCGGCCTTCGTTGTCGGAGATCTCGACCGAGTCGGGGCAGTGCTCGAGGATCTCTCTCAGGACGTGGAGGTGGCCCGACGAGGGGGCTTCGAGCAGCGGGGTTCGGCCATGGGATGTGCGGTCCTTGGTGTAGGCTGAGGAATGGTCGGCTCGGAGGAGGCAGGCGGCGATGTCTTTCTCTCCAGCTTTCGCTGCGAAGTGCAGGGCTGTTCTTCCGTTGTTGTCGGTCTGGTTGATCATTTTCGATCCTTGGAGATTTATGAGAGCTTCCACGCAATCTAGGACATGAAGAAGAACTCGTTTGAAAGAGTAGATAGAAACTCAAGTCAAAGAAATGGGAGATGTAACTGATGTTATGGTTTCTTTGTATATGGTTTGGTTTGCTCTAACATAGCATCTAGATGATAACATCTCCTAAGGGACATGTAATTAATTTGATTGAAGTGAGCCTAGTTTATAAAGTTAATTTCGCCACCAAAGTTTCCTTCTTCTTCTTGGGTTTTCATATGAAGCGCCCATTGTTTTGCACAATCCACCATTGCCACCCTTGATTGGTTAATTTAGTGTAGGGATAATCATTTTCCAATCTGATTCGACCTCGTCCAGGAATCGACAACCGGATCGAAGGACTAGTTTCCAGTTTATGTCCATTTTCAAAATTCCTCAATTAGATATGTATAAATACTTTTTATTGTTTGGAAGACAATAAAATGATTTGTTAACATCAAAACTAGTAGTTTTCAACAATCTCCCCTTTTTGATTTGTGACAAAACTAGGAGTTTTTTATGCTTTTTGATGGTGACAAAACTTTTTATGCTTCTTGCTTGTTGTCCCCTGCAAAATATTGTTGGCAGCGCATACTTCCAAATATAACAGGAGTAATGATGCTCACATCAAATGATTCATGCATCTATGTTTAACACCGCATCAACTAATATAGATTAAGTAGCAAGCAATAATTCAGTTTACAAGCACAAGTAGCAAACAGCAAAAATCCAAATCCAGGTTTTACTCCCCCTTTTTGTCACTATCAGAAAGACAATATCTTGAAAGATAAGTAAAGTTTGACAGAAAAAACTTGACAGAAATTCAAACAATATAAACCAGAAGATGATTTCTTTAAGAAGATTTTTTCTTGGGGGTCCGAACAAAGGTGAAATCCTCCATATTCGTGGCAAACTCTTCGATTATGTTGAGACATTGATGAACTGTTTTCTCGAGAGTCTCTAGTCTAGAGTTGAGAGAAGTTTCCATAGCAACTTGGCGATCTCTTATTTCCATAAGCAAAGCCAATATCTTCTGAGAATTGGCACGATTAGATGAAGTTGCAGGGATATCTTTTTCACCAGTCTGAGACATAGGCTCCCCCTGAGTTGATGCTTCTATCTGCCTTTGCTGTCCCAATTGATTTCTAGCCCCTTCATCATCAGGAATAGCACCCTCATTTGTTCGAATTTCTTCTTCCTCTATTTCTTCCCCTTCTTCTGGTCCACCTTTGTCAGACTCAATTTCCTCTGGCTCTGACATTTCCACATTCTCATCAGGTTGAGTTGCTGCACTAGGAAGAGTTTCTTCTGTCACTATTGGTGGAGGCAGTTTTGTTTCTGGTTCTGTCACTCTCTGTACAGTCTGACCCATTTTTACTAGGATTTCAGAAATTGTCTCATCTTCATCATCTTCATCATGTAGTAAGAGTTGTCTTCTCTTCTTGGAACTAGGTTCAGTAGCAGCCATCTCTTTTCCCTTTCTTTTTAATGTTGTTGATGCCTTTGCTAATTCCTTTTCTTTCCTTCTCCATGTCTCTGCAACATCCCTTAGCCTCATCTTATTTATCATTTTAAGATCGATAGCCATGGTTGGAAGTTCTGTAGTGCAGAGTCTGCCTGGTATATCAATCTTGTGATGCTCAAAGATTTTGGTCACTAAAGCTCCATAAGGCAACTGTCCTTTATCTTTCGAAATTGTTCGATACATGTGCAAAAGAACAGTGTGAGGAAGTGAGAATAGAACTCCCTTCTCAATTGCCCACATTAGTTTGGCCTCGAATCTTGACACATCAGTTTTTGATGAAGCCTTGGGACGAATGCAGCTTATGATGATCTTATGCAAAATAGTTCTTGCTGAAGTTAAAAATGGATAAGTAATAGTAGGCCTAATAGACTTTGTAAGATACTTACAAACAGTCTCATAGGTGACTTCTATTGGCTTGAAGGGACCCCTTTCAACTTTCATGATATTAGCCAAAACATTAGTACTGACATCATAAAACTTGTCATTCACACTGAACTACATTCTATTTGGAGACAGAAATGTCAAATTTGAGTAAAAATATGCTGTTAGTTCTGGATAAACAACAATAGAGTCAGTGCAAAATTGATCCATCTGCAACATTTCAAAATGTTCTCGCAAGTTTACATTAGCAGCATCCAAGAAATCAAAGTCCACAATCCGGTGATGCATAACTCCACGTTCCAGCAATCTGTTATAGAAGGTCTTATGGTCTTTCGACCGGAATAGTTTCCCAGTGGTATTTCTAACCACTGCTGCAACTCCCATTCTGATTTCAAAATTTCTATAGAGTCGTTCATCATCTTCCTTTTCTACCATGGCATTCTCCCTACTCCTACTTACTTCACTCCCCTGTGTATTTTGTCTAGAAAGTGGTTCTATAGTTTGCACAACCTGAACCAGACACAGTTCATTCGCATACCCTCTTTCTCTCAAAAGGAGTAGTTTCATCTTCTCCGTAACATTTCTTTGCACTAAGCGTTGATACATTCTCATAACAAAATGAGGGTCTTCTGGTTTAGGTAGGGTTAAACTAGACGTACCTCTTCTGGAGACATTTCTCCGCTTAGAATCTGTTGAGGAGTTTCTCTGAGGCTCCAGATTTTCAGTTGCATCCCTTTGAATCGATGCATTTTGAGATTGTCCTTGGGAATCGTCCAATGTTTGCGTCAAATCAAAATGTGTCTGTCCTCCCTCTACATTCCTTGGTCCTTTGCCAGCAATCCTGTTGGATCTTCTTTTGGGAGATGGGGACACATACCTTGATTTGGACATGGAGGATCTTGAAGCCATTGTTCGGAGAAGATTTGAGGAGAAAAATTAGTTCTTTTAGGGTTTCTGAAAGAAGATTTGTGAAGAATGTCGTGAAGGACTTGTTCTCTTTGGGGGTTATATACTCTTCGAAGATGAAAAGACACAACTTTTCACTAAAAATAGCAGTTATTTAAAAATTATTCAAAATGGTGGAAATAGATGTAGATAACTTAGGCATATACTAAAATTATGCAAATCAATTATTTGCTAATAATAACTTACCAATATTAATCATATAAGACAATAACTTATGCGCCAAAAATTAGATTTTAAAAAATACTGTCAACTCCTTCTGGATGCCACTTAGAAAATTGGTCCAATTTCTTCTCCCAAACTATATCCTGTCTTCAAGGATTTTATACAAAAGGATTAATCAAATGTACCTTTGTCCAGCGGCTTTGTGAATATATCTGCCAATTGATTCTTCAAATCAATAAATTCCACAAATATATCCCCATTTTGTACATGGTCTCTAATAAAATGATGTTTGATCTCAATGTGTTTTGCCCTGGAATGTATGATCGGGTTTTTGGTGAGATTTATGGCACTTGTATTGTCACACCTTATTTCAGTACAGGTTTTTTCCTTTCCATAATCCCGTAGTTGCTGTTTCATCCATAAAATTTGTGAACAGCAGCTTCCTAAGGCAACGTATTCTGCTTCTGCCGTTGATAGAGCTATAGTATTCTGCTTTTTAGATGACCATGACACCAGCATTTGTCCTAGTAGTTGACATGTTCCAGATGTGCTCTTTCTGTCCACTTTACATCCTGCTAGGTCAGCATTTGAGTATCCAATGAGAGTAAAGTCTGTTTTTAGGATAAGACAAAAGTGGATAAGTAGCTATGTACTTAATTATATAAGATGAGATTCTCTAGGGTCCGCTTGGAATCGAGCACATAAACACACACTGTATATAATATCTGGTCTAGATGTAGTAAGATAGAGAAGAGACCCAATCATGCTTCTATAAGTCTTTTGGTCAACTTTCTTCCCTGATTCATTCTGATCAAGTTTGACGGACGTTGATATAGGAGTTTCAGTCTCCTTGCAGTTCTCCATTCCAAACTTCTTGATCAAGTCTTTGGTATATTTTTCTTGATAGATGAAAGTCCCATGTTTTGATTGGTTGATTTGAAGTCCTAGGAAGAATGTAAGTTCTCCCATCAGGCTTCTCTCAAATTCTTCCTGCATAAACTTTGAGAAGTCCTTGCACAATCGTTCATTAGAAGAACCAAAGATAATATCATCTACATAGATTTGTACTAGAAGAATATCCTTACCTTCCTTCTTGATAAATAGAGTTGTATCAACCATACCTTTCTTGAATTTGTTGTCTAGTAGGAACTTACTTAGACGTTCATACCAGGCTCGAGGCGCTTGTTTCAGACCATACATAGCCTTTTTCAAACTGTATACATGATCTGGCTTTCTTGGTTCCTCGAACCCAGGAGGTTGTTCCACATAGACTTCTTCTTTGATAAATCCATTTAGAAAGGCGCTCTTTACATCCATCTGAAATAACTTGAAGTTTTGATAGCAAGCATAGGCAAGTAATAGTCTGATAGCTTCCAATGTTGCTATTGGTGCATAGGTTTCATCATAGTCTATTCCTTCTGACTGTGAATAGCCTTTGGCTACAAGTCTTGCTTTGTTTCTGGTCACTTTACCATGTTCATTCACTTTATTCCTAAAGACCCACTTAGTACCTATGATGGTTCTTCCTTTGGGTTTGGGAACCAATTCCCATACATCATTCCTTTTAAACTGCTGGAGTTCTTCTTGCATTGCTTCTATCCAGCTTTCATTTGTAAGGGCCTCATCTATTCCTTTGGGTTCAATCTCAGAGATGAGTGCCACAATACTTGTTTCCTTTTTGTTCTTCGATCTGGTTCGAATTCCTTCACTGATATTTCCAATGACTAGCTCTTGAGGGTGGCTGGACTTATGCTTCCAGTTTTTGCTCTGCACTACGCTGTCATTAGCATCTTCTTGTAACTGAGTAGTATCTAGCTGAGTCAATCTTTGTTCATGATTTCCCTCAGTGTCAGTTTTCTGAGATGATTCAGCTTCTTTGTTGAGAGTTGAATTTTCAGGAGCAGTAGTTGTTTCTGGATCTTCAATTTCTGTTCTGCTCTCGTTGGATGAGTCTTGCTCTAGGAACTTCACATTCATAGATTCTTCCACTTTCTGAGTGTTCTTGTTGAACACTCGGTATGCTTTATTTGTGGCTGAATAACCTAGAAATATACCTTCATCTGATCTCTCCTCAAACTTGCTTGGAAGATTGTTAGCATTTTTAAGAATGAAACATTTACAACCAAAATTTTGAAGTAGGAAACAATTGGTTTTCTTCCTTTGAAAATCTCATAAGGAGTTTTCTCAAGAATTGGTCTTAGAAAAACTCTATTAATGATATGACAAGATGTGGAAACTGCTTCTGCCCAGAAACGAGTTGCCACCTTACTTTCAATAAGCAAAGTTCTAGTCATTTCTTGCAGAGATCTGTTCTTTCTTTCTACAATTCCATTTTGTTCTGGAGTGTAGGGAGAGGAGAACGTATGCTGAATACCATTTTAGTTACAAAAGTATGCAAAGTTTTGATTTTCAAACTGTCCTCCATGATCTGTTTTAATGTAGGAAATAGAATAACCTTTCTCATTTTGAACCCTTTTTGCAAATATTGAGAAATAAGAAAAAGTTTCACTTTTATTAGCAAGAAAGAACACCCATGTAAAACGAGAGTAGTCATCTATGATTACCAAACAGTATTTCTTACCTCCAATGCTTTGAGTTTTAATTGGGCCAAACAGATCCATATGAAGTAGCTGCAGTACACGTTTAGTGGAAACCTATCTCATAGATTTAAAATAATTTCTAACCTGTTTTCCCAAGGTGCATGCGGAACAAAGCTCTGTCTTCTTATAGGTTAATGAGGGCAATCCTCGAACAAGCTTTTTGTTGTGTAGCTTGGAGATTTGATTCATGCTGACATGTCCAAGTTTGCGATGCCAGAGGTTTGCCTCATCATGGACTGAAATTAGACATTTGGCAGTGTCTTCATTTATGTCCAGAAGATAGATGTTCCCATGTCTTCGTCCAGTGAATGAGTGAGAGGAATCATTGCTAGTTCCAGAACATAAGTTTTCCTTGAAGTTAATTTTGAATCCATTATCACATAGCTGGCTGATGCTAAGAAGGTTGTAGTTCAGTCCTTTAACTAGAGATACATTGTTGATGATTAAACTGCCAATTTTGACTGTTCCTGATCCAACAATGTTTCCCTTGGTGTTTCCTCCAAAAGAGACTGTCCCTCCTTTAACCTTTTCTAAAACAACAAACATTCTTGAATCCCCAGTCATGTGTCTTGAACATCCACTGTCCAAATACCATTTTTTCTTGCTCTTGAAACTTACCTACAAACCAACATGCATATTCACTTCTTCTTTGGTACCCAGATTTTCTTGGGTCCTTCGGTGTTAGTATATGCTTTGTCTACACATTTCTTCTAAACAGGTCTCCAGACTTTAGGACATTTGTTTTCAAAATGTTCTTTTTCTCCACAATTAGAGCATTTGAGATGATCCCGACTAATAGGTTTTGTAAAAGTCTTTTTGAAATGATTTTTATAGGCCTATCGAGGAGGTCTCTTTCTAATTCTCTCCTTGACTTTAGGAAAATCAATTAATGAATTACTTTTCTTATAAAACCAAAGTCCTGACTTATCATAATAGGGAATTTGAATGGAAAGTATATGCTGCAGGGTTTTCGATCATTTTGAAAACTTTGTAGTAATGTTCAAAATTTCCTTTCTGAGAGACTCATTTTCATTTTGTAAAGAATTTCTATTTTCTTTTGTCTCCAAGATTTCCTTTTTATGAGATTCATTTTCATTTAAGAAAAATCTCGATTTTCTTTTATTTCTGAAAATTCCTTTTGAAATCATCCATTTTCCTTTAAAGAATGATTCATTTGATTCAACTTGTAATTTTCCTTTTTAATATGGAAATTTTTTCGAGTGGATTTTAAATTCAAACAAATTCATTTATATAATCTGAAACTTCGGTAGGAATGTCAGAGTGACTAACCTCAAATTCTTTGTTTGAGTCCGAGTCCAAGTTTGAGTCTGAATCCACTTCAGAGTCTAAATCTGAGTGTGCCATTAAACATATGTTACCATATTCGTCTTCACTGTCTTCAATCTCAGTGTCACTCCATGTTTAACTTTGAGAGCTTTCTTGTACTTTTCATATTTCCCTTTGTTTTTTTTGAGTTTTGGATAGTTCTCGTTTTATGTGACCTTTCTTTTTACATTCAAACAAATTACATCTTTGACATAATCTTCCTCGTCATCTCTCGTCTTTCGTTGTCGATTGTCTATTTTGTTTCGTTGTTGAATCTCTTGCCCTTATTGTTTAACTTTTTACCTTTCTAATTAGCAATGCAAGTTCCTCATCATCCGGTTCTTCCTCGAATCGTATCATCGAATCAATGTTAGACTTAAGAGCAATGGTTTTCTTACCTTTGGATTCCACTTCTTCGTTTATTTGTTTTGCTTCATAGGATTGCAGAGTACCAACAAGCTCATCGACTGTCAATGGTGAAATACGCAAAGTTTCTCTGATAGAGGTCTTCACATTATTCCATTCTTTTGATAGTCCTCTTAATAGCTTATTGATTTTCATGGGTCCGAGAACAGGCTGTCCTTGATATGCCAATCCATTTACAATTTCTGTAAAGCGACTGAACATATCTCCTATGGATTCTCCATGCTTCATCTTAAAAGATTCGTATTGACCAAGTAATATGTTTACTTTGGTCTCCTTGACACGATCAGTTCCTTCATAGGTTACGTGCAGTCTATCCCATACTTCCTTTGTTGTATCACAAGAAGATATTCGGTTATATTCATTAGGTGATAAAGCACAGTAAAGGGAATAGATGGCCTTAGCATCAAGAGTTTGTCTCTTGGTCAGTTCTTCTGGAGAAGTGGTGGCTGATGTTTCTGTTGCTTTCCCATCATTTTTCTTTGAAGTTTCTTTGATTTCAGCATTTGGATCAATTCCTCTTGCAACTACATCCCATTCCAGTGGATCTTTTGATCTGAGGAAGGCCTTCATCTTGTTCTTCCATATATTGTACTCTTTGCCGTCAAAGTAGGGCGGTCGCGTATTGCTCTATCCCTCGATCAGTCCTAGTGCAAGAATACTAGCCATAGAGGATCTTTAACTCTGAAGTAACAAACACTTCAAAAACTCTGAGCACAGGGCTCTGATACCAATTGTTAGAACTAGTATTAACACCTAGAGGGGGGGTGAATAGGTGTCAAGGAATTTTACGCACAATTCAAACAAAACCTTAGCAATCTATAAACTGAAATTAAATAGAGAGAGTAGAGAAAAATGCAAACACAGTTTATAGTGGTTCGGCTTTAGACAAGCCTACGTCCACTCTTCAGGCGATCAGCCAATTGGCTGGATTTCACTATAAGATCAAAGGTGATTACACACTCTTGAGTGTTAGCACCCGGTGATGATGAATCTCACTGAGTCACTCTTTCTGGTAATTCACTATGACTTCTCAAAATCGCACTTTTAGACAACTGAAGAACAGAATCGCACTTTAGAATTTGTTTATCCTTACTATCTCCTAAGTCTCATCCTATCCTTATATACTCTCCAAGCCATACTCGACCGTTGGCTCTTTCCTTAAGAGTTTAGTCTTCCCTTTCCTAGACAGACTTTACAAGGCAAGTCTTTTTGACCGTTGGAAGTAGATCAGATCCCCTTGGATTCTGCTCGCCCATACAATCAGAATCCGGGCTTCTATAAGTACTCCATTCTTCTTTGGAAGTTGTACTTTAATTGATCCTGCAATCGAATTAATAGAACAGAATCAATGTAAACAAGGTAAGTGAAATACTTGACCGTTGGTGATCAGTTCCTGAAGTTTCAATCTGAGTCTGACTGACTCAAGTTCTGAGTCTGCTCAAGATTTCAGTCTAGCACGGTCAGACTCAGAATTTGTGTTTCTTCAAGTTTTCCGTTTGGCACGGTCAGACTTAGAAACTGTGTTTCTTCAGGTCTTCCGTCTAGCACGGTCAGACTCAGAAACACTGTATGTTTTCCTTCTGCCACCAGCAGACTCAAAAACATACACCACCCTGTGGCTTATTCCTTCTGAAGATATGTATAGATACTTACATAAAATGATTTGTTAACATCAAAACTATGAGTTTTCAACAATAATAAAACCTGGATTTGGATTTTTACTGTTTGCTGCTTGTGCTTGTAAACTGAATTATTGCTTGCTGCTTAATCTATATTAGTTGATGCGGTGTTAAACATAGATGCATGAATCATCTGATGTGAGCATCATTACTCCTGTTATATTTGGAAGTATGCATTGCCAATAATATTTTGCAGGGGACAACAAGCAAGAAGCATAAAAAGTTTTGTCACCATCAAAAAGGGGGAGATTGTTGAAAACTCCTAATTTTGATGTTAACAAATTATTTTATGTAAGTATCTATACATATCTTCAGAAGGAATAAGCCACAGGGTGGTGTATGTTTTTGAGTCTGCTGGTGGCAGAAGGAAAACATACCGTGTTTTTGAGTCTGACCGTGCCAGACGGAAGACCTGAAGAAACACAGTTTCTAAGTCTGATCGTGCCAGACAGAAGACTTGAAGAAACACAGTTTCTAAGTCTGACCGTACCAGACGGAAGACTTGAAGAAACATAGTTTCTGAGTCTGACCATGCCAGACGGAAAACTTAAGCAGACTCAGAATTTGAGTTAGTCAGACTCAGAATGAAACTTCAGGAACAGATCACCAACGGTCAAGTATTTCGCTTACTTTGTTTACCTTGATTCTGTTTGATTGGTAGGATCAATTAGAGGACAACTTCCAAAGAAGAATGGAGTACTTATGGAAGCCCGGATTCTGATTGTATGGGCGAGCAGAATCCAAGGGGATCTGATCTACTTCCAACGGTAAAAAAGACTTGCCTTATAAAGTCTGTCCAGGAAAGGGAAGACTAAACTCTCAAGGGAAGAGCCAACGATCGAGTGTGGCTTGGAGAGTATATAAGGATAGGATGAGACCTAGGAGTAAGTGAGGATAAACATATTCCAAAGTGCGATTCTGTTCTTCAGTTATCTAAAGTGCGAATTTGAGCGGTCATAGTGAATTACCAAGAAGAGTGACTCTGTGAGACTCATCATCACCGAGTGCTAACATTCAAGAGTGTGTAATCACCTTTGATCTTATAGTGAAATCCAGCCTATTGGCTGATCGCCTGGAGAGTGGATGTAGGCTTGTCTAAGGCCGAATCACTATAAACTGTATTTGCAATCTTCTCTACGCTCTCTATTTAATTTCTGTTTGTAGATTAAAAAAGATTTTTATTACTTGCGCATAAAGTTCTACTACACCTATTCACCCCCCCTCTAGGTGTTATTACTAGCTACAACACAAAGTAATCAAGTAGTGTGGGTACGAATGGACTCCCTCAGTTCCTTCAACATCATATGCCTTCACATAGCATCTCTTGCTTGTTTGTGTACGTTAAAAAGAGTATAGTTTCTAGATCTCTCTTACCTAAGCTTTGCTCGAATTAGAAAGTTAAAAGGCGACATGGGCTATCTAACTGTCAATACTTCATAAAATTAGAAATGCTCACTTCAGATCATACTTGATTTCGAGTCGGACGAAACCTCCTCTTCTCTCGTAAATATACTTGCTAGTCATATGAGTACCATAATTATATTTTGCATTCTTATATTGCACGCTTACACGTTGTGCAAAGATAAATATGTGTAAAGTGTTAAAGACTGGTAAATGTGTAGAGTTTTCTATGTTTGGTAAATATTTTTGGTATATTAATAGATTGTTATTTCCATGCAAGTACTTTAAATATTTAGGGATAAGTGAATTAAAATTTTTAAAACTTGTCATGAAAGTATGATTGAGTTTTAAAACTTTCAAAAAGTGCAATTAAGTCCTAAAACTTATTACTAAAATGTAATGGAATTCTAAAATTTTCAAAAAGCGTAATTGAGTTCCAACACTTGTCATGAAAGTGTAAATGAGTCATAAAACTTTCAAAATGTGTAATCAACGGATTGATTTGATTTGATCAATTTGATAAGTTTTATGATTTGATTGCATTTTCGTGATAAGTTTTACAATTCAATTGTATTTTCATGATAAGTTTTATAACTCAATTGCACTTCCATAATAAGTTTTAGTATTTTTAGTGCACTTATCCCAAATATCTATTTCGAGAGTGCTTTCCATATATCTCCTTGGACTCGTAAGCGTGCGATGAGCCAACACAAATGAGCACTAGAAAGGAAAGAGAAAAGTCTGGTTTGTCCTTTGACGTTTAGCATTATATCTTGCGTAACTAAAATCCCATCTAACACTTTTTCACCTTCGAATTGCATTACAAAATTAGCAAAGCCACAATTATGACAACAATCACGAAACTAAGTAAAGAGATAAAAAGAGGGACGTACAAATAATGACGTACAAAGAATAAGAAAACAAAAAACAACTAAAATATTCTTCATCGTTAGATGGCATTTACCTAAAAGAATCTGCATAATTAAAAAGCACGTACGCTAATGCTGGCAACTTGCAAAAATCAGTTTTAGTAACATATGTAGATTTTCGGCTAATAGTAGAAAAATGAAATTAAAGAAAAATGATCTAAATGAGCTATTTGTCTTTTGATTGACCAACCAAAAGCACTCACTATTAAATTTCTTGTAAATGTCAAAATTTCCTAGAGAGAATACTGCACTTATTAACAAAGTCATTAAGCCTGACTTACTAATTGAGAAAATAAGATGCTATATGCATGTGTGATGTTACTCATTTTAAGTAAGCATGTATTGAAATTGACATACCCTTACTTCCGGCAAGAACGGCAGCGTGCAAGGGGTCTGGCCGTCCGGGCCAGTCAAAGCGCGACGCCAAACATCTCCTCCACTCTCCAAGAACTCCACCATCTCCGCTACCACTTTCTTAATCCCTAACTCAGCCGCCACATGCAATGCGCTCTCGCCGGCCTTGTTGACGCTTCCCACCATCTCCTCATCTTCTTTCCACAGCAACATCCCCATCTTCTCATCCCCGTTCCTCAGCGCCTCGTGCAACGCTGTGTTCCCGGCCCCGTTCGTCATCCTCAGCAAGCTGGTATTGGTCCTGGCTGTGCCCCCGTTCTCCATCTCCTTCATCTTTAGCGTGCTCGGTGTGTCGATGGTGGCTTTTTCCTCCCCTCGCTTTGCCTCGGAGAGGATGGTCTTCATGACTTTGAAGTGGCCTGTCCGTGCTGCGACATGGAGCGGTGTGTCGCCCCAGGAGTTGGGCTTGGCCACAAGCTGGGGGCACTCGTGGAGGACCTGCTTGATGAAGTCCCCATGGCCCAACTCCGCCGCGAGATGGACGAGATTGTTGCGCTTGCGGGTCTCTAGTTTAAGGAGATCTAATCGGGGTTCGTCCCGGATCGAGTTTCTGAGGGCAGTGAAGTCGCCTTCTTTGGCGGCTTTGTACGTACTCGAGTCCATGTACTTCTCAGGGAGTTTTTCGTCCACCTCCATCTTCATCTCTTCTTCTTCTTCCTTTTCTTCTGGAATCGCAGGCCTCATTTTCAGTGCGTGGAGAAAGCAAATGGAGTTATTGAGTTGGGAGGAAGAGATTGAGGAATATGGAGCTGCTCTTACCGGGCTTGTCCTAGTTGTTATTTGATGCAATTTGCATTCTTACTATTTAGAAAAATGATGTCAGGTAAACTTCTTGTTCTATACTCACTTTAAGTCGAGGATGATATGAGAAATTCTTCTTATAATGATCCAGGGCTACGATCACATAGGCCCAATGAGAAATTATTCAGTAAATTCAGTATATGTATGGAAAAAAATAAACGGTTCAGATTCAATTGAATACATGTACTGATTTCATAAAACGACCTTCCGGATGACAACGATTGTTTTAAATAGCCGTAAATTGTGGACCAATTTATTTTCCTAGTACTAGAAAAGTTGAGGGAGGCCGTTGTGACATGTCAGTGCTCGAGGCAAACATTGTGACTTTTCCTTCGCAATAGTCTGGCGAGTAAACTTCTTGTTCTATACTCACTTTAAGTCGAGGATGATATGAGAAATTCTTTTTATAATGATCTAGGGCTACGATCACATAGGCCCAATGAGAAATTATTTAATAAATTCAGTATATGTATGGAAAAAAAATAAACGGTTAAGATTCAATTGAATACATGTACTGATTTCATAAAACGACCTTCCGGATGACAACGATTGTTTTAAATAACTGTAAATTGTGGACCAATTTATTTTCCTAGTACTAGAAAAGTCGAGGGAGGCCGTTGTGACACGTCGGTGCTCGAGGCAAACATTGTGACTTTTCCTTCGCAATAGTCTGGCGAGTAAACTTCTTGTTCTATACTCACTTTAAGTCAAGGATGATACGATAAATTCTTCTTATAATGATCTTTGGATCTGGCTCCTCTCCGTTCCGGCCTTGGAAATACAGGCTATCGAAGAAATACCGCCTCTCTCCTGTTTTCCAAGACTTTTCCTTCTTAGCCCCCATCTCCAGATTCTTTCGAAAGAAAAATCAGCCAACGACTGGCAACTTGCCAACTTGCTAGGTAAAAATACCTGAGGACCACGTGGCCGAAGGAGTTAGGATTGGTTACAGATAGGTGGGCCCTCTTTTCTCAATTGCATCATTGAGAGTAGGGGTGTGCAACCGGACTGGGTTTACTCGAGAACCGGACTGGACCATCCGAAAAATAGGATCAGGAATCGATTCCCAGTGAAATCGGTCCTGGAACTGGTTCCAATTTTTGGGAACCGGTTGTAACGGGTTCCAAGCGGAAACCCACCCGGACCGATTTTCTTTAAATTTTTTTTTGAAATGCCCCTAGCTTAAAAAAGGAAACACTTTACCCTATCAAATCTCAATCACAGAATAAATTGTTGTTGGGGGAGCAAAAGCCGAGCTCCCTCGTTCCGATGGGAGGAGGAAGCGGGGGAGGAAGAGGCAGAGGGACTGGCCAGATTTGGAGCAGAGGCGGGGGGAAGAAGTGGGGATGAGGCTCGGTAGTAGAGGTGGATTGAACCAAGGTGAGCGGGCTATATCCGTAAGTAAGTGTCTTATCGGCCCTGATGATTGCCACTGCTTGTTGCCGTCGATGGTTGTTTGCTACTTGTTGCCTTAGCTCACTATTTAGTCGCTATAACCAAGTTCAGACCACCGCCAAGCCTGCTATTGCTCCCTGCTGTGGGATTGCTACTCAAAATAGGTCCAATGGAAAACAGGGTAGACCTTGTTCTTGGATTGGCCCAGACCGAAAACATAGGGTTGGGTCCAAAACAGGGTCCAGTGCAAACAGGGTTGGGTACAGGGTCCAAAAAAGCGGAACCAATTATAACGGGGTCGGGTATAGGTTTCAGGTCTGGACCCTACCCACCATGGACCCGATCACCCCTAATTGAGAGAGAAATGGAAAGGGTGATGAACATATGTTGCCAACTTGCTAAATGAATGCTAGGGGCGTATTTGGTAATCATTATATTTTTGGAAAAAATTTCTACTTGATTCTTTTTTATTCAGATCCTGAGAACAATTTTTGAGCATTTGAAGGCGTTTGGTAATTGTTTAAAATTTTTATTTTCAAAATAGAAATGCGTTTAATAGGACTCTTAATTTTTTTTTTAATAATTTTGTTATATTTTTTCTTTTTTTTTCCTTTTCTCTTCATCTTCCTCCTCTTTTGTGGCCGATCGCTAACATGGTGATGGCCGACGATTGGTTGGACGAGGTCTGACGAGCTCGCCTAGCCATCGTGAGCCTCGGCCTCACTAGTGGTGAGGCTCGCCTTGCCCAGGCAGTGTTGAAGTGCCCAATGTGAATGCCCCCCCAGATGACTTCAATGGTAATATTGGACATGTTTGGCTGGTTTAGATTGGGAAATTATTGTTTCAGTCGTGGTCTAGACTTAGGGCAGAGACACTTCCATTATTGAACAAATAAAAAATAAATAATCAATTTAAAAAATTTAAAAAAATAATGAAAAAAGAGTGCATATTTAAGTCTACTTCCAAAGTATACTTCAATGGTAAAGTTGGACACGTTGTGATTGATGTCCATTTACTACTTCCAAAGTCAAGGTCAGCATGTCCGTGTCCGTTTCTTTGCTTTCAGTCTATTTAAGTCTTTCCGTCTTCACACAACTACCAGCTGCTTTCCCCTCTTTTGTCTCCTCCAGTCTTTGGCATGTTATGATTTCCATTCTCTACTTCCAAAGTCAAGGGCTTTCAGTCTATTTAAGTATTTTCCTCTTTCCACAACTACTGGTTGCTTTTCCCTCTTTTCACACGATGCAACGGGTCAAATTCATTGAGCTTATAAACAACCGGACCATATAAGGATCTTTTAAATTTATGTATGGGAAATTTCTAGGAAATGGACAAGACGTAATCAAGCAGAAGGGGATCACTAATGTCCATAAAGAAAAAGAGGGATTCCATCCCATGCTTTTGACAAGCATGGTCTTGCCTTGTAGTGTACTCCTGTCTGTTAAATAATTTTGAGAGAAATATCCGATCGATCTTAATTTATTATACTTCGATCTTAAATTTTTCGATTTCATTAATTTAACCTTTAATCTTAGCACGGAATTTCAATATAATTTCTTCGATTAATTTTCATCAGAAATTACTGATCATCATACGTGACACGCCGTCACATCAGCGATTTTCCGACAAAAATTGATTGAAAAAATTATATTAAAATTTCGCATGAAGGTTTAACACTGAATTGAAAAAATTCAAAAATTTTGTCAGTAATTTTGTATCAAATAGCCAAAATATTTGAAGCAACTATTACCAAAAAGATATTTGTTAATGTTTGGGCACCTAAGGCACGTCCATAGGTCGCCATCCCGAGTCTTTCCAAAGAAAAATCAGCCAACGACTGTCAACTTGCCAACTTGCTTGGTAAAAATGCTTGAGGACTCAGCCGACTAAGGAGTTAGGACTGCTTACAAATAGGTGGCCCCCCTTCTCAATTGCATCGATGTAGAGAGAAATGGAAAGGGTGTAGAGATCATATGTGAGGGTTGTAGGAGAGCGTCTCCCTTTGTGAGGAGTGCGTGTATTAAAGCGAGGTGTGCACTGGAGTGACGTGAGGAACTTGGAGGAAATTGTTTCAATTATTTTACTTTTGACAATTCAACCTTAAATCTTTTAACTATATTAATTGAATCTTAAACCTTTTTATTTTTTCCAATTAAGTTACTCAGGTCAATTTTAACTAGAAATCATTGACGTGGATGTTGACCGTACTACGCAAGACAGATGACATTAACGAAGATAATTTTAATATTTTATTAACTTTTTTTTTTTTTAATTTTTTTCTTCTCTTTCCTTTGTTATTTTTTTTTAAATGGCCAGCGAGGGCCGCGGCCCTTGCACATATCTGGTGAGGGCAACAAAGCCCTCTTTGGTAGTGAGCAAGGGTCATAACTCTTGTTGGCGACTAGGTTAGGGTTTTGCGACCCTTGCTAGTCCGTAACCCTCGCTGCGACTGATTAGGGCTTCATGGCCGTTGGTAAGGTCGCGATGGCCTTGCCAAGATCTGGGCAAGGGTGTCCCGGCCCTCACTTGAGGTCAACGAGCCCAACGACCCTTACTAGCTAGAGTTTTAAAATACAAACTGTCACGCCCCGACTCTCGAGCTCGCGGCAACCCCATTTCACTTGAGGTCTAACCGTACGACGTCCCCAGTGCGTCGTCGACCAATTCATTTTATCTTGTAATTAAGCACATGCGGAAACGAACAACTCCCAAACCAAAAACGGGGATAGCAACAACGGCGGCGAGAGGAAAGACAAACAGTATTTTATATATATCGAAGGTTAGCCGGCACATCGGCAAATACATACACGCCTTACTACGGGCGACAAGCTAAGGCCTACTCAAAAGGGATCGGCCTAGCTAACCTAACCCCGTACAAGTGGGGGAAGGCTCGTCAAAAGGAAATAGGCTACGCCTGCCTACTCTCGGGCCTCGAGAGGGATCACTCTCTTCGATCCTGCACGCATCATCTAGGGCCCGAAAAGGTAAACCACGACGGGTTGAGATAAACTCGGCAAGTTAAAGTCCTAAGCCTAGGTTAGGAACTTCGCTCGCCTCGGGAGTTTAACATACAACCTAATACAAAGCAATCAATGCAATACCACCTCGAGAGAGAATGACAGGTTTAATAATCGGGGCACAACCACAGCAACCTTACCTAGCCTTGGCACACGCGACCTGCAGAAACTGTCAGTTAAATCATCACGACATTAAGAGGCATGTGAATAATCGAGCATTGCACGCAGTTTTCTCATGTCTCACATCCACATATGCTCCGATTATTACGACCCCTCCTCCTGGGCCACGGCACAACCTTATGGTTGGTGGTTCCTGGCTAAACCAGCTTCGTCCTCTTTACCTCGAGGCACGGCGACGTCAAGGGCTCACTCCCAAGACGGCATTCCCGAAGGAGCACAAGACCCGCCCACTACCGCAGCCCCCGCTGCGACAGAGGCCCGGGACCCGCCCCCATACCGCGGTCCCACATAGAACCCCTCCCTGTCAGGCATCCGACCGAAGTCAGGCGACCCACTGGCCACGGCATAACCCCATAAGGATTGGCGGTCTTCCGGCAACGCCGGGTTCCCTCTCTTAATGTGATCATGCAACACATCATCAAGCAATCCATTTTTATCTTTGCTCTGTCATGAATGCAATATCGCTCATGTTCATGCGACATGCCATGTCAGATAACCCACGCAATATGTCATGCGATCTCACTCGACAATTCCAAATTCCACCAATCAACAATCACGTACATTCCCTAATTCTCGGGAATAACTCAATAAATCAAACACTTTCACTTCCACTCGGTCTTCGATCATGCATTTCATCATTATTCACGCATATAATTAACAATCGGCACTTCAATAAAGCATAACAACCAAGAACACAACAATTTGAAATCAAAATTTATTTCTGTATGAACAGTGTCGTGAACAGTAATCAGTGAATAGTAATCCGTGAACAGTAAATTCGTCCGAAATTAAATAAATAAATAAAAATAATTAAACTTAATCATGGTTAACAAATTAACCTAACCATGGTCAAATTAACCTAACCATAGTTAAATTCTAACCTTGGTTACTTTAAAACTAACCTTAGTTACTTTAATTAATTAACCTTAGTTACTTTATTACTAACTATGGTCAATTAACTAACCCTAATCAGCCTTAATTAACCAGCCTAATTAACCAATCAACCTTAATTAATCACAAACACACAAATACACTAATTAACCCCTAAGCAAGATTAACCCCTAAACAAGGATTAGGAAGTTAACTTACTTGGATCGGAAATCCGGCGACCGGCGCGCGTAGAGGAACGAGGGCTACGAGGGGTAAGCTCGGGGACGACAACGAGTGACAAACGGTGGCCGAAACGGGCCAAAAACAGTGCTGGTTACTATTCACGTGGAACCGGTGCAGCTGAGCGGAAAAGGCCGAAACGGGCAGCTAACGGCGACCAAAGGTGACCAGGGATGCGCAGTTGGCTTCCTAACTTCCAGGACTACACTTTGGGCGGTGGTGGCGGCTCCGGTGACGGCGGCAAGGCTGTTTTCCGGCTGGAAAACAGTAAAGACAGCAAGGAACACCAAAATTGGAAGAGAAAAGGAAGAGTAAAAGGGAGAGAGAGTATGGCTGGGCTGGTGCACGAATTTGGGGAAGAAAGGAGGAGAGAGAAGGAGCTGCTGGTCAAGGATAAGAGCCAAGGCAAGTGGGCTTGCCACTTGCTTGAAGGGCCAATAAAAAACAAGCAATAAACAAGCAAAAACAATGCCCACTTGGGCACAAAAGCAAAAGGCCAAAGAGAGAAGCCCATGGGCTGGAAATGGAGGAGAACTTGGGCCAACTTGGGCTGGGCTGAATGGGTGCAAGGCCCATTGGGCTGCCGGTCTTGGGCCGGCCCACCCGCGGGCCCAAAACCCGGTCCAATTCTTCATTTTTCTGACGCTTCCGTGTCCAACGGAAAATCCCAAAATAAATGAGGCGACGTCCAAGTATTTAATCATGATATTACTGAGAAGTCGGTTCCCAAAATCGGATTAAAATTCGGGCTAAATTGAGTCGATTTTCAGGATGTTACACAAACAAAGAAAACAAAAGAAAAAAAGTAAATAGATGAAGAAGCACAAGGTCTGGTGATGACTGAAGTGTTCCCAACGTTTCTGTCTACCATCAGTGCAAGGTATTCTCCCATTCCACCTCCAAGCCATTTACTGATGCTGCTCACTAGAGACCCTGGCAAGCCTTTTCTGTTTCGATGATATCAAAGTAGTATCTTATCAAGGTCGGTCCATCAGGTAACTTGGTGTACCGTTTGGCAAGGTAACCAAAACCCCATCAACATTATTGGGACATGATCAGGTGCCGATTGGTAAGTTAAAAACTACATTCATCATCTGTGCATGGATTATCACGTCATTCAATATATTAATTTTATTATCATTCTTGATATACCTAGGTAGAAAAATGCCAGTCTTTGAAACTTTTGAGTTTCGGTACAAAACAAGATGAGTAAGGATGGTCTAAAAAGTCGATATATCAAACGGCGCAGTAAGCTATAACAGAGCATTTAAATTGTGGACCACATTGAGCACCTAGATCAAGTCTGCAATTACGATTTTGTCCTCTAATTTTATTCGCCTACCTAACATCTTTTTAATAAGGGAAGTCTTCTACAGGAAAACGAGGGCTTTGGCACAAAGTTTATGTAATGACGCAAGTCCACGGACCCGGCCTGGCCACTTTGGGAAAACGCAGTTGAGCAGTCTCCTCTTCGATGCTTCATATGAAACTAGACGAGACAACAGTCGACCGTGTCTAACCAGAAAAAGAAGAGGTCGACTGTGGAAATGGAATACACACGCATTTGAAGTTTCAAAGAGAAACTCCCGAGAACGTACCGAGTCCTTGTTGGGATAAAACATAGGACTTGCTCCCGGAGACAGTTTGGGACTTTCCGAGAATCGCCTTCCATTTTGTTGATTCATGACTTCATTAAGCAGAAAAGTGCCTGGTTCCAGGATGAGCGGGCACAGTTCCATACTCGAGTTTGATTCGACTCCACCGTCGAATGCGATGAATAAGCATCGGCGGTCCATGACTGGATTAACAACCGCTATATAGTAATTCAAGTTAATGAATAAATTAGAGGAGGATAGAGCTAGGAGACCTTTACCCCTTTCTTCTTCCTAAAATGCTACAAAGAAATCTCTACTACATGGTTATGCCTAATTTCAGCCAGATTTTGATTTTCTTTTGATTGGAGCAATAGAAATTGTCACTAAATTGCCTTTACCCCTCAATTTGAGTGTGTTAAAGGAGGATATCTCGTTATCTGCAAGATTTGCCCAACTCAATTCTTCCTCGAAAAAAAGCTCAGATTCTTGAGAGATTTCAACTTCTTTAAGGCAATCTTGCTTAAACCAAAGGAAACACTGTAAGAAGAAAGGTGACGAGCCTAAAGAACAAAAGTACAACTACATCCACAGTTTTGGATGTGGAAACAAGTGGATCGAATAATAAAACAGACAGGACAAACTCTCAATTTCAGGGACTCATACAGTTGCCTCATTTCATGCCCACGAACCTGGAATTTATTAGGGAATGTGCACGACACATCTATACAAGCAAATCGAGAAGATGTATGTACTTTTTGTATGCACATGTATATGACATTGAGTTCTTCGGTAAGGTCACCACAGAGTTCCACTAACCGCATTATCGCGGATACTGCAAACCCCACTGCTTTTAGGATAACTTGGTCCGTTCCCTTCTGCCAAACTTGCTTTAGTATTTACCTCTGTATAGTCCAAAACACTCTAATGTTAAACATACACCTGATTACATCAATTAATATGAAGGCTCCAACCGAAGTACGATTAAAGTTTCTTCAAATGTTGGGCATCTGATTGAGATTGAAGTGTATTAAGTTCGACATGCAAATATTAAAACTTTCTTTCAAGGAAAAAAATACACTCTCTTAGTAAAGGATGCATTATGAGATACAAACAACTTGTATCATTCATTTTGGTCACGTCCTTGATTTCGTGAGGTTTAGAGTTTTAAAATAACATATTTACCTATAATTGTGTTTGTTTAGGTTAAAAAAAAAAATTAACAAATTTTGGAGCACAAGTTGAGGTCATAGTTCATTTTAAGGCAAGAATATCCAATTCTTAAAAAGGTTAGCTATAATTTGGGTCAAATGCATGATTTTGTGAGGTTTAGAGCTTCCTAATCATCAGATAATTGTGTTCATTTCGGTTTAAAGATATATTCAGGTTTTGATCTACTACCACAAATTCTTTGAAGAGATCACTGGATTTACACATCTAAAATAAGGACACTCGTCCTCAAACACACACAAACACACTAGCCGGTACTATTTTTCAATGAATCACTTTATGTATCCTTATATTCGAATTTTATTAATCCTTCAATTGAATAGATTTGAAAAGAATGTTTAGACTTAGGATGAACAAAAACCTCATCATCGACTTCCCAAAAGTGCATAGGCAGGAAAGTAATTAGTTGCTTCTAAGGATGCCTTGAGTAAAAAAGATAATGTTGACCTTTCGATCACAAATCTTGCATAGCTTTACATGGAAGCCACCAGACCCAATTAGCCACTTGGGTTAGAATTTCTAATCCGTGCATGCATCGCATAATGTGTATATATGTTTTCCCAATGGGTTCTCTTAATTAAATTTAATTTAGTTAACAAGTACAGATTTGTGAACACCAGAACCAAAGTCTAGACCTAAACATAAAGAAGCTTATATCCCAAATCAAAAACATAACAATAATCATAACCAATAAGACCGACTCAATTAAATGCCTAAACAAGCTTGGCGATCTTATATGTTACGGTAATATTTGTCTTTGCGTATGAAAGCTTTCTGGTCGGGTCCCACTTTCTCTACCAACTTCATTGATTTCCTTTGGGAAGTTTCTTGTTCGGCTCTAGTCATTGTTCCGATTCAATCATAACCTTTGCGATTTCCTTATTGATCTTTTAAGTTATTGTTTTCTAACATTGGGGAGGAAAATATGAAGCTTTTAGATCTGCAAAGTAAAGAATCTCTCCATATGCCATAGAACTACGTGCTAGATAGAATTAGGGTTAGGTGATGATTACCATTTATAATTAGTCATCTTACGTAGAGACGAGGTTGAGGTACCCGCTAGAGCACCAAAGGGGCGTGTGTTAAAGTATTTCGAGGAGAACCTGAAGTTAAATAGCAGAAATCAATGATTCCACCAAACTTGGATTGATGGTCATGGCAGATTATTGAGAAACCGCGGAGGCCCGTTGGAACCATTCTCTTGAAGAAGAGGAAAAACTCCATTTTGGGAATTACTTAGCGCCGACATCTGCATGCATTAGATCATGAATGAACAGCCCAGAGAGATGCCAAGTAGAGATTCTTGATGCCGTACGCGGACAGTTTCCTCTGAACTTGCAGATATTTGTTGAAGCCGGCTTAATTTTTGTTATGCTGATATTAACAGCAGAAAAGCATCTCTTGTTCACGAAGAGAGAAGAAGAAAAACACAGCATATATTCTTCTTCAGACTTAAAAGAAAACTGTCTTGTACAAAACTAAATAAGAGCCACTGTGGAACTGCACACAAACGTGCAACACATAACTGCACACAAACTTGTTCCACTTCCTAGAAAATAGCTAACAAACCAACTGCCTAACAAATAACTTGACTGAGTCAAAGAAAAACTAAAATGACAGCACATCAACAGCAGCATTGAGACACAGCTCCAACAAACTCCTCCTTGGATCAGTTGCTGCTGCAAACTCCTATTTTCTCTCTTAACAACTCAAATCTTCCAGCTTGCAATGGCTTTGTGAACATGTCTGCAAGCTGATCTTCAGATCTACAATAGACTAACTTAACTTCACCACTTTGTTGCACTTCACGTAGAAAGAAGAATTTTACTTTAAAATGCTTGGTTTTGCCATGGAAAACTGGATTCTCGTGATATTGCTAATGCAGCCTGATTGTCCACATTAACTTCAATGCAATCACCAGAATTTAACCACATATCCTTCATTATCTTCTTCAGCCACAAAGCCTGATTTGCAGCTGCAGTAGCTGCTATAAACTCAGCCTCTGCAGTGGACTGAGCTACAATCTCCCTGCTTTTTGGAACACCAAGAGAAACAGCGAGAACCAAGAGTGAAGCAAAGTATCCGGATGTACTTTTCATGTCATCCACCGAGCCAGCCAGTCACTATCGGAAAAGCCCCGCAACATTAACTTCGACATCTCCTAAACTTCACACCAAAGAACAATGTTCCTTTGAGGCATCTCAAGACCCTTTTTGCAGCAACCAAATGCAACCGACTAGGACTACTCATGAACCGGATAGAACACTTACAGCAAGTAGAATGTCCGGTGCAGTTCTTGCTGTAAGATACATGAGACATCCAATCAAGCTTCTATACATAGAAGCATCTATCGCATCTATTCCATCATTCTTCTACAAAGCTTCTCCTTAGCAGCCATAGGAGTGCTTACACTTCTACAATCTTCCATCTCGAAACTTCTTGAGAATTTCCTTCATGTATTTTTTTTGACAGATAAAGATCTCATGTGAAGCTTGTTTGACTTCCGGACCCAAGAAATAAGTCATTTTTCCTAAGTCGACATCTCAAAAACGCAAAAAACGAGACTTTGCTTCACCCTCTCTATCGGTTCCACATCATTTCTGTCACCAATAAATCATCTACACGAGTGACAAAATTACAACACTGTGATTCACCCTCTTGACATAAAGAGTGAACTCACTCACGCTTCTTACAAAGCCAAAATCCTGCAAATATCGATCTATCTTCCCATACCAAGCTCTTCGAGCCTGCTTAAGTCCATATAGAGCTTTCCTCAGTTTGTATACCTTCTCTTCTTGCCCTTTGATACTGAAGCCTTTAGGTTGTTCAACAAAAATCTCCTCCTCGAGCTCTCCATTCAGAAATGCAGACTTGACATCTAACCGAAATATAGGCCACCCCTTCTCTCGTCGCAATTGACTAATAGTAGCCTTATTGTATCAAGCCTTGCAACGAGGAGCAAATGTTTGAGAATAGTCTACTCCCCATATTTGAGCATAGCCTTTCACAACCAGCTTAGCTTTGTGTTTATTGATGAGAACCATCGGGATTAAGTTTTGTTCGAACACCCACTTAACCCCAATCACATTCTTATCGACGGTCGTCAACAAGCTCCCATGTGTGGTTTTTCTCGAATCATTGCAAACTCCTCTGCATTGCTGCAATCCACCTCTGATCCTCCTTAGCTTCCACAAAGTTAGATGGTTCAAGCACCGCCACATTGCTTCTTTCATAGATTTCAGCAAGAGAACTTGTTCCTCTTACTGGCAGATTATCCATACTATCTTCCAATCCATCCATAACTTCATCAACCTCTACAATTGTTGCAGGTTGTTGTTTTGCAGATTGTTGTTGTCCTGCAATCTTTTCTTCCTTCCAATTCCACTCATCTTCCTCTAGAAAAACAACATCTCTGCTCACAATCACCTTTTCAGTCATAGGCTTAAAAATCCGGTAAGCTTTTGATTGAAGACTATACCCAATGAAGACACCAAGTTCAGCCTTTTTATCCAGCTTGTCCCTCTTGGCCTGAGGAACATGAGTGTAACACAAACACCCAAAAACCTTCAAATTCTTCACAGAAGGTTTAACACCATACTAGACTTCAAAAGGTGTTGATCTCTCTAAGGCCTTTGTGGGCAATCTGTTCAACAGGAACACTGCAGTATTAGCTACCTCTGCCCAGAACTTCTTGGGTAACATCTTCTCCGCATCATACATCGGCCATCATCATAATGCTTCTGTTTTCTCTCACCGACCCCATTACGTTGAGGTGAATAGGGAGCAAGTGAATTGCTGCACAATGCCTGCTTGCTCACAATTCAACTTAAACTTGTGAGCAGTATACTCAGAACCATTGTCCGACCTAAGCATTTTAATTTTCTTCCCACTCTGATTCTCAACTAAGGCTTTAAACTTTACAAGCACATCAGCAACTTCAGATTTGGCTTGCAGAAAATAAATCCAACTCATCCTAGTCATGTCATCTGTGAAAGTAATGAAATACCTGCTACCATTGAGAGATGACTCAGACATAGGTCCACATAAGTCTATGTGAACTAATTGCAGCTTCTCACATGCTCTCCAGCCTCCTCCTTTGAAAGGAAATCTGGTTTGCTTGCCAAGAAGACAAGTTCTGCACTGTGGAAATTCCTCCTCCAAACTTGGCAAATCATCGCGCCAAGCTATTATTCTTCTCGCATAAACAACATGTTCTTCCCGTGAACATGCCTAAGCCTTTTATGCCAAAGCTCGCGTTTTCTTCTTTGCACTTTAAAGCCATTTGTTGCATCTCTTGTGGCTTGAACATGAAGCTCTTGTCCCTCATTGGCATTCTCAGCACTTCTTTGCTATCTGCATTATCAATAAGGCATTCATTCCCTTCAAACTTCACCTTATAGCCCTTCTCAACTAATTGACCAACACTTAACAAATTCTGGTCAACTTTTGGCACAAAGAGAACATCATTGATCAGCTTCACCTCCTGATTTCCTTCAATAGCCACTGTACCCTTTCCTTGCACTTCAATATATTGTCCATTGTCGATTCGACTCGGACCGGCCGATTTGTCTAGACTCTAAACAGTTTCAAATTGCCAGTCATATGATTGGTACAGCCACTATCCACCAGCCATGCATCATTCTCAACAGAGGAGCTAGAAAAGGAAGCTACAAACAAGTGTTCTTCCTCAGTTTCGTTCCGCTATATCGTGTTTCTCCCCTTCTTTGGTAGTTGTTCTCTTTGCAGATCGCTTCCATGTGACCAACCTTGTGACATCTTCTGCACTTAGCATCAGGCTTTCTCCAGCATCTAAAGGACTGATGATTAGTTCCACCACAGTGTTGACAAGGCTTCTTGTTCTTCTTCCATCTGCTAGACCCACTAGAACTCCCTTCTTTTGCTACAAACTTGGAGTCACCTGCATTTCCTTTGAACTGATTCCATTTCTTCCCTTTGCCTCCATCATTGGACTTCACTTTGGCTTGCAATGCACCCTCTACAGGCTCTTCTCTTCTCATCAGTCTTCTATGCTCTTGTGCCTGCAGGGCATTTAACAATTCTGCAAGCTTTATGTCAGCCAAGTCTCTTGTATTTTCTAGAGAAGCTATAGTGGCTTCAAACTTCTCTGGAAGAGACACCGGGATCTTCCCGAACCAGCCTTTCATCCTTCAAGTCAGTCCCTAAGATTCTGATTTTTTCGGCTATTTCAATCGGCCTATCGAATATTCCTTCACCGACTCGAATCCTTCATTTTGTCTCTCAAACTCCCTCAAGAGATTCAGCACCTTCATGCTCCTTATCTTCTCATCTCCCTCGTATTCATCCTTCAAGAAATCCCATATTGCCTTTGCAGAATCACGTCTCATGATCCTTGTGAAAATAGGGGGTGAGACAGCAACATACATGCAAGACTTTGCCTTGGCCTTCCTCGTGATTCTCTCTTTATGGTGCTTTATCTGATTCAAGGTCGGATTGTTTGGAAGTGGAGCAACCTCATAATCATTCTCCATAGCCTCCCATAGATCATGACCCTCCAAGAATCTGTCATCTTGACAGCCCAAGCTTGATAATTTTCCCCGCAGTAAAAGACTGGAGCAGCCATTGCGGAGAATCCACTCGATCCCGCCTCCATCAGCTTTTTCTTTGCAGATTGGAAGCAGTCTTGACTCACTTACCCTCACTTCACAATCCCTTAAGATCCCACAGAGGCTCTAATACCACTGTTATGCTGATATTAACAACAGAAAAGCATCTCTTGTTCACGAAGAGAGAAGAAGAAAAACACAGCATAATTCTTCTTCAGACTTAAAAGAAAACTGTCTTGTACAAAACTAAATAAGAGCCACTTTGGAACTGCACACAAACGTGCAACACATAAGCGCACACAAACTTGTTCCACTTCCTAGAAAATAGCTAACAAACCAACTGCCTAACAAATAACTTGACGAGTCAAAGAAAAACTAAAATGACAGCACATCAACAGAAAAGCATTGAGACACAGCTCCAACAATTTTAAGTCTCAAATCTTCCACGTCAGGGTAGATTTATGCAGGATTTAATGGATGAATGACATGCAAACACAAAAGAAGAAAAGGTTTCAATTTTCACTATGAATGTAAAAACGACTTCGGTTACGTAGTTCATAACTAAAACAATGATATATATATATATATAAACGTAAACGCTAGGGTTTCCCAGATCTCCAGATCTGCTTGTTCTTCTTCTATCTTCTTTCAGATCTTTTAATAGAATTTACGATCCTTACCCCTTATGGTATCAGAGCCATAGGAAAAACATAGATCGAGTATATAGATCCATACCCAACGGTAGATCGAGTACCCATTCGTTGGGCTTCTTCTTTACGGTAGACCGAGAACCATTCGTTGGTACTCTTCACGTTTCGACCAAACATATCCAGGTCATAAGTCCTAGGGAGGCAGTAAATCCTTTGGAGTTTGGTAAAGGCCCCTTTGTGGGGATACGAAGAGTTAGTACCGGTTCGTTGATAGAAGAAGTAAGTTCCGATCCGTCAAGTATGAACCTAGATACAACATCCATGTCTTCCTTTGATTCTCTTTCTGTTAGGGACCCAGATCTAGGTCCTATTCATAGAGAAGAAATAAAAATAGAAGATTTCAATAGATCTATAGATAATTGGGAAATACCCAAAGTCCAGCTTAAAGAAATTTATAAGCAATCCAAATTTAGAAATCTTTTCAAAAAATCCGATTATATCATAGCCACTGAAGAAAGAGACATACAACTTTCAGATTCATACCAAAAGGTATATCTCCTTGATCCAAATTCTATTAAGAAACATAGAGAAAAATACAATTACCTCCACATAGGTCTCGTCTAAGTAGGAGCAAAACCTCTTACAAAGGAAGGATTAAACACAGCCCTTCTCTTAGTTTTAAGAGATTCTCGTCTTTTAGACTATGAAGAATCTATACTAGGCACTATAGAAACTAGCCTCTGCAAAGGACCCATACACTTTGATTGTTACCCTAATTTTACAGTTTCACTCAAAGATCGTAACATCCTCAAATCCCTTACCCTACAGGTAAAAATCCATAACTATAATGTAGCCGAAGGCTCTATCCCCTTAGCTATTGTTTATAGAGTTCAATATAAAGCCATGGCTTCTGCCTTCGGAGAAAATGCTTTCAAAAGAAGCCCGAAAGGAGAAACCCTTTTCCTCCAAACTGATATTTCCAGAGCAAACACTACTATACCTAGATCCATAAATTGGGATGAAGTAACCCTACCTGACCAATGGGAATTGGAAAACAAGGTTCCCCAACAAACTGTCCAAAACTCTGAACCCACAAATATAGTACAACATCCAGAAGGAAGAGTTACCATTCAATTTCCAAGAAGGTCTTTTGATTTAAGATCAAACCCCTCATTTCATACAGCCTCTTCAAGAGCTTCTGTAGACCAACATCCCATCCTTCCCAGAATAATTACCATACCATCTAGTACTACTCATAGGACCATCCCGAGCACCAGTAATACTACCCAGAATGTCCCAATACATAGACAAACCCCCACTGCACCTCCTGAGCCAGAAATAAGTGGCTTAGACAATAGATCTAGAATAACCAGACCTATTTATCAGCAGAATGAGACTGAACCTATTTTACAAAAAATAGATTCTCCCACTGCCGATTCTCCTACTTATTCCCAGATCAATAGTGAACTAAATGTCTTAGAAAAAGAATTTGAGCCAAATAGAACCTACCTTAACCAAGAATTCATGTCACCAGAAAATACAATAATTAGAGAATGGTTCTTTAAAACGTTCGCCAATTCTATTATACAAATCAAAAAGCAGTACTATGATTTCGTTTACAAATATCAAACTCACATATTCTTTTTCGACTGGTTTGAAGAACATTTCCTTCAACCAAAAGAAATAATGGTCCTTGAACATCATCACAAATGGAAACTCGACAATGATGATATTGTAGAATCTTTACATCCACCACTTCGGAAAATAACCATACAAATAGGAGAAAACCAGATTACAGCAGCACCATTCAAAATTGCAGAAAAAATAGAAGAAAATAGTAATATTCCAAAGATAATAGAACAGAACAATTACACCAATCAGCACCTAGCAACCATAGGAAAACAATTAGTTAGAATTGAATCCTCAATACAACATGGCAATACGACAAATCCCCAAACAGAACCTACAAAACAACCTTTATTCAAAACATTTGAATTCCCTCGAAGATTTAGTCCTGAATTTACAAAAGCTATTGAACAACGCAGGCAGCTCATAGGAAAAGAAGAATCCAAACCCATAATAGAGACACCTATGATTCGAGGATTAACAGTACAAGACACTCTAGACAAATCCAAACCCACTATTAGCACTCTTGATAAAATAGATAGTAACACAACAGATGAAAACATTAACGAAGTAAACAATTTCAATTGGAAAAAACCCCAAAAATTATATCATAATAGAGCCACCCCTCCGGACATAGCTCTAGAAGAATTATCTTCTCAAAAAATACAACATCGTTACTCCCCTGATGCTATTTATGAATGGAATATTGATGGAATAGCAGAATCCAATTTACTTAATATTTTGAACAATATGATAATGTTAGCAAATGCCTACAAAACTCAACAAGATGTTTCCGACCAAGCTGTTGCTAATCTTTTATTAGCTGGTTTTACTGGCCAATTGAAAGGTTGGTGGGATAATTACCTCACTGAAGAACAAAAATTACAAATTCTTCATGCTTATAAAAGAGATGATTTTGGCCAAATTATTTTTGATGACAATGGCCACTCCATCCCTGATGCTGTTAATACCTTAATTTATTCTATTTCCCAACACTTCATAGGTGATCCATCCCATATTCGTGATAGAAATGAAGAACTCCTTTCAAACATGAGATGTAAATCTTTAGGAACATTCCGTGAATACAAAGATCTTTTTCTTCATCGTGTTCTCATTCGACCAGACTGCAATCAACCTTTCTGGAAAGAAAAATTTCTAGATGGTATACCAAAACTTATAGGGAACCAGGTCCGTGACAAAATAAGAGAAGATAATAACGGCCAAATTCCTTATGACCATCTCTCTTATAGAGAAATAATTTCCCATATTTATAGACAAGGCACCCAAATGTGTAATGCCATCAAATTACAAAAACAAATTAAGAAAGAAAAGAAACTTGGTAACAAAACCCTAGGTGACTTTTGTGCCCAATATGACCCCTTCTATGATGAAAAAACAAAATCCACATGCAAAGGCGATTGTCCCAAAGAAAGAAAGCCTAATCACCATAAATCTTACCATAGAAAACCCCAAACTGATCACTCTGATAAACAGATCGACAAAAAATCCAAAATTCACAATTCCAGACATAAGAACTACCATAGCAACGGAAGGAAGAATTACAAAGATATCAAATGTTATTCCTGTGGCAACAAAGGTCATACGGCCAAATATTGCCGTGTCAACAAAAAAATAGAAGAACTTTGTCTAGATGAAAATATCCTATATCAACTACAAGACATATTTGCCCAAACCGACAATAGTTCTTCTTCTGAAGAATCTATAGAAGATGGTTTACAAATTAATGAACTACAAACATCTTCTGATTCTGACTACGAGGACGCCTCTCCTCAAATAAATATGCTTACTGCAGAAGAAGCTTTTCTCCTTAGCACAGCCGACCAAATAGAAGACCCTGTAGATAGACAAGCATACTTAGATCGACTTCACTCTTCCATGAATATAGCCTCTAAAAGTAGCTCCTCTTATAACCTTAAAGATATTCTTAGTAGAAACAAAACTCATAATAGACCAATAAATGTTAATGACCTCCAGAATGAAATTAAAGCACAAAAAATAGAAATACAAGCTTTAAAAAATGCACAGTTAAGAATGTCCAATGACATTTTCCGAATCCAATTAAGCCTTTCCCAATCTAAGCAAGAATCTAGTGAAGGAACCAACGAAGTCATATACCCAGATAGAAATAATACTAGTTCTAACCCAGGATTTTTAATGCTCCTAACTGAAATAACATCCCGTAAATGGATCATTAACATCTCCATAAAAATTCATAATGAATACGTAATTGAAACAACAGCACTTTTCGATACAGGAGCTGACCTCAACTGCATCAAAGAAGGCCTAATTCCAACAAAATATTTCAATAAAACATTAGAAACATTAAAATCAGCCTCCGGTGATAAGCTTAATATCAACTATAAATTACCTGAAGCCTTTATAATAAAAGACCACGTCTCTTATAAAACCTCTTTTCTCCTAGTAAAAAATATGAGACACGAAGTCATTTTAGGAACTCCCTTCATACAATTAATCCAACCATTCACGGTTAATAATGAAGGAATTAAAACTCAATATCTTAATAAAACAATAAGATTTGACTTCATAACAAAATCCGAAAAAAGAACTCTCAACTTTCTACAAGAACAGTCTATCTCAGATATAAACTGCCTTATAAAAGATAAAGAAAACCAACTAGAATTCTTAAAAGAAGATCTAGAATTCAAAAGATTAGAAGAAAACCTTGCAAGATCTACTATCAGTCGGAAAATACAAAACATACAACAGCAAATTGAAGAAACCATATGTTCTACTCTTCCTAATGCTTTTTGGGAAAGAAAAAAACATATCATCACTCTTCCCTATGAACATGAGTTCATTGAAACAAACATACCAACAAAGGCCCGTCCCACTCAGATGAACAAAGAGATCCTAAAATTCTGTCAAAATGAAATACAAGACCTCATAAATAAAAAACTCATAAGAAAAAGCCAATCACCATGGAGCTGCTCTGCTTTTTATGTCAATAAAAATGCTGAATTAGAAAGAGGCGTACCTAGACTTGTCATAAATTACAAACCCCTTAATACTGCTCTTCGATGGATACGTTATCCTATTCCTAACAAAAAAGATTTACTCAACGAGACTCGCAAAGCAAAAATATTTTCAAAATTCGATATGAAATCGGGATTCGGCAAATTCAAATCCATGAAAAAGATAAATATAAAACAGCTTTTTTTGTCCCCTTTGGCCAATATGAATGGAACGTAATGCCTTTTGGTCTAAAAAATGCTCCATCTGAATTCCAGAGGATCATGAACGACATCTTTAATCCTTACTCAGAATTTATCATAACTTATATTGATGATGTATTAATCTTCTCTTCAGGAATAGACCAACATTTTAAGCATATCTCTACATTTCAAAAAATTATGATAAAAAGTGGCTTAGCAATTTCCCCTACTAAAGTCTCACTCTTCCAGACCAAAATACGATTTTTAGGACATAACATCCATTCAGGTACCATCTTCCCCATAGACAGGTCAATTTCTTTTACTGATAAATTTCCTGATGAAATCAAAGATAAGACACAATTACAACGGTTTTTAGGAAGCCTCAATTATGTTCTCGACTTCTTCCCGAATATTAATATCATTTGTAAACCTCTCCATCAAAGATTACAAAAGAATCCTCCACCATGGACAGATGTCCACACCACTACCGTCAGAACCATAAAAGCCCACATTAAACATATCCCTTTGCTTCACTTGGCCGACCCAACGGCTTTTAAAATAGTCGAAACTGATGCTTCAGAAATAGGATATGGAGGAATTCTCAAACAAACTTGTAATAACAAAGAATCAGTAGTACAGTTTATTTCAAAACACTGGAATCCTACTCAACAAAACTACTCAACTATAAAAAAGGAAATTCTTGCTATTGTTCTCTCTATTTCTAAATTCCAAAGTGACCTTTTAAACCAAAAATTCCTCTTAAGAATTGATTGCAAATCAGCAAAAGATGTTTTACAGAAAGATGTTTTAAACATTGCATCAAAACAAATCTTTGCCAGATGGCAATTCTTTCCGTTTTCGATTTTGACATACAATTCATCAATGGCTCTTCCAACTCTCTACCTGATTTCCTCACAAGAGAATTTTTACAGGGGATACAACCAGAACAACAACCATGCCACGACCAAAGAAAAAAGACAAACAAAAAGCCACAGAAGACCAATCATCTTCATCAAATACCAAAATCACCAAAAACCCCATATTACCCATGAAATCTTGGGCACAAGCAGTTGAAGCATCAGGTCTTATACCTGAAAGAACATATTACCATAGCCAACCAGATAGCCAACCCATACCAGATACCACTGAAATACCCATCACCCAACTCACCAAACTCATAGAACTCGCCCAAATACTTCCACCAGAAACGATTGAAACCATGACCCAATCACTAATCAAACATAACCAGGGCCAAACTTCCAAACCCATAGTAGAAAGTAGCAATCCTTCACCACTAGCAATGCAAAGGCAAGCAGAATACCGATTCTTGAATCAATCGAAAAAATACTCGTGAAGTGGTCATCCGACCAGCTGTAAGTCAAACGGTCATCCGACCACCTGAAAACACTTCACAAACAAGATCCTTATTTTTCCAAAAAGAAAAACATTCTGTCATCCTCACCGTGGAAGATGGATTTTACGACAAAAATCCAAACCAGTTTGCGAAAAACATATTCCCAGAAGGATAGTATTTCAAACCACATAATATGAATAAACCCTTAGCTTTTTATGAACAGGTCCTGATTGAAACTGAATCAGCAAATTTCAAACATTTTTGCGACAAAAATGACAACAACCATATTCTTTACTCCATGATTATGATTAATCGAATCATACATCCCAATGAATGGACTGAAGAACCCCACACCCTCAAAAAATTACATGCTAGACTCACTCAAAACCTACCATACAGTGTCTCATACTCATATTGGGACTACCAACAAGCTTGGTGGAATGTTTTCTATAGACAAAATAACCAAATGAAGCACACCTGGCTACTTTACTTCAAAGACAAATTCACCAGACAAAACCTCCCAAACTGGTTCAACCATTGGTGGGACTACTTTGGCCCAACCGAATCAATCATTCCCTCCACACTCTTACCAGGATGGCATTTATTCAAAAAGAATTCCATCCATCCCAAAGATGACATACGTTTCCCATGCCTACTCCATTATTTTGCCATATGCAGAATATCATGGGTATCGGCACAGGAATTTGCATATTCCCACACCTCAGAAAATATACCAATACTCGTACGTCACCACAAAACAAAATGGTGGGATAAATTCAAAATCCAGGATTGGGGAACAGAAGACATGGTCCGAAAATGGTTAAACTCTAACCAACCCAAGACATCATCGGACCAAACAACTTATCTCCAAGAAAAATCACAAATAATGACAGCCTCTTTCAGCCGCGCCACCAAAGAAGAATGCTACGCCATCATTGGTCAACTCTACCAAGATGACCAAATAGCCCAAAACTCTTCAGACAGCCAAGAAGGAAGCCATGAAGCTACCTCACCATACGACTTGGCGTCTCCATAAACAGAAGACAAACTGCATCAAATACTGTTTTACTATTCATCCATACTTTAAATACTGTTCACTTGTACTATTTAAACTTTTACTGTTCACACTTTTACTGTGCACTTACTACTGTTCAAATAGTAAAAACACTGTAGCACGCGCACTATAAAAGAACACAACATGCACAGAGAAAGGGGGGCATTTTTGTGTAATCTTTCAGAGAGCTCTTCGAAACCCTCGAAACCCTCTCCACAGATCCTCACTTTCTCAAACCGAGAATCCCTCGAAAACCCTCTTCATCCGGAAGTATCTCTCTGGTTTTTGAAGTAAGTTTTCGAAATCATACCATACTTTATATATATATATGAGTTCTGAGTTTGGTAAAAACAAGACAAGTCAACGGGAGCCTAAAATCAGCAAACAAGGAACACTGGTGGTGCTTGGAACGTAGAGTTTATGACGAGAGGCGCTTGGAATGTGGCCCCGAAGAAAGTCGAGGTGGTCCATTCCGCTTGAGTTCATCATCGAAGGACTCAGACTTATTGGAGGACTCAGATATACTGTGCTTCGAGCTCTTCTTGCTGAGGAGCCTATGAAGAAACACGGGGTAGAAGTGAAGCTCTTGACCTGGAAATACTTGATCAGGAACGGGATGCTCGACCCAATGACCCACACGGCGAACGTCAACCACTTGACGTCGTTCGATATGACACTGAGCAGGCCCGTCATTAAGGCTACAATGGTCCCCCCGAGGGAGAGGTAAAGCAGCTTCTTACTGTACACGATGGCCCTCCTCAAGGCCGTTGCCTCGGCAAGCATGGCTGAGATCAAGAGGAACAGGACTGTCAGGGAAGTAGAGACAGCGAGGACATCGGCTAGGATGAAGACCTTGAAAGCGGGTTTATCAATGAGGACAGGGTGGCCGGGTAAATTCTTTGGAGGTGCTTGCTCAGGAGGGTCGTGGAAGTTGCATAAGGGGGATGGCAGCGGTGCAAGAGCGTTAGTATTGTCAGTCGCCAAACCGCCAGGCAATGTGAAGGCGGCGGCAAAAGTGATGGTAGCAAGGAGGGTAGCGACAACACAGAGGGCATTGGCGTGGTCCTTGAGGTCGGCTTCGGGCTTGTCGAGGGGGGTGGGCTGGTCGACAGGGGGGTTCCAGGTCTGAGGCTTTCGGCTGGCCGGGATGGACTTCAGGTAACGGTAGAGGTAGTCCTGCAGATGTGTAATTATGATCAGCAGTTGATAGAACCAGAGAATGGACATGGACCATTGTATTTCGTGGTAAGGCTCGTGTGATTTTTCAAGGTCGTCAACAACCTTGATTTCCCGCCAGAGAATGTAAACATATATTAGATATATCGGTCAGAGGAAGCAGTAGTTTAATTTCCCTGAAATGGATACAATCTTTATAGAATTTTTTTGAGTTTGCTACGTTATGATATTTCTGTAAATCAATTTTAATATCTCTAACATTTAAAGAAAGATTAATATACATAGTCCGATACATGGGTTCCAATAGATTTATTTACCCAAATTACTAAAAAGTACCAGTAAGTATTTAAACATACGACAACAACAGTGTTACAGTGGAAAAAAATTGCAAATGATATCATAGAGAAAAGTACAAACCAATTTCCAGCTTGAACTTTTACAAGAAGATTTCAATAACAATCATGTACGTTACCACACTAATGACAACCATATAGTATTAAAAACCGAACAAAACATAAGTTTTATTAAAGGATTCTTTACGGCCAACTCTTTTATAGAATAGATACTCACATTTAAATCAGCTCATATAAATTTTAAGTGTTCTTTATTGTTCATGGGAATTCTCTACTATTTTTTTTTTGTCCGGTATTAAATTTATTTCACAAGATTCATTAATTTCCGCGCTATTTCACTGCATAACCCGACATAGAATCCGACATGTTTTGACAATTTTTCTGAAGTTATGATTTAATTCGCAAGATAATTTAATAAGATGAGGTAATGATTACCTTCTTCTTGGTGTATTGCCACCGAGACTCGCAAATATCCAGAAACGTGAGGCCACCTTTGTTCTTGGCCTGCAAGTCCACCCCAGGAATCTTTTGCAACCTCTTCACTATTCTGTAGTTCAGGTCCTCAGCCGCCACGTGCAGCGGCGTGTTCCCATCGCGGTCGGCTTCGTTCACCAGCCTCACCAGCTCGGGCAATCTGAACACCGCTTTAGAATGACTCGGCCTGCACTTCAGCGCAAGGTGAACCACATTCCGGCCTTCGTTGTCGGAGATCTCGACCGAGTTGGGGCAGTGCTCGAGGATCTCTCTCAGGACGTGGAGGTGGCCCGACGAGGTGGCTTCGAGCAGTGGGGTTCGGCCATATGTGCGGTCCTTGGTGTAGGCTAAGGAAGGGTCGGCTCGGAGGAGGCAGGCGGCGATGTCTTTCTCTCCAGCTTTCGCTGCGAAGTGCAGGGCTGTTCTTCCCTTGTTGTCGGTCTGGTTGATCATTTTCGATCCTTGGAGATTTATGAGAGCTTCCACGCAATCTAGGACATGAAGAAGAACTCGTTAGAAAGAGTAGATAGAAAGTTAAGTCAAAGAAATGGGAGATTTAGCTGCTGATGTTATGGTTTCTTTGTATGTGGTTTGGTTTTGATCTAGCATAGCGTCTAGATGATAACATCTCATAAGGGGCATGTAATTAATCTGATTGAAGTGAGCCTAGTTTATAAAGGTTAATTTTGCCGCCAAAGTTTCCTTCTTCTTCTTGGGTTTTCATATGAAGCGCCCATTGTTTTGCACAATCCACCATTGCCACCCTTGATTGGTTAATTTAGTGTAGGGATAATCATTTTCCAATCTGATTCAACCCCACCCAGGAATCGACAACCGGATCAGAAGGACTAGTTTCCAGTTTATGGAATTAGAGACCGGACTGCCCGAAAGTATAGTCATGTTGCCATATAAATATAAAACACTTTATTTCTTGTTGAAATTGAGTGTCGACTATGAGATAGTATTGTAAAACTAATTAAAGAAAATGGAGGTGATAAATTACAAAATTACATGACTTTCTAGATTTTGTTATGGGTTTCATTGCATAGTATAATTGGTCCATAAAGCTTGAAGAAAATAAAAAATCCATTTTCAAAATTCCTCAATTACCATTCACGCATGTTTAAACCCGTTTCTGTCTTTTTATTTTTTGGAAGACCAAGAGATGCCTCAATTGATTTCGGTTGTTAATAATACAAAGTTCAAAGTAATCAAGTAGTGCGGGTATGAATGGACTCCCTCAGTTCCTTCAACATCATATGCCTTCACATAGCATCTCTTGCTTGTTTGTGTACGTTAAAAAGAGTAGAGTTTCTTGATCTCTCTTACCTAAGCGTTTGCTCGAATTAGAAAGTTAAAAGGCGACATGGGCTATCTAACTGTCAATACTTCATAAAATTAGGAATGCACACTTCAGATCATACTTGATTTCCCGTCGGACGAAATCTCCTCTCCTCTCGTAAATACACTTGCTAGTCATATGAGTACCATAATTATATTTTGCATTCTTATATTGCATGCTTACACGTTGTGCAAAAGATAAATATGTGTAAAGTGTTAAGACTGGTAAACGTGTAGAGTTTTCTATGTTTGGTAAATATTTTTGGTCTATTAATAGATTGTTATTTCCACGCAAGTACTTTAAATATTTAGGGATAAGTGAATTAAAAGTTTTAAAACTTGTCATGAAAGTATGATTGGGTTTTAAAACTTTCAAGAAGTGCAATTAAGTCCTAAAACTTATTACTAAAGTGTAATGGAATTCTAAAATTTTCAAAAAGTGTAATTAAGTTCCAAAACTTGTCATGAAAGTGTAAATGAGTCATAAAACTTTCAAAAGGTATAATCAATGGATTGATTTGATTGGATCAATTTGATAAGTTTTATGATTTGATTGCATTTTCGTGATAAACTTTACAATTCAATTGTATTTTCATGATAAGTTTTATAACTCAATTCCACTTCCATAATAAATTTTAGTATTTTTAGTGCACTTATCCCAAATATCTATTTCGAGAGTGCTTTCCATATATCTCCTTGGACTTGTAAGCGTGCGACGAGCCAACATGGATGAGCACTAGAAAGGAAAGAGAAAAGTCTGGTTTGTCCTTTGCGTTTAGCATTATATCTTGCGTAACTAAAATCCCATCTAACACTTTTTCACCTTCGAATTGCATTAAAAAATTAGCAAAGCCACAATAATGACAACAATCACGAAACTAAGTAAAGAGATAAAAAGAGGGACGTACAAATAATGATGTACAAAGAATAAGAAAAAAAAACAACTAAAATATTCTTCATCGTTAGATGGCATTTACCTAAAAGAATCTGCATAATTAACAAGCACGTTCGTTAATGCTGGCCACTTGCAAAAATCAGTTTTAGTGACATATGTAGATTTTCGGCTAAAAGTAGAAAAATGATCTAAATGAGCTATTTGTCTTTTGATTGACCTACCAAAAGCACTCACTATTAAATTTCTTGTAAATGTCAAAATTTCCTAGAGAGAATACTGCACTTATTAACAAAGTCATTAAGCCTTACTTACTAATTGAGAAAATAAGATGCTATATGCATGCGTGATGTTACTCATTTTAAGTAAGCATGTATTGAAATTGACATACCCTTACTTCCGGCAAGAACGGCAGCGTGCAATGGAGTCTGGCCGTCCCGGCCAGTCAAAGCGCGACGCCAAACATCTCCTCCACGCTCCAAGAACTCCACCATCTCCGCTACCACTTTCTTAATCCCTAACTCAGCCGCCACATGCAATGCGCTCTCGCCGGCCTTGTTGACGCTTCCCACCATCTCCTCATCTTCTTTCCACAGCAACATCCCCATCTTCTCATCCCCGTTCCTCAGCGCCTCGTGCAACGCTGTGTTCCCGGCCCTGTTCGTCATCCTCAGCAAGCTTGTATTGGTCCTGGCTGTGCCCCCATTCTCCATCTCCTTCATCTTTAGCGTGCCCAGTGTGTCGATGGTGGCTTTTTCCTCCCGTGGCTTGGCCTCGGAGAGGATGGTCTTCATGACTTTGAAGTGGCCTGTCCGTGCTGCGACATGGAGCGGCATGTCGCCGCAGGAGTTGGGCTTGGTCACGAGCTGGGGGCACTCTTGGAGGACCTGCTTGATGAAGTCCTCGTGGCCCAACTCCGCTGCGAGGTGGACGAGATTGTTGCGCTTGCGGGTCTCTAGTTTAAGGAGATCTAATCGGGGTTCGTTCCGGATCGAGTTTCTGAGGGCAGTGAAGTCGCCTTCTCTGGCGGCTTTGTACATACTCGAGTCCATGTACTTCTCAGGGAGTTTTACGTCCTTCTCCATCTTCATATCTTCATCTTCTTCCTTTTCTTCTGGAATCGCAGGCCTCATTTTTAGTGTGTGGAGAAAGCAAATCGAGTTATTGAGTTGGGAGGAAGAGATTGAGGAATATGGAGCTGCTCTTACCGGGCTTGTCCTAGTTGTTATTTGATGCAATTTGCATTCTTACTATTCAGAAAAACGATGTCAGGTAAACTTATTCTATACTCACTTTAAGTCGAGGATGATACGAGAAATTCTTCTTATAATGATCCAGGGCTACGATTACATAGGCTCAATGAGAAATTATTCAGTAAATTCAATATATGTATGGAAAAAAAATAAACAGTTCAGATTCAATTGAATACATGTATTGATTTCATAAAACGACCTTCCGGATGACAACGGTTGTTTTAAGTAGCCGTAAATTGTGGACCGATTTATTTTCCTAGTACTAGAAAAGTCGAGAGAGGCTGTTGTGACACGTCGGTGCTTGAGGCATACATTGTGATTTTTCCTTCGCAATAGTTTGGCGAGTAAATTTCTTGTTCTATACTCACTTTAAGTCGAGGATGATATGAGAAATTCTTCTTATAATGATCTTTGGATCTGGCTCCTCTCCGTTCCGGCCTTGGAAATACAGGGTATCGAAGAAATACCGCCTCTCTCCCGTTTTCCAAGACTTTTCCTTCTTAGCCCCCATCTCCAGATTCTTTGGAAGGAAAAATCAGCCAACGACCGGCAACTTGCCAACTTGCTAGGTAAAAATACTTGAGGACTACGTGGCCAAAGGAGTTAGGACTGCTTACAAATAGGTGGGCCCCCTTTCCTCAATTGCATCATTGAGAGAGAAATGGAAAGGGTGATGAACATATGTTGCCGGCTTGGTAATCATAATATTTTCGAAAATATTTTTTACTTGTTTCTTTTTTATTCAGATCCTGAGAATAATTTTTGAACATTTGAAGGCGTTTGGTAATTATCCAAAATTTTTATTTTCAAAATAGAAATGTGTTTGACATGACTTTTAGTTTTTTTTAATTTTTTAATCATTTTTTTAATAATTTTCTTTTTCTTTTCCTTTTCTCTTCATCTTCCTCCCTCTTTTGTGGCTGATCGTTGACATGGTGATGGCCAACGATTGGTTGGACGAGGTCTGATGAGCTCACCTAGCCATCGTGAACCTTAGCCTTGCTAGTGGTGACGCTCACCTTGCCTAGGCAGTGTTGAAGTGCCCAATGTGAATGCCCCCCAGATGACTTCAATGGTAAAGTTGGACACGTTAGGCTGGTTCAGATTGGGAAATTATTGCTTCAGTCGTGACCTAGACTTAGAGTAGAGACACTTCCATTATTGAACAAATAAAAATAAATAATCAATTTAAAAAATTAAAAATAATGAAAAAGAGTGCATAAAGAAAAAGATTTTCCTTATTGAACAAATAAAATATTTTCTGCTACATTTTTAAAGTTTGAGTCGAACATCGGAAAATAATCATATTTTTTCTAAGAGGGTATATTTTTTTGTGAAATCAACGGCGCTAGTATTTGAAGGGCACAGAGAGATCTTTCAAATGAATAGAATATCTTCCACTGTTCTTTGGCACGTTGTGATGTCCATTTTCTACTTCCAAAGTCCAAGTCAGCGTGTCCCTTTCTTCTTCATTTTCTCCAGTCCATGTACTTCTCAGGGAGTTTACGTCCTCCTCCATCTTCATCTCTTCATCTTCTTCCTTTTCTTCTGGAATCGCAGGCCTCATTGGATCTGGTTCCCCCGCTGGAAGATACTGCCGGAGAGATTGTGGTCGACGGTCTAATCACCCGCTGGAAGCTCTTTGGATCTGGTTCCCCCTCCGTTCCGGCCTTGGAAATACAGGGTATCGAAGAAAAATCAGCCAACGACTTTTCCTTCTTAGCCCCCATCTCCAGATTCTTTGGAAAGAAAAATCAGCCAACGACTGGCAACTTGCCAACTTGCTAGGTAAAAATACTTGAGGACTACTTGACCAAAGGAGTTAGGACTGGTTACAAATAGGTGGGCCCCCTTTTCTCAATTGCATCATTGAGAGAGAAATGGAAAGGGTGATGAACATATGTTGCCGACTTGCAAATTGAGTGCTAGGGGCGTATTTGGTAATTATTATATTTTCGGAAATAATTTCTACTTGTTTCTTTTTTATTTAGATCATGAGAACAATTTTTGAGCATTTGAAGACGTTTGGTAACTATTCAAAATTTTTATTTTCAAAATAGAAATGCGTTTGATATGATTCTTAGATTTTTCTATTTTTTATTTTTTTAATAATTTTTGTATATTTTTCTTTTTCTTTTTTTTCTTTTCTCTCCATCTTCCTCCTCTTTTGTGGCCGATTGCTGACATGTTGATGGCCGGCAATTGGTTAAATGAGGTCCGACGAGCTCGCCTAGCCACCGTGAGTCTCGGCCTCACTTGTGTCGAGGCTCGCCTTGCCCAGGCGGTGTGAGGTCAGCCTCACCCTGGCCTAGCAAGGCCTAGCCCCTCACCGGCTGGCAAGGCCGAGCCTCACTGGTGGCTGGGCCAAGCAAGCTTCTCCCAGCCACCCGGTGTAGGTTACTTTGGATAGTAGTGTTGAGATATCAAGTGAAATTGGTAAAAGAGCCGAGGAAAATCATTTAAATGTGTTAGTGCTTTTAATCATAATTTATCAGACTATTTTCCCTCAAAAATTGAGAGATGAAGTCATTCTGTTGGACAGTGGCTCTCAGGTCTTCTGGAAACAGCTCGGGGCATCATGGAATTGGTAAAAGCGTATAGTTAAACAATGGTTGGGTGTTGTTGGCTTAAAAAAGAAAAAAGGGAAAAACTAAATCCATAAGGGGAAAAGTTGTCAATAATTTCTCCAATATAACATCGCTGAAGAATGTCATTTATTTCCTAGGTGGGAATTGATGATGATACGCTTGAGCCTTCTGAGACGGGCAATCATGGAGAGGCAGATCTCAGAGGAGGAAAACATCTGCGCCATTCTGAAGAGAAACAAGCACTCGTTAAGATAAACGGTGCAGCCAACTATGTAAGTCATGGGGCGGACATATGTTTCGCCAGGTAAAACAGCCAGGAGACCCGTCAAGAAAGATGTAGCAGTCGAATGCAGTGCGATGCATGTCAAAACAGCCGCAACCATGTAGCAAGGCACGTAAGGTCTCTTGCCAAAAGCAGCGCCCCAGAGTATGAGGGAAGCGGCCAATATCGAGCAGGTCATGGCGATAGTGTCGGAGATGATGAACCACTTTAGATTAATGCTTGACCGTAGAAGGGCCACTCCTTGGTCTGGGCCAACGTTATTGTTATAACCGCCGGGCATTGTGAAAGCCGCTGCAAACGTCACAGTTGTGATGAGTGTCGCAATCATCAATAACGTCTGACAGTTCTGCTTGTAAGTTTTTTCTGAATCCATGACATCGGCTTTTTGTTCATTTGTACTGGGGGGAAATCCTCCTTGGAAATTCCAATGATATGGCAGGCATAATTGTCGCCAGTTCACCATCGCAACCTGCAAGTGAAAGAAAGACAATTTCTATTTCGAATCATGGACTGGAGATCTCATAAATTTCATTTAATTATGGCCGGGCAATAGTATACTAACCGGAGGAATCACATGTGTTTCTTTGGTTAGCTCATCTATGTCGAAGGCAGTTTCGCCTTTTATGTTCTGAGCTGTTCGATCAACTCTCGCATCCTGCAACAGGTAAGCTGCGATCCAACTTCTCCTTTCCATAATAGTTAGATGCAAAGGAGTATTGCCGTTGTAATCAGGCTGATTTAGTAGGCCCTCAAGCTCGACGGTTTCCAATATGCATCTGACAACATTTGCTCTTCCACTTAGCACTGCAATATGTAGGATGTTTTGGCCCTTCAGGTTTACCAATTCTCCAGCATCTGGGCATTGCCGAACAATCTCTTTTATAACCTTGGCATGGTCATTACTCGCTGCTGCATGAAGCGATGAAAAACCATCTGTGTCCACTGCATATGCACTCGAGATATCGAGCTCTAACAATTGCTGGACCAACTTGTGGTATCCAGAAAAAGCTGCATAGTAGAGAGGGTTCCTGCCACGGTGGTCAGCTTCTTTGATCAGCTCCGGCTTATCTCTTAGGAGGGTTTTTACTATACCTGTGATACATGAACAAAATATTCTTAAAAGCACACAAAATGAGTGAGTATTGGGATTGAGCAATATCTAGTGGAAATTGAAAAGATTTTTACTTTATCTAAGCATATGCCAAATTATCCATCAGTAGATACCGGTACTGTTGCTACATCAGATTACACGATAGCTGAACTTAGTACAATTAGTACAAGAACTTAGCATCTTTGTTGACACTTCGGAGCATGATATTTGCAGGTCAAGGAATAGAGAGTTACCAGAATGTCTCGCGGTCACAGCAGCATGCAAAGCCGTCTGACCCTCTGACCCACCATGAGCAGGCAAAGGGCACGATGTCAAGATCCAATTTACAATCTCTTCCATGCCCCCTCTAGTGGCCAGGTACAGTGGGGATTCACCGGCGCTATTTTCACAAAGTACAAGGTGAGAATCCGCTTTTATCAACAACCTAACCACTTGCGAGTGACCATTTCTGATCGCCTCATGCAGGGCCGTGTTGTTCCTTCTATTTCCCCGTCTTAGCATCTCGAGATTGAGGTTGCAGCCGCTTTCAATATCTAGCTGAGGAGAGGTGGATGTGATCTCTGTGACAAGAAACTTCACAACAGAAAGATGGCCGGCCCCTGAAGCTACATGCAGAGGAGTATCTCCCTCGGAATTCGGCTGCATGAGAAGGGACTTGCATCGACTATAGATCTCCCCAAAAACTGGTCTTTGTCCAAATCTAGCGGCAACATGGAGGGCCGTGTTTCCTTGAGGAGTGCACCTCTGGAGTACGCTTGGGTCTCTATCGAGAAGCTCCTTGAGGGAGTGAACATCACCGCAGCTAGCATATCGGTACAGCCTTGGATCCATTTCCTTGGGAGCGGAGTAAACTTACGTTGCTCCAGGTGATAACGGTTTCTGGAAATGGGACTGAAAGCTTCCCAACCTGGAGAATAAGTTTGCTTTCCAACCCCTCAGCCAAAAAGCCTTGGCAGTTAAATTGTTGATGATGCCTTCACAGTTTGTCTTGTGAACGCCATTGGCGACTGAAGTGCCCAATGTCAATGCCCCCCAGATGACTCCAATGGTAGAGTTGGACACGTTTGGCCGGTTCAGATTGGGACATAATTGGTTCAGTCGTGTCCTAACTTAGAGCAGAGGCACTTCCGTCACATCGGCGTCAACATGGCTTCAGTTGAATGAAGCAGTGTATCGTGTGAGATTGATGACTATTCAAGGTCAAATGTGGCAACTTTTACATCCAAAAGTTGAAAAACAAGGTGAACCGGCGATAAAGTTCACCGTGCTGGATACGCTAGTTGACGTTGATTTTAGAAAATTCTCAAAATCTTGACTAAATTTTCCACTGGAGAGAGGCATGCGAAGATCGGAGATTGACCGCCGTAGGTGATGAGAAAATTTTGCTAGAATCAGTTATGACGTTTTACAGCAAAGATGTCATAAACCAAGAACAAAAATATGAGTGATTCATTGCCTGTGCTAGGCTACGAACCTAAGATTGACTTTGGTGATTAAATTGAAACTTAAAAGGAATTGTCAATTATATTAAGTAAAATTATTCATCGATGAGGCAGTCACAATTGCAATTGATATATAGTCATAACATGATCGGGCTATTATGGAACAACTAAAAAGACCCTAAAAGGATAACCAGGTCATAGTGGCATGGCGAGAAGCATGACAATTGAACTGTGCCAGCCCACAGGTCATGCCAAGCTTGGCCCAATTTGTTGAGGGAAATGTTTTTCATTTTATTATTAGTAAAGTATCAAGTGATTATAACTTTCCTTTACCGTTTGTGAAGTTTTACAATGTATGTATTGGTAATTTTTCTCACTCACCATAACTTTTCTCAGTTAAGCGTAGGTTTGATCATCTTGTGTTTGTAACTTCCTTTTAACGTTTGTATGTTGCGATAGAAAACCAATTTCTCCAAATCAAATATGACAAACCACATTTCTTACTCTTTTTGGTCATGTGACATCCTTTATATAAGGAACCCGAGAGCAATCACTATATAATATTCCCTACTTTGGGCCTTTGGCTCTCATGGCTTTAAAACGCGTTATACAGAATAGATAACCGAAAACTTATAAACTAACCTAAGACTCTCATCTAAGCGATGTGAGACAGGAAACATATATTTAGCTTCTTGGGTCTGTTGGCATAGCCTCCTTCCCTACCACGCCCTTAGAATCAGCACATTCTCCACCCCTTACGACACGGATCCCTAGCTGTGGCGCCACATGCAGCGGGAGTCGGCTCTCATCGGCACAACCTCCTCCCCTGCTAAGCCCTTAGGATTGCAACATTCTCCACCCCTTACGGTATGGATCCCTCGTTGTTGTGCCATACGCTGCGAGAATCAGCTTTGGTTCCACCTGTAAGGACCCAGGAACTATTACTGTGTAATATTGTCCACTTTTGGCCTTCGGCTCTCACTGCTTTAAAACGCATTACACAGAATAAAAAACTTAAGCCTTATAAACTAGCCAAATACTCCCCTCAAGCAATGTTGGGTAGGAGACATATGCTTAGCTTCTTGGGTCACTCGTTGGTGTAGCCTCTCTACCATCCTGGCCATGCTCTCAGAATTGCCACACTTTAAACTCTGCACGATTGTTGACACTTTGAGATAGAGTATATTGCTAGCAAGACCATGCCATTAGACCGAGTTTCCAACAGTGCTATGTTGATCACAAAGTTTCATTTAAAGAAGAACCGGCTACTTGAAGTTATTAGGTTGTTTTAGCAAAACATAAAACAATTCATTGAAAAGAAAATTAAAATTAAAAACCATTATTTGTTTTTCTAGCCACTCTTGAATCTCAATTTTCATCCCGTCTCTCTCTATAACAACTATGCAGGATGAATTTTTTTTTTCCAGTCTGCTTTGTTTATTAAAATGTCATAATGCCGATAAGATAGAAATATTCTTATTTTATGCCGATTAAGTCCTAGTAAAGGTCACAACATCTATTTGTCATAAAATAAAATAAAAAAATCCCGACACTCTTTTGGTTACAATAATATTAAGTAATAATCTAAATAAAAAATTCACATTTCATAAAGTATTGCACTTATGACATAAACATTGGAAATTTTTTGTATATTATCATAATTGTAATTTTAAAAAATTCATGTTTTCTAGTACTTTAAAATGTGCTACACTAAATTACCATGAAAAGTCATCAATGCTGGCGCAACGTTTCAAAATTAAAAAAAAATTACAATTTATGACATCATGCGTACTTAATTAAAATCACACGTAATAATTCTTTATAGAACATTAAAAAATAAAGGAAAATATAATTTACCATATGTTGTACTTAATCACATCCTTATGGTGTAAATTTGCAAATGCTGATTTTTTTACGAGCTATGTTGATCGAATTTAAGTGGAAATTGTCCTAATAATTTTGTTTGATTGGTGTATTAATGGGAAAAATTACCAAAAAATTTCTAAATTTATTATTAATTTTGCTAACTCAATTCTAAACCTTTTGATTGTGTCAAAAATTAATCACTTGGGTTGCTCCAATAGCCACCCTTCTCATATGGGAAGGAGGAGGCGGGGAGATCGATTTTCCACCTTATCAAGGGGCTAAGGGTGAGGATGTTTAGTTTCAGGTATGGGGTTTGACTCTTATACTCTACAAAAAGATAAAACAAAATTCTAAGAATGAGTTGAGAGTTAGAGTAGGATAAACAAAAAATAATACTGTGCCAATTGAGTACTAAACATTTTTTATGTTTTGCCAATTGAATCAATCTGCTAATTTTGGTTGAAAATTGCTGATGTGGATATTTTCCATCTTACTTGACACGGACAGTGCTAACATTAATATTTTTAATAATACTTTAATAATTTGAATATTTTTACTTTTTTTGGTTTTTTCCTTTCATTTTCTTTACTTTTTATTGTTTTTTGGAGTGAGTGCCGATGACCCTGGTGGTGACGAGGACCATGACACCCTTGCCGACCAAAGAATCACGCCACTCTTGCCCAGTATTGGCAAGGGTTGCTGGCCCCCACTCCAAAAACTAAAAAAAATAGGAAAAGGAAAAAAAAGAAAAACCCATAAAAATTCAAATTTTATTAAAATATTATTTAAAAATATCTATGTCATTGCCAACTGTGCCATGTAGGATTGTTAGTGTTCACGTTAGTAATTTCCTACCAAAAAGTTTGAGACTAAATTGGTAAAAGTGCAACAACAAAAATTAGGACTTTTTTGGTATTTTTGCTATATCAATGGCCAACTAAAATCACCGTGTCTCTAATGGAATAAGAGGCTCTATATGTAGAAGAGAAAAGGACCTAGCCAAAAAAATAAAAATGAAAAAGAGATAATTAATTGAAAGCCTTTAAAAAAGGAAAAAGAAAAATAGGAATGTAATTTTGGAAGAGGGATTCTTGATTTAGAGAAGCTGGACAGACTTGGGGAAAATGGATGGTGGGCAGCTTCCACTTTTCCTTTGAGATATGACGCAAGAATGACCAAATTACTAAAAATTCATTCACTGACGTTGTATGGTAGAAAGTCCTTTTTGTTTTGGGGGACATATGATCCATAATTAAAGAACTATATTTAAATGGAAAATCTTGCTAACCCCAAAAAAAAAGGAATATCATGCGGATCGACATGCTCCATAATCAACGTCATGATCTGAATTGGTCGTTGAGAATGAAACTTGTACATGATTTAGATTAGACTTGATCCAACTCGACAATAGGTCCAACAATTCTTTCTAAGTTCGTTTATAATTTAGAATTAGGGTTAACTTTCACGAAAAACTCCAAATTAATATATTAATTACAGATTTACTTCAAATTAATTTTTTGATCACAAAAACATACACCTTGACAACAGTGGGTAAAACCCCACATTAACACATTTATCAATTGCCATGTATAATCTAATTTAGTAATTTGATAGTAAAATTTAAAGAAAATTAACGGAGAATAAATTTATCATATATATATATATATTTTGAATAGTATATATATATATATCAATTTTGAATTTTTTGTAGTATTAATCCTTAGAATTAGTAGATTTTCCACTCATTCGTACTTTAGACCTGGGGTCTAGCATCTTACTAGGATCATTATCCGGTCTAGCTTAGGTTCATGTTAAAAGTGCAACACCATACACCAGGCCAGCCCAAACCTTCTTTAGTCTAATATTTTTTATGTCCTTGTTTATGGTCAAACCGGTTCCATGAAGAACGGTATCATATGGTTTTGATCTCTATTATATAGAAAGCAAAAGTCAAAGAGGATTTGGACCTCAAACTTAAATCCAAAAATTTGCATTAAATGCTGGTATCTTCCACTAAAATGATATTCACAAGATGCCATATGCAAGTCGGACCTGTTGCTAAAAAATCTTGGCATTTATCTGTTGATTTTTCCTTGCAGTCAATTATATGTGAGGACCTGCACTGCGATATCTAATGTAAATCCGAGGGTATGACTCAATGACTTTTAAACACTTTTGGGAAGCCAAAGCCAGGTTTAACACGTCGGGATGGTTTGGGAAGCCAAATCTCAGTGTTTTTCTAAATTTACATTTGCAACGGCATCTCAAGTCTAGATTGAATACCAGCAAATTAGCACAGTTTGACTTTGAACAGTTGTGTTTAGGTATGTGAAATTGATGTAAGAGTCAAGTTCAATCATTTGACTATATTTGTGTTTGATCATGATTCATCGGACAGTTTATGTCCAAAAAATGAGGGATGAAGTCATTTTGTTGGATGATGGCTCTGAGATCTTCTGGAAGCAGCTCCAGCTATCACAGAATTAGTAAAAACATATAAGTAAACAATTCTGGGGTGTTGTTGGCCTAAAAAAGAAAAAAGAAAAAACTGAGTGATATTTTCTCGCAGATTTCACTAAATCCAGAAGGGGGAAAGTCGTCAGTAGTTTCTCCAATATACATTGCTGAAGAATGTCATTTGTTTACTATGTGGGAAGTGATGATACACTTGAGCCTCCTGAGGCAGGAAATCATGGAGAGGCAGATTTCAGAGTAGGAAAACATCTGTGCCAATCTAAAGAGAAACAAGAAGGTGTTAACATGGAAGACACTGCCAACTATGTAACCCATGGTGTGGACATATGTTTGGTCAGGTAAAACAGCAACGAGACCTGACATGAACGATATAGCAGTCGACTGCAGTGCGATGCATGTCAGCACAGCTGCAATCACATAGCAACGCATGTAAGGTCTCTTGCCGAAAGCAGTGCCCCAGAGCATGATGGAGGAGGCCAATATAGAGCAGGTCATCGCAATAGTGTCGGAGATGATGAACCACTTGAGATGTCTGCTTGACCGGAGAAGGGCCACTCCTTGGCCTGGGCCAGGGTTATTGTTATAACCACCAGGCATTGTGAAAGCCGCTGCAAACGTCACGGTTGTGATGAGTGTGGCAACCATCAGTAAGGTCTGACAATTTTGCTTGTGAGTTTGTTCTGAATTCAAGACACCATCTTTTTGTTCATATGTACAGGGGAAAAATCCTCCACCGAGATTCCAAAGATGTGGGAGGCATGGTTGTCGCCAATTCAGCATCACAGCCTGCGAGCGAAATGAAGATAACTTAGATTTCGAATTATGGTCCGGAGGTTTCATAAATTTCAGTGAATTACGGCCTGCAATAGTATACCTACCGAGGGAATAACACGTGGTTCCTTGGTTGGCTCCTCTATGTCAAAGGCGGTATCCCCTTTCGTGTTCCGAGCTGTTTGATCAACTCTTGCATCCCCCAATAGGTAAGCTGCGATCCAACTTCTCCTTTCCATGATAGTTAGATGCAAAGGAGTATTGCCGTTGTGATCAGGCTGATTTATTAGGCCCTCGAGCTTGATGGTTTCCAATAAGCATCTGACAACATTTGCTCTCCCGCTTAGGACTGCAACATGAAGAACGTTTTGGCCCTTTAGGTCTACCAATTCTGCAGCATCTGGGCATTGCCGAATAATCTCTTTTATAACCTTGGCATGGCCATTACTTGCTGCTGCATGAAGTGACGAAAATCCATCTCTGTCCACTACATAAGCACTTGAGATATCAAGCTCCAGTAATTGCTGGACCAATTTGTGGCAACCAGAAAAAGCTGCATAGTAAAGAGGGGTCCTGCCATGGTGGTCAGCTTCTTTGATCAGCTCCGGCTTTGCTCTTAGGAGGGTTTTCACTATTCCTGTGATGCATGAACAACAAATGTTCTCTAAAGTACACAGAACTGGCAAGTATTGGAACTGAGCAATATCTAATGGAAATTGAAAAGATTGGTACTTTTTTTAAGCATATATGCCAAATTTTCCATCAGTAGATATTAGTACTCTGTTGCTACATCAGATTACATGATAGTTGAACTTGGTACAAGAATTTAGCATCTTTGTTAATACTTGGGAGCATGATATCTTGCAGGTCAAGTAACAGAGAGTTACCAGAATGTCTCGCACTCACAGCAGCATGCAAAGCCGTCTGGCCATCTGATCCGCTATGAGCAGATAAAGGGCACGATGTCAAGATCCAGTTTACAGTCTCTTCCATGCCCCCTCTAGCAGCCAGGTACAATGGGGATTCTCCTGCACTATTTTCATAAAATACAAGGCAAGGATCCGCTTTTATTAAGAACCTAACCACTTGTGAGTGACCGTATTTGATCGCCTCATGCAGCACTGTGTTGTTCCTTCTATTTCCCCATCTTAGCATCTCGAACCTGCTGTTGCAGCCGCTTTCAATGTCTAGCTGAGAAGGAGAGGTGGATGTGATCTCTGTGACTAGAAACTTCACAACAGAAAGATGGCCAGCCCTCGAAGCTACATGCAGAGGAATGTCTCCCTCGGAATTTGGCTGCATGAGAAGAGACTTGCATCGATTGTAGATCTCTGCCAAAACGGGTGTTTTTCCAGATCTAGAGGCAACATGGAGGACAGTGTTTCCTTGAGGAGTGCGCCTCTGGAGTACACTCAGGTCTCCATCGAGGAGCTCCTTGAGGGAGTGAATATCACCGGAGTTGGCATATCGGTACAGCCTGGGATCCATTTTCTTGGGGGAGGAATAAACTTACTTTTCTCCAATTGTATAGATGATGATGATGATAACGCTTTCCGGAATGGAAGCGATTCGACTTGAAGCTTCCAACGCGTAGAATAAGTATGCTTTCCAACCCGTTGGCCAAAAAGCCTTGGTAGTGAATTGTTAATGATGCCTCTCATTTGGTCTTGTAAATACAGTTAGTGCCTGAGGTTTCCGACGACAATGCCCCCAAATGACTCCCGAACCCATGCTAGAAAGTCGAAGTCAAGTGGAACACGCCGGTCGGCTCAGCTTTTGGGACAGCAATGGCTCAGTCATGTCCTAAAGTCAGAGCAGAGACACTCCCATCATAGCCAAGTCAGCATGGCATTCGAATTCGAAGTCAAAATGTTCCGTCTTCTACGCATTCAAAAGGTTCAAAAAGAAGGCGCATAGGGGATGAAGGTAATCATGCTGGATGCGCGAGTCGACGTTGATTTTGAAAAACTTTGACTGAGTTTTTCGCCAGCGAGGCATGCCAAGACTGGAGATTAACAGCCATGCATGACGATAAAATTTGGCTTGAATCAGCCCTGACGTTTTATTGAGGAGATGTCGGAAATCAGGAACACAAATATGGGCACATAATGGTCTGGGGGCATCGTTACGTGCTACTTGGAGAGGGAAATCAATGTATGCCCTTGAATCTATGGATATAAGATTGACTTTGGTGGTTTTATTGAAACTTGAATGGAATCGTCAATTATATTAAGTAAGATTGCTGTTGCAGCCGTTGCAATTGCAGCAGATAGCTATATACTACCGGGCTTTCGCGAAATAGTTAAAAAAGTTATAAAAGAATTGTTTGGTCACAGTGACCAATAATGATGATTGATTTTTGGGTGGATCGATTCTCACCCAAATCACCCAAAAATTAAAGTAAGATTGAATATGATTTATTCCCAATTTGTGGGATCGGGAATTGACCATGTCCACCCAAGACCACCGGTGTCTTTTTTTTTCTTTTTGAAGCTATAATTCTTTTTTGATTAGAGTATATTAATTCTTTTTGTAGATAATTACATCTCATTTGTTGGTATTTGATAATCCAAGATTTTTTCTTTTTGCCAAGTATAAATGGATTTCCTATTTAATGTGAAAACTTAGCATAGTTCGTTATCCCGTCCTGAAAAAGTTACAAAGATATATATGTATGTATATATTAATAGTTTTGTTTGTGATTTTGGAGTTTGGCTTTGGATCTAAGCATAAATTTTACAATGCATGTTGCCTCTGCCGTCAATGTAGCGTTACTTATAGAAGAGAAAAATCATTAGAAAAAGAAAATAAAAGATAAGGCATACCGGTCTGGTCTGGTCTAGTTTCGCTTGAAGAATAGGAACCAAACTGCTTAATGTAGGTTCCAAATTTGGAATTCAAGAACCACCTAGAACCGGCTATGCCAGTTCCTGGGTTGGATTGAAACTGCACTCACCTCTACTTGCCAATGGGCCATGCCACCATCGCAAAGCATGGCCTATAATAGGCAACATTTGACATACATGTATGAAGCGTGTCGTCAGTGCAACTGAAACTCCTGAAACTAAAAGCTGTCACCTGTCGGCCCAAGATTAAGGTTTCGCCTATATGCTTTGTTCCTTCTTTTAAATCTTGCGATGATTAAGCTAATCTCATGGCTTTCCATTAAAAAGAGATTATTATACTACTTGTTACCTTATGATCTGCAGTTCATATCATATGCTTGTATTTCAATGTATATACTTTTGAAGTCTGCCATCTCTTGAAAGTGACGTGCTCTTAAGGCTATTAAGTAGATGGTAGCATGAGGGAAGTATTATAAGGTTGAGCTCAACTCATACTATTAGGGCTGTCAAATGGGTGGATCGGGTCGGATCCGATTGAAAATGGTCTAAATCATTTGACCAATTTAATTTGTTTTGACTTTTTCGTGCAATATAAATTTAATGACTCATACCCAACCCAATTTGTACCCGACCCGACTAGTATTATCAAAACAAATCAATATTCTAATAAAACCATTTTCCAAGAAAATAACTATATTTTTCGGTATTTGGCTGAAACCTGAAAATAAACTAGAAGATATTTTTCGCTGTTTGGTGAGGAAAATATTTTCCTCATGCACTCCTTTCAATAATTTTTATATTATTATTATATTTTTTAAATGATTTTTTTATTCTTTTTTTTTTTTTTTTTTCTCTTTTCTTTCTTTTTCTTCTTCATTGAGCTCGAGCCTCACTATTTGAACAACGTAGCTTACTTCGTTCTCTGGGAATGATGCCCAAGTTATGATGAGAAGAAGGTATATGAAGAGGGGCGAGGTTGATCGTATGTTAACGACAAAGTAAAATCATTAATGACTTAGAAGACCAGTTTCTGCACTTGAGCTGCCGTCCCTTGTTGCCTACAGCAAGTAATATAAGCATGCAACAGATTTTCTCTTCGGCCAGTGCCGATTCAAAGAAACCTCGCTTCTAAGCGACGTCGAAACCCGCCAAATAATGCCCAATCATACGAGTGTCATGACAACATGAAAAAGAAAGAAATAGACCTTGAGCTGAAAAATTCAGCTACCATTTGGAATGTTGAAATTTGTCAGAGGCACAGCGGTAATACTGATCTGTCAAGTTAGAAACTTTGAAGCTGAAATGTTTTCAATCACGTAGAGAAGATGAAAAGGAGAAAGATTTGTTTTTCTGATTCACTAAATTTCACCTTAACAAAATAAATTACAAGACACACCTATTTAAAGACTTGTTTCGTGACCTTTGATCTTTCCCAACAATATAGCTAGTATCTGGACAAAGTAAATCTTCTAAAAACTCTCAAAATAATCATCAAATCTCACCATATTTAATCATATTTCATCTTGTCTCAAAATATTTTAGCAAATATCAAGAAACAATAATAATATCTAGAGATATGAAAAGACTCATTAAAGATAACGCAACAATTATGACTTTTCTTAATGCAGGTACCAACCAGTCTTTGATATTGGGATCTCAGTGTCAAATGTATTAGCAATTCAACAGTCTTCGATGTCGAACTCTTCGGCACCGATGAATTTGGTTTAATTTCCTACACTCCCCCTTAAACCAAATTCTCTTCCATCAATCATTCTAAGTAGGCTCTTGAACTTTCGGAAAGCATTGATCTTGAGAGGTTTAGTAAAAATATCTAATACTTGATTTCCTGTCTTCACATGCAACACTTTAATTTCATTCTCTTAACCTGTTCTTAAAATGAAGTGATATTGAATATCGATATGTTTGCTTTGCTCATGAAAAATTGGATTTTTCACCAATGCAATGCATAAACATTATCCACAAAAATCTTTTTGTTTTTTTTCTGCTACATAAAAATATCTTTGAGTAGTCTTCTCAACCTTATTGCATGATAAACACATGAAGATGCAGCTACATATTCAGCTTCGCATGTCGATCAAGTAACATTCGGTTGCTTCTTTGATGACCATGTAAAAGCAGTGTCACACAAGAAAAATACGAAGCTTGTAGTGCTCTTTTGATCATTGACATCTCCAACATAATCATTATCTGAATAAGCTCTAAGTTGAAAGGATTTAGGGTAGCAACAGTGTAAGCCATGAGAAATAATACTTTTGATATACCGAAGTATCCTTTTTGCAGCTTTAAGATGAAATGGCTTCGGCTTCTCCATGTATCAACTCACAATCCCAACATTATATATAATGTTTGGTCTCGAGCATGTCAAGTATCTTAAACTTCCAATCAAGCTTCTATAATGTGTCTAATCAACTTCGGCACCATCATCAAACTTCGATAGCTTGGTTCCATACTCCGTTGGTGTATTGGCCGGAGTATAGTTCTTCATGTTGAATTTTTCAGGGATATTTTCTCCATATCCTTGTTGGGGATAAAAAAATCCCATTGGTGCTTTGCTTTACTTTGATACCAAGAAAATAGTTCATGAGATCATTATCGGTCATTTATAATTATTTCACCATTGATGCCTTAAAAGCATCAATTGTCGTTGGATTTCCTATAAAGACAAGGTCATTGGCATATAAATAGATGAGTAGAACATTGTCTTTTTCTTGCTTCATATAAAGTGCATGCTCGTATGGACATTGAATGAATCCATTCGCCTTGAAATATGCATCGATTCTGGAATTCTATGTTCTCAGTGCTTGTTTATGTCCATGTAGAGCTTTGTTCAGCTTTAGCACTTTGTCTTCATGACCTTTCACAACAAACCCCTCAAGCTATTCAACATAAATCTCTTCTTCAAGAATGCCATTCAAGAATGTTGATTTGATATCCATTTGATCAATTCACCAATGATTTTGAACAGCAATGGAAATGATCAATTTAATCGTTTCCATGTGGATGATAGGGGCAAAGACTTCGTCATAGTCAATTCGGCTTTTTGCTTGTACCCTTTTGTGACTAATCTAGCCTTGTACCTTGTCACTTCTCCTTTCTTGTTCTTCTTGGCCTTGTACATTCATTTGACACCAATCACTTTCTTGTCCTTCAAAAGATCAACAAGCTCCCATATTTGATTCTTTTCGGTGGCTTCGATTTCTTCATTCATGGCTTCCCTCCATTTTTCTTCTTTAGTAGCATCATTATAGACAAGTGGTTCAAATCAGCAAGAAGGCATACAAGATGAAGCTCATCAATAGCTTTATAAATATCAGACAATCTCCTTGATCTTGGCATTATCGGTTCATCGATGCCATTTGAAGAGGTTGGTGATGACGAACCTAATGAAGCTATTGGAGAAGAAGATGTCAAATGATCCTTCAACTCCATCTGATCAAAATCACCATGAGCATTCGCTTCTTCTTTCAAATTGTCTTCCCACATGCTATCTTCATCAAACTTGACATCTTTGCTTATATATACTTTCAAAGTGTTATGATCAAATAATTGATAAGCTTTGGATGATGGATCATACCCGCTAAAGATGAGCTTTTTGCTTATCTTCCAACTTTGATCTTTTTTGGTCCAAGGCATGAGCATAGGCAATGCTGCTGAAGATCCTTAAGTGTGAAACACTTGGTGTTCTCTCGATTCATGCTTCTTGTGGAGTTATGCCTTCAAGTCCATATGTGGGATATCAATTTTGAAGATAAACTGCATGTTGAAATAGCTTCGATGCAAAGCTCCTTGGGCAAATTTTTGCTCTACAAGATGCTTCAAACTATGTCAAGAATGGTTCTATTTTTCTATTCAGCCACACGTTTTGTTGAGAAGAATACGGAGCCATCAAGAAGCTTCGCATGCCATGATTCTCATAGAATTTGTTGAATATGTTTGAAGTGAATTCTTCGCCATGATTAGTCCTCAAAGCCTTAATAAAATAGTCGCTTTCAGACCATACACCTAAGTTTTCTGAGTAAGATTATCAATAAAAGTAACAAAATATCAATGATTATCATAAGAGTGAGGAGTGATTATTGGGCCACACACATTGGATTGAATCAACTCAAGCGGCTTCTTCACTCAATAAGTTGCTTCCTTCGGAAAGCTAGTTTGGAAATGCTTATTGATAACATATCCTTTACATATTTGATCCCGATTATCAATATGCAGTAAGCCATAAACCATCTTCTATACGTTTTGGTCTACTTATAAGGATAGAAGGGTTGATGGTAGATGTTATACATGCTAAAGCAGGAATAACATATCGGAGATACATTACCACCGTATGGGTTGATGAGGGACAAGTTAAGTTGGTCCCTCACTGTTACGAGGCTTGGTACGTCTGGTCGGGCGAAGAATTTATTAGACCCCTTTGTAATTTTAGAGGGCCGATGAACCCAAGTGGTGGGACAATGTCCGACGGGATGGACTCTAATCAGTAGTACTAGCCTGTAATAGGAAGGGTTCTCAATTTTGGAAGTCGCGGTTATAGCGGAGATAGGGATACTCTGACCTTTTACATCATATAAAATGGAAATTAGTTTGTACATGAAACTACTAATGGCAAATAGTAGTGTGTTGTATATTCACACTCCATGCTCTTCCAGTGATGTTTGTTGGGGTTATTGTTGTTGTGTTTACGCTTTCACATGTGCATATAAATAAAATAAAATGAATCGGGTCGACAACAAGCTTGGGATGTTGCAAAAAATAACTCACAACTCAAACCTTGAATGGGGGTCGTCACATGTAAGGACCTGAGGACTATCACTATGTAATATTGTCCACTTTAGGCCTTCAGTTCTTTTTGCTTTAAAATGGATCGCACAGAATAGAGAACCTAAGCCTTATAAGCTAACCCAATACTCCCCCCTAAGCGATCTGGGACAGGAGACATGTGCTTAACTTCTTAGGTCGCCCACCAATGCAGCCTTCCTACCATCCCGGCCATGCCCTGAAAGTCACCACACTTTATACTCTGCACAATTGTTGATACTCTAAGGTAGAATGTTGCTAGCAAGACCTTGCCATTAGACTGAGTTTCCAATGGTGCTATGGTGATCACAAAGTTTCATTTAAAGAACAACTGGCTACTTGAAGTTAATAGGTTATTTTATTAAAACATAAAATAATTCATTGAAAAGAAAATGAAAATGAAAAACCATTATTTGTTTTGCTAGTTACTCTTGAATCTCAATCTTCATCCTATATCTCTCTCTATAACAACATGCAATATGAATTTTTTCCCCTAGTCTGCTTTGTTTGTTAAAATGTCATAATGCTGATAAGATATAAATATTCACATTGTATGCTAATTAAGTCTTGATAAATGTCGTAATATTTCATAAAATAAAACAAAAAAATCACGACACTCATTTGGTTACAAAAACATTAAGTAATAATCTAAATAAAAAATTCACATTTCATAAAGTGTTGCACTTATGACATAAACATTGGAAATTCTTTGTATACTATCATAATTGTAACTTTAAAAAATTCATGTTTTCTAGTACTTTAAAATATTCTGCACTAGATTACCATGAAATGTCATCAATGCCGGCCCACAACTTTTCAAAATTAAAGAAAAATACATTTTATGACATCATGTGTACTTGATTAAGATCACACATAATAATTCTTTTAGAACATTGAAAAATAAAGGAAAATATAATTTACTATATGTTGTACTTGATCACATCCTCATGGTGTAAATTTGCAAATTCTGATTTTTTTGAGCTACATTGATCGAATTCAAGTGAAAAATGTCCTAATAATTTTGTTTGGTTGGTGTATTAATGGGAAAATTACTAAAAAGGTTCTAAACTTATTATCACTTTTCCTAATTCAATTCTAAACCTTTTAATTGTGCCAAAAATTAACCATTGTGGTTGCTTCAACATCCATTCTGTCCATGTGGGAAGGGAGAGGTGGGGAGATCGATTCTCAACCTTCTCAGGAGGTTAGGGGTAGGGATGTTTAGTTTCAAGTGTGGGGTTTGATTCTTACACTCTACAAAAAGACAAAGCAAAATTTTAAGAGTATATTAAGAGTTAGAGTATGATAGAACAAAAACAAATTGTGTCAATTGAGTTCTAAAACATTTTGATATTTTACCAATTGAATTAATATGCTAATTTTGGCCAGAAATTGATGATGTGGATATCGTCAGTCTTACATGGCACAGATGGCGTTAACATTGATATTTTTAATAATAATTTAATAATTCAAATATTTTTATTTTATTTTTTCCTTTCATTTTCTTTAAGTTGTTATTGTTTTTTGGAGTGGGGGCCGATGACTCTTGTGGCAATGAGGGCCGCGACACCATCGCTAACCAAAGAATTGCAACGCTTTAGCCTAGTACTAGCAAGGATTGCCGGCCCTCACTCCAAAAACCGAAAAAAAAAAGAGAGTAAGGAAATGGAAAAAAAAAACCCATAAAAATTCAAATTTTATTAAAATATAATTTACAAATGTCTATGTCATCGCCAACTATTGGCTGACGTTCATTTCAGTAATTTCCTGCCAAAAATTCATGATTAAATTGGTAAAAGTGCAATAAAATTAAGACTTTTTTGGTAATTTTTGTTATGTCAATGGCCAACTAAAATCACCATGTGTCAAATGGAATGAGAGGCTCTATACGTAAAAGAGAAAACGACCTAGAAAAAAATATAAAAATGAAAAAGATATAATTAATTGAAAGCCTTTAAAAAAGGAAAAAGAAAAATAGAAATGTAATTTTGGAAGAGGGATTCTTGATTTAGAGAAGCTGGACAAACTTGGGGAAAATGTATGGTGGGCAGCTTCCACTTTTCCTTTGAGGTATGACGCAAGAATGACCAAATTTCTAAAAAAAATTTCACTGACGTTGTATGGTACAAAGTCCTTTTTGTTTTGGGGGACATATGATCCATAATTAAAGAACTATATTTAAATGGAAAATCTTGATAACGCCAAAAAAATATCATTCGGATTGACCTGCTCCATAATCAACCTCATGGCCTCAATTGATGGTTGAGAATGAAACTTGTACATGGTTTAAATGAGACTTGATCCAACTCGACAATAGGCCCAACAATTCTTTTCTAAGTTCGTTTATAATTTAGAATTATGGTTAACATCACAAAAAACTCCAAACTAATATATTAATTCTAAATTTATGACAAATTAATTTTTTGACCACAAAAATGTACACCTTGACAACAGTGGGTAAAACCCCACATTAATACACCTATCAATGCCATGTATAATCTAATTCAACAATTTGATACTACAATTTAAAGAAAAGTAATCGCGGATAAATTTATCACATCCTTAAAATTATTAGATTTTTCACTCATTCGTACTTCAGATCTAAGGTCTAGCATGTTATCAGGATCATAATCCGGTCTAGCTTGGACTCGTGTTTAAAGTGCAACACCGTATACCGGGCCAGCCCAAACCTTTTATGGTCTAATACTTTCATGTCCTTCTTAATGGTCGAACAGGTTCCTCAAAGAACTATATCATATGGCTTTGATCTCTATTATATAGAAAGCAAAATTCAAAGAGGATTTGGACCTCAAACTTCAATCCGAAATTTTCCATTAAATGCAGAAATCTTCTATTAAGATGTATTCTAGTAAAATGATATTCACAAGATGCTACATGCAAGTCGGACCCGTTGCTAAAAAATCTTGGCATTTATCTATTGATTTTTCCTTGCAGTCAATTATATGTGAGGACCTGCACTGCGGCATCTAATGTGAATCCAAGGGTATGACTTAATGACTTGTAAACACGTTTGGAAGTCAATGCCAGGTTTAACACGTTGGGATGGTTTGGCGAGCCAGATCCCAGTGATTTTTTAGATTTCCATCGACAGCGACATCTCGAGTCTAGACTGTAGACCAGCAAATCAACGCGGTTTTAATTTGAACAGAAGTGTTTAGGTATCAAGTGAAATTGATGTAAGAGTCAAGGTTAATCATTTGACTGTGTTTGTGTTTGATCATATTTCATCACTGTTGATGGCGTCAATTTGTTGTATGATGGCTTTGAGATCTTCTGGAAACAGCTCCAGGCATCACATAATTAGTATAAGCATATAAGTAAACAATGCTGGGGTGTTATTGGCTTTAAAAATGCAAAAAAAAAAGAAGAAAAACTGAGTGGTGTTTACTTGCAGCTTTCACTAAATCTACAGGGGGAAAAGTTGTCAGTAATTTCTCCAACATAACATTGCTGAAGAATATTATATATTAGCTATGTGGGAATTGATGATACACTTGAGCCTTCTGAGGCGGGAGATCAAGGAGAGGCAGATCTCAGAGATAGAAAAATCTGGGCCAGTCTGAAGAGAAACAAGCAGGTGTTAACATGGAAGACACTGCCAACTATGTAAGTCATGGTGTGGACATAGGTTTGGTCAGGTAACACAGCAACGAGACCTGTATTGAATGACATAGCAGTTGACTGCAGCGCGATGACTGTCAGCACAGCTGCAGTCACGTAGCAATGTACGTAAGGTCTCTTGCCGAAAGCAGAGCCCCAAAGTATGATGGAAGAGGCCATTATAGAGCAGGTCATCGCGATAGTGTCAGAGATGATAAACCGCTTGAGATAACCACTTGACTGGAGAAGGGCCACTCCTTGGTCTGGGCCAGGGTTATTGTTATAACCACCGGGCATTGTGAAAGCCGCTGCAAATGTCACGGTTGTGATGAGTGTGGCGACCATCAGTAAGGTCTGACAATTTTGCTTGTAAGTTTGTTCTGAATTCGAGACGCCATCTTTTTGTTCATTTTTACAGGGGAAAAATCCTCCAGGGAGATTCCAAAGATGTGGGAGGCGTAGTCGTCGCCAATTCAGCATCACAACCTGCAAGCGAAATGAAAACGACTTAGATTTTGAATCATGGTCTAGAGATTTAATAAATTTCAATGAATTACGGCCAGCAAAAATATACTGACCGAGGGAATAACATGCGGTTCCTTGGTTAGCTCCTCTATGTCGAAGGCAGTTTCCCCTTTTGTGTTCTGGGCTGTTTGATCAACTCTCACATCCCACAATAGGTAAGCTGCGATCCAATTTCTCCTTTCCATGATAGTTAGATGCAAGGGAGTATTGCCGTGGTGATCAGCCTGATTTATTAGGCCCTCGAGCTCAACAGTTTCCAATATGCATCTGACAACATTCAATCTCCCGCTTAGGACTGCAACATGAAGAATGTTTTGGCCCTTCAGGTCTACCAATTCTCCAGCATCTGGGCATTGCCGAATAATCTCTTTTATAACCTTGGCATGGCCATTACTTGCTGCTGCATGAAGTGACGAAAAGCCATCTCTGTCCACTACATATGCACTCGAAATATCAAGCTCCAGTAATTGCTGGACCAATTTGTGGCATCCAGAAAAAGCTGCATAGTAAAGAGGGGTCCTGCCATGGTGATCAGCTTCTTTGATCAGCTCTGGCTTTGCTCTTAGGAGGGTTTTCACTATACCTGTGATGCATGAACAAAAAATCTTCTTTAAAGCACACAGAACTAGCAAGTATTGAAACTGAGCAATATCTAATGGAAGTTGAAAAGATTCATACGTTGTATAAGCATATATGCCAAACTTTCCATCAGTAGATATGGGAACTCTGTTGCTACATCAGATTACATGAGAGTTGAACTCGGTACAAGAACTTTGCATCTTTGTTAATAATTGGGAGCATGATATTTTGCAGGTCAAGGAGCAGAGAGTTACCAGAATGTCTTGCACTCACAGCAGCATGCAAAGCCGTCTGGCCATCTAATCCACCATGAGCAGATAAAGGGCACGATGTCAAGATCCAATTTACAATCTCTTCCATGCCCCCTCTAGCAGCCAGGTACAATGGGGATTCTCCTGCACTATTTTCGTAAATTACAAGGTAAGGATCCACTTTTATTAAGAACCTAACCACTTGAGAGTGACCGTATCTGATTGCCTCATGCAGTGCTGTATTGTTCCTTCTATTTCCCCATCTTAGCATCTGGAACCTGCTGCTGCAGCCGCTTTCAATGTCTAGCTGAGAAGGAGAGGTGGATATGATCTCTGTGACTAGAAACTTCACAACAGAAAGATGGCCAGCCCTTGAAGCTACATGCAGAGGAGTGTCTCCCTCGGAATTTGGCTGCATGACAAGAGACTTGCATCGACTGTAGATCTCTGCCAAAACTGGTGTTTTTCCAGCTCCAGCGGCAACATGGGGGGCCGTGTTTCCTTGAGGAGTGCGCCTCTGGAGTATGCCCGGGTCTCGGTCGAGAAGCTCCTTGAGGGAGTGAATGTCACCGGAGTTGGCATATCGGTACAGCCTGGGATCCATTTTCTCGGGGGAGGAATAAACTTACTTCGCTCCAATTGTATAGATGATGGTGATAACGGTTTCCCGGAATGGAAGTAATTCGACTTAAAGCTTCCAACGCGGAGGATAAGTATGCTTTCCAACCCCTTGGCCAAAAAGCCTTGGTAGTTCATTGTTAATGATGCCTTTCAGTTTGTCTTGTGAATGCCGTTAGTGCCTGAAGTTTCCAACGTCAATGCGCCCAAATGACTTCCAAACACATGCTAGAAAGTCGAAGTCAAGTGGAACACGCCGGTTGGCTCAGCAGCTAGCCTGGGGCAGCAAAGGCTCAGTCATGTCCTAAAGTCAGAGCAGAGACACTCCCATCATAGCCAAGTCAGCATGGCATTCGAATTCAAAGTCAAAATGTTCCGACTTCTACACATTCAAAAGTTGAAAAAGAAGGCGCACAGGGGATGGAGGTAATCATGCTGGATGCGCAAGTCGACGTTGATTTTGAAAAACTGTGACTGAGTTTTTCGCCAGCGAGGCATGCCAATACTGGAGATTAACAGCCATGCATGACGATAAAATTTGGCTTGGATCAGCCCTGACGTTTTATTGAGGAGATGTCGGAAATCAGGAACACAAATATGGGCACATAATGATCCGGGGGCATCGTTACGTGCTACTTGGAGAGGGAAATCAAAGTACGCCCTTGAATCTATGGATATAAGATTGACTTTGGTGGTTATATTGAAACTTGAATGGAATCGTCAATTATATTAAATAAAATTGCTGTTGCAGCTGTTGCAATTGTGGCAGATAGCTATATAACCGTTGGGCTTTCACGAAATAGCTAAAACAGTTCTAAAAGAATTGCTCAACCGCAATGGCCAATAAGAGTGATTGATTTATGGATGGAACGATTCCTACCTAATAACCGGGAATGGGACCGAATATGATCTGTTCGCAGTTTGTGGAACCAAGAATAGGATCGGATATGATCTGTTCGCACTTTGTGGAACCGGGAATAGGTTCGGATATGATATGTTCCCAGTTTGTGGAATCAGGAATTAACCATGTCCACCCGAGACCGTCGGTGTCTTTTTTTTTTTCTGAAGCTATAATTCTTTTTTAATTAGAGTATATTGATTTTTTTGTAGATAAATAAATTTCTTATGTTGGTATTTGATAATCTAAGACTTTATATTTGCCAAGTATAAATAAATTTCCTATTTAACGTGAAAACTTAGCATGAGTTCCTCATCCTATCCTCAAAATATTACAAAGATTTAGTTTCTATTTTTATTTTTTTGTTTGTAAATTCGGAGTTTGGCTTTGGATCTAAGAATTAATTTCACAATGCATGTCGCCTCTGCTGTCAATGTAGCTTTACTTCTAGAAGAGAAAAATCATTAAAAAAGGAAAATAAAAGACAAGGCAAAGCGGTCTGGTCTAGTCTAATTTCGCTCAAAGAACTAGGAACCAAATTGCTTAATGTAGGTTCCAAATCTTGAAAATCAAGAACCACCTAGAACCGGCTGTTTCCGGATTGGATCAAAACCACACTCACCCCTATGCACCAATGGGCCAAGCCACCACCACAAAGCATGGCCCTAGTAGGTAGCATTTGAGACACACGTTTAATGAGTGTTGTTAGTGCAACTAAAATCCCCGAAGCTAAAATTTTTCGCTTGTCAGCCCAATTACAGTTGGATTAAGGTTTGGCGTATATGCTTTGCTCCTTCTTTTAAATCTTGCGATGATTAAGCTAATCTCATAGCTTTCCATTAAGAAGAGATTATTATACTACTTGTTACCTTATGATTTGCACTTCATATCATATCCTTGTGTCTCAATGTATATGCTTTAGAAGTCTGCCACCTCTTGAAAGTGACATGTTCTTAAGGCTATTAAGTAGACGGTAGCATGAGGGAACCATTACTAGGCTTGAGCTCAACTCGTCTTGTAACTAGGGCCTCGAAAGGGTGGATTGGATTAAGTCAAAAATAGTTCAATCCATATTAACTCATTTAATCCGTTTTGACCTATTTTTATGAAATGTAAATTTAATGATCCATACATGACCCAATCCGTACCCGACCCAACTTGTATTATCAAAAAAAAAAACAGTTAATATTCTAAGAAAACCATTTTCCAAGAAAATAACCATATTTTCCGGTGTTTGACTAAAACCTAAAAATAAACTAGAAGATATTTTTCGGTATTTGGTAAGGAGTAAGGAAAATATTTTCCTCATGCGCCAGGAAAATATTTTCCTCATGCGCCCTTTTCAATAATTTTTTAATTATATATTTATAGATTGATTTTTTAAATTATTATTTTAAAAAATTTCCTTTTTTTTTTCCCTTCTTCATTGAGCTCGAGCCTCGCTAATTGAACAACGTAGCTCACTTCGTTCTATGGGAATGATGTCCAAGTTGTGATGAGAAGAAGGTATATGAAGAGGGGCGAGGTTGACCGTATGTTAACGACAAAGTAAAATCATTAATCATTTAGAAGACCAGTTTCTGCACTTGAGCTGCCGTCTCTTGTTGCCTTGTAAGTCGGACCCATTGCTAAAAAATCTTGGCATTTATCTGTTAATTTTTCCTTACGGTCAATGAATAATGTGAGGACCTACACTGCAGTATCTAATATGAATCCGAGAGTATGACTTCAATGACTTTTAAACACGTTTGGAAAGTTAAAGCCAGGTTTGACACGTTGGGATGGTTTGGAAAGCCAAATCTCAGTATTTTTCTAAATTTCCACGTACAACGACATCTCGAATCTAGACTGTATACCAGCGAATCAGCGCAGTTTGACTTTGAACAGAAGTGTTTAGGTATCAAGTGAAATTGATGTAAGAGTCAAGGTCAATCATTTGACTATGTTTGTGTTTGATCATAATTCATCAGACTGTTTTATGTCCAAAAATTGAGGGATGAAGTCATTTTGTTGGATGATGGCTCTGAGATCTCCTGGAAACAGCTCCAGCTGTCACAGAATTAGTAAAAACATATAAGCGAACAATTCTGGGGTGTTGTTGGCCTAAAAAATAAAAAACTGAGTGATGTTTTCTTGCAGATTTCACTAAATCCACAAGGGGAAAAGTTGTCAGTAATTTCTCCAATATACATTGCTGAAGAATGTCATTTATTTACTATGTGAGAATCGATGATACACTTGAGCCTCCTGAAGCGGGAAATCATGGAGAGGCAGGTCTCAGAGTAGGAAAACATCTGTGCCAATCTAAAGAGAAACAAGCAGGAGTTAACATGGAAGATACTGCAAGCTATGTTAGCCATGGTGTGGACATATGTTTGGTGAGGTAAAACAGCAATGAGACCTGTTGCAAACGATATAGCAGTCGACTGCAGCGCAATGTATGTCAACACAGCTGCAATCACATAGCAACGCACGTAAGATCTCTTGCCGAAAGCTGCACCCCAGAGTATGATGGAAGAGGCCAATATAGAGCAGGTCATTGCAATAGTGTCGGAGATGATGAACCTCTTGAGATGTCTGCTTGACTGGAGAAGGGCCACTCCTTGGCCTGGGCCAGGGTTATTGTTATAACCACCAGGCATTGTGAAAGCCGCTGCAAATGTCACGGCTGTGACGAGTGTGGCGACCATCAGTAAGGTCTGACAATTTTGCTTGTAAGTTTGTTCTGAATTCAAGACACTATCCTTTTGTTCATTTGTACAGGGGAAAAATCCTCCACGGAGATTTCAAAGATGTGGGAGGCATAGTTGACGCCAATTCAGCATCGTGACCTGCAAGTGAAATGAAGACAACTTAGATTTCGAATCATGGTCTGGATATTTCATAAATTTCAGTGAATTACGGCCTGCAATAGTAGACCCACCGAGGGAATAACACGTGGTTCCTTGGTTGGCTCCTCTATGTCGAAGGCGGTTTCCCCTTTCGTGTTCCGGGCTGTTTGATCAACCCTTGCATCCCACGATACGTAAGCCGCGATCCACCTTCTCCTTTCCATGATAGATAGATGCAAAGGAGTATTGCCGTTGTGATCAGGCTGATTTGTTAGGCCCTCGAGCTTGATGGTTTCCAATATGTATCTGACAACATTTGCTCTCCCGCTTAGGACTGCGACATGAAGAATGTTTTGGCCCTTCAGGTCTACCAATTCTCCAGCATCTGGGCATTGCCAAATAATCTCTTTTATAACCTTGGCATGGCCATTACTTGCAGCTGCATGAAGTGACGAAAATCCATCTCTGTCCATGACATAAGCACTCGAGATATCGAGCTCCAGTAACAGCTGGACCAATTTGTGGCACCCAGAAAAAGCTGCATAGTAAAGAGGGCTCCTGCCATGGTGGTCAGCTTCTTTGATCAGCTCCGGCTTTGCTCTTAGGAGGGTTTTCACTATACCTGTGATGCTTGAACAAAAAAAGTTCTTTAAAGCACACAGAGCTAGCAAGTATTGGAACTGAGCAATATTTAATGGAAGTTGAAAAGATTCATACGTTGTATAAGCATACATGCCAAACTTTCCATCAGTTGATATTGGTACTCTGTTGCTAGATCAGATTACATGATAGATGAACTCGGTACGAGAACTTAGTGTTGAAAACGGCGGCGCAATGGAAGCGGATCGTCGATTTGCAATTATGTCGGGACCGGTAGAAATTAACGGAGAAATAAAACGAGGAACAAATAAAATAAGGACACCAAGAATTTACGTGGTTCGGTCCGAATTTCGGAACCTACCTTCACGGGGAGAGCCAACAAAATAATACACTATAAATCGGAAAATTACAGGATTACACATGCTTACACGCTCGAGTGTTTCCTAGCCCTAATGTATACCCAATACCCACAGTGTTTAATAAATCAACTCAATGAACTCACGCACAAATCTTTCTGAGCTCACGTTTCTCTCTGGAGCTCTCACCGCTCGGCTTCTCTCATCTTCCCTTCGGTCTCCGACGGTCTTCTTCTATATGGGAAGAGAATTCCTCAATTTGTCAAAGGCTGCCACCTTTTGCAAACACGCTTCATGCCAATTAATGTCATCATGCACCGACGAAGAAAATGCTGGGCGTAGCTCCTGCCTTCCCCTCCTAGGATAATAAAAAAAAAGCTCTCACAAGACAAGTTCTGAAGAAGCTAGCTACGCCCTCCACTTTTCATGGGCATGCATGCACCATGTGCATGCATTAAAGGAAGGAAGAAAGTTGGACGTGCAAGTCCATGTGTGTGCAGAAGACAAGGAAGGGAAAAGTCAAGACTTGCATTTAATATCGTTGAAGTGTGTGGCGTTCAACTCTTCAAAACAAGACAAGGGTGAGAAAAGGGTTGGAAATAAAAAATCAACAAATGAGATGATGACTTTGATTTCCGACGTGATCATGTGCGGAATATATTCTGCTGAAAAGAAATGTTCGGATCTGATCACGCATCCTTGTTCATCAAATGCTCCATGAACGTGCTTCCTCCTTGTTAAAATATTGTGCGTGTCTATCGGGTATTGTACACGGACTCAAACTCGAGACATAATTTTAACAATTCTCCATTTTGGCTCGACGTTTGTAGCCAAATTATAGTGCTTCTTTTTTCATGTCTGGCTCTCCCAATGCCCCGACGGGCGCTTATTCTCTGCAGAGGCCAATCGAGCTCAAACAGAGCTCGAGTTTCGCTGAAGGAACATGCTTTGTCATCATGTCTGCTGAGTTCTCCGTTGTTGCTATTTTCTTCACAACAATTTTACCCTTTGCTATGATATCTCGGATGAAATGATACCTAATATCGATATGTTTCGTTTGCTCATGATATATTGGATTATGTGCCAAATATATTGCACCTTGATTGTCACAGTGTACGGTTACACTTTTCTGCTCCAATCCAAGGTCCGAGAGCAAACCCCTCAGCCATATCGCCTCTTTCGCTACAAAGGTTAGTGCCATATATTCTGCCTCAGTTGAAGACAAGGCAACATCGTCTTGTAAGGACGCCTTCCAACTTACTGCACCACTTGCTAGCGTAAACACGTACCCCGCTAGTGATTTGCGGTCATCCAAGTTGCCAGCATGATCCAAATCCACATATCTCGTGGTTTCACTGCCATTGTCGTTCCTCCGATATACAATGCCAATGTCTGCTGTCCCCTTTAAATATCTGAGGATCCATTTCACAGCTTCCCAATGCGTCTTACCGAGGCGCTTCATGTAACGGCTGACAACGCTTACAGCTTGTGAAATGTCAGGCCTAGTGCATACCATGGCGTACATTATACTACCCACTACACTAGAATAAGGAACACTGGACATATGCTCCTTCTCCTCCTCAGTCTGCGGTGATAACTTGTCAGAAAGTTTAAAATGTTCAGCTAAAGGAGTACTTACAGATTTTGCTGACTGCATGTTAAAACGCGCCACAATCTTCTCAATGTATTTCTTTTGAGACTAACGCAACGTTCCTGCAGTCCTATCACGCAAAATCTCCATACCCAATATTTTCTTAGCAGCATCTAAATCTTTCATTTCAAACTCAGCACTCAACTGCCCCTTCAGTGCATTAATATCAGACATATGTTTAGCTACTATTAACATGTCATCCACATATAATAACAAGTAAATCAATGACCCATCATTCAATCTCCTAAAATAAACACAGCTATCAAACTGACTTTTCAAATAGCCTTGACTAGCCATGAAAGCATCAAAATGCTTGTACCATTATCTAGGAGATTGTTCCAACCCATACAAAGATTTCTTTAATAGGCAAACATGGTCTTCCTTACCTAGAATAGCAAATCCCTCTGGCTGCCTCATGTAAATTCGTTCCTCCAACTCACCATGAAGAAACGCCGTTTTCACATCTAGTTGCTCCAGCTCAAGATCCTATGCAGCAACCAAAGCAAGTAATACACGAATAGAGGTATGTCTTACCACAGGAGAGAACACCTCATTGTAATTGATGCACTCTCGTTGAGTATACCCTTTCGCAACAAGTCTTGCCTTGAACCTAGCTGTCTCAACACCGGGAATGCCCTCTTTCCGTTTGTAGACCCATTTGCATTCGACTATCTTCTGGCCTTTGGGTACTTTGACTAGCTCCCATGTCTAGTTTTGATAGAGTGATTCTATTTCTTCACTCATAGCCTCTAGCCACTGCGACGACTCAGTACTAGCCATCGCTTCAGAGTAGGACGAAGGCTCATCTATCTCCACTTCATCACCTACAATCAATGTATAGGCAATATCAGAATAACCATAACGTACCGGTGGTCTAATTTGCCTTCTTTGTCTGCTCGTGGCTATATTGGGCTGCGGCTCGCTGGTTGTTCTCTATCACCGTCTTCGTGAACCGTGGCCTCATCTCGCAGCTTTCTCCTCTCGTTACCTCTGAGGTCTTCGGGGGCTCCACCTGAACCTCCACCTCACTTCTGACACCATGATCCGTTTGCTCTGCTGGTTGAGTCTCAAGACTCCTCCTTTGAAGCATTGCAGTCTCGTCGAAGATTATATTTCTGCTGATTAGAAAACCGGGTGATCTAGGATCAGTGCACCACAGCCGGTAGCCTTTCACCCCTTGTGCATAACCCAAAAATATGCACTTTTTCGCCCTCGGCTCAAGCTTACCATCACTCGCATGAGCATACGCAGGACATCCGAATATCCTTAATTCGGAGTAATCAACAGGTTTCCCCGACCATACTTCCTCAGGAGTCTTCCACTCGATGGCAGATGATGGAGATCGATTAACTAGGTAACATGCCATATTTACTACTTCAGCCCAAAATTCCTTGCCCAATCCTACATGCGAAAGCATGCACCGAGCTCGCTCAAGTAGAGTTCTGTTTTTCCGTTCCGCAACGCCATTTTGCTGTGGTGTTCCAGGAATGTGCAGTGTCTCACAATTCCTTCCTTTTGGCAAAACTCGGTACAGTCCTTACCACAGAACTCCATGCCATTATCGATTCTCAAGCACTTGATTTGTTTACCTGATTGCTTCTCAATCAATGCCTTAAAATTCTTGAACCGATCAAATACTTCAGATTTGTGCTTTAGGAAGTATACCTATACTTTCTTTGAATAATCGTCAATAAATGTCAACATATATCGGGCACCTCCTTTCGATGGAACTGAGGACGGTCCCCAGACGTCTGAATGAATGTATTCAACTGGTTGCTTGGTTGAATGTATAGCTGTGCCAAATTTGACACGACGCTGCTTCCCAAAGATGCAGTGCTCGCACAGGTCCAGTTTCCCTGTCTTCTGACCTTCCAGCAATCTCTTTTCACTCAGCATCGTCATACCTGCCTCACCCATGTGCCCTAATCGCATATGCCATAATTGAGTCAAGTCTGAGTCTGACTTACCTGATGAAATTGCAGCAGCTCCGGTCATAGTTTCTCCCAGTAAATGATAGAGAGAATTCATCTTCTTCCCTTTCATTACTGTCATGGCACCTCGAGAGACCTTCAATACTCCACTTTCAGCAGTGTACTTGCACCCGATGTCATCGAGTGTGCCCAAGGAAATGAGGCTCATCATGAGTTCTGGTACATGCCTCACGTCTGTCAGTGTCCGTTCTACGCCATCATGCATCCGGATCCGGACTGTTCCTATTCCCACAACCTTGCAGGCTGCATTATTCCCCATATGAACTCTACCACCATCTGTTGTCTGGTAGGTAGTGAACCAGTTCCTATGAGGAGTCATGTGAAAGGAACATCTAGAATCCAACACCCATCCATTTCCTGATGAGCTTGTAGACACACATAAGACGGCCTCGGCATGACTGGTACTCTCCTCGGCAACATTCGCCACACTGCTTGTGGCATTTTGCCCACTGCCTTTATTTCTCAACCTGGGACAATCTCTTCGTATGTGCCCCTCCTCGTGACATTCGAAGCACTTGATGCGACCTTTTGATTTTCTATGTCGCGACTTCGATCTACTTTTGCTTCTGCTGCTGTTGTTGGGCCTCCGATGTTGGTCTCTACCTCGAATCATCAGTCCTCGCGCCATGCCTTGCGCTAGACTATCGTCACACAACTTTCTTTGCCACTCCTTTGAAAACAGGACGGATTTTACCTCTTCTGAGGTAATCGTTGTACGCCCCTGTAACAAGGAGTCAGTAAAGTGCTCCCATGACTCCGGTAGAGACGCCAGCAACATCATGCCTTGCTCTTCATCATCTAAAATCTTGCCGACATTTTTCAAGTCCATCATGAGTTTATTAAACTCATCTAGGTGGGATCTAATGGACGTACCTTCAGTGTATCGGAACTGAAACATCCTCTTCAGCATGTATAAGCGATTGTTCAAACCCTTCGTTACATAGAGGGCCTGAAGTTTTGTCCACAATGCCGCCGCATCATTCTCCTCGGCCACCTCTATCAGCACTTCATCCGATAAGTTCAACAGGATTATGCTCATGGCTTTCTCCATCAGCTCGTTCTTTTCAGCATCTCGCATTGTTTCGGGCAACCTAGCCTTGCCCTCCAATGCCTTGGCTAAACCTTGGGTTGTTAATAACGCCTTCATCTTGACGCTCCATAACCCAAAGTTGTTCCTCCCGTTAAATTTCTCAATTTCTACTTTTGCTCCGGACATAATTGCAAAGTCTGAGCTCTGATACCAATTGTTGAAAGCGGCGGTGCAATGGAAGCGGATCGTCGATTTGCAATTATGTCGGGAGTGGTAGAAATTAACAGAGAAATAAAACGAGGAACAAATAAAATAAGGACACAAAGAATTTACGTGGTTCGGTCCGAATTTCGGAACCTACGTCCATGGGGAGAGCCAACAAAATAATCCACTATAAATTGGAGAATTACAGGATTACACACGTTTACACATTCGAGTGTTTCTCAGCCCTAATGTATAACCAATACCCACAGTGTTTAATAAATCAACTCAATGAACTCACGCACAAAACTTTCTGAGCTCACGTTTCTCTCTGGAGCTCTCACCGCTCGGCTTCTCTCATCTTCCCTTCGGCCTCCGACGGTCTTCTTCTATATGGGAAGAGAACTCCTCAATTTGTCAAAGGCTGCCACATTCTGCAAACACGCTTCATGCCAATTAATGTCATCATGCACCGACGAAGAAAATGCTGGGCGTAGCTCCTGCCTTCCCCTCCTAGGATAATAAAAAAAAAGCTCTCACAAGACAAGTTCTGAAGAAGCTAGCTAATCCCTCCACTTTTCATGGGCATGCATGCACCATGTGCATGCATTAAAGGAAGGAAGAAAGTTGGACGTCCAAGTCCATGTGTGTGCAGAAGACAAGGAAGGGAAAAGTCAAGACTTGCATTTAATATTGTTGAAGTGTGTGGCGTTCAACTCTTCAAAACAAGACAAGGGTGAGAAAAGGGTTGGAAATAAAAAATCAACAAATGAGATGATGGCTTTGATTTCCGACGTGATCATGTGCGGAATATATTCTGCTGAAAAGAAATGTTCGGATCTGATCACGCATCCTTGTTTATCAAATGCTCCATGAACGTGCTTTTTCCTTGTTAAAATATTGTGCGTGTCTATCAGGTATTGTACACGGATTCAAATTTGAGACATAATTTTAACACTTAGCATCTTTGTTAATAATTGGGAGAATGATGTTTTGCAGGTCAAGGATCAGAGAGTTACCAGAATGTCTTGCACTCACAGCAGCATGCAAAGCCGTCTGGCCATCTGATCCACCATGAGCAGATAAAGGGCACGATGTCAAGATCCAATTTACAATCTCTTCCATGCCCCCTCTAGCAGCCAGGTACAATGGGGATTCTCCGGCACTATTTTCATAAATTACAAGGTAAGGATCCACTTTTATTAAGAACCTAACCACTTGTGAGTGACCGTATCTGATCGCCTCATGCAGCGCTGTGTTTTTCCTTCTATTTCCCCATCTTAGCATCTCGAACATGCTGTCGCAGCCGCTTTCAATGTCTAGCTGAGAAGGAGAGGTGGATATGATCTCTGTGACTAGAAACTTCGCAACAGAAAGATGGCCAGCCCTTGAAGCTACATGCAGAGGACTGTCTCCCTCGGAATTTGGCCGCATGAGAAGAGAATTGCATCGACTGTAGATCTCTGCCAAAACTGGTGTTTTTCCAGATCCAGCGGCAACATGGAGGGCCGTGTTTCCTTGAGGAGTGCACCTCTGAAGTACGCTCAGGTCTCTATCGAGAAGCTCCTTGAGGGAGTGAATGTCACCGGAGTTGGCATATTGGTACAGCCTGGGATCCATTTTCTCGGGGGAGGAATAAACTTACTTCGCTCCAATTGTATAGATGATGATGATAACGGTTTCCTGAAATGGAAGTAATTCGACTTAAAGTTTCCAACGCGGAGGATAAGTATGCTTTCCAACCCTTTGGCCAAGAAGTCTTGGTAGTTAATTGTTAATGATGCCTTTCAGTTTGTCTTGTGAATACCGTCAGTGCCTGAAGTTTCCGACGTCCACGCCTCCAAACGACTTCCAAACACATGCTAGAAAGTCGAATTCAAGTGGAACACGCCGGTTGGCTCGGCAGCTTGGCATTCCAATTCAAGGGCAAAATGTTCCAACTTTTACACATTTAAAAGTTGAAAATGGAGGCGCATAGGGGATCAAGGTCATCATGCTGGAATGCGCGAGTCGACGTTGATGTTGAAAAACTTTGACTGATTTTTTCGCCCAGCGAGGCTTGCGACGACCGATGATTAACAGCAATGCATGACGATAAAATTTGGCTAGAATCAGCCCTGACGTTTTACTGAGGAGATGTCGTAACACAAATATGGGCACATAATGGTCTGTGGGGGCATCGTTACGTGCTACCCGGAGAGGGAAATCAAAGTGTGCTCTTGAATCTATGGACATAGGATTGACTTTGGTGGTTATATTGAAACTTGAATGGAATCGTCAATTAAATTAAGATTGCTGTTGCAGCCGTTGCAATTGCAGCAGGTAGCTATATGACTATCGGGCTTCCACAAAAAAGTTAAAAAAGTTATAAAAGAATTGCTTGGCTGCAGTGATCAATAAGGGTGATTGATTTTTGGGTGGATCGATTCCCACCCAAGAATCGGGAGCATGACTAGATATGATTTATTCCCAATTTGTGGAATCAGTAATTGACCATGTCCACTCAAGACCACCGGTGTCATTTTATTTTTTTTTGAAGCTATAATTCTTTTTTAATTAAAGTATATTAATTTTTTTGTAGATAATTAAATTTCTTATGTTGGTATTTGATAATCTAAGACTCTCTGTTTTTGCCAAGTATAAATGGATTTCCTATTTAATGTGAAAACTTAGCATGAGTTCCTTATCTTGTCCCAAAAAAATTACAAAGATATAGTTTTTTTTCATAGTTTTGTTTGTGATTTTGGAGTTTGGCTTTGGATCTAAGCATAAATTTCACAATGCATATCACCTCTGCCGTCAGTGTAGCTTTACTTCTCGAAGAGAAAAATCATTAAAAAGAAATAGAAAATAAAAACAAGGCATATTGGTATGGTCTGGCATAGTCTAGTTTCTCTCAAAGAACTAGGAACCAAATTGCTTAATGTAGGTTCCAAATTTTGGAAATCAAGAACCACCTAAAACCGGCTAGTCTAACTCCCGGATTCGATTGAAACCACACTCACCCCTCCTTGCCAATGGGCCAGGCCACCACCGCAAAGCATGGCCCGTAATACGCAGCATTTGAGAAACATGTATGAAGAGTGTCGTTAGTGCAGCCGAAACCTCCGAAAATAAAATCTATTGCCTATCCGCCCGATTACAATTGGATTAAGGTTTGGCGTATATGCTTTGTTCCTTCTTTTAAATCTTGTGATGATTAAGCTAATCCCATGGCTTTCCATTAAGAAGAGATTATCATACTACTTGTTTCCTTATGATCTGCCGTTCATATCACATGCTTGTGTCTCAAAGTATATACTTTACAAGTCTGCCACCTCTTGAAAGTGACGTGTTCTTAAGGCTATCAAGTAGATGGTAGCATGAGGGAAGTATTACTAGGCTTGAGCTCAACTTGTACTATAACCAGGGCCATCAAATAGGCATGGTGGGTCAAGTCGGGTTGGGTCATACTGAAAATGGTCTGACTTATATTAATCAATTTAACTCGGTTTGACTGATTTCATGCAACGTGAATTTAATGATCTATACGCGACCCCGACTCGTTTTATTAAAACATATTAATATTCTAAGAAAATCATTTTTCAAGATAATAACTATATTTTTCGATATTTCGCCGAAACCTGAAAAAAATCTAAAAGATATTTTTCACTATTTGGTAAGGAAAATATTTCCCTCAAGCACTTCTTTCAATAATTTATTATTTTAGTATTTTAGTATCGATTTTTTAAATTTTTAAAATTTTTTTTTTTTCCTTTTCTTTCTTTTTCTTTTTCTTCTTCATTAAGCACGAGCCTTGCTATTTGAACAACGTAGCTCACTTCGTTCTATGGGAATGATGTCCAAGTTGTGATGAGAAGAAGGTATATGAAGAGGGGCGAGGTTGACCGTATGTTAACGACAAAGTAAAATCATTAATCATTTAGAAGACCAGTTTCTGCACTTGAGCTGCCGTCTCTTGTTGCCTACAGCAAGTAATATAGCATGCAACAGATTTTCTCTTCGGCCAGTGCCGATTCAAAGAAACCTCGCTCCTAAACGGCAACCAAACCCGCCAAATAATGCCCAATCATATGAGTCTAACGACAACATGAAAAAGAAAGAAACAGACCTCGAGCTGAAAAATTCAGCAACCTTTTGGAAACATGAGACTCTTTCCAAAGGTACAGAATACAGCTGTTGCAGCAGAGCCATGAGGAGTGTATTTTTCACGGTCTCAAATTGCAGGGAATCTTGTAAAGAAATATTAACTTCGGAAGCTACCCAGTTATTTGCTCCCCTAGTTGAATAAAAAAGAATTATGGGACTTGTTTTGTGTGCCCGCTTTACTAATTTAACGAAAGAGAATGATTCAATTAATGAAACGCCTGCAAAGATCATCAAAGGCGTTGTCTTTGTACCAGACCCCTTAAAAAATTGGCATTGTACAACGTTCCAACATCAAGAACAGACAACGATTCTTCCAACGGAATGTGGCCTCGGTCTGTCAAAAAAGCAACGGTGAGGGCAACAAAGCCCTCTTCGGCAGTGAGCGAGGGTCACGACCCTGGCTGACGACCGGCGAGGGCTTGGCGACTCTTGCCAGTCCACGACTCTTGCCATGATCAACTAGGGCTTCACAGCTGTTGGTAAGGCCGCGATGGCCTTGCCCAGATCTAGATGAGGGTGTCCTGACCCTCACCTGAGGCCACTGAGAGCCCAGCCACCCTTGCCATCTAGAGTTTTAAAAAACAAAAGAAAAAAGGGAAATAGATGAAGAAGCACAAGGAGTCTGGTGGTGACCGAAGTGTTCCCAACGTTTTTGTCGACCATCAGCGTAAGGTATTTTCCCATTCCACCACCAAGCCATTTACTCATGCTGCCCACCAGAGAACCTGACAAACCGCTTCTGTTCCAATGATATTAAAATGGTACCTTATTAAGTTCAGTCCACCAGGTAACTTGGTGTACCGTCCGATAAGGTAACCAAAACCCCATCAACATTATGGGGATATGATCAGGTGCCGATTGGTAAGTTAAAAGCCACATTCCTTCCTTATGCATGGATTGTCACATCATTCAATATATTGATTTTATTATCATTCTTGATATACTTAAGTAGAAAAATGCCATTCTCTGAAACTTTTGAGTTTTCGTACAAAACAAGATGAGTAAGGATGGTCTAAAAAATCGATACATTAAAGGACGTGGTAAATTATAATGGAGCGTTTAAAATGTGGACCGTATTGAGCACACAGTTCAAGTCTGCAATAATGATTTTGTCCTCTAATTTTATTCGCCTACCTAACATCTTTTTGATAAAGGAAGTCTTCTATAGGAAAATGATGGTTGTGGCGCAAATCTTCCGTAGCTTAATGACGAAAGTCGACGGACCCGACCTGGTCACTTTGGGTCGGGAGTCGTAATCGCGTGTATGCTATTTGTCAAACTTGCCAAAGACTAGAGCAAAGACCTTTCAACCAAGTCATTGGTTCCGATTGCTTGAGGAAATTTCGATGGTTCCCGAAACGGCTGTATACAAAACAGAAAACATAGGAAATATCGGTTCCGATTGCTTCTGGAAATCGTGTGAGGAGACTCATGGGCATGAACTGAAACGTTCCTAAGGTTTTGTAATATCCATCTCTTGATTCCTTGCGGTCAGGCCAACTTGGCAGCATGTTTTCACTGAGATGTCTCTCGAAATGTTACGTAGAATCAAAAGAATATCGCTAAAAAATGTTGTCAGAAGCTCGCATAGAGGACTGGACCGGGAGCTGAGAAAAAGATTAGAAGTGCACAAATAATTCCGAGTCATGTTAGAATCCGAAGATGATCGATGATGTGAAGCTTGATGTGATGAACGCTTTGAGAATATACGGTAACGAATAGTGCCATTAGTAAAAGAACGGAGTTGGAGCATGGGAAATGAAGTCAGATCGAAGGTTCCCTATTATATACTTTGATGCGAGTGGCTCGTTGATTGACCAAACGAGACAATTAATTTTTTGCAGAAGGAAATGAATGAATATGTTCTCAGAAACAGCTTACATGATGTCTAATAATGAGTATGTAATTTGGAACCACTAATTTGAGCTTCCATTTCATCAATATCCATGACCGAGACTTTTATTTTGTGAATCTTATAAATCATTCGTACTTCTAAATATGAGTTGTGGTTAGTAGATTGTAGCAACAAATGATCGTCATTATATATAATGATTTACTACAATCGTTCAATCAAGAATAGGGATGGAACTTATGTAGACCCTGAAATCCACCATGAATATGAGACAAGGAAAGTTTCAAGTTTTAGAGTATGCAAGGTAGGTTTCAGGTAAAACTTGGACTATCCTTACAACCGCTCACCCCTACTACAAAAAACTGCAACATATTATTGTTGGGAGAGCGCAGCAGAAGTCCAATACCTTTACCTGGGAGATCTCTAAGGGGGAAGCCCAAGTTCGAGCCCATCAATATATCCAATTAGACCCATCTCAACTCAAAAGCTTAAGCTAGTGAGTTATGGGCCAATTAGGATATATTAATTGCTCTATACCACATCAATTCTCCAATGTGGGACTACTTCTCTAACACAACTCACACGTGTATTCTAACAATCTCCCTTTCACGTGTGAGCTCTAGTGTTAGGTTTACCCCCCTTAAATCAGATATCCTTTTGACCCAACATCATCCTGGCCCACGTTGTTACACCACAACGCCTATCTGCCTAGAAACCGTAACCATCGGCTTTGATACCAGTTGTTGGGAGAGCGCAGCAAAAGTCCAATACCTTTACTTGGCAGATCTCTAAGGGGGAAGCCTAAGTCCGAGCCCATCAATATATCCAATTGATATTCTCTCTCTCTCTCTCTCTCTCTCTCTCTCTCTCTCTCTCTCTCTCTTGTGGACATAGGTGGATTTTTCGCCGAACCACGTAAATCTCCGTGTTCTTGATTATTTTTGTTTCTTTTCTCATCTAGTTAGGGTGTTCTTCCGCACAACAATTGGTATTAGAGCAATCCAGGTTCTCCGTTCCTGTATTGTGACTTCTAGCTAGATGGCTAGAAAAGGTTCAATCGTTCGATTTGATATTGAACGATTCACTAGGAAGAATAATTTCACACTATGGCGGAGAAGGATGAAGGATATGTTGATTCAACAAGGTTTATCAAAGGTTCTTCTGGGAAGATCGAACAAGCCGGACACCATCACTGATGATGACTGGGCTGACATGGAGGAGAGGGTGTGCAGCGCAATCTGATTGAATCTATCGGATGAGGCCCTTCAATATGTAACAGAAATTGAATTTGCTCCAGAGGTATGGCTCAAACTCGAAAGCATTTACATGACGAAATCTCTTACGAACAAGTTGTTCTTGAAGAAGAGATTGTATTCACTTCAGATGAGTGAAGGAGGAGATCTGTTGGAACACCTCAACGTGTTCAATAAGATGATTAGTGAACTTACAAGCCTGGAGGTAAGGTTTGAGGATGAAGACATACCGCTTCTACTACTAGCATCGTTGCTCGATTCGTTTGACGCTCCTTCATGGCAAGGAAACCCTGGAGATCGGAGAGGTAACTGTTGCCCTAATTTCAAACGACACCCGAAAAAGGGCAAGTAGTTCAAAATCTTTGGGAGTGGGACTCTTTGCAAAGGAGAAAAGCAATCAAGGAAGAGGAAGATCAATGGATCGAGGATCGAGCAGTAGAGGTCGATCAAAATCCAAGGGAAAGTTCAAAGAAAGACGCTACGGATGCAATCAGGAAGGGCATACCAAGAGATTCTGTCCAAATAAGAACGAGAAAAAGAAAAAGAAAAAGAACTCGGATGAGGCAAGTGTAGCCGACAGCATTGAGACCAATGATGGGGACGTCTTGTCCATATCGTCGGGGAAGGACATCTTTGAAGATTCGTGGATCTTGGACTCCGGATGCACTTATCATATGTGTCCTCATCGAGAAGCCTTCAATGAGTATAAGGTATATGATGGTGGTTTAGTTCTCATGGGGAATGATATTTCGTGCAAAACTGTGAAAGTTGGAACCATGAAAATCAAGATGTTTGATGGCATGATTAGAACCTTGACAGACATGCATCATGTTCCAGGTTTAAGGAAGAATTTGATCTCATTGGGAGCACTTGAATCCAATGGATGCAAGTACATGGCTCAAGGTGGAGTCTTGAAGGAGATTAAGGGAGCTCTGGTTGTTCTTAAGGGATAGAGGCACGGGAACCTATATTGACTTATAGGAACCACAATGTAAGGTGGAGCATCTGTGTCCACGGATGCTAGCACGGAGATAGATAACACCAATCTATGGCATATGCATCTCAGGCATATGGGAGAAAGAGGATTGATGGAGCTTCACAAGATGAATGCACTCCAAGGTATGAAAATATGCAAATTAGATTTTTGTAAATTTTGTGTGCTTGAAAAACAATGCAAAGTATGGTTCAATACTGCAACTCATACAAGCAAAGGCGTGCTCGAGTATGTACACATGGATGTATGGGGTCCTTCACCGGTAAAGTCAAAAGAAGGGAAGGAATACTCCATGACATTCATTGACGATTTCTCTTGCAAAGTTTGGGTCTATTTCATGCGACACAAAAGTGAAGTCTTTGAAAAGTTCAAAGAATGGAAAGCCGAAGTTGAGACTTCAACGGAGAAGAAGGTTAAGTGCTTGAGATCGGACAATGGAGGAGAGTACAAATCGACACCATTCATGAAGTTTTGCAAGAATAAAGGGATTAAACATCACTTCACAGTTCCGAATACACCCCAACAGAATGGCGTAGCGGAGAGGATGAACCAGACCTTATTAGAGAGAGCTCGAAGCATGAGGCTACATGCGGGACTAAGCAAGGAGTTTTGGGCAGAAGCTGTCTGTATGGCATGTTATCTTGTGAATCGGTCTCCATCAACTGCAATTAAATGCAAAATTCTTGAAGAGGTATGGATTGGTAAAATTGTCGATTATTCTTATTTAAGAATATTTGGTTGTCCTGCTTTTGTACATGTGCAGAGTTCGAAACGCTCGAAATTGGATCCAAAATCAAAACAATGCATATTTCTCGGTTACAAGAAAGGAGTGAAAGGCTACAAATTATGGGATCCAAGTGAGAATAAAGTTCTAACGAGCAAGGATGTTATGTTCGATGAATCTACAATGTTGAAGTTAAGCTGCGTGCGACATGCGGCTGTTGAAGAGGAGAGTGATAAATCTATCGTTAAGGTGGAGCTTGAAACCAGATAATCTGCAGAGAATGGCGAGTCATCCGATGAAGCCCCGAAAGTCAAAGAAATGGTAGAAGTTTCTCGTACCATTGCGACGGGTCGAGGAAGGCGCACTCTCAAAGCACCGGAGAGGTACGGTTTTGAGGATATGGTTGCTTATGCTCTTACCGTAGGCTCTGGCGATCCAAGCTCCTACCATGAAGCTTTGAAAAGTGATCAAAAAGAAAAGTGGATGACCGTAATGATGGAGGAGATGGAGTCGTTACAAAGACGGTTACTACAGAGAAGTTCAAGTCCTGCAGGGACTTAATTTCTCTCACTCATCATTGAAGTTGATGGAGGCCACACCGATCCAGATGCGGGCGTACCTTTGCGAAGGTACGGTGGAGGGAGAGATATATTCGTTTCTTGGTTCAAGTGGAGGCTTGTGGTTTATTCAAGCCAAAGGTGGAGATTTGTTGATATTGTCTTGAATTCCACAAATTCGATTGATTGGAAATTCGAAATTAAAAAATCGATCGGGAAATCTAGGAAGGCTTGAAGATTGCAGGTTATTTGTTTCCAAATATATTTCCTAGATTTGGACCTATCTATAAGAGGTTTTCATGGGAAATAGTCCCGATTCAATGTAACTGGGATATATCATGATATTTCTAATATATAGGGGATAATCACTGAAGATATTATTAGTAAGTTTCAAATTAGGTAATATCTTTAGGGTCGAATTCCTTTCCTATTTGGATTAGGAAAGTGGGGATCTAATTCTTTCCTATTTGGATTAGGAAAGTGGGGATCTGAAGATCTATATATTTTAGCATGGTACTTTGTACTTGGTGATACGCTCAAATAAGAAATCGTCTCTCTCTCCCGTGGACGTAGGCGGATTTTCGCCGAACCACGCAAATCTCCGTGTTCTTGATTATTCTTGTTTCTTTTCTCATCTAGTTATGGTGTTCTTCCGCACAACACATATTGCTTTGATCTCTATTATACAAAAAAAATTCAAGGAGGATTTCGATCTCAGACTTTGGTACAAACATTCCATTAAATTCTGATATAAGATGTATTATAGTAAAATGACAGTAACAAACGATTTTTCCAAGTCGGACAAGCAGCTCCTTTGCCAAAATGTCTTTGGCATTTAGCTGTTGATCTTATCTTGCAGTTGAGTTGCTCTGCAGTATCTAATGTGAATCCAAGGGTCTGGATCAATGACTCTTAACACATTCGGGAAATTGATGCCGAGTTCAACGCTGGGCCGATTTGAGAGACAAATCTCAGTGTTTTCCTAAATTTCCACAGATAATGACATCTTGATTCTAGACTCTAGACAACACACCAGCGCATTTTTACTTTGAATAGTAGTGTTGAGGTATCAAGTGAGATTGATATAAGAGTCCAGGTTAATCATTTCAATGTGTTAGTGTTTTAATCATGACTTATCAGACTGTTTTCTGTCCAAAAATTGAGAGATGAAATCATTCTGTTGGACGGTGTCTCTGAGGTCTTATGGATACAGCTCCAGGTATCATTGAATTAGTAAAAGCATATAACTAAACAATAGTTGGATGTTGTTGGCTTAAAAAAGAATAAAGGAAAAACAGTGATGTTTTCTGGCAGATTTCACTAAATCCATAAGGGGAAAAATTGTCATTAATTTCTCCAATATAACATCGCTGAAGAATGTCATTTGTTTCCTACATGGGAACTGATGACAATACGCTTGAGCCTTCTGAGGCGGAAAATCATGGAGAGGCAGATCTGAGAGTAGGAAAAAGTCTGTGCCAGTCTGAAGAGACACAAGCAGGTGTTAAGATTGAAGGCACAGCCAACTATGGAACACATGGTGCGGACATATGTTTCATCGGGTAAAACAGCCTGGAGACCCGTCAAGAAAGATATAGCAGTCGACTGCAGTGCGATGATGTCAGCATAGCTGCAACCATGTAGCAATGCAAGTAAGGTCTCTTGCCAAAAGCAGCGCCCCAGAGTATGAAGGAAGCGGCCAATATTGAGCAGGTCATCGTGGCAGTGTCGGAGATGATGAACCACTTGAGATTACAGCTTAACCGTAGAAGGGCCACTCCTTGGCCTGGACCAACGTTATTGTTGTAACCGCCAGGCATTGTGAAAGCCGCTGCAAATGTCACGGTTGTGATGAGTGTCGCGATCACCAATAACATCTGACAGTTCTGCTTGTAAGTTTCTTCTGAATCCATGACATCGGCTTTTTGTTCATTCGTACTGGGGAGAAATCCTCCTCGGAAATTCCAATGATGTGGGAGGCATAGTTGTTGCCAGTTCACCATCGCCACCTGCAAGTGAAAGGAAGACAATTTCTATTTCGAATCATGGTCTGCAGATCTCATAAATGTCATTGAATTACGGCCAGGCAATAGTATACTTACTGAAGGAATCACACGTGTTTCCTTGGTTAGCTCATCCATGGCGAAAGCAGTTTCGCCTTTTATGTTCCGAGCTGTTTGATCAACTCTTGCATCTCGCAACAGGTAAGCTGTGATCCAACTTCTCCTTTCCATGAAAGCAAGATGCAAAGGAGTATTGCCGTTGTGATCAGGCTGATTTAGTAGGCCCTCGAGCTCAACAGTTTCCAATATACATCTGACAACATTTGCTCTCCCACTTAGCACTGCAACATGAAGAATGTTCTGTCCCTTTAGGCCTAACAATTCTCCAGCATCTGGGCATTGCCAAACAATCTCTTTTATAACCTTGGCATGGCGATTAGTTGCTGCTGCATGAAGTGACGAAAAACCATCTGTGTCCACTACATATGCACTCGAGATATCGAGCTCTACCAATTGCCGGACCAATTTGTGGTATCCAGAAGAAGCTGCATAGTAGAGAGGGGTCCTGCCATGGTGGTCAGCTTCTTTGATCAGCTCCAGCTTAACTCTTAGGAGGGTTTTCACTATATCTGCAATACATGAACAAAATATTATTAAAAGCACACAAAATGAGTGAGTATTGGGATTGAGCAATATCTAATGGAAGTTGAACAAATTTTTACTATATATAAGCATATGCCAAATTTTCCATCACTAGACACTGGGACTGTTGCTACATCAAATTACGCAATAGCTGAACTTAGTACAAGAACTTCGCAACTTTGTTAATGCTTCGGAGCATGATATTTCAAGGTCAAGGAATAGAGAGTTACTAGAATGTCCCGCGGTCACAGAGGCATGCAAAGCCGTCTGGCCATCTGACCCACCGTGAGCAGACAAAAGGCACGATGTCAAGATCCAATTTACAATCTCTTCCATGCCCCCTCTAGCAGCCAGGTACAATGGGGATTCACCAGCGCTATTTTCATAAAGTATAAGGTGAGAATCCACTGTTATCAACAACCTAACCACTTGCGAGTGACCGTTTCTGATCGCCTCATGCAGGGCTGTGTTGTTCCTTCCATTTCCCAGTCTTAGCATCCTGAGATTGCGGTTGCAGCCGCTTTCAATGTCTAGCTGAGAAGGAGAGGTGGATATGATCTCTGTGACAAGAAACTTCACAACAGAAAGATGGCCGGCCCCTGAAGCTACATGCAGAGGAGTGTCTCCGTCGGAATTTGGCTGCATGAGAAGGGACTTGCATCGACTGTAGATCTCCGCAAAAACTGGTCTTTTTCCAAATCTAGCGGCAACATGGAGGGCCGTGTTTCCTTGAGGAGTACGCCTTTGGAGTACGCTCGGGTCTCTATCGAGAAGCTCCTTGAGAGGGTGAACATCACTGGAGCTAGCATATCGGTACAGCCTCGGATCCATTTTATTGGGAGAGGAATAAACTTACGTTGCTCCAATTGTATGGATGGTGATAACGGTTTCCGGAAATGGGAGTAAATCGACTGAAAGCTTCCCAACCTGGAGAATAAGTTTGCTTTCCAACCCCTCAGCCAAAAAGCCTTGGCATTTAAATTGTTGATGATGCCCTTACAGTTTGTCTCGTGAACGCCGTTGGCGACTGAAGTGCCCAATGTCAATGCCCCCCAGATTACTCCAATGGTAAAGTTGGACACGTTTGGCTGGTTCAAGTTGGGACATAATTGGTTCGGTCGTGTCCTAAACTTAGAGCAGAGGCACTTCCGTTACATCGGCGTCAACATGGCTTCAGTTGAATGAAGTAGTAGTGTATGAAGTAAGATTGATGAATATTCAAGGTCAAATGTGGCAACTTTTACCTCCAAAAGTTGAAAAACGATGTGAACCGGGATGAAGTTCATCGTGCTGGATACGTTAGTTGACATTGATTTTAAAAGATTCTCAAAATCTCGACTAAATTTTCCACTGGAGGCATGCCAAGATCGGAGATTTGACTCCCGCAGGTGATGGAAAATTTTGCTAGAATCAGCCATGATGTTTTATGGCAGAGGTGTTGTAAACCAAGAACAAAAATATGAGCATTTCATTGTCTGTGCTAGGCTGCGGACCTAAGATTGACTACAGTGGTTAAGTTGAAACTTAACAGGAATCGTCAATTATATTGAGTAAAATTATTCATCAATGCAGCAGTTGTAGTTGCAGTTGATATACAATCATAACACGGTTGGGCTATTATGAAACAGCCGAAAAGGTTAGGTTCTAAAAGAATAACCAGGCCATAGTGGCCCGGCAAGAAGCATGACAATTGAACCGTGTCAGCCCACGGGTCATGCCAAGCTTGGCCCAATTTGTTAAGGAAAATTTTTTTCATTTTATCATTAGTAAAGTGTTAAGTGATCATAACTTTCTTCTACCATTTATAAAGTTTTACAATCTATGTGCTGGTAGTTTTACTCACCATAATTTTTCTCAATTAAATGTAGGTTTGATCATCTTTGTGTTAGTATCTTAGCATAGAAAGCTGGTTGTCCAAAGCAAATCGGACCACATTTCTTACTCTTTTTTGTCATGCAACACATTTCTTACTCTTTTTTGTCATGCGACATCCATTATGTCAGGACTCAAGGGCTATCATTGTGTAATATTGTCCGCTTTGAGTTTTTGGTTCTCATGGCCGTTACACAGCAAAGAACCCAAGTCTTATAAACTAGGCCAAAACTCCTCACTAAACAATATGGGACACCTAAGCGATGTGGGACAAGAGACATGTTCTTAGCTTCTTGGGTTGCCCGCCGACACTACTTCCCTGTCATTTCGGCCATGTCCTTAGAGTCGCCACACTTTATACTCTGCATGATTATTAATACTTTAAGTATAGAGTATTGCTAGCAAGACCTTGCCATTAGACTGAGTTTCCAATGGTGCTATGTTGATCACAAAGTTTAGACCTTGCCATTGGAGAGCCAAATCTCAGTGTTTTTCTAAATTTCCACATACAACGACATCTCGAGTCTAGACCGTATACGAGCAAATCAGTGCAGTTTGACTTTGAACAGAAGTGTTTAGGTATCAAGTGAAATTGATGTAAGAGTCAAGGTCAATCATTTGACTGTTTGTGTTTGATCATAATTCATCAGATTGTTTTATGTCCAAAATTGAGGGATGAAGTTAATTCTGTTGGATGGTGGCTCTGAGGTCTTCTGAAAACAGCTCCAGGTATCATGGAATTAGTAAAAGCACATAAGTAAACAACAGTTGGATGTTGCTGGCTTAAAAAAGAACAAAGGAAAAACAGAGTGATGTTTTCTTGCAGATTTCACTAAATCCATAAGGGAAAAAATGTCAGTAATCTCCAATATAACATCGCCGAAGAATGTCATTTGTTACCTATGATGGAATTGATGATGATACGCTTGAGCCTTCTGAGGCGGGAAATCGTGGAGAAGCGGATCTCAGAGGTGGAGAACATTTGTGCCAGTCTGAAGAGAAACAGGCAGGTGTTAAGATCGAAGGCACAGCCAACTATGTATCTCATGGCGCGGACATATGTTTCATCAGGCAAAACAGACACGAGACCCGTCAAGAACGATGTAGCAATCGACTGCAGTGCGATGCATGTCAGCACAGCTGCAACCATGTAGCAATGCACGTAAGGTCTCTCGCCAAAAGCAGCGCCTCAGAGTATGAGGGAAGCGGCCAATATCGAGCAGGTCATCGCAATAGTGTCGGAGATGATGAACCACTTCAGATAACGGCTTGACCGTAGAAGGGCCACTCCTTGGCCTGGGCCAACGCACAGTTGTGATGAGTGTCGCAATCATCAATAACGTCTGACAGTTTTGCTTGTAAGTTTCTTCTGAATCCATGACATCGGCTTTTTGTTCATTTGTACTGGGGAGAAATCCTCCTCAGAAACTCCAATGATGTGGGAGGCATAGTTGTCACCAGTTCGCCATCGCGACCTGCAAGTGAAAAGAAGACAATTTCTACTTCGAATCATGGTCTGGAGATCTCATAAATGTCATTGAATTACGACCAGGCAATAGTATACTTACCGAAGGAAATCACACTTGTTTCCTTGGTTAGCTCATCCATGTCGAAGGCAGTTTTGCATTTTATGTTCCGAGCTATTTGATCAACTCTTGCATCCCGCAAGAGGTAAGCTGCAATCCAACTTCTCCTTTCCATGATAGTTAGATGCAAAGGAGTATTGCCATTGTGATCAGGCTGATTTAGTAGGCCCTCGAGCTCGACAGTTTCCAATATGCATCTGACAACATGTGCCCTTCCACTTAGTACTGCAACATGAAGAATGTTTTATCCCTTTAGGTCTACCAATTCTCCAGCATCCCGGCAATGCCAAATAATCTCTTTTATAACCTTGGCATGGCCATTACTTGCTGCTGCATGAAGCGATGAAAAACCATCTGTGTCCACTGCATATGCACTCGAGATATCGAGCTCTAACAATTGCCGGACCAATTTGCAGTATCCAGAAGAAGCTGCATAGTAGAGCGGTGTCGTGCCTTGGTGGTCAGCTTCTTTGATCAGCTCCGCCTTAGCTCTTAGGAGGGTTTTCACTATATCTGTGATACATGAACAAAACATTCTTAAAAACATACAGAATGAGCAAGTATTGGGATTGAGCAGTATCTGGAAGTCGAAAAGATTTTTACTATGCCAAAGCATGTGCCAAATTTTCCATCAATCGATACTGAAACTCTGTTACTACGTCAGATTACACGATAATTGAACTCAATACAAGAACTTAGCATCTTTGTTAATACTTCGGAGCATGATATCTTGCATGTCAAGGAATGGAGAGTTACCAGAACCTCTCACACTCACAGTAGCGTGCAAAGCCGTCTGGCCATCTGACCCACCGTGAGCAGATCAAGGGCACGATGTCAAGATCCAACTTACAATCTCTTCCATACCCCCTCTAGCGGCCAGGTACAATGGGGATTCTCCAGTGCTATTTTCTTAAAGGACAAGGTGAGAATCCACTTTTATCATCAGCCTAACCACTTGTGAGTGACCATTTCTGATCGCCTCATGCAGGGCCGTGTTAAGTACGCTTGGGTCTCTATCGAGAAGCTCCTTGAGGGAGTGAACATCACCGATGCTAGCATATCGGTACAGCATCGGATCCATTTTCTTGGGAGAGGAATAAACCTACGTTGCTCCAATTCTATGGATGGTGATAACGGTTTCCGGAAATGGGAGTAATTAGACTGAAAGCTTCCCAACCTGGAGAATAAGTTTGCTTTCCAACCCCTCAGCCAAAAAGCCCTGGCAGTTAAATGGTTGATAACGGTTTCCGGAAATGGGAGTAATTCGACTGAAAGCTTCCCAACCTGGAGAATAAGTTTGCTTTCCAACCCCTCAGCCAATAAGTTTGCTTCACAGTTCGTCTTGTGAACGCCATTGGCGACTGAAGTGCCCATTGCCAATGCCCCCAGATGACTCCAACGGTAGAGTTGGACACATTTGGCTGGTTCATATTGGGACATAATTGGTTCAGTCGTGTCCTAAACTTAGAGCAGAGACACTTCCATTACATCGGAGTCAACATGGCTTCAGTCGAATGAAGCAGTGTGTCATGTGAGATTGATGAATATTCAAGGTCAAATGTGGCAGCTTTTACATCCAAAAAGTTAAAAAAACAAGGTGAACCGGGGATGAAGTTCATCGTGCTGGATATGCTAGTTGACGTTGACTTTAGAAAATTCTCAAAATCTTGACTAAATTTTCCACCGGAGAGAGACGCGAAGACCGGAGTTTGACCGTTGTAGGTGATCAAAAAATTTTGCTAGAATCGGCCCTGACGTTTACAGCGGAGATGTCGTAAACCAAGAATGGAAATATGAGCAAATCATTGCCATTACGTGCTCCCTAGGTTGTGGATGGAAGATTGACTTCGGTGATTAAATTAAAACTTAAAAGGAATTGTCAATTATATTAAGTAAAATTATTCATCAATGTGGCAATTGCAATTGCAGTTGATACAGAGTCATAATATCGTTACGCTATTATGAAATAACTAAAAAGGTTCTAAAAGAATAAGCAGACCATGGTGGCCTAACAAGAAGCATGACAACTGAACCGTGCCGGCTCACGCATCATGCCAAGCTTGGCCCAATTTGTTTAGGAAAAACTTTTTCATTTTATTGTTAGTAAAGTGTTAAGTGATCGTAAACTTCCTTTACCGTTTGTAAAGTTCTACAATCTATGTGCCGCTAATTTTTCTTAATCATCGAAACTTTTCTCAATTGTATGTAGGTTTGATCATCTTTGTGTTCATAACTTCCTTTTAACATTAGTATATTACAATAGAAAATCATTTATCGAAAGCAAATCTGACAGACCACATTTCTTATTCTTTTTTATCATGCGACATCCTTTGTATTATGTACTATTGTTAGCAATTTTTTTTTGGTCGATACTGTTGTTAGTACTTTGAGATAAGAGTATTGCTAGTAAGACGTTGCCATTAGACTGAGTTTCCAATGGTGCTATGTTGATCATAAAGTTTAAAGAAGAATAGGCTACTGGAAGTTTATAGGTTGTTTTTAATTAAAACATAAAAAAATTCAATGGGAAGAAAATGAAAATTAAAAACCATTATTTGTTCTGCCAGCTACTCTTGAATCTCAATCTCCATCCCGTCTCTCTCTATAAACAACTTTGCGGTATGATTTTTTTTTTTTTCATTCTACTTTGTTAAAATGTCATAATGCTGATAAAATGGAAATATTCACATTGTACGACGTTTAAGTCTTGGTAAATGTCACAATATCTATATCTTATAAAATAAAACAAAAAAAAAATCATGACGCTCATGTAATTACAATAAAATTAAGTAATAATCTAAATAAGAAATTCACATTTTATAAAGTATTGCACTCATGACGTAATATTGGAAATTCTTTGTATACTGTCATGATCGTTATTTTAACAAATTTATTATTTCTAGTACTTTATAATATGTGTTGCACTTGATTACCATTGAAAGTCATCAATGCTGGCACGACGTTACAAAATTAAGGAAAATACATTTTATGACATGATGTTTACTTGGTTACGATCAAACATAACAATTCTTTATAGAACATTGTAAAATAAAGGAAAATATAATTTACTATTTTTTGTACTTTATCACATCCTCATGCTGTAAATTTGCAAATTTTGATCTTTTTTTAGAGCCACGTTGATTGAATTTAAGTGGAAAATGTCCTAATAAATTCGTTTGGTTGGTGTATAAATGGGGAAAATTAATAAAAAGTTCTAAACTTATTACCACTTTTGCTAATTCAGTTCTAACCTTTTAATTATGTTAAAAATTTGTTACGTCCCGAACCTCGAACATGCAACAACTCATTCACCTTGGTCAAATGAATGCGACGTCCCAAGACGCGTCGCTGACCATTCTTTTTATCTTGCGATTAAACACATGCGGAAGCAAATCATTAACACCCAGTCAATCAAAACAAGGATTGCAGAAAGACTAATGCAATAGCAGCAATGTTGTTTTTATTCTTATACTAATTAACCCTAGGAAGTTCATACACAAATCCCTCAATTGGGCGACTTCCTCTATAGTCATCAAAATATACTAAGTATGGTTAATTTACTTCCTTTAACCATCAGGCACACTAACCTGCTGCTCTCCATGACGTGCTCCAGCACTATCTAATCCATGGCAATATAGGTGCCATAATTACTAATCTGAAAAATGGTTAAGAACGACGAGTGAGATATAATCTCAGTGAGTTATCGCCCTAAGCCTTGGTTAGGACACCAACTCGCCTCGGGGTTCCTAACAGGCATACATCTTATAACGATGGCAGATCAATTGCAAAGCAACCCTCTCTTTGACTTACTAATCACGTGATATACCCGGTAAATCCCATAAAAAACAATCAATCGACTTGTAAGCATTTTACCCGGTCATGACATACCTTTCATGATATAAATTCTCATGCGTGCCATAAACAATGCAAAAAAGTGGTCAATCACAGGCGAGTCGATTCACAGGTAATCTTACCTTGCCAATGCCATACCTTGCATGATATAATCTCACGCATGACATGGTTAGTGCAAACAGGCACATGCATAATTACAATACATAATACATTTCACATGCACCCCTATATTCACATGTGTTCCGGTTATTAACGCTCCTAAGGGCCACCGAACTCCCGCCGGTGTCTTATGGCAGAGCCAGGCATCGCCTCGCCCCATAGAGCGTGGCTACGTTCGGAACTCCTGCCCAAACGGCATTCCCGAAAGAGCATAAATTCAGCCTCTACCACGACCCGCATCCGAACTCCCACCGGGAATTTCGGCAAGTCGGACTTCGTCCCCCAATCTCTTGCCAGGGTGACGGGCTCAATTATGTGACTACACGAGCACACTACAATAATCCATTTTAAACTTGCATATTAGCCAATACAAACGTGGTACATGCTCAACATAATAAATCTTTGCACATTTTTCATGTAAAAATTGCAGGAAAATAATCACACGTTGTCACATAATTATTGAAAACACGTTAAACTTTGCATGCCTTACTTTTTAAAAATACTAGCTTCATTTAAAATATAAAACTCGACATATATACCTGATACCTTGGGGTTTCCCTTTTATATGTCCATAAAAACTCTTGTAAAAATTACTACTTTGGGTTTCGCATGAGGCAAACATTTTCAAGGCAATGCAAGCATCAAACAGCATGGCACGTGCAGGAAAACATCATAAAATTTAGGCCAAAAGTACAGAAATGCCAATGCATAATTATCAGAACAATCAAGCACTTGACAAATTCAATCACACGATTAATGCCCTATTGATCCAAGCAGCAATTCAACATATTTTAATAAATACAAACTAGCCGAATTATTACCACAATTTAATTATGAATGAATAGTACTATTCATAATTAAATTAAAATAAATTATTATTAAAATAAATAATAATAATTCCGAATTTAATAAATAAATAAATTATTAAAAAGAAAATAATTATTTTTAATAAAATAATGCTAATCAAGATTATCCCCCTAATTCTTGATTAACAAATTAATCAAAGCTAACCATGGTTAACTAACCTAATCATGTTTCGACCATGGTTAATTAACTCAACCCTAGTCAATTAACCCAACCATAATCCAACTCTAGTTAATTAACACAACCTTGGTTAATTAACCTAACCATAAATCAACTTTAGTTAATTAATCCAACCCTGGTTAATTAACCTAACCATGGTCATCCTTCTAGCCACCTATCTTAACCATAGTTAATCTTAATTAATCCCCTAACTAAGATTAACTATTAATTAATCTACTCATAAGCAAGTTTAACGAACTAATTGAAGGATTAGAGCATAAACTCACCCGGCGACAATTCCGATAACACAAGCATGACGGTGGCGGCGAGGGCTATGCACGGCTACGTCCAAAATGTCGAGGGGGCGCTCGGCAAAAATGGGTCTAGGTGGAGGCGATTTCCAGTTCGGTGAAACCGAGAGAGAGAGGTGCAGCTTGAGCGGCCTTGGATGGGTGGCACCACAGTGCTACGACGGCTTGGATGGCTCCAAAACAATGGCAAGGCAGCAAGGATGGCAAGTGGTGGTGGTTCGGACAGCAAGGGGGTGTCCAAGGAGAAGAACTAAGGAGAAAAGAAGTGGAAAAGAGAGAAAAATGACAGAGAAAAGAGAGGGCTGAGGGGCTGGATGCCCAAGGGGGAGAGAGAGGGAGGAGAAAGAGAGAAAAGATAATGACTTCCCCACTTGAAGCCTTCTCCAAGTGGCTTCATCAATTTCCCAAGAATTTCCATTATTTCCTTGACTTTTCTTCCCTTTTGTCCTCTCCCATTTAATGCAAGCTCTAGAAGGGGCAATTTGGTAAATTCCCAAAGTATAGTATACCATATGATATGCGTATGTGGGCCAAGATTTTATATTGGCTTGAATAAAATTTGTTTGGGCTCAAATTGTGGAGAAATGGGCTAGAAAATGCAATTGGACTCAAAGGCTTGAAGTTGGGCTTGGTGGCCCTAATTGGGCCCACTTGGGCTAGCTTGGGGCCCACGTGGCCGACCCCTAATAGGCACAAGGCCCATTGGGCCTTCGGTCGGTCCAACTCCTCTTGGTTCCAATTTTTCGGCCCATTGAATCCTTTTCCGATAATTTCCGGGCTTATCAATAAATTCGAGAATCAATGAGACAACATCCAATATTTTAGTCTCGACATCCTTGAAAGTTCGATACCCAAAATCAGATTGAAATCCTTGGTTAAAATCGATCAATCGCGACTTTAGTACGACTTAACTATCGAGCGGCGTTTAGGAGTTCTCGCGCATTTGACCCGTGTTTGATAACTTTTCAATCCACGATCATGCTTATTCAAATTAGGACAATCCTCCATTGTCATATAATCATGAAGGATTAATTGCTCACGCTGAGTACAATGTCAAAAGGAAATCAGTTTAACGTCGTTCGCGGTCAATATTAAAGTCGTGCGGAATCACCCGCAATCCGACATCATATTTCTGCCGAATTGATTTATTTCCATTTGGTAATTGGATTGCAACAACGTGGTATCATCCCCATTTGATCCTTATGGTCAAGCGGCCTATCCCTAATTGAATTCATTGGTCGTACGCGTATCGATTCTTAATTGCCTTTCCGACTAGTTAGTTAACTCATGAGGGGCCAGCTTAGAGTAAACATAACTAACAGCGTACTGAGATGGATTGAAATTCAGGATGTCACAAAATTAATCACTAAGGGTTGTCCTAATGACCATCATTTCCACTTGAGAAAAGCGAGGTGGGGAGATTAATTCTCCATCTTTTTTGGGGGTTATGGGTGGGGATGTTTAGTTTCAGGTGTGGGTTCTACTCCTACGCTCTACAAAGATGAAGGGGAAAAAGTCTAAGAGTAAATGAGAATTAAAATAGGACAGACAAATAAAAATTGCGTCAATTAAGTCATAAATTTTTTTATGTTTTTTCAATTGAGCCAATGTTGCTAATTTTAGTTGGAAATTGCTAAGGTGGATATCGTCCGTCTTGCGTGGCATGGCCGGTACTAACGTTAATATTTTTTGAATATCTTTATATTAAATTTTTTTTTTTTTGGAGTGAGGGCCAATGACATGATGCCCTCGCCAACCAAAGCAAGCCATCATCTAAACTCTGCGAGGGCCACCACGCCCTCACCCAGAGTTGTCAAGGACCACAATGCTCTCGCACAATACCAACGAGGGTAGTTGGCTCTCACTCTAAATGTTTTTTTTTAAAAAAAGTAATGAAAAGAAAAAAAACCATAAATATTCAAAATTTATTGAAATATTATTTAAAAACGTCCACGTCGTTGCCAATCATGTCATGTAAATTGGCTGGCCTCTATGCCAACAAGTTCCTACTAAAATTGGTTAAATGGACTTAATTGATAAAATGACAAATAGTTCAAGACTAAATAATAAAAGTACAAAAGATTAGAACTTTCTTTGATAATTTTCCTGCATCAATGACCAAATAAAATCACTGTGTCTCAAATGGAATGAGAGGCTCTATACCGACAAAGAGAAAAGGACCTAGCAAAAATAAAATAAAAATGAAATAGAGATAAGGAATAGAAAGCCATTAAAAAAGGAAAAACAAAAATAGGAATGTGATTTTGGAAGAGGGATTCTTGATTTAGAGAAGCCGGACAAACTTGGGAAAATGTATGGTGGGCAGCTTCTCATTTTCCTTTGAGACATGACGCAAGAATGACCAAATTGCTAAAAATTCATTCACTGACGTTGTATGGTACAAAGTCCTTTCTGTTTTGTGGGACATATGATCCATAATTAAAGAACTATATTTAAATTGCTAACCACAAAAAAAGGAATTTCATTCGGATTGACCATGCTCCATAATCAACCTCATGGGCCGAATTAATGGTTGAGAATGAAACTTGTACATGATTTAGATTAGACTTCACCCAACTTGACAACAAGCCTAACAATTCTTTTCTAACTCCGTCCTTGATTTAGAATTAAAGGTAATATCACCAAAACCTCAAAACTAGTATACTTAATGTAACTTTATCTCAAGCTAATTTTTTTACCACAAAAACTTCAAATCAATATACCTTAACAACAGAGAGTAAAACCTTAAATTGATACTCCTGTTAATTGGCATGTATATAATATAATTTGGCAATTTAATAGTAAAATTTAAACGAAACTAATGGAATGTAAATTTATTATACATGTACAGATTTTGGGTTTTTTGTGGTATTTACCCTTAGAATTATTAAATCTTCCATTCATTCATACTTTAGACCAGGGGTCTAGCATCTTACCAAGATCATAATCCGGTCTAGCTTAGACTCATGTTAAAAGTGAAGCACCATATGCCGGGCCAGCCCAAACCTTCTGTAGTATAATACTTTTATGTCCTTGTTTATGGTCAAACAGATTCCACAAAGAACTGTATCATATGGCTTTTATCTCTATTATATAGAAAGCAAAATTCAAAGAGGCTTTGGACCTCAAACTCCAATCCAAAAATTTTCCATTAAATGCCGGGATCTTGCATTATGATGTATTCTAGCTAAACGATATTCACAAGATACTATATGTAAGTCGGACCCATTGCTAAAAAATCTTGGCATTTATCTGTTAATTTTTCTTTGCGGTCAATGACTAACGTGAGGACCTATACTGCAGTATCTAATATGAATCCGAGGGTATGACTCAATGACTTTTAAACACGTTTGGAAAGCTAAAGCCAGGTTTGACACGTTGGGATGGTTTGGAGAGCCAAATCTCAGTATTTTTCTAAATTTCCACGTACAACGACATCTCAAATCTTGACTGTATACCAGCGAATCAGCGCAGTTTGACTTTGAACAGAAGTGTTTAGGTATCAAGTGAAATTGATGTAAGAGTCAAGGTCAATCATTTGACTATGTTTGTGTTTGATCATAATCATGTCCAAAAATTGAGGGATGAAGTCATTTTGTTGGATGATGGCTCTGAGATCTCCTGGAAACAGCTCCAGCTGTCACAGAATTAGTAAAAACATATAAAGTGAACAATTATGGGGTGTTGTTGGCCTAAAAAATAAAAAATAAAAAACTGAGTGATGTTTTCTTGCAGATTTCACTAAATCCACAAGGGGAAAAGTTGTCAGTAATTTCTCCAATAGACATTGCTGAAGAATGTCATTTATTTACTATGTGAGAATCGATGATACACTTGAGCCTCCTGAAGCGGGAAATCATGGAGAGGCAGGTCTCAGAGTAGGAAAACATCTGTGCCAATCTAAAGAGAAACAAGCAGGAGTTAACATGGAAGATACTGCAAGCTATGTTAAGCATGGTGTGGACATATGTTTGGTCAGGTAAAACAGCAATGAGACCTGTTGCAAACGATATAGCGGTCGACTGCAGCGCAATGTATGTCAGCACAGCTGCAATCACGTAGCAACGCACGTAAGGTCTCTTGCCGAAAGCAGCACCCCAGAGTATGATGGAAGAGGCCAATATAGAGCAGGTCATCACAATAGTGTCGGAGATGATGAACCTCTTGAGATGTCTGCTTGACTGGAGAAGGGCCACTCCTTGGCCTGGGCCAGGGTTATTGTTATAACCACCAGGCATTGTGAAAGCCGCTGCAAATGTCACGGCTGTGATGAGTGTGGCGACCATCAGTAAGGTCTGACAATTTTGCTTGTAAGTTTGTTCTAAATTCAAGACACCATCTTTTTGTTCATTTGTACAAAGGAAAAATCCTCCACGGAGATTCCAAAGATGTGGGAGGCATAGTTGACGCCAATTCAGCATCGTGACCTGCAAGTGAAATGAAGACAACTTAGATTTCGAATCATGGTCTGGATATTTCATAAATTTCAGTGAATTACAGCCTGCAATAGTAGACCCACCGAGGGAATAACACGTGGTTCCTTGGTTGGCTCCTCTATGTCGAAGGCAGTTTCCCCTTTCATGTTCCGGGCTGTTTGATCAACCCTTGCATCCCACGATAGGTAAGCCGCGATCCAACTTCTCCTTTCCATGATAGATAGATGCAAAGGAGTATTGCCGTTGTCATCAGGCTGATTTATTAGGCCCTCGAGCTTGATGGTTTCCAATATGTATCTGACAACATTTGCTCTCCCGCTTAGGACTGCGACATGAAGAATGTTTTGGCCCTTCAGGTCTACCAATTCTCCAGCATCTGGGCATTGCCGAATAATCTCTTTTATAACCTTGGCATGGCCATTACTTGCAGCTGCATGAAGTGACGAAAATCCATCTCTGTCCATGACATAAGCACTCGAGATATCGAGCTCCAGTAAGAGCTGGACCAATTTGTGGCACCCAGAAAAACCTGCATAGTAAAGAGGGGTCCTGCCATGGTGGTCAGCTTCTTTGATCAGCTCCGGCTTTGCTCTTAGGAGGGTTTTCACTATACCTGTGATGCATGAACAAAAAATCTTCTTTAAAGCACACAGAACTAGCTAGTATTGGAACTGAGCAATATTTAATGGAAGTTGAAAAGATTCATACGTTGTATAAGCATACATGCCAAACTTTCCATCAGTTGATATTGGGACTCTGTTGCTAGATCAGATTACATGATAGATGAACTTGGTACGAGAACTTAGCATCTTTGTTAATAATTGGGAGCACGATGTTTTGCAGGTCAAGGAGCAGAGAGTTACCAGAATGTCTTGCACTCACAGCAGCATGCAAAGCCGTCTGGCCATCTGATCCACCATGAGCAGATAAAGGGCACGATGTCAAGATCCAATTTACAATCTCTTCCATGCCCCCACTAGCAGCCAGGTACAATGGGGATTCTCCGGCACTATTTTCATAAATTACAAGGTAAGGATCCACTTTTATTAAGAACCTAACCACTTGTGAGTGACCGTATCTGATCGCCTCATGGAGCGCTGTGTTTTTCCTTCTATTTCCCCATCTTAGCATCTCGAACATGCTGTCGCAGCCGCTTTCAATGTCTAGCTGAGAAGGAGAGGTGGATATGATCTCTGTGACTAGAAACTTCACAACAGAAAGATGGCCAGCCCTTGAAGCTACATGCAGAGAAGTGTCTCCCTCGGAATTTGGCCGCATGAGAAGAGAATTGCATCGACTGTAGATCTCTGCCAAAACTGGTGTTTTTCCAGATCCATCGGCAACATGGAGGGCCGTGTTTCCTTGAGGAGTGCACCTCTGAAGTACGCTCAGGTCTCTATCGAGAAGCTCCTTGAGGGAGTGAATGTCACCGGAGTTGGCATATTGGTACAGCCTGGGATCCATTTTCTTGGGGGTGGAATAAACTTACTTCGCTCCAATTGTATAGATGATGATGATAACGGTTTCCTGAAATGGAAGTAATTCGACTTAAAGTTTCCAACGCGGAGGATAAGTATGCTTTCCAACCCTTTGGCCAAAAAGTCTTGGTAGTTAATTGTTAATGATGCCTTTCAGTTTGTCTTGTGAATACCGTCAGTGCCTGAAGTTTCCGACGTCCATGCCTCCAAACGACTTTCAAACACATGCTAGAAAGTCGAATTCAAGTGGAACACGCGGTTGGCTCTGAAATATATGGGTTTTGACCCAGTCAAAAGAAAAAAAAAAAAAGAGAGAGAAAGAAGAGTTGAATGGTCAAAAGGGAGGAAAAAGGTAGAAGCTTCAGCTCAGAGAGAGAGAGAGAGAAGAAAAAGAAAAGAAAGAAAAAAAAAAGAAAAGGATATAAAAGGAAAAGAAAGGGGAGGCTCGAGCAGAACAGAGGGAAAGAAAAACAGAGGGAGAGGGAAAGAAGAAGAAGGAGGAAGAAAGAAAAGAGAAGGGTTTTGCTCTACGGGGACCCCGTCAAGTCGATTCAACTTGGTATTGCAACACCCGGTAAGTGCTCGCGTCCCTCGTTCGTTTAATCGGAGTAGTTTTGAATTTATGGCTCAAAATTCGGAATTATTGGATATTTGAGCGGCGAAGTCTGATTTTTGAGTCGTTGAATTGCGCATTTTTATAGAAATGCTAGTTTAGGATGTTGTGGAGCTGTAGGATTTTACGGATCTTGATTTGAGCTTACGGTTTGCTCGGAATGAAATTTTGAAGTTTCCCGCGCATGATGAACAGTGCGTGTCGAACACTTCGGAGCGATATTTCGTTGATTTTTGGCTTGATTTTGGGACGGCTAAATTAGGGTTCTTGAAGTACGTGGAAAGAGCTTTCTATTGACTATAAGAACATTTAACACGGAGCTCGGTGGAGAAGGTTATGGCGTGATCAAGTTGCGCGTTTAAGCTCTGCATTACGAACGACTTAAATAATCACTTTAGATATGCGATTTGTTAGCACGTAGGCATCGTTTCATCGACAAATAAGTATGGTTTAGTCAAGTTGTGATTAAGATAGCATTTTATTTGATGTTAATATTGTTTCTCGCCTATTTGATAGGATTGCGGGTTCTGATGGTTCAAGTAATCTTTGTCATTTAAGCATAGGCATTCTAAGGTGAGTGGTGCTATCTCTTCTAAGAATTTGTAAATTCACGTTTTCAAAATGATATGGATTTGAGATATTATGAGTTATGAATAAGCATATTTGTTGCATAAAATTTGGATTGAGCATTTACTACATTTTGATATATGTGAACGGTGTGAGGATTGTTTAGTGGAAATATATATATTTTGTTTGATGAACGGTGTGAATATTATTTGGTGGAAATATATATTTTGAGTTTACGAAATCTTTTGGGAGAGACTCATGAGAAGTCCTTGATTTTAAATATGGTTTATGAAAAGTTACATATTGATTTGTGATTACGAAGTGGAATATGTAACAGTTCGGGAAACGTATTGTGATTTGTGAAGTGTGATTTAATAGAGATTAATCAATAGACTCGACCATTGATATTTGAATTGTGATGGTAAAAAGTTGTGGTTTCGTTATTAAACCTGAGTTGTGAAATGGTTTTTAATTTGGGCTTTATGGCTTTTGGATAATATTATCATGGATTGGTGTTGATGCTCAATATCTCTGTGAGCCTAATGAGGGGCTTGTGGGTATGCGCATACTAGTCTAGGATATCCTTGTGGGCCGAGCCACTGGTTTATAGTAGGTGGAGACCTAACCAAGGGGGGAATCTTGGTCGCTTGTCACGTGGCGTTATTCGTGACCATGGTTGGATATTTGAGTTGGACCATTGACTTGTTATATGAGTTTGGTTAATAGAATAAGCCATTGACATGTGATTTGAGTTTAGTCGGTGGAATGGACCATCGACGTGTTGTTTTATATGAGATAAATCAATGGGACGGACCATTGATGTATGGCATGAGATTAACCAATGGAATGGACCATTGGTGTGAGTTAATGAGATTAATCATTAGACCATTGATATTTGTTTTGATATTATTATGTAATAAATATTTCTACCATAAATATAGAGATGTTGAAATACATGTGATTTATTCTCTTATTATATATTTGTTTTATTTTAAAATTGGGTTAAAAGAGTTGTGGCTTGTTTGTAAATATGCATAGTGAGTGTTCGATCCGCTTAGAAGAGATGCATTACTCACTGAGCTATGGTTTGCTCATCCCTCTATTCTTCCAATCTTTTCAAGTTTTTTGGTTGGTGATGAGTAGTATGAGAGCGATAGCCATAAGGGGAATTTTGGGAGCAGACTTTTGGGAGCTTAGAGGCTATGTCTTTTGAGAGGAAGGACGGCTGTGTCATCCTCTTTCTGGCTAGGATTTGGGGTGTGACAGGCTCAGCAGCTTGGCATTCCAATTCAAGGGAAAAATGTTCCAACTTTTAAACATTCAAAAGTTGAAAAAGGAGGCGCATAGGGGATCAAGGTCATCATGCTCAATGCGCGAGTCGACGTTGATTTTGAAAAACTTTTGACTGATTTTTTCGCCCAGCGAGGCATGCGACGACCGAAGATTAACAGCCATGCATGACGATAAAATTTGGCTAGAAATGGCCCTGACGTTTTACTGAGGAGACGTCGGAACACAAATATGGGCACATAATGGTCTCTGGGGGCAGCGTTACGTGCTACCCGGAGAGGGAAATCAAAGTATGCTCTTAAATCTATGGACATAGGATTGACTTTGGTGGTTATATTGAAACTTGAATGGAATCGTCAATCAAATTAAGTAAGATTGCTGTTGCAGCCGTTGCAATTGCAGCAGATAGCTATATAACTATCAGGCTTCCGCAAAAGAGCCAAAAAAGTTATAAAAGAATTGCTTGGCTGCAATGGCCAATAAGGGTGATTGATTTTTGGGTGGATCGATTCCGAGTGTGACTAGATATGATTTATTCCCAATTTGAATTTTTCAATAAATTAAAAATAATGATTGTTGGTTAGTGTTAAATCTCGTTCACGTGTGCACTCATATCTTTTCGATGTGGGATAAGATACCTCTCAATTTGTTTTACAAATAAACTACCAACAATCCCTCGCTTTTGTTTATAAAACAAAGTTACCAAAATAAATTTTCATAAAAAGAACTACGGCCAAAATTTCCATGAGATTAATATACATACATAAAGGTCTCTTTCGAGTTAAACCTTTACTTAATGTAAGGACCTCAAAACTCTATAAAAGTGACAAGTAGCTCGGCTTAAAACTTGTACTTTCAAATAATAGAATCGGATATACCGCACAAACATTACCCTCTTGTTTCAATGAGAAGTTATATATTACTCCACACTATTATGGCCTTGTGCTTGGTTTTGTTTCATGAGCTTTCTAGAAAGCAATCCTAACTTTAGTAAGAAGAGACGCCACTTCTAAGCTCATATAGGTAAAGTGTCTACCATGTGTTTCTATTATTAATAATACATTACAAATTTGTATTATACTTTATTAAGAATTCAATTCAACTTATAAAACGTAATAGACGATACAGACTTTTCATATTAAGGTTACGTCAGTACCAAACAATCACATTTTGTAACTTGTTCTTACCTATTAAACCTTGTAATTATCAATGTTCTAGAAAAAGGTCAAGTTACTGTAACATCCTGAAAATCAACCCCATTTTAGGATTTTATAAAAGGGCAATGTAGTCGAAGGCCTGGTCAGTACAAATTTTCCGAACTGTGTGTTCGTGAGATAACGGATTACAGAGGGGCGCCGATAGGCAACGATACGCGTACGACTCGCAATTTCGATCAGGAACGAGCCCTTCGTGTCACGCCCCGACTCTCGAGCTCGCGGCAACCCCATTTCACTTGAGGTCTATCTGTACGACGTCCCAGGTACTGTCGTTGACCAATTCATTTTATCTTGTAATTAAGCACATGCGGAAACGAACAACTCCCAAACCAAACAACAGGGATAGCAACAACAGCCGCAGAGGAAAGACAACACCATTTTTATATATCTGAAGGTTAGCCAGCACACCAGCAAATACATACACGCCTTACCACAGGCGACAAGCTAAGGCCTACTCAAAAGGGACCGGCCTAGCTAACCTAACACTGTACAAGTGCCTACTCGTTGGCCTCGGAGGGATCGCTCTCTTCGATCCTCTGCACGCATCATCTAGGGCCCGAAAATGTTAACCACGACGGGTTGAGATAAACTCAGCAAGTTAAAGTCCTAAGCCCCGGTTAGGAACTTCGCTCGTCTCGGGAGTTTAACATACAACCTAATACAGCAATCAATGCAATACCACCTCAGAGAGAATGACAGCATAAGACAGTTTAATAAACAGTGCAATCACAAGCGACCCTACCCGGCCTTGGCACACGCTACCCGCGTAAACCGCCAATCGCCTCACAACAACAAGAAGAGGCATGCAAATAATCGAGCATTACACAAAACTTTCTCATATCACACTGCCCACACATGCTCCGATTATTACGACCCTCTAGGCCACGGCACAACCTTATGGTTGGCGGTCAACTGGTCGTAAACCAGGCATCGTCCTCCCCCGTGAGGCACGGCGACGTCATGGGCTCTCCCCCACCGACGGCATTCCATAAGGAGCATGGGCCCGGCTCAACCGCGACTCCGCATCGACCACCGTCGGGCGACCCAATGGTCACGGCACAACCCCGAAGGATTGGCGGTCATCCGGCTCAACCGGGCTATCAACTTTAATCGACCATGCAACACCTCAAAGCAAACAGTTCATTCTTGTCTTTGCTTTTGCTTGGTCGTGAATGCTACATCGCTCATGCACTCATGCTCATGCGACATGCCATTTCAAATAACCCACGTAATATGTCATGCGGTATCACTCGACAATTCCAAAATTCCAAATTCAACCAATCAACAATCACGTACATTCCCTAATTCTCGGGAATAACTCAATAAATCAAACACTTTCACTTCCACTCGATCTTCGATCATGCATTTCATCATTATTCACGCATATAATTAACAATCGGCACTTCAATAAAGCATAACAGCCAAGAACACAACAATTTGAAACCAAAATTTATTTCGTATGAACAAAGATCAGTGAACGATGTCGGTGAACGTAATTCGTGAACGATGTCAATCCGTGAACGATGTCAAGTGAACAAGTAATCCATGAACAGTAAATTCGTCCGAAATTAAATAAATAAATAAAAATAAATAAACTTAACCATGGTTAACAAATTAACCTAACCATGGTCAAATTAACCTAACCATAGTTAAATTCTAACCTTTGTTACTTTAAAACTAGCCTTAGTTACTTTAATTAATTAACCTTAGTTACTTTATTACTAACTATGGTCAATTAACTAACCCTAGTCAGCCTTAATTAACCAGCCTAATTAACCAATCAACCTTAATTAATCACAAACACACAAATACACTAATTAACCCCTAAGCAAGATTAACCCCTAAATAAGGATTAGGAAGTTAACTTACTTGGATCGGAAATCCGGCGACACCGGCGCGTAGAGGGGAACGAGGGTTACGAGGGGTAAGCTCGGGGATGGCAACGGACGACGAACGGTGGCCGAAACGGGCCAAAACAGCCCTCGGAACACTGTTCACGCGGAATGACCAGCAGAGGGAAAAAGGCCGAAACGGGCGGTTCAGGGCGACCGGGGGCGACCGGGGGTGTGCAGCTGGCTTCTTAACTTCCAGGACTACACTTTGGGCGGTTGCGGCGGCTGCGGTGACGGCGGCAAGGCCATTTTCTTGCTGGAAAACAGCATGGACAGCAAAGAACACCGAGGAAATGGAAGAGAAAAGGAAGAGAAAAAAAGGGAGAGAAAGTGAGGGCTGGCTGGTGCACGAATTTTGGGGGAGAAAGAGGAGAGAGAAGAGGCTGCTGAAGGCTTGGATAAGGCCAAGGCAAGTGGGCTTGCCACTTGTTGAAGAGCCAATCAAAAACAACCAAAAACAAAGATAAACAAAGCCCACTTGGGCACAAAAGCAAAAAGGCCAAAGAGAGAAGCGTGGGCTGAGGAGGGAGAGGAGAATGGGCCGCTTGGGCCCCTTTTGGCTGGGCTGGATGGGCGCAAGGCCCATTGGGCCGCCGGTCTTGGGCCGGCCCACCCGCGGGCCCGAAACCGGGTCCAATTTTCCTTTTTCCGGCACTTCCGTGTCCAACGGAAAATCCAAAAATAAATGAGGCGACGTCCAAATATTTAGTCCCGGTATCCTTTGAGAAGTCGGTTCCCAAAATCGGATTAAAAATCGGGGCTAAATTGAGTCGAGTCGATTGCGACCGTAGTACAATTTGGATTATCGGGCGCCCCTTTAGGACTTTTCTTCACATTTGACCCGTGGTCAACCATTCTTTGATCCACGTTTACGCCAATTCTCGAGTCGGGGACGTCCTCGATTGTCGTGTGATCCCAGGGGGCTCAATTGATAATCTCGAGTACTAGATGAAAAGAATTCGGTTTACCGTCGTTCGTAGTTCGTATCGAAGTCGTGCGGAAATCACCCACAAATCAACTTCGTACTTCGCCGAATCGATTTATTTCCGTTTCCTTAATATTCTAGTACTTAGAGGATATCGTTCCCACCCAGGTCCTCATGGTCGAAGGGCTCGTTCCTGATCGAAATTGCGAGTCGTACGCGTATCGTTTCCTATCGGCGCCCCTCTGTAATCCGTTATCTCACGAACGCACAGTTCGGAAAATTTGTACTGACCAGGCCTTCGACTACATTGCCCTTTTATAAAATCCTAAAATGGGGTCGATTTTCAGGATGTTACACTTCGACCATGAGGACCTGGGCGGGAACGATATCCTCTAAGTACTAGACTATTAAGGAAATGGAAATAAATCGATTCGGCGGTAAGTACGAAGTCGAAGCGCGGGTGATTTCCGCACGACTTCGATACGAACTACGAACGACGGTAAACCGAATCCTTTTCATCTAGTACTCGAGATTATCAATTGAGCCCCCGGAATCACACAACAATCGAGGGACGTCCCTGACTCGAGAATTGGCGTAAACGTGGATCAAAGAATGGTTGACCACGGGTCAAATGTGAAGAAAAGTCCTAAAGGGGCGCCCGATAATCCAAATTGTACTACGGCCGCAATCGACTCAATTTAGCCCCGATTTTTAATCCGATTTTGGGAACCGACTTCTCGTGATATCGGGACTAATTATTTGGACGTCGCCTCATTTATTTTGGAATTTTCCGTTGGACACGGAAGTGCCGGAAAAGGAAAAAATGGACCGGGTTTCGGGCCCGCGGGTGGGCCGGCCAAGACCGGCGGCCCAATGGGCCTTGCACCCATTTAGCCTAGCCCAAGAGGGGGCCCAAGTTGGCCCAAGTTCCTCCATTTCCAGCCCATGGGCTTCTCTCTTTGGCCTTTTGCTTTTGTGCCCAAGTGGGCTTTGTTTATGCTTGTTTATTGGTTGTTTTTGATTGGCTCTTCAACAAGTGGCAAGCCCACTTGCCTTGGCCTTATCCTAGTCTTCAGCAGCCCCTTCTCTCTCCTCTTTCTCCCCCAAATTCGTGCAGCAACCCAGCCTCCCTCTCTCTCCCTTTTTCTCTTCCTTTTCTCTTCCATTTCTGCTGTTTCTTGCTGTCCATGCTGTTTTCCAGCCCAAAAACAGCCTTGCCGCCATCACCGGAGCCGCCACCACCGCCCAAAGTGTAGTCCTGGGAGTTAGGAAGCCAGCTGCACACCCCCGGTCGCCCCGAACCGCCCGTTTCGGCATTTTCCCCTCTGCTGGTCAGTTCCGAGTGAATAGTGTTTTGGATTCTGTTTTGGCCCGTTTCGGCCACCGTTCGTCGTCCGTTGCCATCCCCGAGCTTACCCCTCGTAGCCCTCGTTCCCCTCTACGCGCCGGTGTCGCCGGATTTCCGATCCAAGTAAGTTAACTTCCTAATCCTTGTTTAGGGGTTAATCTTGCTTAAGGGTTAATTAGTGTATTTGTGTGTTTGTGATTAACTAAGGTTGATTGGTTAATTAGTCTGGTTAATTAAGGCTGACTAGGGTTAGTTAATTGACCATAGTTAGTAATAAAGTAACTAAAGTTAATTAATTAAAGTAACTAAGGTTAGTTTTAAAGTAACCAAGGTTAGAATTTAACTATGGTTAGGTTAATTTGACCATGGTTGAGTTAATTTGTTAACCATGGTTAAGTTTATTTATTTTTATTTATTTATTTAATTTCGGACGAATTTACTGTTCACTAATCACTGTTCACGGACATCTTGTTCACTAATCACTTGTTCACGGATTCGTTCACGGCATTTGTTCATGCGAAGCTAATTTTTGGCTTATTTTGATGTGTTCTTGGTTGTTATGATTTATTGAAGTGCCGATTGTTGATTATACTTGTGAATATTGATGAAATGCGTGATCGAATGCTGATTGGAAGTTGGATTTTGGAATTGTCGAGTGAGATCGCATGACATATTGCGTGGGTTATCAGAAATGGCATGTCGCATGAGCATGAGCGATGTGCATTCACGACAGAGCAAAGAAAAGAACGAATTGATTGATGATGTGTTGCATGGTCACATTAAATGAGAGAACCCGGCGTTGCCGGAAGACCGCCAATCCCTATGGGGTTGTGCCGTGGCCAGTGGGTCGCCTGACTTCGGTCGGATGCCTGACAGGGAGGGGTTCTATGTGGGACCGCGGTATGGGGGCGGGTCCTGGGTCTCTGTCAGTAGCGGGACTGCTGTAGTGGGCGGGTCTTGTGCTCCTTCGGGAATGCCGTCTTGGGAGTGAGCCCTTGACGTCGCCGTGCCTCGAGGTAAAGAGGACGAAGCTGGTTTAGCCAGGAACCGCCAACCATAAGGTTGTGCCGTGGCCCAGGAGGAGGGGTCGTAATAATCGGAGCATATGTGTGGATGTGAGGAATGAGAAAGTTGTGTGAGATGCTCTGATTATTCGCATGCTCTTAATGTCGTGATGGATTAAATGACAGTTTCTGCAGGTAGCGTGTGCCAAGGCCAGGTAGGGTCGCCTGTGATTGCACCTGTGTATTAAACTGTCTTTTGTGGTTATTTCTCTGAGGTGGTATTGCACTGATTGCTGTATTAGGTTGTATGTTAAACTCCCGAGGCGAGCGAAGTTCCTAACCGGGGCTTAAGACTTTAACTTGTTGAGTTTATCTCAACCCGTCGTGGTTAACATTTTCAGGCCCTAGATGATGCAGTACCTGAGGATCGAAGAGAGCGATCCCTCCGAGACCAACGAGTAGCCACTTGTACAGTGATAGGTTAGCTAGGCCGGTCCCTTTTTGAGTGGGCCTTAGCTTGTCGCCTGTAGTAAGGCGTGTATATATTTGCTGGTGTGTCTTTGGCTAACCTTCGAGATATATAAAAATGGTGTTGTCTTTCCTCTCGCGTCTCCGTTGTTGCTATCCCCGTTGTTTGGTTTGGGAGTTGTTCGTTTCCGCATGTGCTTAATTACAAGATAAAATGAATTGGTCGACGACGCATTCGGGACGTCGTACATATAGACCTCAAGTGAAATGGGGTTGCCGCGAGCTCGAGAGTCGGGGCGTGACAGTTACCATTACTTGTGATATTAATTAAAAGGTTTCAGCCCCATTTCTTGTGAAGTCATCTTTATTCTACCTTTTGGTAAAGCCTTAATATAAGGATTGGCCAAATTCTTACTTGACCTTATGCGGGCAATTGTTATGGTACCATCTTTGATAACTCTATAATGATAGAGTTATTTTAACTATTTTAGGCAACAAATATGGTGCTTCATAACGCAATGTTCGTTAGAAAATATTTGGATTTCCTTCGATTTACCAAATCTTCCTTGTTTATGCAGAATAATGAGACATGGAGAAAATAAGACAAAAAGATGGCAAAAAGAAGGAAAGAAAGATATATGTGCTTGAGGAATTCAAATTAGGAAGCATTGGACGGTGGATGCCAAATCAAGAATTTTGTGATTTATTCCTTGATTTTATACGAAAGAAATAAGTAATTGTCTTGTGTTAGGATTCTTGAATATATCCTATAAATATGATGACATTGACAGCTAGGTTTTTTGGATTGCTGGATTGTTTTTCATTGTTTTAAGAGTTTTTTCAAGTATTTTGAAGAGAAGACAAAGTGGTGACAGAATTCTCATTCTTTGATTCGTGTTTGGTTTAATTTATATTTTCATTTCTTTTTCTATTATGTTCTAATTTTCTTTTGTTAAGGCTACAATATAGCCTGATCATGATGATATGAATTTCGAGATTTTTATGTTTTGCAAATGATTTTATCCATGTGAATTATATATTATGGTGTTTAATGCTTTTAAGTGACTGGCCACCACTTGAATAATATGATGTGTATATTTGAGACTGAGAGATGATGATATGCAATTGTTCCTTATAATATATAACCATGAATTAAATGTGGATATAAGTATGTCACGTTATTTGTGTAGCTTTCAGTAATAAAGTGACCCAAAAGATTCATTATAAACTAGGAATATTCATAGATTTTAATGCGCTTATGTTTATTTAAATTCATGTAGAAATATGATGGATTGATAAATTAAGTTTGCTATACCTAGAGATAGGATAGTTAATAAATCAGGAAATTCCGCTATCACATGTTTGATATTATTCTTGTATTTGAAATTCATATCTAGTGGTTATGGTGAAATCGAATGCTCTAACATATTTCTTTGATTGATGTTTTGCATTTAGTTTCGAAATTTTACTTTTAAAATTGTCAATTTTAAGTTATTCTCAATTCTATTTTGATTAGTTGGATAAATTTTAGAATTAACCTATTTTTGGTATTTAATTGGTTTATTAATCATCAATTTCCGTGGGATGATATTTTTTTCTCATCATTATATTATTTGTTTGATATGTTCACTTGCATTTTTGCGAACAATTTTTAATAAATTGTCTCACATACTTATGCCTTAAGCTAATATGTCCAAACTTACCATTATAAGTGCCATTATGAGCTCTTGCCAATATAGTTCGACTATCACAATAGATAGAAATATGAGGCATAGGACTAGGTCATAACTTGATATCCAACAACAAATTCCTAATCTATTCAACCTCTTTTTCAGATGCTGCTAAAGCAATGATTCAAATTCCATAGTTGAGTAAGTTATATGCATTTATTTATTCCTCATCCAATAAACAACACAGCCATCAAATGTGAAAATCCATCCAGTAGTGGATTGTAAATCACCCGCACTTGTAATTCAATTAGTATTGGTATATCCTTCTAATATAATCGAATAATTATTATAGAACAATCCCAAATTTTTAATTCTCTAAAATAACCCCAAAATTCAGGTACAACTTTCTAATGTTCTATACTTGGATTACAAATATATGTACTCAACTTACATACTGAATAAATAATATCTGTTCTAGTATAGTGCATTGCATACATTCCCTATATCACTCACATTAAAGAACCTCTACCATGAATAAAATGGATTACTCAATTTAAGATATTGAAATTTATTCAACATCTTTTCCACATAATCACTCTGGCTCAAAGAATAACCCCCATTATATTTTTAATTTTAATACCCAAGATAGTATCCACTTCACCTAAATATTTCATTTTTAAAATTGGAAGTTAGATACTTCTTAGTCTTATTAATTCCAATCATATTAATTCCAGAAATAAGCATATCATCAACGTATAAGCACACTAAAACACCATATCCTTAAAATTGTTGGGAAAATATCTTCGAACTTGGGTAGAGCCAATGTGGGTTCGAATCAATAGAGCAATCAAATTGGACTTTATGGTGTGATATCACTTTTTTTAATGATTTACTTTCTCCATAATGTTGCTAATGGTCACTGGTAAATATCTTCTGAGATACAACAAAATCTCAAATGAGAATATTATATAACAATTCTAGTATTTCTATAGGGCCTCTCTAGGAAACAATTGGAAACAATGGCCGTTTATTCTTTCAAAAAGAAAATGAAAAAAATGGAAGAAAAAGATTATGATTGAAAAGACATGTTCGGTAATTAATAGCAAAAATAAGAAGTTATATCCCAACAGACATAACCTTCCAAGGATTAAGAAGTTATGTTTGAACAAGTACGGACTCTAAAATAACCGTTGGAAGAACAAATAAAATTCGGAATAAATAAATAATAAATAAAAAATAACTGTAACTCATTCGTAAACAGTCGCACTGTTTCTTTGCTCTTGTGCCTTCTCCTCCAAGAGAAGACATGCAAACTCAATTTTTGAAGAATCACCACTTCCAAAGCAATGAGTTCTTTTCGCTGCAAAAGAATAACCAGAGTCTGAAATGTTCGTATTAGTAGTTAGAATGGACAAACTCGTTTTTCTCCTCCATGAGCCAATAGAAATGGTCATTGTTGGGCAAGAAGTAGAAGCCAATCGTCGCCTCCTTCAGGTGCAACAATTTCCCCTCCAAGCCTCTTCTTGACTCAGGTTGATGAGGTTGACAAAGGAAATCTGATTTGCGATTGAGTTTTCTGGAGGAAGCTTGATCAGAAAGATTAAAATGTGCTTGATTATCCATCGTACTAATCTCTGTTATTTGTTTCCTCGACACCCATGCTTGAAGCATCTCATCAGTTTTAGGCTCGGGCAAAAGCCGCTTGTCATTCATTTCCATTTGTTGGAATCATCTAAACTGTATCCCCTTGATTCCCATGTGACGCCGTCCGCCAGATAAAATACTCATCCTTTGTCGTGTGCCTCATTGCGGGCAAATTATTGAGGATCAGATTGATTGAATGGGAGTAACTCTATTGATTCCCTGCGCCGCTCCATCCCCCAGTCCATTGCCTCTTTTAAGAACCTCCTCCTTGGGGTTACTGATTTTAAGTGAGCGTTCCACATGAACACGGGTTCTGGACTTGTTGGGACACCCAATAAGCGTAGTCGATGCTCAGCGAGGACGAGAAGAAAAGGATTCTGCCAAGACGATTTCACACGAAAACCGCCCTCATTTTCTCTCGCTTTCTCGCACTTTCCCTCTTGCTGAGAAAAACCTCAGGGCTCCATCCTCTTCGCTCTGGGTGGGGTCCGTCGAAGCAGTCCCCAATCATGCGGGCACAGCCGCATCGTAAAGATGTGGAATCGGGGGCGCGGCCCTTGTACCCGATGATGCTCGAGAGCCCCGACTTGCGGCGGGCCTTCATCCGGAAAATCTACTCGATCGTGGCCCTCCAAGTGAGGAAGTGTGTTGATTCTGCTGTGGAGGAAGTGGGTCTGCTGGTCATCTGTCATTGGCGTGGTTGGAGAGCGCGCGGAGGGGTAGTGGCAAGATTAAGAGAACCATAATCCCCCTCCCAGCATAGGCTTCGAGCAAGACTTTACTTTGACGAATTCTGACTCCATTATTACAAAATAAATCCTTAAAATGATTGAAAAATTGTCTTCATACTTGATAGAACAATGAAATCAATATGGGTTTGAATCAACATAGCAGTTAAATCGGATTTTGAGGCATGATATCACTTTCTTTAAGAATTTATTTGCCCTACAGTGTTGTTAATGGTCATCGACAAATATCTTCCAGGATATAACAAAGTCTCAAATGAGAATACTATATAGCAATTATAGTATTTTTCCAGAGCTTTTTTAGAAAACAATTGGAAATAATGGTTGTTTATTCTTGCAAAAGAAAACGAAAAAGATTATGATTGAAAATACACATTCAGTAATTAATAGCAAAAGCAAGAAGTTATATTCAAACAAACACAACTTTCTAAGGATTTAAGAAGTTATGTTTGAACATGTGCGAACTCTAAAATAACTATTGGAAGAAAAAAATAAAATTCGGAATAAATAAATAAAAAATAAAAAATAATGTAACTCTTTCATGAACAGTCGCATTATTTCAATAGGATGCTATGGTTAATTTTTATAAAAATAAATCCGAATTTTTCAATAAATAAAAAATAATGATTTTTGGTTAGTGCCAAATCCTATCCACATGTGCAATCATATTTTTTTTGATGTGGGACAAGGCACCTCTCAATTTGTTTTACATACAATTTACCAACATTTAGGGTTCTTATTTCCAAACAACATTGTTTTATTGTTTACATGCTAACTATACTCTCCGGCAAGTCACATCTTCAACAATTAATAAAAAAGTGCCACATTAGATTTCTGGGCAATCAGATCTGAGTTTGCACTGAAACGATCGTTTTTCAAAAATTTTGGCATTGATTCAAAATAAATTTTTCATATCAAAGTGAGTATCGTATATAAATTTTGGCATTTCTAATGTACTTATCCTAATTTTTGAGACTACGAACAAAAAAAAAAAACCTTTTTGGGACGACAAGGAATCCAGCTAACACGGCATCAGAAATTCAACAAATTGATAATCTAAGCAGCAGCGATGGCAATTGGCTCAGCTTACAGGGCATCTTTGGCAGTTCTCTTTTGTAGGAGACAATAGTGGGAGGAACTTTTGACTATTAAGGCTCATTGTAAACTGAGCCAATTGCCATATAAACAATTGTTGACCGGGATTCAAGACTTTTGAACAATTCCAACTTACTTCCCTCGAGAAAATATTGAGTGCGTCTCATGTGCCAGCGTGACAAATAAGAAGGATCATGAGCTTGCAATACTGTATCCTGAATGGCCCCACTTATCAGACTCCTCTCTCTCCTTCCTTTGCACGCTCTCTCTCTCTTCTGCCAGCTTTCTCTCTCCTCTCTCTTCCCCTGCACACACTCTCTCTCGCGCCCGACTCTCTTCCTCTTCACCGCCCCCTTTCTTCGCATTGAACCCTCGTCCGACCAAGGAACTTCACACGGCGGAGGCGACCGTGCGAGGTGGAAGCGGAGGCCGTGCGGTGGCTCGTCGGACAAGGGCTCAATCGTGACTTAGAGGGAGAGAGAGGGCACAGTCGAGAGGAAGCAGTGATTCGGCGATAGGTTGGTCAGGCGAGGGCACGGTGGCTCATTCGACAAACCATAGCGCGGCCTCCGCCTCCGCCTCGAAAGGTTTCCCCGCCGTAGCTCATCGGTCAAGCGCAGTGGTTTGTCAATCGGACGAGGACACGGTGGCTCATCCGATGAATCACCACGCGGCCTCCGCCTCCACCTCGACTCTGCCGTTGCGAAGTTCGCTGGTCCGTTGATTCGTCAGTTGGACGAGCAGATGACAGAGAGGGAAAGAGTCGGGCAAGAGAGAGAGAGAGAGCGCGCAGGGTAAGAGAGGGGAGAGAGGACAGCGTGCAGAGGAGAGAGAGTGTGCAGAGGGAGAAGAGAGAGAAGAGTCTGATATGTGGGGCCATCAAGGACACGTGTCGCAAGCTTGTGGTCTTTCCTATTTGCCACGCTGGCATATGAGACGCAAACCACCCTCCCCCCCGGCGCCCCCCAAGAATATAAAGAAATGACGAGGAAAAGACAGACAATTATTGCGTGCGTTCTTTGCAACTCGTGTTGTTTCTTATGGCAGACTGCCTCTTGATTTTTCACCAAAAGCTGTTCATCCCATTTACAGCGGCAGGCCTTTGCCTTTGTTTCTCTAGGAGTTGGATCTCCACCATCAGCAAAAGGAAGACTCTTTGCTCGATCCATGGATGCTAATCAGTGCTTCAGAATCTCAAGAACAGCTTCTTAGTTCTACTTACAGCAGTAGGCCTTTGCCTTTGTTTCTCTGTTGGACCTCCACCATCAGCAAAAGGAAGACTCTTTGCTCGATCCATGGATGCTAATCAGTGCTTCAGAATCTCAAGAACAGCTTCTTAGTTCTACTTACAGCAGCAGGCCTTTGCCTTTGTTTCTCTAGGAGTTGGATCTCCACCATCAGCAAAAGGAAGACTCTTTGCTCGATCCATGGATGCTAATCGGTGCTTCAGAATCTCAAGAACAGCTTCTTAGTTCTACTTACAGTGGCAGGCCTTTGCCTTTGTTTCTCTAGGAGTTGGATCTCCACCATCAGCAAAAGGAAGACTCTTTGCTCGATCCATGGATGCTAATCAGTGCTTCAGAATCTCAAGAACAGCTTCTTAGTTCTACTTCTTGATCTGCATCTTTGCCACTTGCAAGCATCTGTTTCTTCTATTTCTGTCCTAACCGGTATGTTGCTTCATCCTCATCTGTGCCATTTTCCAATTGTAAGAATCAAATCAGGACTCTCCAACTGAACATCCTTATTTAACTGGATCAAATATATGCACACTAGACAAGTAAATCTGATGGATTCTATGCAAAATGTAGTCTGTCGGGTTGAATAACCCAAATGTAGTTGGGTGGACGTAGCTGAGAGGTGCAACGACCTTCTATGAATTCTCTTATGGTAAACATATGCATATGCTTTAATTTTCTTTTTACTGACAACAGTAACGACCCTTTCTTTTTAAAGTCGAGATTCACTTTTGCCCCTGGGAATTGCATGAGATATAGATTATACTTCACTGTGTTTTAAGAATAATTTTTCTATGCATGCAATTTGCTCCGCATTTAAGTGCAAAAATTAAAGATCTAGGCTTATGGAAGCTTCCATGATCTTCCAAGTAATCGGGTTTCTGTAATCACGTTTTTTGGTCAACGAAAAAATCTTTCCTCTGTAACTTCTCAAATTGGTAAATTGGTAAAGGGATGAAAATGAGGAGAATAGCTTTAAACTGTGGTGGAATTTGGCGCTACGCATCAACTAGCTCTATTTGTTTGGAGAATGTCTAGGAAACAATTCAGGTTTTTACAACAATCTTTTCCCCGAGTTGCGCATGCATGTCTAAGAAAAAATGAGAGAAAAAAGAATTATACCGTCCATGTTATTGCCATCATAATCTTTACTAATCAAAATTATTTAGGATATATAACTACAATAATATCTATACCCTGCAAAGGGTAAATTACATGCTTTTGGTGGGTTTTGTGTGTGTGTGTGTGGTTGTACTGTTTGTTTACATCGGTTTGTGTTTTTCTCCATGACATTATACATTTGTTCTCTTCCTTAACAAACCAACCATCACCGTAGTGGATGCGTTAGCATAATATGGAATTTTGGATAGAAAAATACAGGAAAAATGAGTAGTTATTTTATCGATGCATCTTCGAAATGATGCAATAAATTCTAAGATATTCTTTTAATTAATAGATATATTTGAAAGCTCAATAAAATTCCATTGTCATTTTACAAATCATTTTAATGTATCAAATCTCTAATATTATAATAGATAAATCACTCTAAAACTCAATTAGACAAACTATGAAGGACCACCTCATTGAATTAATAAGAACTTGAGTTCACTTTTGACTATTAAGGCACATTGGTAAAAAGGAAAAGAAAAAGGCAAAGAAAGGAAAAAGAAGAAAACCGGGGTGGGGGAAGGGGTAGGGGTCTAATCGTCTCACTAGATTTCTCTATAAATAAACATTACGGAGAGTGACCGAGAAATACAGAGAGAGGGGAAGAGCTACAACGGTGGATTGCAGCTTCTCGAAAGGGTCAAGCAATGAGAGAAATCTCCATTTTCGAACCCTAGACAAGAGATTTTAGCTCTATTTCTCATGAATTTGGGAGTTTTGTTTTAAAAGTTAACATCTGTATCTCTTTCGGATTTTGCTTCACCGGCAACTATTCGGTCAAAATCCAATGATATTTTGTTTTAAAAATTAATTCTGAAATTGATTATTTTCTTGAGAATGTAGTCTGCAATTTCCCAGTTGTGTTAGAGTTGATTGGATCTTTCTCGTGTCAAAAACAGCAAATTATTCTTGGTTATGTTGAATATCAATCTGCAGTTTGGCTTTCCCACTTTAGCACTTGCGGATGCTGTTATTTGCTTGAGAGTAATGCTATGCGCACTAAGAAAGATAGGTACATTGTATGATCTGGTACACTCTATTTCTTTGTAGGTTGATAATCAAGACGATAAGATGCCGCGAGTTGAAGATATAGCCTGGAAATTCGTGATTAGACGGGGCAAGAAATGGCATTGTCCTTACTGCGAGATTGGATACTCTGGATCAGTCACAAGAGTGAAAAGTCACTTTCTTAAGCGACCAAAAGAAGGGATCGCCTCTTGCACAAAAGTGCCAGAGCACATAAGCACGCTAATGGAATTGTTACACAGTCCGGTAACTTTAGTACTTGTGGTAGCTATGTTATTTGCTTGAGGATAATGCTATGCATGCTAAGAATTTATATAAAAACGGGGATAATATATGATGGGGTGCACCTTATTTGCTTGCAGGTTCATAATAAAGAGGATATAGCCTGGAAATTCGTCCATGGACTGGGGGAAAACATATGGCGTTGTCATCACTGTAGGGAAGAATTCTGTGGAGACCTTACAGGAGTGAAAGGTCACTTGCTTGGAGTCCCAAATGAAGGGATTTCCGTTTGCACACAAATGCCGGACCACATAAGAAAGCTGATGCTGTCGTTACTTGATGAGGTGGCTGAAGAAGAGAGCAGAGAAGCCCACGGTCAATCCTCTGCGGAATCACAATCACGTGACATGCTCAGTCAACTGTCGCCTTTATTGTCACCAGAAAGCCTCGAATACGTGAGACCGTTATTGCCAACACCACGGGGGGCGACCCACGGGGTAGACTTCACCCAACAGGGTGTCATTGGCTTAAATTCTGACCAACAATCACAAGCACTGCGGCAGTTTCATCTGAGTTCAGCAATGCCGTTATCGGTGCAAAGTAGCCATGGTATGTCCATGTGAAGTATCTTTACATTCATCTAGACGTGAAGAAAAAACATCTATTATATTTTTTGTATTATTAACTCTATCTAAAATAACTCAAATTTATCTATTTCCATATCCCATCAGTTCCAAATTACAGTGGTATCATTGCGTATTCTATATGTCCAATATCGCTATCTTTTTACTGCACGATTTATTTCATCAAAATATTTAATTTAAGGGTATGTTGATTTTCGCTGTAGTAATTTTTTTTTATCAAATTCCTAGATGTTCCTTTTACCTATACCCATGGCTTGATTTGAAAGTCCCATTTTTGTTTGATTTTATGCTTGAATATTTTAGTGCAACCAGTTTTGGTGCCCCCTCAACATCGAAGTGTTCCACATCAATCCATTATTCGTGAGACATGGAACACGCAGCAGAATGCAACCATGCCTCCAGATAAGCTAGATACCACCCAACAACCCGATCCTCATGACTCTCCAGCAGAGAATCTTGTTGAATCTCTTGATGTAATTGGAAACGCTCCTGAGGAAATACAAACAAATGAAGAGCATAATCCAACAGCAGGATCATCATTACAAAATGATTTATCCCTTGATGTCGATGGTACAAATAGTTTGCAGGATCTTAGTCAACCGTGTCTAGTGGAAGGACTTCCTGTACTCAGCAATACAAGTCCGACCAACTCTGTCCAGCATCCTGATCAGCTATTCCCAAGGTGTGATAAGGAAGGTGGGAATGAAACCCGTTTGTTTCTCTCGCCAACTCCAATGGACATAGATCCCTCAATTGCATCACCGCATTCAGGTGACTTTCCCAATTTTGAGTCAACAATCGATGATTTGCAAGTTCCAGAGGCGGCAACAAATGCAACAGGCCCATCATCATCACAAGGTTTGTCTGGATTATCTAAATTGTTACTATCTTTCCCTTAGATCTTTAAATATCCCCAGATTATTTTATCAAAACCTAACATATGTTTTCTGTAAATTAGTTATGGACAGGGGTTCTCCAATCATGAACGTACGGAGCATCTATGCCAGCAATGAAGAGACAAGAAACCTGAAAAGAAAAGTGGAAGAACTCATAGAACAAACGCTTCCACAAGCACTACTCATAGAGGAGAGAGACGCCAAAGAAGTCAAATTTTTGGAACGAAAGCTAACAGGTGAAGTGATTCACAGGAACGTTGAGTTAATTTGGGACCGTCTGAAGGAGGATCAAGCATGCAAATTGGGTATTTGTGGAATGGGTGGTGTTGGGAAAACAACTATTTTGATGCACATACATAATAGACTTCTCAAAGATGCAACCTTTGATGGTGTGGTTTTTATCACCGTGTCCCAAGATTTCAGCATTTATAAGTTGCAGAGTGATATTTGGAAGGCACTAAAATTTGGCATTATGGAGGATGAGCATGAGAAGAAACGAGCAGCGAAGCTCTCTAAGCGTTTAGAAATGAAGAAGAATTTTGTATTGATTCTTGATGATGTGTGGGAACGCCTTGATCTTGAAGAGATGGGAATCCCTGTTAGAGCAAATGGATTTAAGTTGGTCTTAACCACTCGTTCCTTTGATGTGTGCAGCCAAATGCAATGTCAAGAAATTATAAAAATCGAACCTCTATCTTACAAAGAAGCTGAGAGTTTATTTTTGGAGGAGCTTGGATTTGAAGTCGCACTTAATTTGGAAACTGAAGCAATTATGAAGTCCATTGTTAATAAATGTGCAGGCTTGCCGATTGGAGTAATAATGATGGCAAGAAACATGCGAGGAGTGACCGATGCTTTTCAATGGAGGGATTCCCTGGTGAAATTGAAAGAACCAAGTATGGGGCAAACAGATATGGAGAAGGTCTTAATGAATCTAAAATACAGTTATGATCGCCTTGGTAATCCCGATGTCCAACAGTGTTTCTTATCTTGTGCACTTTATCCAAAAGATAAATTGATTGATAAGTTTGAGTTGATAGAATTCTTTATTGATCAAGGATTGATTGGTGGATTGAGTACAAGGAAGGAACAATATGATAGAGGTCTCACCATACTGAACAAACTAAGAAATGTTTGCCTATTGGAAGTTCATGGGAGCAAGATGAAGATGCACAATTTAATTAGAGACATGGCATTGCACATCATGGGTGCAACTTCAATTGTAAAAGCAAGAAAGGGGTTGATGAGGAGTCTACCTGAGGAATATTGGACAAATGCTTTGGAGAAAGTTTCTTTGATGGAGAATTGCTTTACAGAATTTCCGTTGAACATGTTACCAAATTGCCCTAAACTATCAACTTTACTACTGAATGGATGCTTGTGGAGAAATGTGGCCATCCCTGATTCTTTCTTCAAAAATTTATGCGGGCTAAAGGTTCTAAACTTGAGTGGACATTATCTAACAGAACTTCCAGATTCCATCTCAGACTTGGTAAACCTAAGAGCACTATTGCTTAGAGAGTGTAGGGAATTGCGCCGTATTCCTTATCTAGGGAAGCTCACATCTTTAACAAAGTTGGATGCTAGAGATTGTAAGAGTCTTGAAGCGCTCGAGGGTCTAGAAAAGCTGGTGAACTTGAGATACCTTGACCTTATCGAAACACGTATTGAGAGATTACCCAAAGGAACGCTGGATTGTTTACTAAACTTGCAATATCTTAAAGTGTCAGCAGTAAATGAAGAAGACATTACAAAATTGGGGGCATTGGAGACATTTAGATGCTACCCTGAAAATGCGGATGATTTCAACAAGTTTGTGAGGTTTATTGAGCAGAGTAATGACCCTCGCTATTACGACCTCAATGTAGATAAATCAGAGTTTACTGCGGAAGTAAGTGATGATGCTCGATTTGGGAATCTAGAGAGGAGTGTCTACATTAGGGAGTGGGGTCATGCTATTGTGAGCGTGGGAGGGGAATGCACTGGCATTTTTATTTTGATTCCCCGAGATGTGCAGACAATGAGAATGAGAAATTGCGACGGTATAACAAATTTGTCCGGCATAGGTCCGCTTGAATACCTTGAGAAGTTAGAAATAGTACGATGGGAAAACTTAGGGTTGCTCTGTGGAAGACAAGATGAAGAAGTAACCAACATCCATGACTCCCCTGTCCCATTCCCTACCCCTCTCCTCTTCCCAAGCCTTAGGGTTTTGACAGTATCTAAATGTCCAAAACTGAAGTATCTCCTTGGGCATGGGTATAAATCCAACCTTCTGCATCTACAAGAGATTGAAATATTTGGATGTGAGGAAATGGTGGGGATAATAGCAGCAGTTACATCCTCACCACCACATCCGCTCCCAGCCTTCCCTTGTTTGGAAAGAATATTTGTTAATAGTTGTGTTAAAATGAAGAGAGTGGTGGAATGTGAGTGGATGTCCCACTTCCCTAAATTGAGAAGTATCACAGTTTTCAACTGTGAGAAGATGGAGGAGATAATCGGAGGTCATCGCCCACACGCACCAGTTGAAGAGTTTTCTATCGAATCTCTTTACGTAGATGGTTGCGATAACATGAGAAAGCTGTTTCTGCATAAATGGCTGCTCCATCTTCGAAATCTTCAAAGTATTGAGGTCAATCATTGCAAAGGAATGGTGGAGATGATAAGCGGAGCAGGACAATGCCAAGAAGGAAGCATAATGACTCCTGTAAACAACACCCCTTCATCCATGCAGTCTTCTTCAATCTCTCTCCCAAAGCTGAAGCAGTTGAAGCTATTTGATTTACCCCAGCTGAAAAGCATATGCAAAGTCCCAATAAGTTGCGGCTTCATGAAAAACTTGGGTGCGTACAAATGTTCAGAACTGAAAGGGATTCCCTTGCAACTGCAATTATGTGATTTTGAGGAGCTTCCGCATATTTGGTTGGAAGATGAGGAAAAGTGGAAGACACTGATCTGGGATCATCCCAATGCTCAGGCTACTCTTCAACCTTATCTCCAAAAAGGGGAGCACGCTAATAATGGATTTTCTTTTTCGTGGGAGAGGGAGACACCGCGTTCTCCAAATGCTATAGGTTAATGAGTTATAATTGATATAAAATTGCTTCACTTCTTAAAAGTCCTTACGAAGATGTAGCTTTTCTGTCTATAGTCATGCAACTCTCTAACAGTGGCTTTTTTGCAGAATTGTACGCCAAGGGAAAGGATCTCCTGCGACGCTGCTCCTGAGGAAAGCCCTGCTGCTCGACCATGCTTTCCTGCAAACTCTACTCAAGTTGCCATTTGGATTGACTTTCTTTCGTGGGGTTATGCTTTGGGTATTTTGAGCGCTGTCGCATGTTTTATTGACTACTGGAAATGAGTCGACCTGGTCGATATTTCAAGCTAGTAAATAAATAACTGATCTAAATATTTGGGAAGCCAAGGGACTAGCAGATTTTGCTTCCTATCTTGTTGTATAACCAAAAGGACAATTGATTATTATGGATTGATATTCCTGGAATATTAGCCTTCTAAGAAAAGAGAATTGTGGGGTGCACTACCTTTAATCAGTTTGTGTTTAGAAAGGATTTCAATAAGTTATTGCTCTAACTTGTTGATCGAAAATGTTGTGCCATATATGCTGCTTCGCTCTTTTGGATCAGAGCAACATTACCAGATTGAACTTGTCTTGACATTAAACTACTGGGTATAGAATACTTGATCTATTTAGTAGTTGCATCATATCTGGAAACGTAGGCTTGGAAGTTTTCTTTTCACCCTTTGTTGTGAAAATTCACCTCAAGCCCACTTTTAGTTAAAATGTCAAAAGACGGAAGAAAGAAGAATTGCACAGCTATCACCCTTCTTTTAATGCCTTGAAGTCCTGGATAGATGGAGAACCCTACATCTTCAGCTCAAGTTGTTAAAAGATCAGAGGAGTTACCTCTAGCAAATCAATGGCAAAATGGCCAGCTTATTGGACGTGGCACTTTCGGAAGTGTTTACATTGCAAGCAACCAGTAAGTTAGCTCTGGGAAACTTCAACATGTTCCATTTTCTTAGATATCGAGTCAGCTAAACTTTGACATATTAAGTGGCGGGGAAATGAGATCTCTATGTGCATTGAAGGAGTTTGAGCTATTGCCTAATGATCGAAATTCAGTTGAGTGCATGAGGCTGTGAGTACATGAGGCAGTTAAAGCAGGTAATGCTTTTGTTATGCTCTGGGATCCAATCTATCCTCTCAACTGATCTAAATATGCATGGGGAAACTTTCTTTTATCATTTCAAGGTAATTGATTGCTTTGCTACTCCAGGAAATTCAAGTACTTAGCCAGCTTAGACATCCGAACATTCTGCAGTATTATAGTAGTGAAATTGTGAGTCACCTTCCCATGGCGTCTACACGTCCCAGCTCAACGGGCATTCGTAATTTGAATCTCCATAATTTCAGTATATTCATACATACTCAGGTTGAAGATCGGCTTAACATATATCTAGAATATGCACATCACAGTTCGATAGACAAGTATATCCAGGAGCATCTTGAGACCCTAATAGAATCGGTTGTCCGCACTTTTACCCGCCACATTGTGACTGGATTGGCTTACCTGCATGTTAACAACTCCATGCATGGGTAATTCTAAAACATGGATCAAGCAAAGCATCATGACATGACTTGCATATTGGATTAGGACGATTGGACCTTCTTCTTTGTGCCAACAGACCTGTTAAAACTCTTTGGCTTGCGCAGGGATTTAAAAGGAGCTCATTCACTAGTGGATGCATCTGGGATAGTCAAACTTGCTGACTTTGGGATTGCTAGACATGCAATTTTCCACCTCTCCACCGCAATAGGGGTGATCGATTCCCGGTTTGGTCCAGTTTCAAGATAGAACCAGGAACCGGACCGGGAGGACCAGTTCTTAAATTCTAGGACCGTGGACTGAACCGGCTAGTCCTAGAACCAGGAACCGAACCAAACAACTGGTCCAGTGGAACCGGTAACTTTTCTTTTTCGGGAAAAAAATTGTTAATGTTACAGTACATTCTCAAACACAACCCACTTCGTTTATATACTGCTTTATCGATTCATCCTTTTAATTTGCATGTAATTGTATTTTCCTAAGACTGAAGAATTTTCTTCTTTCTTTTTCAAATTTTTAAGAAACTTTAAAATATATAATTAAAACTACTGGTCTAGTCTAGTCAGTCCGGTTGGTTCAGTCAGTCCGGTTCCCACCTTGGAATTGGGAACCGGACCGACTGGCTACCAGTTCCGAGAATGGGAATCGGGAATCGGACTATCGGCTACAGGAGCCACCCAAAACTGGCCGGTCCGGTCCGGTTTGGGTGGTTCCCGGGTTGGGCGGTTCCCGTTGCACACCCCTACACTGCAAGACTACGGAGTGCTTGTAGAAATTCCTTACTGATCTGTGGTGCATTCGAATGTGAAGTCAGGGACCCAGGGTGACTGCGTACTTCTCATTATTGATGTGGCATTTCATCTGTGCAAAAATCTATTGTAGATGGATGAAATGTTATTGAGTAATTTTCTTCACTTTTTTTCCCATTGTTTCGGGTGAAGTTACTATATTGCGTAAACGAGAAAAGATTTCTTGCTGTAAATAGATGCCAAAACCTAATGAGAGTTCTTTCCTTTTCTACTGGTTTCTAAAAAGTTCCTAAGAGGCATAGTAAATAGAACGCAATACCTTTGGTGAAAGGTTTTTCTGGTGTTGTTTTTGCTGCTCCTCTGCATTCGAAAAGGAGGATTGAATTTAGTCAGAGTAAGAAGGGCCTCCTTCCTAACATGGGGAAAATATAAGTGTATTGGTCCATAGAATGGAATTTAGGACTGTAGCCAAGGTATTGTTCCTCTCTTTGTGAGTTCTCAAGCATTAGCTGAAATCATTTTGGTGATTGCTTCACGGTCCTTTTTTCTCAGACATGAGCTAACATAAGTTGAAAGGGGTTCATTTAGTTATCGATCTGATGTATCTGTGTCTCTGAAGATGTGGCAATTTTATCCAGTGTTCCATGAATGCACCAAATCTTCGCCAGATTTACTAATGGCCTGCCATTTCTTAGCTAACTGGACAAGCAGTTTACAGCCCCTTGAAGGGAAGTCTAAACCGGATGGCTCCAGAGGTACTTTGCTTTTGTGAACGTTAATGCTACATTCTTTTTCTTGTCGTGGCGGAATGATGGAATAGCATATCCTGCAGCTCATACAATCCTTGATGGCATATAATAACAGCATGGATCTAGATCGTACTGCTGACTTCTGGAGTTTGGGTTGTACTATTACCAAAATGATAACTAGGAAACCTCCTCGGAGTGAGTATAAGCAGGTAAAAACGCTGCAATGCTTTTTCATTTTCTCTATTAGTCCTTCCAAGGAATACGCTTCCAACCAAATCTGTGTCCCTGTTTTCTTGGAAGTTCGGGATTGTGCCATTTGGTATATGATCTGTGTCTTTAGTTTCTGTTTAAGGTTTAATCATTAATGTAGGCTCAAGCTATATTTAAGGTGATGCAAAGTTCTCCAGCAGCACCTGAGACGTTATCTGCCGAGGGAAAGGATTTCCCGCAGTGCTGCTTTCTAAAGACAGCCTGCCGAGAGGCCTTCAGCTGCTATGCGACTTGAGCATGCTTTCCTGCAAATTTGAAGTTGCAGATGACTGACTTATTTCAAGTGCCACACATTGTTGCAAAAGTGATGTACTGTCAAGTTCCATATTTACTAAACCAAAAGGATCACAAGGTCCATAGATGTGATGAAGTACTTGTATATCGACACAACAAGATGCATGTTCCTCTCACATTATTTGATTGGCAGCATACTTCGATCTAGGCAATTTGACTGTGTTGCTTATTCTAAGCGTTTCACTGCGTAGTACATTCTTATCATAAACATCTTGTACGAAGTACATTTATTCATCAAAATTGAATGGCATTGATATGGCTCCAAATAAGCAACAGATCAGCAAAACACAGGCAAGAAAACCCAGAAAAGAAAAAAGAAATGAAAATCGAAGTGACAATGCGTCAGAATTCCTAGACTTATTTTGAAACCATATGCTACGTCGGTTTCGTGGAAGGAGCGTTGGCACATTTGGCGAACTTGCAATATCTTAGGGTTGGGGAAGTGAAGGGAGAAGACGTGACAATGTGATGGGCATCGGAGGCTCTTGATTCTTCCTCCTTCAAGAACGTAGTTGATCTCAACAAATACATGAGATTTCTCCAACCAGAGTGGCCCCTTATCACGATCACCAAATTCCGGTGAATCAAGGAAAGCCATTGTGGGTCTGCCTGAGAATGTAAATGATGATGATGATCCAAGATTTGTGACTTCTGAGGGGAGGATCGGACGTTGATTTTTGCGATTATGCTCTTGTCAGGGAAGAGCAGGGGATAGTCTTTCCCCCCTGATGATTTTGCTCCCAGGTAATGATGCAAGTTTGCCGGATTTTTCCCTGATGGTTGTTCGTCATTTCATTGGAACGTTTTTAGAATAATTTTGCATCTTGTGTCTATGGAATGCAAATAGCCCATGAATTCTGTTAAAAATATCTCACGTGGTTCGTTGACGAGATTTTAATAGGCCTTATATTTATATAATTTGCCTTCACTTACTTATTCAAGGTTTTTTATTAGACTTTCTCATGCGTGCATATCTTAGTTATTGCATGGATATATTGATATGCTAAACAATTTGATAGACTATGATTGAACTTATTAAGTGAATCGCATTTGACATTTTCGCATTATTTGGCAAACAAAATGTCAATATAATTAGTATTATTTTTTAGGCCAAAATTATAACTGGCTCATAGGCAAACACGTCTTCATGAGTAATACTGTCAAACTCTTTCGAGATTTTCCTTCCAGGGCATGTTCTTCTACTTAGATAACCCCTTACTCTTTTTTTCCTATAGCATAATTTAATTTCCCTATATTAATTTCCTCTATCCAGATCTAGTGTACCTCTCTACTTGTGCTTTCGTTCCCGGTGATTAAAAATTAGTCAATTTACTGTAAACATCAATTAAGCTCTCTCTCTCTCTCTCCATAGATACTTATTCACATAGTTCCCACTGTGTATTTTTATCCATAATTTATTTTCATTATATAATAATTCAAATCTATTATAACAAAATGATTTAAATTAAAAATTTTAAATACCAATTATTCCCACAGACATAATGCGCAGCGGGTGATAATAAAAAGCGGAAGATCTTCATTGAAGAAAAGAGACCCATGTATGGCACGCTTTCATTCTCTAGAATCAATTATTTTCTTAAAATGGCACTTCCACAATATTCCAGTTGTCTTTGAGTTGACCGGGTCTTAAATAACTTTTTTTTTTCTCTCGGCTGCATTGGATTCTCTCTTCGTTTTCGTTTGACGTGCGGATCCCTAGAGTGTCAAGACTTGGCACGAGGAGACATTTAAGTGTCAAGATCGGAGCAAAAAGGATTAGTTAAGTGCCAACTACGAGAAAATCCGGCTAAAATGCTGACGTGGCATTTGTTCGGCAAGTTGAGGTCGAAACAGCATTATTTTGGGTGCTGACATGGCCAAATAAGCCCAAAACGATGTCATTTTGAGCGTTGACGTGGCTAGATCTATCACGCCTCGACTCTTAAGCTTGCGGTAACCCCATTTCACTTGAGGTCTAGTTGTACGACGTCTTAGGTACTATTGTCGACCAATTTATTTTATCTTGTAATTATGCACATGGGATAGTAACAACAGCAACAGAGGAAAGACAAATACTATTTTTATTTATCTGTAAGGTTAACCCGAACTACAACACATAAAAACACACCTTGCTATAGGCGAAAAGCTGAGGCTTACTCAAAAGGGACCGACCTGGCTAATTTAACACTGTATAAGTGCCTACTCGCTGGCCTCGGAGGGATCACTCTCTTTGATCCTCGGGTACTACATCATCTAGGGTCTGAAAAGGTTAATCACGATGGGTTGAGATAAACTCAGCAAGTTAAAGCTCTAAGCTCCGGTTAGGAATTTCGCTCGCCTCGGGAGTTTAACATACAACCTAATCCATCAAATCAATCAACGCCACCTCAGAAAAAATGATAACTGAAGATCGTTTAATAAACAGACACAACTACAGGTGATCCTACTTGGCATTGGCACACGTGACCTGCAGAAATTGTCAATCACCTCACCAAAGTAGTGGGAGACATGCAAATAATCAGAACATTGCACAAAACATTCTCATATCTCAAAATCCACACACATGCTCCAATTATTACGACCCTCAAGGCCATTGCACAATCTTATGGTTGGCGGTCAATTGGTCGTAGACCAGGCATCGTCCTCCCCCACAAGGCACGGCGATGTCGTGGGCTCTCCCCCACCGATAGCATTTCCTAAGGAGCATGAGTTCGGCCTCAACCGCGACTCCGCATCTAACCACTGTCAAGCGACCCAATGGTCACGGCACAATCCCGAAAGATAGACGGTCATCCAGCTATACCGAGCTATCAACTTTAATCTGACCATGCAACACATCAGCAAACAATTCATTCTCGTCTTTGCTTTTGCTTGGTCGTGAATGCAACATAATTCGTGCTCACACAATATACTATTGCAGTTGACATACGTATCGTGTCGTGCAGTAATAACTGAAAATCACATACAACAATGCAATCCAATTACTCATGGAGAAATTCAATAAATCAAGCAATTTCAATTCCAATCAGTCTTCAATCAAGCATTTCCCTATTAGACTCGGGTATAACTAACAATCGGCACTTCAAGAAAACATAACAACCAAGAATACATCAAATTCTAAATACTTTTAGCTTTCGTATTAACAGTGCTGTAAACAGTAATCGTGAATAGTGCACATGAACAGTAATCATGAGTAGTAAATTCGTCCAAAATTAATTAAATAAATAAAAATAATTAAACCTAACCATGGTTAATAAATTAACTTAATCATAGTTAATTTAACATAACCATGATTAAATTCTAACATTGGTTACTTTAAAACTAACCTTAGTTATTTTAATTAATTAACCCTAGTTACTTTAACACTAACTACAGTCAATTAACTAACCCTAGTCAACCTTAATTAACCAGCATAATCAACCAATCAATCTTAATTAATTACAAGCACACAAATGCACTAATTAAGCCATAAGCAAGATTAACCCATAAACAAGGATTAGGAAATTAACTTACTTGGGTCAGAAATCTTGCGACACTGGCGTGTAGAGGGGAACGAGGGCTACGAGGGGTAAGCTCAGGGATGACAATGGATGACGAATGGTTTTCGAAACGGGCTAAAACAGCCCCGGGTTACTGTTCACGCGGAAGGGAGGCAATAATGCGAAAACGGTCGTACGGGCGGCCAACGACGACCAAGGGTGGCCGGGGGTGTGCGGCTAGCTTCCTGACTTCTATGGCTACACTTTGGGCGGTGGTGGCGGTGGCAAGGCTGGTTTCCAGCGAGAAAACAGAAAAAACAACAAGAAAGGAAGAGAAAAGAAAGAGAAAAAGGGAGAGAGAGAGGGGCTGGGTTGCTGGGCGTTCAAGAGAGAGATGGAGGAGAGAGAAAGCTGCTGGAGACTAAGATAAGAAGCTAAGGCAAGTGGGCAAGCCACTTGCTTCAAAGATCAATCACAAACAAGCATAAACAATGCCCACTTGAGGACAAAAGGAAAAGGCCAAAAGAGAAAAGCCCATGGGCTGGAAATGGAGAGGAGAATGGGCCAGTTTGGGCCCCCTTTGGGTTGAGCTGGATGGGCGCAAGGCCCATTGGGCCACCGGTCTTGAGCCGGCCCACCCGCAGACCCGAAACTCGGTCCAATTTTTCCTTTTCCGACACTTCCGTGTGCAACGGAAAATCCAAGAATCAGTGAGGCAACATCCTAATATTTTGTCCTAACATCACTGAAAAGTCAGTTCCCAAAATCGGATTAAAAATCAGGGCTAAATTGAGTCGATTGCGACTGTAATACAATTTGGATTATCATGTGCCCCTTTAGGACTTTTCCTCACATTTGACCCGTGGTTAACCATTCTTTGATCTACGTTTATGCCAATTTTCGAGTCAGGGACATCTCTCGAATGTTGTGTGATCTTGGAGGCTCAATTGATAATCCCGAGTACTACGTGAAAATGATTCGGTTTAACGTCGTTCGTAGTTCGTATCAAAGTCGTGTGGAAATCACCCGCAATTTGACTTTGTACTTTTGCCGAATCGATTTATTTCCGTTTCTTTAATAGTCTAGTACTTAGAGGATATCGTTCCCTCCCAGGCCCTCATGGTCGAAGGATTTGTTCCTGATCGAAATTGCGAGTCGAACGCGTGTCGTTTCCTAATGGCGCCTCTCCGTAATCCGTTATCCCACGAACAAATAATTCGGAATATTTGTACTGACCAGGTCTTTGACTAACATCACCATTTTATAAAATCCTAATATGGGGTCGATTTTCAGGATGTTACAACTCTTTCCCTCTTACAGAAATTTCATCCTCAAAATTTGAACTGACACGCTAATTCTCAAAAAGATAGGAGTGCTGACGCCTCATAATTTCTTCACTTTCCCACGTAGCTCCCTTCGTATCATGATGCTGCCAACTGACTTTGACTAAGGAGACTGTCTTGTTTCTCAACACTTGTTCTTTCCGATGCTCAATTCGAATCAATCTCTCCACATACAACACCCTGTCGTCCACCTCTATCTCTTCAAAATTTAACACGTGCGTCGGGTCCGGCTTGTATTTCCTTAACATTGACTCGTGGAACACGTCATGCACTTAAGTAAGTCGAGGCGGTAACGCAAGATGATAGGTTAAATTCCCGATCCTTTCTAGAATCTCTAATGGTCCGACATACCTTGGGGTCAGTTTTCCTTTCTTTCCAAATCGCGATGTACCTCGCATCGACAATACTTTAAGGAACACATGATCACCCACTTAAAATTCCAATGGCCTACGTAGTTTGTTCCCATAACTCTTCTGTCTACTCTGAGCCGTCTTTAACCTTTCCCGAATCATCTTGATGGTGTCTAAAGATTGCTGCACCAACTCTGGCCTTGTAATTTCCGCTCGCCGACTTCGTCCCAACAAATTGGAGTCCTACACGGTCTGCCATATAAACCTTCGAATAGTGCCATTCTGATACTCTATTGATAACTATTATTGTACGTGAACTCCATGAGATGAAGTTATTCCTCCCAACTTCCTTTAAAATCCAATACACAAGCTCTCAGCATATCCTCCAAAGTCTAAATTGTTCTCTCTGATTGACTGTCTGTCTAAGGATGGTAGGCCGTACTAAACTGCAGCTTTGTTCCCATCGAAGTCCATAGATTCTTCCAAAATGCAGCTGTAAACCTGGGGTCTTGATTTGAAGTAATCGTTACCGGTACCCCATGCAAACAAATAACTTGTCGCACGTACAATTCTGCATACTTTTCCAAAGCGAAGTCCTTGCGTACGATGATGAAGTGAGCTGACTTTGTCAATCGGTCCACTATGACCCAAATCGCCTAATTGCCACGCTGACTTATTGGTAAACCCGTCACGAAGTCCATCGTGATGTGTTCCCATTTACATTCGGGGATTTCAAGAGGTTGCAGTAACCCTCCTGGCTTACAATGCTGTGCTTTCATTTGTTGGCAAGTTAAACACTTCACCACGTGCTTGGCAATGTCGAGTTTCATGCCGTTCCACCAATAACATTGTCACAGATTCTGATACGTCTACAGATTACCTAGATGCACACTGTAGTCGCTGCGATGCGCTTCGGATGACAATTGCTCCTTAATTTCGGTGTTGTTTGGCACACATAACTGTTCACGGAATTTCAAGATCCCATCCTCGGATACTTGAAAATTTGACTTTCTCTTGGTCACATCCAATTGCAGAATCTTTTGGATTTCAGCGTCCAAAGGTTACATTGCTTTAATCTTGGCTTGAATTTCAAGTTCGATCCTTAGGGTAGCCATTAAACTGGAAAGATGGCATACCTCAAACCTAAATTTTGAATCACGGACCCCTTCCAACAGAATCCATTCATAAACCATCATACTAGCAATCGATGACTTGCGACTCAAAGCATCTGCTATTTTGTTTGCCTTACCTAGATGGTACAGAATATTGCAGTCATAATCCTTAAGAAGTTTCATCCATCTGTGTTGCCTCATGTTCAGTTCCTTTAGGGAGAATAAATACTTCAAACTTTGATGGTCCGTAAAAATCCGAAATTTCTCTCCACAGAGATAATGTCTCCATATCTTCAACGCAAATATGATGGCTGCCAACTCTAAGTCATGCGTCGGATAATTTAGCTCGTAAGGTCTCAATTGCCTAGAAGCATATGCTATCACTTTACCATATTGCATCATAACGCAACTGAGTCCCTTGTATGATGTGTCGCTAAAAATCTTATATCCTCTTGAGCCTGACGGAATAGTCAAAACTGGTGTAGTAGTTAGCTTATGCTTAAGCTCTTGGAAACTACGCTCACACTTATCTGTCTACTCAAATTCTTACGTCATTCATTAACATTCGTATCAGATGTGTAGCTATCGTAAAAACCCTTTCTACGAATCATCTGTAATAATCTGTCTAACTTAGAAAACATCGAACCTCTGTCACTGTCATAAGTCTTGGCCAATTCATGACTACCTTGATCTTGATGGATCCATAGAAATTCCCTCGTCCAAAATCATATGACCAACAAAACAACGCGAGTAAACCCAAACTCGCACGTATTAAACTTGGCATACTGTTTATTCTCACAAATAGTCTATAGCACCATCCTCAAGTGCTGATCGTGTTCCTCTGAATTCCTTGAATATCCCAATATATCGTTCGCGAACACAATTACGAATCAATCCAAATACGCCTTAATCAATCAAACCATCAAATCCATAAAAGCAATTGGTGCATTAGTTAATCCAAACGATAGTACGGTAATTTTATAGCGATCGCATCGCACACTATATGTCATCTTCAGTTTATCCTCCTTTTTAAATCCTTAACTACTGATAGCACATCCTTGGGTCTATCTTGGAACATATCAAAGCTCCTTGAAATGGGTCAAACAAATTATCCATCCTTGGTAATGGATACTTGCTCATGATCGTCCCTTGGTTAAACTGCCGCTAATCGATACATAAGTGCAACGATCCATCCTTGATTCCTCAACTAACAAATTAACCACAATCATCCTATAACCTTAGGAAACTTCATCCAATAAAACAGTTACTTCCAACGACAAATTCAAAGGGATCGAGAGTCCTCATTGATTCCAGTAAACTCAAAACGAACCCCACCTAATGGGTTAAACTGGATTACCTTCCACTAGTAATCCATTGTAACTCGATACTTAATAAGCCAATCCATTCCAACGATCACATCCAAATCGTACATTTCCAATACAATCAAATTGATCAATTCCTTTTGATCGCCAATGACCATCGTACAATCTGAACATCCTACCGCCAACAACCTCGTCATTTAATTGGGTCAACCTAATAAGAATTTCTTCCAATGATTTTGGTCTTTACCTCACCAACTTAACAAAGTGTTCTACTATATACAAATGCGTAGCTCCAAAAAACCAATTAACGCATAAGCAGCATGATCACACTGGAAGTTGTACTAATAGTCACAGCCTTCGAATCCAACACCTAGCATTCCAATTATATATTGATATTCCCTAATACCATTCCTCCTATCATCAGCTTTTTCCCAAACCAATGATTAACCATATAAGATGCAAACCATGACCCAGATGTAGCTTTTTATTTTGTCACGTCCTTTTTCTTAACAAACAAGATTGGCGCTCCCTAAGGCGATGCACTTGGGCGAATAAAATCCTTATCCAATAATTCCTACATCTGCACCTTCAATTCCTTCAACTCTGACAACGCCATCCTATACAGTACTTTTGAGATTGGTTCCATCCCAGGAGCCAACTCGATCACAAACTCTGTCTTTCTGACCGGGGATAGTCTTAGTAATTCCTTTGGAAAGACATCAGGATAGTCTCGTACTACCACGATGTCCTCCAGGTTCGGTTCTTCTTTCAATGTATCACTCACAGACACCAAATAACCCCGACTTCCTGACCCTAACAACCTGGTTACTTCCAAAGAAGAAATTAAGAGAATCGAGGATCCTCCTCGGCTCCCTACAAACTGGAAACTACTACCTCCAGTTCGATTGAATTGGATTCTCTTCTCCTAACAATCCATAGTAGCTCTTTGCTTACGCCGTCCTCCTCCTCTAACCCCTCTAACCTAGGGTCCTCAAACCAGGGGTACTCTAATCCGGACTTCTCATCTCACAAGACTCTCCTATTCTGCGTTCCAATTCCCCTACACGGAATTAGAAAATGATACAACCCTAAAATAAAGGACAAGGAAGGATCCTACAGTCAATCACATGCAAGCAAAGAAACTGTCTTTCCTACTAACTATCCCTACGCACCAACGCAAGACTCATCGCACATTATCACTCCATCAGCCAACTAGGCTCTGATATCAAAATCGACGGGATTGTCACACCCCGACTCTCAAGCTTGCGGCAAGCCCATTTCACTTGAGGTCTAGTTGTACGACGTCCTAAGTACTGTCGTCGACCAATTCATTTTATCTTGTAATTATGCACATGTAGAAATGAATACTCCCAACACAGAAACAAGAGGAATAGCAACAACAACAACAAAGGAAAGACAAACACCATTTTTATTTATCTGCAAGGTTAGCCCGAACTATAGCACATAAAAACACGCCTTGCTACAGGCAAAAAGCTGAGGCCTACTTAAAAGGAATCGGCCTGGCTAACCTAACACTGTACAAGTGCCTATTTGCTGGCCTTGGAGGGATCGCTCTTTTCGATCCTCGGGTACCGCATCATCTAGGGATTGAAAATGTTAACCACGACGGGCTAAGATAAACTCAGCAAGTTAAAATCCTAAGCCCCGGTTAGGAACTTCGCTCGCCTTGGGAGTTTAACATACAACCTAATCCATCAAATCAATCAACACCACCTTAGAGAAAATGATAACTGAAGACAATTTAATAAATAGACATCACCACAGGCGATCCTACCTGGCTTTGGCACACGTGACCTGCAGAAATTGTCAATCACCTCACCAGAGCAGTAGGAAACATGCAAATAATCAAAACATTGCACAAAACATTCTTATATCTCAAAATCCACACACAGGCTCAGATTATTACGACTCTCAAGACCACAACACAACGTAATGGTTGGTGGTCAACTAGTTGTAGACCAGGCATTGTTCTCCCCCATGAGGTAGGGCGACGTCATGGATTCTCCCCCACCAACGACATTCCCTAAGGAGCATGGGCCCGGCCTCAACTACGACTCCGCATCTAATCACTGTCAAGCCACCCAATGGTCACGGCACAACCCCGAAGGATTGGCGATCATTCGGCTATACCGGGCTATCAACTTTAATTTGACCATGCAATACATTAGCAAACAGTTCATTCTTGTCTTTGCTTTTACTTGGTTGTGAATGCAACATAATTCTTGCTCACACGACACGCTATTGCAGTTGACATACATATCATGTCTTGGAGTAATAACCAAAAATCATGTACAACAATGCAATACAATTACTCATGGAGAAATTCAATAAATCGAGCAATTTCAATTCCAATCAGTCTTCAATCAAGCATTTCTTCATTATACTCGGGTATAACTAACAATCGGCACTTCAAGAAAACATAACAACCAAGAACATTAACACTAATTATGGTCAATTAACTAATCCTAGTCGGCCTTAATTAACTAGCATAATCAACCTTAATTAATCACAAGCACACAAATATACTAATTAACCTATAAGCAAGATTAACCTCTAAACAATGATTATGAAATTAACTTACTTAGGTCGGAAATCCGGCGACACCGTCGTGTAGGGGAACGAGGGCTATGAGGGGTAAGCTCAAGGATGACAACGGACAATGAACGGTGGCCGAAACGGGCCGAAATAGCCCTGGGTTACTGTTCACACGGAAGGGAGACAGTAGTGTGGAAACGGCCGTACGAGCGACCGACGGCGACCAAGGGTGGCTGGCGGTGTGCAGTTGGCTCCCTGACTTCTGTCGCTACACTTTGGATGGTGGTGGTGGCTCCGATGGCAGCGGCAAGGCTGTTTTCCAACGAGAAAACAAAAAAGACAGCAAGAAAGGAAGAGAAAAAGAGAGAGAGAGAGAGAGAGAGAGAGAGAGAGAGAGAGAGGGGCTGAGCTGCTAGGTGTTCAAGAGAGAGATTGAGGAGAGAGAAAGCTGCTGGAGACTAGGATAGGACGCTAAGGCAAGTGGGCAAGCCAGTTGCTTCAAAGACTAATCACAAACAAGCAAGAAACAAGAATAAATAATGCCCATTTGGGCACAAAAGGAAAAAGGCCAAAAGAGAGAAGCCCATGGGCTGGAAAGGGAGAGGAGAATGGGCCAGCTTGGGCCCCCTTTGGGCTGAGCTAGATAGGCCCAAGGCCCATTAGGCCGCCGGTCTTGCGCCAGCCCACCCACAAGCCCGAAACCTAGTCTAATTTTTCCTTTTCCGACACTTCTGCGTCCAACGGAAAATCCAAGAATCAGTGAGGCAACGTCCTAATATTTAGTCCTAACATCACTGATAAGTCGATTCCCAAAATCGAATTAAAAATTGGGGCTAAATTGAGTCGATTGCGACCGTAGTACAATTTGGATTATCAGGCGTCCCTTTAGGACTTTTCCTCACATTTGACCCGTGGTCAACCATTCTTTGATCCACGTTTACGCCAATTCTTGAGTCAAGGACATCCCTCGGTTGTCATGTGATCCCGGGGGCTCAATTGATAATCCCGAGTACCAGATGAAAATGATTCAGGAATCGTGCGAAAATCACCCACAGTTTGACTTTGTATTTTTGCCGAATCGATTTATTTTCGTTTCCTTAATAGTCTAGTACTTAGAGGATATCGTTCCCTCCCAGGTCCTCATGGTTAAAGGGTTTTTTCCTGATCGAAATTGCGAGTTGAACACATGTCATTTCCTAATGGCACATCTCCATAATCCGTTGTCCACGAACAAACAGTTCGGAATATTTATACTGATCAGGCCTTCGATTAACATCGCTATTTTATAAAATCCTAAAATGGGATCGATTTTCAGAATGTCACAAGATCAGCCCAAAACGACGTTGTTTAGACTTTAATTAGATTTTTATATAATTATTAATTAAATAATATTAAAAACGAAATTTTACAAAAAGGCAAAGGGAGCCTATGGCCGTCACCCCATCACTGGTGGGGTGACGACACTGGCCGCAAGGGTTGCCGACAGCCCTCGACCAGGCCGGGCCTAGGCGCAGGCGACCCTCGCCTAGATCTGGGAGAGGGTCGCCGCCCTCTACCGGCGTCTGGCGAGAGTCGCTAACCCGCGCCCAAGCGTTAGCGACCCTCACCGCCCCATTGGCAATGGGGCGGTGGCCACAGTGGGGAGATTCCCTCGCCTATGCTATTGCTATTTTTTTTAATTTTCGTTTTTAATATTATTTAATTAATATTTATATTAAAAATCAAAGTTTGACCAAAACGACGTCATTTTTATGAAGGTGAGCTGATGTGGAATTCCGACGAGCCATATAGATGTTAGAAATTATCAAAATAAGCTATATCAAATTTCCAACGGCCTTTATCGGAGTTGGCACTCAAGTAATCCAATTTTTTTAAAAAGTGACACTTAAGTATACAGTTTGTAACTTTTGGTATTTAAGTGTCCGTTCGTGTCAAGTTTTGGCACTTGAGCGGTTCTTTTCCCATTTTCGTTTCTTTTTGCTTTTTTCCTGATATTTCAACTAACATCCTAACCATATTTGGTCTTTTCTCTTTTGCCCCCTAGTTCTCCTCCTTTCCTTTCGCGCCACTCTCTCAACTTTTCTTGCTTGTTTTTTTGTTCTTTGCGCACACCTTTAATGAAGATTAATTGGTGTTTAAAATCTATCGCCTATCCGCCCGATTACAGTTGGATTAAGGTTTGGCGTATATGCTTTGTTCCTTCTTTTAAATCTTGTGATGATTAAGCTAATCCCATGGCTTTCCATTAAGAAGAGATTATCATACTACTTGTTTCCTTATGATCTGCCGTTCATATCACATGCTTGTGTCTCAAAGTATATACTTTAGAAGTCTGCCACTTGAAAGTGACGTGTTCTTAAGGCTATCAAGTAGATGGTAGCATGAGGGAAGTATTACTAGGCTTGAGCTCAACTTATACCGTAACCAGGGCCATCAAATGGGCATGGTGGGTCAAGTCGAGTTGGGTCGAGTCGAAAATGGTCCGACTTATATTAACCCATTTAATTCGGTTTGATTGATTTCATGCAACGTGAATTTAATGATATATACGCGACCCGACTTGTGTAATTAAAACATATTAATATTCTAAGAAAATCATTTTTCAAGATAATAATCATATTTTCGATGTTTCGCTGAAACCTGAAAATAATCTAAAAGATATTTTTCGCTATTCGTTAAGGAAAATATTCCCTCACGCACTCCTTTCAATAATTTTTTATTTTATTATTTTAGTATCGATTTTTTAATTATTTTTCTTTCTTTTTTTTTCTTTCTTTCTTTTCTTTTTCTTCTTCATTGAGCTCGAGCCTTGCTATTTGAACAACGTAGCTCACTTCGTTCTCTGGGAATGATGTCCAAGTTATGATGAGAAGAAGGTACATGAAGAGGGGCGAGGTTGATCGTATGTTAACGACAAAGTAAAATCATTAATGATCTAGAAGACCGGTTTTTGCACTTGTGACTGCCTTCCCTTGTTGCCTACAGCAAGTAATATAGCACGCAACAGATTTTCTCTTCGGCCAGTGCCGATTCAAAGAAACCTCGCTCTTAAGCAACATCGAAACCCGCCAAATAATGCCCAATCATATGAGTCTAATGACAACATGAAAAAAGAAAGAAACAGACCTCGAGCTGAAAAATTCAGCAACCTTTTGGAAACATGAGACTCTTTCCAAAGGTACAGAATACAGCTGTTGCTGCAGAGCCAAGAGGAGTGTATTTTTCAGGGTCTCAAATTGCAGGGAATCTTGTGAAGAAATATTAACTTCGGAAGCTACCAAGTTATTTGCTATCCTAGTTGAATAAAAAAGAATTATCAGACTTGTCTCGTGTGCCCGCTTTACTATTTAATGAAAGAGAATGATTCAACCAATGAAATGCCTGCAAAGATCATCAAAGGCGTTGTCTTTGTAGCAGACCACTTAAAAAATTGGCATTGTACAACGTTCCGACATCTAGAACAGACAACGATTCTTCCAACGGAATGTGGCCTCGGTCTGCGAAAAAAGCAATGGTGAATCAACAAGGGAATATTGCCAAATAACAGAAACTGATTGGAGCTACGGAAGCAAACACCCATGGCCCAGACCAAAGCATAGAGACAGCGCCGGCTGATTTTATATTGCGTCCAGCCTTACTCCAGTTGGAATGGCCATAATAGGCTAAATGAGTTGAGACAATGTAAGAGATAACAGCCTGTAATGGCACAGTTCGGATTTGCCGAGTAAGTTGCATATAAAAAGCAAGTGGTTTGCAGTACTCGATCAGAATTAAGATGTTAGGCACATCTTAAGCTCAGCTCGTTGAGAACATTAAGCACATAGAACTATGGGGAGCAAAGATAGCATGTTTAGATACGCTGATGGCTTCGACAAGTTATTGATGTTATTGGGAACTTTGGGCAGCATCGGAGATGGATTGCAGTACCCGTTGACTATGTATGTTCTGAGCACAGTAATCAATCAATATGGAAAGGCCGGTGCTTCTGTTTCAGACCACACGGTGGACAAGGTAAAATTAGCTTTTGTTGTCATATTAATTGAAGGAGTATCATACCATATCACCAGCGTTGCATGGTTATTCTTCGCATGGTTTAAACATATTGATTCGGTTAGATGGTTAGGATAAACCGGGTTAGTTCAAACAATAGAAGAAACCTTCCACGATACATTCGCCAGTTCTTCAGCTTTTTCCCTATTCGTAACTTCTATAATTGATTCTACAAAAATCCATCCCCATCTGCTTCCTAAGCAAACTCACATTAAAAGGACCATTAGCATGGTTGAATTTCCTTGATTCTAAGAGCTAATGATATCAGAATATCTTCTGCACAAGTCTAGGAACTTAAATTGCTAAAAGGATATCTCAAGTTGCTAACCACATTTGTCACTTCACAGTATGCTCTCAGGCTGCTGTATATTGCAATTTTGGTCGGACTTTCTGCTTTTATTGGTAAGTTGTGCATATAGCATTCACAATATTCTACCATACATGAACCGAAATACTGTCAATGAAGAGAAATGTGAGGTTCTGATATGCTGCAATATTTGCTGCAATCTGCTTAACAGAGGGAATTTGTTGGACGAGAACTGCTGAGAGACAGACTTCCCGAATGAGAATGGCATACCTCAAATCGGTTCTCAGACAAGAAGTCGGCTTCTTCGACACTCAAGAAGCTGGTTCTTCAACAACCTATAAAGTTGTCTCTACCATTTCTTCTGATGCCAACTCAATCCAAGTTGCCATCTGTGAGAAGGTACAACTGAAGAACCATTTTTTCTTTCATTTCAACATCATTGTCATTTTTTGGAAGAAACCAGAATAGAGGTTTTGGTGAAACAGCTAAAGATCCTTCATTCAAGAAGGGCTTAATACTATAAAAAACCTCAAATTGGTATACATGTGACAAATTTAGCCCAACTAATTTTTTGACCACCAAAAACCCCAAATTGATTCACTTGCGACAAATTACCCATGATTAGTTTTTATTAAATGTTTATCGTCAAATTGTTGAGTTAGATGAAATGTGGCAGCTAATGGATTATCAATTTGGGGTTTTACTCTCCATTTGTCACGGGTGTATTAATTTGTGATTTTTTGTAGTATTAATGTAATTTAACGGAAACTAATGAAAGATAAATTTGTTACAAATGTCTTAATTTAGATTAAATTTGTTCACGTATACTAGTTTGGAGTTTCTTATGGTCAAAAAATTAAATTAAGGTAAAATTTGTCATAAGTGTATCAATTGGGATTTTTCGTGGTATTACTCTTCAAGGAGATTACGTGAAATACCTATAAAACCAGATGCATCTTGATGAAAAGCTAAACATCCATTACTCATTTCTCTCACATCACGTCTCACTGAGATTTCAGCATTCCTCCTGCAGATACCAGATTGCCTTGCATATGTGTCCAATTTCTCCTTCTGCCTTTTAGTTTCGTTCATCCTGTCATGGAAACTTGCATTGGCAGCTATTCCATTCTCCTTCCTATTCATCGTTCCTGGACTAGTATTTGGCAAACTCATGATGGACGTAGGCATGAAGATGATAGAGTCTTATGGAGCTGCTGGTGGGATTGCAGAACAAGCAGTTTCCTCAATTAGGACTGTTTATTCGTACGTGGCAGAGAATCAAACACTTGATAAGTTCAGCAATGCACTCCAAAAGACATTGGAACTTGGATTTAAGCAAGGTCTTGCGAAGGGCCTGATGATGGGGAGCATGGGTATAATATATGTCGGTTGGGCATTTCAGACTTGGATCGGCACTATTTTGGTCAGTGAAAAAGGAGAAAAAGGTGGTACCATTTTCGTAGCTGGAATCTGTGTCATCATGGGAGGAATGTAAGTCATACTCACCGGCGCTTTACTGATACAGTCATGCACACAGCCCTCTTAGTGGTCTGTATAGTATTCTCCAGCTGTTATTGGCTTCAATAACTTGATCAGGCATTGACTTTAAGTTCAATTTTGCTATTTCAGATGTGTGTTGAGCGCACTCCCGAACCTAACTTCCATTGCAGAGGCAAAGGCCGCCGCTTCTAGAATTTTCGAAATGGTCGATCGTGTCCCTGCCATAGATACAGAAGACAAGAAGGGAAAGGCCTTATCATATGTGAGAGGAGAAATGATATTCAAAGACGTTTACTTCAACTACCCATCAAGACCTGATACACCAATACTTCAGGGGCTCACATTCAGGGCTCCAGCAGGGAAGACTGTAGGTCTTGTGGGAGGCAGCGGCTCTGGTAAGTCCACAGTCATTGCCCTGCTTCAGAGATTCTATGACCCGAATGAAGGAGAAATTCTTCTCGATGGCCACAAAATAAAGAGGCTTCAGTTAAAATGGTTGAGATCGCAAATGGGGCTGGTTAACCAGGAACCAATCCTGTTTGCTACAACTATAAAAGACAACATCCTATTTGGGAAGGAAGGAGCTTCAATGGAAGAAGTGATGACGGCAGCTAAGGCCGCAAATGCACATGATTTCATTGCCAAGTTACCAGAAGGGTATGAGACTCAGGTAAGCTCTTCAGCTAATTGATATATAAATATATTTATTTGTTTGTTTTGGGCGAGCTCTTCAGCTAAATGATTGGAATTGTACACTTTGGTAGAGACTGAACAAATGGAGAAAATAACATAATTAAGATATGCATGAACTGTAGGAATGTAAACACGAACTCAAAAACCAACAAAACAAAGCAAATGCCAGAAACGAAAAGATAGAACAACATTTGAAATTCTGTGGTTTTGTTGTGCCACTAAACTGTCTCCCCGGACATGCATTGAGAGAAACTATTTCCTTAAAGTTTAGTTTGAGTGTCTTTCTGAGAAATACTGGAACTATTTTGCTTTGCACTAGTAGTCTAGTATAAATCCCAAGTGATTGTATGCTCTCTGTAGTATGTTGTAACCCCTGACCATCACAAATTCTTTAGGTTGGTCAATTAGGCTTTCAATTGTCTGGTGGTCAAAAGCAGCGAATTGCCATAGCAAGAGCTCTAATCAGAGATCCAAAAATCCTGCTCCTTGATGAAGCCACCAGTGCACTGGATGCTCAATCTGAAAGGACTGTGCAGGAAGCAATTGACAAGGCTTCTGCTGGGAGGACGGTAATTGTCATTGCCCACCGACTCTCCACAATTCGGGCAGCAAATCTTATTGTGGTTCTTCAAGCAGGAAGAGTAGTTGAATCAGGATCTCATGATGAACTCACTCAAATGAATAATGGAAAGGATGGACAATACCTTAGGATGGTTGAGCTGCAACAAATGGCTACTCAAAATGAAGAGTCCAACAACTCTGGCTACCAAATTGAGGGAAGAAGTCCTCACTGGGTGCACGCTGCACCGAGCCCAATCAGCAGGAGATCAAGTGCTCAAAACTCTCCAGCACTTAATCCATTCAGTCCTGGACTTTCTTTTGGTGCACCCTTTAGTGCACCCTACTCTTTCTCCATTTATGATCCAGATGAAAGTCTAGAAGAAGATTCACAAAACTCATATTATCCCGCTCCTTCCCAGTGGCGTTTGCTAAAAATGAACTCTCCCGAGCAGGGCCGAGCTCTTTTGGGATGCTTGGGTGCCATAGGAGCCGGAGCTGTTCAGCCAATAAATGCTTACATTGTTGGCTCCGTCATATCAAATTACTTCCGACCTGACAAGTCTGAGATGAAGTCTATATCCAGGGAATACTCCTTTATATTTTTAGGGCTTGGTGCCTTCCATTTTCTCTCCAACGTCATCCAACACTACAATTTCTCAATTATGGGAGAAAAATTGACCAAGAGGGTACGAGAGAGTTTGCTTGGAAAGCTCATGACTTTCGAGGTTGGGTGGTTTGATCAAGATGAGAATACGAGTGCTGCTATCTGTGCAAGGCTATCTACAGAGGCGAATATGGTCCGTTCACTCGTGGGTGACAGGATGTCCCTGTTAGTTCAAGCAATTTTTGGGGCTTGTTTTGCCTACGGTCTAGCACTTGTGCTCACATGGAGACTAACCCTGGTGATGCTAGCCGTACAGCCAGTAGTGATTGGGAGTTTCTATGCCAGGAGTGTCTTGATGAAAAGTATGGCGGCAAAAGCACAAAAGGCACAGAAAGAAGGAAGCCAGTTAGCTAGTGAAGCCGTCATCAACCACAGAACTATAACTGCCTTCTCTTCCCAGAAAAGAATGCTAGGGCTTTTTGCCGCCACCTTGAGTGGTCCTAGGAAGGAGAGCATCAGGCATTCAATGTATTCAGGCTTCGGCCTGTTTTGCTCACAATTTTTCAACACTGCTTCGTCAGCTTTATCTTTCTGGTATGGTGGGAAGCTCCTGAATCAACATTTGCTAAGTCCAGAGCACCTCTTTCAATCATATTTAATATTGGTATTTTCTGCTTATATTATTGCTGAGGCTGGAAGCATGACCTCCGATATATCCAAAGGAAGCAATTCCATCAAGTCAGTTTTCATGATCCTCGACAGAAGATCTGAGATTGACCCGGACAGCCCAGGGGGTAGAACTAAAGAGGGGTCTTAAGGGTCAAGTGGAGTTGAGAAATGTCTTCTTTGCATACCCAGCAAGGCCAGATCAGATGATCTTCAAGGGGTTGAGCCTAAAAGTTCGCACAGGGAAAACAGTTGCACTAGTTGGGCAGAGTGGCTCTGGCAAATCTACCATAATTGGGCTGATAGAAAGATTCTATGATCCGATGAAAGGATCTGTGCACATAGATGACCAGGATATAAAGAACTACAACCTGAAAATGTTGAGATCCCACATTGCGCTAGTCAGTCAGGAGCCTACTCTTTTTGCCGGAACTATTCGTGAAAATATTGCCTATGGAAAAGAAGGTGCTAGAGAATCGCAGATAAAAAAAGCTGCAGTTCTTGCCAATGCCCACGAATTCATAAGGTATGGTGAGCTCAGTAAATATGCTGAGAAGGGTTTTACTTTCTAGAGTAAACTATGCAATCTTCTCCTTTCTTCAGAATCTGCTTGGTTGATTTAAAACCTGATAGAGGCAACAAGCTATTATTCAACTAAGAAGATTTCATGACTTTGTATCATTGATAGCAGCGTATTCCTTTTGGCTGATACAGCAACAGATAGCAGTTCCTCCTTGTAAGTGATAAGCTTAGAATAAGTAGTTCTATTTGTTAATCATGTATTTTCTCGAATTGCAGTGGCATGAAAGACGGGTATGACACATACTGTGGAGAAAGAGGAGTTCAGCTATCAGGAGGTCAAAAACAAAGGATAGCACTAGCTCGGGCTATATTGAAGAATCCATCAATCCTTTTGTTAGATGAGGCTACCAGTGCACTAGACAGTGTATCAGAGAGCCTAGTTCAAGAAGCACTGGAAAAGATGATGATCAATAGGACATGCATAGTTGTTGCTCACAGGCTTTCCACTATACAGAAGGCTGACTCAATCGCCGTCATTAAGAATGGAAAAGTTGCAGAACAAGGCTCACATAATGAGCTGATATCCTTGGGACGTGGTGGTGCCTACTACTCCCTGATCAAATTACAGAGCGGCCACTCCCCCTATCGCTAAAAGCAGAGCACAGACAGAGTGATATCTTGGGTCACATCTTGCTCTTCTAAAAGATGAGCTCCGTAGTATGACTATGCCAGTCTTTGTTTCTCATGTAGTATACCCAAGGAAGATGATGTAATTATTTGTTGAATGTGCCTTATATACTTTCAAGCACCACTGAACTGCAAAGGGCCATTTTGTTCAATTCTGAGAGGAGCTGGCTTCATAAATGAGGTTATTTTCATCCAGTATACTATTGACCAAAATTGGTGCATTTGAACAATTCAAATAAACAATGCAGCTTTCGCAGGAAAAGACAAAAGGGAGAAATCCAAGGAGATGAACGACCAAACTCCCTTCATGAAACCTGGCTCATCTCAGAGCCTAAGCATAAATGCGCGTGTGTTTGAGGAGGTCCAGAAGAGGAGACTTGATAAGTATTGCTTGCATGTGACATCACAAAAGAAATAACAAATCGACCCTAGGAACTATCCCAGCAAGTTCCAAACGTGTTCTTTTACTAGTCAAATGCATATTACCTAACCAAGTCCCTTCCCTATTTCCTGATCTAGATTAGCGGGAGCTCACCTGGACCACAGAAACTCATAAGATAAAATCACAATGCACTTATAGTATTAAGATCAAAGCATCAGACCTGTTTTTTTTGCAGATTATAGACTGTTCCCAATGAATATTCAGCTTGAGCTCCATTAATGCTAATCTGATTCCATAGAGAGTCTGGAATGTCCAATTTCGTAGTAACTTTTTGTGCAGCAAGAATCTCTTGGCGAGAATGCTATTGCCAGAGCTTCTTTGGACAAAAATGAAACCATGCATCGTGCAAGATTGGCCTTTATCTGTCCTATAATTGACCCGACACACACACCAAAGAAACACAAAAATTAACAAAACCAGATTCTCCTCCCAATGCAGTCTTTCAAGAGAGAATTTTAAGAAGGCAAACAAAATTCACTCTGTTTGCAAAGACCCAGAATCTGAACCAGCCCGAAGAACTCAATGTAATGAATAATAAGCACTACACACCATAAGAACCAAACACCAGAATTCATTCAACGAAATCATCTGAAACCAATAATTTTTTTTTCTTCCATTAGATAAATCATTTCTCATGCAAACACTAACCAGCACTGCCCACTATCTAGGAATACCAGAAAATCAATCTCATTCTCAACCCTCCCCACTCAAGGAAGAGTCCAACTCAGCCCTTAGTCAAGCATAATCAAAGCTAAAGCAACAATAGAAATCCCCACCTGCCAAAAGCAACAGCCCCCCAAATTCTTACACACCCCAGACTTCAGCTTGACATCCTTCTTGCCGTTCTTAGCGCCCTGAGCAGTGAGAGTCACATTACCACCCACCATTAACCTATGCCTCTTGGTCTTCCAAAACATGATCTTGAACCTCACTTTAGTGGCCAAATCCACCCTAAAGACCAAAGACTCGTTCTTGACCACAACATCAGTCCAATTCACCCCAGAAGTCGCCACGCTTGCATTCTTCTTGGCCGTCTTCTGATGCCCCTGGTAAAACCCAGAAATGGTCTTGTTCCACTTGCTCTGATTCGCATCACTGTAGTAATAAACAGTGAGATTCACAGGGTCGTAGTAAATGCCCTTCTCCTTGTTGCCGTTGCTCAGCTTCACGTCCAAGAAGATGGTGGTGTTCGTGTGGTCGTCCAAAGATGTGTTGAGCGCTGGGAGGTAGAACTGACGGATGGAGCAACTGGGATTGGACACGCGCAGCGTGAGCCACAGGAAGAGAGCCGAGAGGCCGCAAGTGAAGATGAAGCCGCAGCAGCACTGGCAGATGGACTCCGCCATGGTCGCCGGAGAAGCTCGCCGGCGGGGAGGGAGGCCAAGAAAAGGAAGAGCTGCAACTTGTTTTCCGGATCTTTCGTGGTCTTCGCTAGCCCTCAAGAACTGGTGATGGTGGGCTTGCAATGGAGGACAAGAACGAGCGAAGCGAAGATGCTTCGAACGTGCAGCAGACGCACAGGAGTCAGCTATGCCCGTTTACTTGGAGTTGACCATAACGTGGCTCGCGATTGGTCGGAAAATACATTGATAACTATACCAACTTTTTCTCTTTTTTTTTTTTAATCAGATAACCATATACCAACTTGAATATGGAAATGATTAAAAAGAAATGGAAAAGTCGAGCCATCATTATCAATTATGGCGCAGACGCGGTTGCCGACGATGGCCAATCTAACTGGTGGCCTGGTACAACAATGTACGAAGCGTGTAAGAAAGAGACCATATATTCGGATTCAAAAAAAAAAAAGTTACCAATTCTTTTTTGGGGGGTAATAATACCAATTTAGGAAGTTTGTTCTGAGCTATGCTGTGGCCAATTGAGGCGGACCCGAGATACACATTAACGGTCGCTCCGGACCTCAAAATTCCTTATTTAGGCGTGTCTCGAGGCAATTTTTAATTTTGATCATTTCTTTAGGCTTTTAATTATTTTTCCTAATAATCGAAATCTATCACTTCGTAGTAGATGACTAAAGAGAGTTGTTGCCAATTTGACTGTACAGTACATTATACAAAATTAAGTCAACAAAAGAAAAGAAGAAGAAGAAGAATCAATAGTCAATTTGAAGTCATGTCGGGTTCAGCTTGACAAAGAGCAACTGAATTTAACGACTGAAAGCTAAAGCCCTTCGGCATCGACAATCTCTCCAATACCGAAGAGAAAATACGTCATTAAAAAGAGAATAGACAAGCTATTTGACCCTCCCCTGCCAGATACAAGGCGGAAAAACGGTCATGATGAACTGCCTGCCGATAAGCTTATTCATCGTCTTTGTACGGGTACTCTTCCGGGACTTGCTTCAGAAGTTTCACCTGCAACTCATATGAATCGTCCCCTCGAAGCACATCGCGGACCCATGTGACTTCAGTCTTCATCGAGACCTAGACATGAAAGTTAATGCAAGTAGCATTAAACATTAAGGTGAAGAGTAACACCAAGTAACAATACCTACCACTAATCAGGAATCGAGTCGTCATCTTCCACAAGTTTATAGGTCCATCAGACCCACTCGTGCTACACAAATGTTCAGATGAATAATTGTTAGCCTAAACCGAATCTTCTACTTATAACATTTCTCTCTTGATCCTAAATCCAACGCAGTTTGTCCTAAAACATAAACATTAAGGAAGTCAAACAACCAGGGGAAGTCTCCTAGCAAATTTTGATTTGAGAGTTTCCATTATCCATACATAGCATCCATTGCAATGCAACCAGAAAGTGTCAAACTGGGAGTGCATTATGATTGCAAAGTTCAGCTATGACATTGACTGGGCTTACCATTTCTAAGGCCCCTCTGATGACCCCACATAAGACATTGCAGTAATATAGGCCTTGGCATGTATCAGGAAGCTCCACAAAATCTACCAAGGGATTGTCCTCCAAAACTATACTGCAACAGGTTCCCTCGACATCCCAATTGGTCACAGATGCAGTGACTCCCAAGAACATCTTGAAACCCACCTGTACAGAACTGATTCAGTGAAACATAAACCTCATCTTGTACTTCTCCATGGTTAACAATTCTTGTATATATGCAAGCAAGGAAAATCAGTCCTGTTGGAGAATTACACTGTCCCACTACTGGCCAATAATAATAATCTACTACTGCAGGCTGCAGCATAGTCTATAGAAAACAGGTTGAACTGATACTCTTTGCATGTCTACACCTCATCTAGTGTAAGCATGTAGTCTACGGTTATTATCATGTGAATGAAACATAGTAAGCATTGGAACCTTAGCAATCATTTCAGCTGTCTCCTTGAAGTCAACACATCTGGATATATTAGCTTTTGCTAGAAATTCATCAATCAATTTGGTGCCTATGTTATAACCCCTGCAAGAAGGGTAAAAAGTATAAAGAACATAATTAGTGAAGAACTGACAAATTTTAGCAATTTACAAGTTCACAGGAGTTCTAATTTTCACAAACTAGAATTCATACCACTGCTAAAATGAATAATTGTGACAGAGTATTTGACACAAGCTACAACATTATAATCTAATTCTAAGACGTTGAGCACTTGAGAACATATACAAGACTAGTAAAAGGACAAAGAACAATGCCAAGAAATTTTTTTTTCATCAATACACAAGAAATGCAAACAGTGGTTTGATGTAATTATGGTAACAAAAGGAAACATACATTTGATCAAGTTGTTTGTTGACTTCCTCAACCTCCTCCAGATCTGTAAGCAATTGACGCACAATTGCCCCATAGGTTAAAGTAAACAGCTCTGCATTCTGCAGCAAGAACATCTATCTAATTACCAACATATAAAATGAGCAGCACAAGAGTTTATGCTCAATCTTGTCCATTCTCTTTCGCATATGGGAACACTGAAGGAAAGGGAAGAATCACTTATCCCAGAGAGTGTCATCAAAACTCAAATTTAAGATAAAGCACAATCAATTAGCCTCCCAAGAAAGCAAGAAACAAAGGTATGAAATCAAAACATTATGCTAGAAATAGTGCACAAGTAACAATGAAGCCAACACAAGTACTCTAGCAAAGGTCAATATCTGAAATCAATTCCAATCTGAATTACACAAGTAATAGAAGAACCAACATATATAACTAAATTTAGGACCTTATCATCTGAGAAGTTGCAGAAATAGTTAAATGGAAATAAAGGTAGGTTATGTACTTTCAGGTTTAAGTTCCACATAGATTACTGGTCACCAGTGATTAATTGAGCAAGCAGCAGATGATCCACTTCCCTCAATTAACGTTAGATTTTTTCCTCTTTTCTTTTTTTGGGGGTGGTTTATTGGCATCTTAGCAGCATACTGGTTGGGTATGTCATACTCAAAAGTCTTCCTCTTACCACTCGGTCAACATTTGCAAAGATTGCATCACCGGATCGAGTACCGACAGTAGGCATTGAGTGATGAAGAGAGGTCAACTGCGAGCGTCAGAGATCTATTAACCGGCAAAACTAGCTCTGGTCGGATGATGAGTCACTTAAACCAGATTTGTTTGTATCCTCTGCCAAACAGAAGGGGAAAAAAAACTCCTTTAGAAAAACTCGAAGATAACAAGTTACTCAAAGTATTCACAAACGAATGCTGGTAAAAAATTTGCTACTGATGGCAGATTATGTATGAGCTATTTCTCGTAAAGCTTATCGATGGAGACAGCACAACAGGCAGCCGGCATGCTCCAAAGACATAAAATTTCGTTCTTGGCATTTTGCCAGTTAATGATTTTCACGGCTTCAGACATGCACTGTGATTATAGATTCCAAAGATAATCAGCTGCATGCTTTACTAGGATTCAACAGCTATGTTCACGGCATCGATGACAAGGTCCGTCGAAATTACTGATGATGCAAAACTGCAGGAATTCACAAAGATTAAGAGGGTTGCAAATTCGCAGAGTCACTAATGACCCCATCTCAGATTGTGAATGATGTCGAAGCTGAACAACAGAACTAATGCTGAGAAACTGAAACTGAGAAATCCCATTAAGGTAATGAAATGACAATTCCATGCTGAAGTAAACATCTAGAAATCCCAGATACCCGATCCATGAATGAGCTCTCACGAAAAAAACAAAAAAAGAACCTCAAACGTTTTGAATTCCAATAACAGATGTCGAAACAATCAGCAAATTCATCTTCGATACTGAAATCTAGGACAACAAGACCTCCCGGTACACTGAAATAATGAAGATTCAACTTACCAGTTCATGACTCGCGAATCCAAACCGTACAGAGAAGATCCGCACGAGCTTGATCGAGCGTAACTTGTACTGACTTCCCTCGTGCGGAGACCGATGCTTCGGTTGGGCTCAACCGTGTCCCATAGGATATTCTGGGGCCAAAAGGCCCAGCAATCGCACACAGCCCTCTTCAACTCTCAGCCTTTTCGGACCATTCCGAGAATCCTACGTCGCAAGGTCTCGATACTGGGTCGTACCCCGGGAAGCGCCGCGTCGTGAGGGGTTCGAGCCTTAGCAAGTAACAACGAAGGATAACCCTTTTAGGACTATATGTAAGTCTTGCGCTGTGATAGATTACCTAGTTACATAAGCAAATATTGGGTAGACTCGACTCATGTGAGCTCATATCACATTCACTATAACATTAGATCGATCTCAAGTGAGCGCTATTTCATAGGGGAGAACATGAAAAGTTTACCAAATTGATCAATTATAGGTGATTCTTGATCCTAATATTTAGAATCGGTGATTATCAGTCCCTTTTCTCAATTCTAAGTGTAGTCCCAACCATCTAGATCAGATTAATAGTTTTTTTAACAATTTTTATTATTACAAAACACTTCTCAAACCCTAGTTCTCTCTTGTCACTCATCCCTCTCGGCACTCACTTCTCACTTTCAGTATCATGCGGTTACGCTCCTCCCTCTTCACTGTTCATTTTGTTAGGCTTCATTAATTTTCTAAGAACAAAATTTCCTAACGGAGATTGGAAATCCAAGAGAATGTTGTTGATGTTGTTGATGGTTAGCGAAGAAGCAAGGGGAGAGAGTTGGGAGAAGGTCAATTTCTCTTTATGGGGTTGTTAGAGAGTACTATAGAATATGGGAGTGTACTGACTAAAGAGTGAGTAAACAAATGATCATGTATAAGAAAAAAGAGAGGAAGATGTCCTCGCCAGTTCTTGGACCCACCCAAAAGCAAAAAAAAATCAGATTGTTTCAAGACCAAGTGAGCCAATTTTCAATTCTCGATTTTAAGGTGAGGACCAACCCACTATGGAATCGATTAACCCCACTATATCATATAATGATGAATGTGGCCAGCTTTATTTCATTGTTGTTTGCCATTTTGTGGACCACCAGAGGGTGAGTCTCTACTTTATGTACCTACGTTTTATCTATACATGCTTGTTCATAAATATAATATTTTACTTCCTTAGAAAAATAAGAGGCTCGTCGGTCATCCGACCATCTAAACTCTATGAGCAGTCGGATGAAGATTAGGATTGGCAGTCAGTTTTAAGTTGGTCAAAAGACATCATCAGCAACTAGCAACGAACATAACATCATTCAACATTGGTCCTCGTTATTAAAATGTCAAGACATGCCAAACTTTGTTCAGAAGCTGGAAAAATAAGTTTCAAATTGATTTTATAATTCAAATAAAACCAAGCTGCTCGTCTTCTCTTTATTCGCTAATATAGAAAAAAAAAGGATCTTCTATCTCATACTTGTTTGTCGAGAAAAGAAACAATTTATCTTAAAACTCCTAAATTTTTTAAAAAAAGAAAAGAAAAGGAAGGGCCATCGTGACCAGTAGAATCTACTCAAAAAAACCATTAAGTCGTCGACCAAAATGGGAATTACTGTTCATCGTCTCATCTCTGTTTTCGCTGCTCTCCTGTAGCGCTGGTTCGGAAGCCCTTCGTGCCGCCGATTACAAACTCCAGCGCAAACGGCGACTTGGGATAGAAATCGTGCTGGTGCCGACATCCACCTCCGCAGCTCTCTTGCACGGCTCTGGTTCGGAAACCCTCCGTGCTGCTGATTACAATCTCTGGCACAAGCAACGGTGTGGGATAGAAATCTTGCTGGTGCTGGCCTCCACCTCCGTAGCTCTCTTGCTCGGGTAAGCCCTCCCTCCTCGCAGATTGATTGCGATGTTAGGGCTGGTAGTATTCTAGTAATCTGGCTTCTGTAGATTATCGATGGATAAAGGGTCTCTTAGGTTGAAATTACCATTTGGGCGGGGTTTTGGTAGGAGTCATAGCCGAAGTAGGGCCCCGGGTTCGTGGAATCCCTCCCGTGACCAGTTAGGCAAGGGCAAATATTATGGCCCTCAGATTGCAGCTAGCTCTCGCAGCTTAGAAGGAAGAACAGAACCTTCCTTCACTGAAATGGAAAATGCAGGTCTGTCACAAAAGTAGAAACTCATAGCAGCTGACCATGAACCAGAAGTGAGGTTGCAGCGCGCTGGAAACCTGCCCCAAGCTACCCGCTCCTGGGCTAATGTGGCAAAAGCCGCAATGCAGGGGTATTCACTTACCTTTTTCCCTCCTCGCCCTAATGAGGATAATATAGTGCATTGTTCAGAGGAGGACTTGGATGCAGCTGACCCCATTTGGCGTCAATGCTTGTTCGGCTACTTTGATTTTAGATTAGTGGAGACGGCTCTCAAACATCTTTGGGGCCATCGATTATTAGAAGTAAAGGCAAATGACCAAGGTTTTTTCTTCTTTCATATATCGGACGCTGAGTTTAGAAGGGAGATCCTAGAGGGTGGTCCGTTGACGGTGGCACGTGTGCCTCTCGTTCTCCAACAATGGAAGCCCATGTTAGAATTGAAAAAGGGAGAGCACTCGTCGATCCCGGTATGGATAAGACTAAAGAACCTTCCCTATGGATTATGGTCGACTACTGGACTTAGCAAAGTAGCTAGTGCTATAGGCAAACCTCTCTATGTGGATCAACGCACCGAGCAGCTGAAAATGATATCCTTTGCTCGCGTATGTGTTGAATTATCGGCATCAAAACCCTGCCATGACTCCATCATTGTCTTCCTTAATGGTGAAACTCGCATTGTAGATGTGGAATATGAATGGAAACATTTATCTTGTCCAAGCTGTGGAGTTTTTGGACATAGGTGCCCTGTAAATGTCCCTACTGATGTGGTCAGCCAGCCCATTTCAAAAGCTCTCTCGATCAGGACCGCTGAGCAGGTCTGCTCCCCTGCTGGTATGGTCAGTCATACCACTTCTCTTTCAGCTACAAACGCTGGCCTACCCCCTGAATTGGTTGCTGATCAAGTCTTGGAAGACAGCAGAGGTTCTGAGCTTTGCTGTCCAACAGAACCAGCTTCGGATGGTGGATGGCAACATGTCTATAGAAGACAGCAAAAGCCGCCTGGCCAGGAGGCAACACAGCAGAGAAGTCAGCAGCTAAACTCAGCTAATGACCCTGCATCTCGGGCAAGACTTACTGGCCAAACTCCTGTAGTGTCCCCTCACATGGCGGAGCCCTCAATGCAGCAACCAGCAGGCCTAGATGAAGACAGGTTGCGCAGAAAACAGCAGCTCCTGTGCAGCAAACAACAGGACCAATTGCAGAAGACCAACAACAGACTGTGCAAGCTGTAACAGGACAGCAGCAACCAGCAGCTCCATCCTTGTAGTCAATTGTGGTGCGGCCTGCCCCTTCCAGACCTTCAGCGTCTATAGCAACAAAAATCCTACAGGATAATCCTTGTGGTGGTCCTCGTGCAGCTCAGAACTCAGTTGCTATGGAACTTTCTTCCCCTACATCATTTGCCTCTGTAGATGACCTGGATGAGGAGCCTGCTACCCTGCTAAACTAGACCATGCTAAGGAACCATGCGAATCCCCTGCAAGAGGATGTTTCCTTGGAGATGCAGCTCACCGAGGTGAGAGTAGAACATATTACCAGCCCGGGCTTACCAGCTGCAACCCCCCCCATCAAGACCATACCCTCTGAGCTAGCTAGTGGGTCTTAGCCTTCTCCTGGGTCCCGTCCTGCCAAGGCCAAGCAAGTTGCTAGCAAGAGGCGCACTAAAAAGAAGTAGGTCACCTGCCCCCCTTTTTGTTTTTTGAATAGCTCTCACATGATTTTTGGATGTTAGAATATTAGGGGCCTAATGAATCCTGCCAAACAAGCTAAAGTGAGACAGTTTGTTCGCCTTAATAATATTTGCTATGTCGGCATTTTGGAAACCAAGGTCTCTGCTACTAATTTCAATAACCTCTCCTCTGGCTTAATCCCAGGTTGGGAGTGAATGTCTAATTATGAGTACTCTCCACGTGGCCGTATCTGGGTTGGTTGGAACCCCTCCTTGGTGGGTTTTAATTCTCTGCTGCGTACTGACCAACTTATTCATGGTGAATTAAAGTTCTTGTATTCCGGGATTTTACTAACACTTTCAGTAGCCTATGGGGAGCATACTTATGTTGCTAAGAGACCCCTCTGGAATCATCTTACCAATTTGAACTTGGCTCTTAAGGAAAAGCCATGGATGGTGGCTGGAGACTTCAATGCCATCCAGGACTCCTCGGATCGAATGGGCAGCCCAGACATTTGGATCCCAGCCTTTGATGAGTTCAAGGAATGTCTAGATCAATCAGAACTGATCGATCTCCGTTATGTGGGCTTCCGTTATACCTGGTTCACCTCCTCGAGTGCCAATAGAAAGCAAAGGAAAATAGATCGAGTTTTGGTTAACAATCACTGGTGCACGGTATTCTCGTTCTCAGAAGCTTCTTTTCTGCCCCCGGGTATATCAGACCATACTCCCATGGTGGTGAGGATACTTGCACCGGTTTCCCGTTGGACCCCTTTCAAATTTTTCAACTTTTGGTTAACTCATCCGGAGTTCTCTACAATAGTGGCCCAGGTATGGGAAGCCCATGTAACAGGTACCCCTATGTTTAAACTCTATACTAGGCTTAAAATCCTAAAAGCTCGTCTTAAATGCCTGAATAGAGATAACTTTTCTGACATTTCTTTGCGGGTGAATACGGCAAAGATGGCTCTTTCGGCTACCCAAGAAGCTCTTTAACAAGACCCGTGGAGTAGTACCTTGGCAGAAATGGAAAACTCTCAACTTAAGAACTACTCTGATCTTCGTTCTTTGGAGGAGTCCTTCTTCAGACAAAAATCTAGAATCCGCTGGCTCAAGGAAGGCGATCGCAATACTAAGTTCTTTCACCACTCGGTTAATCACCGTCACCTCCGAAACCGCATTATCTCAATCATGGACAGTTCAGGCCATTTGACTACAGAGCTGGTGGATGTTCACCGGGTGTTTGTCTCGTATTTCCAGGACTTGCTTGCCCGTGATAGTATGCCATTGAGGCCAGTCGCACAGGATATCATTGAATTTATTCGATCCCCTCTGCAGGAAGATCAGATTAATTCTCTTTCTCAGCCTTTTCTTCCATCTGAAGTTCGGGAGGCCATATTCTCCATTGACGGAAATAAAGGTCCTGGCCCTGATGGATATAATGCAGACTTTTTAAAAAAGAATCGGGACAAGGTTGGCCCTTCAGTTACTGAAGCAATCCCGGACTTCTTAGAATCAGAGCGCATGCTCAAGGAGATTAACAATACCATCATTGCTTTGGTGCCTAAAATCCCCAATGCAACGTCGGTATCAGAGTTTCGTCCAATTGCTTGTTGCAATACGATTTACAAATGTATAACTAAGATACTTTCTGCCAGAATTGCGGCGACTCTTCCAAGTTTGGTAGGTCCGGCCCAAACTGCTTTAGTGAAGGGCCGTAGAATCAGTGACAATATTCTCTTGGCCCAAGAACTTTTCAGTGGATTTCTCAACAAGCCCTCTGTTCCAAAATGTGCAGTCAAGGTTGACTTCAGAAAAGCCTATGATACCCTTGATTGGGATTTCCTTGAACATACTCTACTAGCATTTGGCTTTCCCAATCACTTCACCGATCTCATTATGGTTTGTGTACGTACCCCTAAATATTCCATTTATATAAATGGCGAACTTCAGGGCTTCTTCTCTAGTGGCCGAGGCTTAAGACAAGGCGACCCCATGTCCCCTTACCTCTTTACGTTGGCCATGGAGGTATTTTCTGGTATCATAGATTCCCACACTCGGTATCCGGACTATCGATACCACTGGCGGTGTAAAGCCACGCGTCTCTCTCATTTGTTCTTTGCGGATGATGTCTTCATCTTCAGTAAAGCTAGCCTTCCTTTTATTAAATGCATCAAAGATGGGCTCACTTTATTCTCCAATTGGAGTGGCTTGATTCCGAATACGAACAAGAGTTAGATCTTTTTATCGAGTGGCTCTGAGTCAGTAAAGGATCAAATATTGCAAACTTTTGGCTTCTCTCTGGGTTCGTTTCCGATCCGATATCTGGGGGTTCCAATCATTACATCCCGTCTGAATAAGGAGGATTGTAATGCACTAATATGCCATCTCACTTCTCGAGTACAATCTTGGACACATCGGTTCCTCTCCTTTGCGGGACGTCTTCAACTGATTAAGTCGGTACTGCATGCCATTCAAGCTTATTGGGCCTTCATATTCTGGCTCCCTTCTTCTGTGGTAGACAAGATTGAGCAAATTTGCAGACAATTCCTGTGGAAGGGCCCTTCCATGGGGTCGGGGGGTGCTAAGGTGTCTTGGGTCGATATTTGCCTCCCCACCTCGGAAGGAGGCCTTGGAGTAAGAAGAATTAGGGACAACAATAAAGCAGCCATGGCTAAACACATCTGGCTTCTTTTCATCGATAAAGAATCGCTATGGTGCAAATGGATCCACGCCACTTATCTCAAGAGAAAGAACTTTTGGACCGCCCCGACTCCTTCCCTTTGCTCCTGGGCCTGGCGGAAGATTCTTTCCTTGAGGGCATAATTTCAACCCCATTTCAAGTGGCATATAGGAGATGGCGAATCGACCTCACTTTGATTTGATCCTTGGCTAGACTCCGGGCCTCTTAACCTGCTATTTTCAGACAACTACATTTCTCAGTCAGACTTGCATAGACAAGCAAAAGTAAAGGATCTATATTCCCTAGTTGGGCTCCAGCTTCTCCAGGAACTGGCGTTATGGCAAATATCAATTCCCCAGCTTTCCATCAGTCAAGACACTCTTAATTAGATTGATGACCCCGCGGGTAAATTCTCCATGGCTTCGGCTTGGAATGTTACTCGGCGTAAGCACAACTCGGTACAGTGGTCGGCCTTTGTCTGGGACAAGGCCTTTGCTTCTAGGCATCAATTCCTCATATGGCTCATTACAAAGAATCGTCTCCCAACTTAGGAGTTTCTCATGTCTTATGGCAGGATTCCGAGCTCAATGTGCCCCTTCTGTAATTCCAGACCAGACTCAATTAATCACCTATTTTTTGATTGCTCTGTATCCAAATCCCTGGCTAAATTCTGGGCAGCCAAATGTAATCTTCCCTGGCGCAACTCCACCTAGTCCGACAATCTTCAATGGGCTATCAAGTTTTTGTTCGGAAAAGAGTTCTTCCAGGAAATAGCTCGATTCTCATTCGGCTCTCTATGCCAAAGCATCTGGAAGACTAGGAATGGGATCCTTTTCCAAGGCCACAACCTTTTTGTTCCTGCCTTGAAGCTATATCTTTTTAAGGTAGTCAAAGACAAAGCCCCATCCTTCTCTCTAGTTGAGGATAGCCCCAGGAATAGAAGACTGCAGCGCAGTTGGGGGATAGACCCTAGCATTCTGCCTAGGCCTCAGGATAGGAGTTTGTAATTCCATGGCTCCCTTGGAGCGCTAGTTTGGCCGTACTCTTTATGTTGTGGTTCGCGGTACCCGTCCACTCCAGCGACATGTTGTCCAGCTGAGTGGCCACTGGTACCGAGTCCCCATTGATGTACTAGTTTTTGGTCGACTATATATAAACTTACCTTACCAAAAAAAAAAAAAAATCTACTCAATATTTGAAAAAAAAAAATTTAAGAGGCCTTTAAATGATGCCACTGAAATGCAGTCAAAATGACCAGATTCTCTTCCCAATGCAGTCTTTCATGCGAGAATTGTAAGAAGGCAAACATAATTTAATCTGTTTGCAAAGACCAAGATTCTGAACCAACCTGAATAACAACTCACTGTCATGAAGGATAAGCACTCCATTACATAAGGACCACACACCAGCATTCAGTCAAAGGTTTATTCAACAAAATCAACCGAAACCAATGATTTTTTTTCTCTTCCATTAAACAAAACATTCCACATGCAAGCACTAACCAGCACCGCCCACTATCAAGAAATACCAGAAGAATCAATCTCATTCTCAACCCTCCCCCCACAAGGAAGAGTACAACTCGGCCCTTAGCCAAGCAAAATCAAAGCTAAACCAACAACAGAAATCTCCACCTGCCAAAAGCGACGACCCCCGAAATTCCTACACGCCCCAGACTTCAGCTTGATATCCTTCTTGGTGGTCTTAGCACCCTCGGCATTGAGAGTCACATTAGCACCCACCATTAAGTTATACCTTTTGGTCTTCCAAGCCATGATCTTGAATCTCACTGCAGCGGCCAAATCCACCCTGAAGACCAAGGACTCGTTCTTGGCCACAACATCAGTCCAGTTCACCCCAAAAGTCTCCACACTCGCATTCTTCTTGGCCTTCTTCTGATACCCCTGGTAAAACCCGGAAATGGTCTTGAGCCACTTGGTCCGATTCCTTCGCCATAGTAAGAAACGGTGAGGTTCACGGGGTCATAGTGAATGCCCCTCTCTTTGTTGCTGTTGCTCAGGTTCACGTCCAAGAAAATGGTGGTGTTCGTGGGAGTGTCCGAAGATCTGTTGAGTGCTGGGAGGTAGAACTGCTGGATAGAGCAGCTGGGCTTGGACGCGCTCTGCGGGGACCACGTGAAGAGAACCGTGAGGACGAGAGAGATGATTAAGGCACAGCAGCAAAGGCAACATCCGCCGGAGTTCGACATGGTCACCGGAGGTGCTCGCCGGTGGCAAAGAAGGCCAAGAAAAGAAAAGAAGAGCTGCAAGTTGTTTATTGATCTTGTGTGGTGTTGTCAGCGCTCAAGAACTGGTGATGGTTGTCTTGCGATGTAAAACGAGAATGAGTGAAGTGAGAGCGCTTCGAACGTGCTGCAGACGAATACAGTGCCCGTTTACTTGTGGTTGACCAAATGTGGCCGGCGATTGGTCGGAAAATACGTTGTTAACTACACAAACTTTTTTGTTGTTGTTGTTTTTGGTCGGAAACTATACCAATTTGAATAAGGAGATATTAAAAAATTAAAAGAATAAGGAGATATTAAAAAGAAGATAAATGATGCTCGGTCTACCTATTAGAATCATGGGCATGGTTGTCTGTAACAAATCTAACATGTGCCTAATGTAATAACGTAGGCAGCATGTAAAAAAACCATGATAACTTTGATTAAGAAAAGTTACTAGACACATAATATCAATTCAGAAAATTTGTTTTGAGGTATGATGGGACCAATATGAGGCCAACCCTAGATACCCATTTAGATTTATAGTCATTTCGGACCTCAAAATTCATTATTTAGGCATGATTTGAGGCATTTTTATTTTTTGTCATTTTTTAGGTTTTATTTATTTTTCCCAACTCCTTATTCTATGTTTGGTCGAACCCTGGATAAAAGTCAGGATATGATATGTTTTATCATATCTCGTATTTAGTAACTGTTTAAGATAGGATAAGGTCGAATATAGAGGAGATATAACTTGAATAAAAAAATCCAAAAGGAGATGGGATAAATCCGAATAGGGTTTCTATTGTCGATATATTTTTCCAAAAATCCAATACTCTCGTTTTTCTTTTTTTTTTCTCTCACATGGACGACTCCTCTTATCACTAGCCACCTTCACTGCTGCCATCTCAATGCTGTCTCGCACCATCGTCACCCTCTCTCGCCGTCGTGCCCGCCAGGTTTGCATCTCTCAATCGATTTCTCTTCTTGTCACCGCCACCCTCAATCCCGATTGCCATCGCCTCAATTCCGCCTTCTTCACGTTTCGCTTCTACTAAACAAACACGACCAAAGTCCCCAAGCACAGATCAATCGCGAAATATGTTTTCCCCCCAGAAACGGAGGAGCCATGGCCATCGGAAGTGGCATCCACTTCCCTACCTTTGTGGGCCCAAGATCTCTTACGAGGTTCACGGCCACCGCAAAACCGAAGAACCCATATCAAAGCTGCAAGCCGAGAACCCCTGAACACCCAAGATCGCCATGTTCCTGTAGATCAGAGCTTACGACGTTTTGAATTCTCCATCGGGATTTCCCACGTCAAGCGCCTTGTAGAATAGGAAGAAGCTTAAGGGAGCCACCACGCATCCTATGGCTGTGCCGATGACTTGGCTAAGAAACATCGCTCGAGGGGATGTGAGCGTGAAATGGGCCGTCTTGAAATCTTGCATCAGGATGCATGCCACAGAGACGACGGACTTGATGAGGCTGCACCCTGCTCTGCTTCAACTATGCATATCGAATCTGAATGCTTCAACTGTGCTCTGCATCCTAGTTTGGTTGAGGAAGGCCTGAAACTTTTCGTTCGACATTTGGACAATGCGATTCAGAGAAACACAGACAACAGCGCAGAGAGCGAACATATTTTGTCGTTCTCCTTCTGGACTCTTGGACAATGCTATGCATTCTGGTTTGGTTGAGGAAGGCCTAAAACTTTTTCATTCTCCTTCTGATTTGATTGATGAAGGCCTAAAACTTTACGTTTAATCCAATTTTGTCCCTATATATCTGGACATTACCGACCATTACATAAGATATTTTAAATTATATTCTATCATTATCTTATCCGACCTTATCCTATCCAGTAAAATTGTCCAGACGACGAAACACAGCCTTATTGTTCGAGGTTATCTTTGGATTTTTCAATAGGATTTTCCAATAGGGTATATATTTCTATCAAATAGTTTTTTTTGTCATATTTTATGGAATACACAAAAGATATTTTTCACTATTGTTTTTTTTTATCAGAACAATCTTCTTTTCTTTATTGTTGCGTTAGAAGCATATGTGCCTCAAAGCCTATCTGCGGACCAACCCATCCGTGTTCACCCATCACTTCTGTGCCATGATAATTGCAATCTATTACTTCGTTATCGAAGAATAGAGAGAGTCGTTGCCAATTTGGCTGTACAGTACATTATTCATTCACTATCTTATTTGTTCCAAAATTAAGTCAACAAAAGAAATAGCTTGAAGATTCCAAAGGTAATCAGCTGAATGCTTTAACAGGATTCGACAGTCATGTTCACGGCAAAATACTGATGATACAAAACTGCAGGAATTTGCAAAGATTACTGAATGAATAAAGAGGATTGCAACTCCCAGGATCGCCGATTACCCCCGTCTCAAATTGTGATTGATGTCAAGCTGAACAACAGAACTCATGCTGAAAAACTGAAATTGAGAAATCCTAGTAAGATAATGAAACGAAAATTCCATGCTGAAGTTAATATCGAGAATCCCAGAAACTCGATGCACGAATGAGATCTCAGCAAAAACAAAAAGAACCTCAAGCGTTTCGAATTACAATGATGGATGTCGAAACAATCAGCAAACTCGTCTTCAATACTGAAATCTAGGACCACAAGACCACGTAGTCGTCGACGATACTGAAATAATCGGAGATTCAACTTACCAGTTCATGACCCGCGAATCCAAACCGATGGAGGTGATTTGCGTGAGCTTAATTGAGCGGAAGTTAGTCTGAATGGATTTTGATTTCCCTCGTCGGGAGGCGCGATGCTTCGGTTGGCTCGACCGTGTCCCATAGGAGATTCTGGGCCCAAAAGGCCCAATAATCACACACAGGCCCCTTCAACTCTCAATCCTTTTCGGACCATTCCGAGAATTCTATGTCGTGGAGTCTCGATACTGGACCGCACCCCATGAAGTGTCGTGTCCTGTCTTGATGAGTTCGGGCCTTAACTCTTTTGGGCCATCCATAAGCCTTGCTCCCCGACAAAGTGCCCAATTACACGAGTGAGTATTGGGCACACTCAACTCATGTGAGCACGAACCGCATTCCCCATTGGAGATCAAGCGCTTCTCATGTAAGTCTTATCTTGTAGAGGTGAGCATGGGAATTGGATCGGACTAGCTAATTCCCATTTTCTAAAATTTGGAACTAATGATTATAGGGTCGATTCTCAATTTTGAGTGTGAACACATCTACTCGAACCGCCCGGATGTAGCTTGTTTTATATAATTTTTATTATTACAAAACATTTCTCAAAACCCTAATTTCTCATTCTTTCTCGCTACTCATTCCTCTTGTCTCTCACTTCTCAATCTTGGTCTCACACTATCACACACCTCCCTCATTTGGTGTTTATTCTATCATGCACATTTTGCTTTAATTTTCTAACAATAGAAGTTCTAACGGAGATTGGGAATCCTAAAAGTGTTGTTACTAGCCAGCAAAGAAATAAGAGGTGATATCTATTTATGAGGGCGTTACAAAGTATAAGAGTGTGGTGACTAACAAGTGAGTGAGCGAATGGCCTTGCATAAAAGAAAGAAAGAAAGATATCCCCATGGTTCTTGAATTCAATCAAGAACTATATTATTTGCCTAGTCAAGTTCCAATACCTCCTAAAACTGCAAATCGACCCTTCTGGTCTGATTCCAAAATGGGAGCCGACTCACCCAAAAATCGATCACTTTTATTATTTCGTATAATAATGAATGTGGTTAGCTTTACTTCATTGTTATTTGCCATCTTGTCGACTATCAGAGGGTGAGTGTTATGCTTTATATACCTACATTATATATAATGCCTACTTGATCATGAATATATAATAGTTTGTTTCCTTAGAAAACTAAAAGGCTTAGTAGGTCATCCGACCATCTAATCTTCTATGGCAATCGGATGAAGATTAGGATTACGATAAGGTTTAAGTTGGTCAAATCAAAAGACGCCACCAGCAATTGGAGATGAAATAAAAGTTGCGGATGGGACATAACATCATTCAACAAAAGCCCCCATCATTAAAAAAAATGTTAAGATATGCCCAACTTTGTTTAGCAAGTGGGAGGATTAGCCTCAAATTGCAATTTTATACTTCAAATAAAACCAAGCCGCTCCTCTTCTCTTTACTCGTTTAAATGGAAATAGGAAAAAGGATCTTCTCTCTCACACTTGTTAGTCGAGAAAAAAAAATATAATAATATCCACAAAAAAAAAGGCCTTTAAAATATATAATTCAAATGCAGTTATGCTGTGAGTCCGAATTTGTTTACCTTTTTTTTTTTCAAATGAGCAATTATATTTTATTTTAGGAATTGTAATTTGTAGATAGGATGCACGCGCGTGTTGGGGGCCCACCGTTAGGAGCGCGTGGGCGTGGAATAGTCCGGTCCGCCGAAGAGGACCTCGAATCCTGGGCGCGACGTGGGATTTCTTAGACGGCACGAATGGTTCCCGGAAACAACGCGACGCGCCTCGGTTTCGTCGCCGACAAGGTGCGGGGCGGCATCAAGGCCCTATAAATAGGACCCGAACCCGCATCGAACTCTTCACAATTTCTTCGTCAGCCCTCATCAAATTCTCTCTTCATTCTAACGATCTCCTTTAGGCGTCTCTTCCGATCTCTCTTTCAAGGTATTGTTCTCGATTCTCTGATTGTTCTTGCTCTTCCAATTCAATCGATTCCTGCTCGAGATCTGTAGAGGCATAGGAATATTTTGATCTGGGTCTTTCTCCTTTTGATGAATCGACGGCGATGAGATTGAATTTCTCGCGGCGAGATTTGGTTGAATTTGGGGTTTAGGTTCTCATGTCTCGCTCTTCTTCGGATAGATCGGCGCCTCTTTCGAGGCTTGATGCCGTTGGTCTTGCGTGTGTCGGTGGTCTTCTCTCGACGAATCTAGGTGTCTTCAAAGCTTGTTTTCTGTTTCGATCGTTTGTTCTTCTGGGTGTAGAGCAGAGTCGTGTTGAAGTTTTTTCCTGATTGATTGAGTTTTGATCTTAGCTGTTTGCTTGGGAAGATGCCACCGGTTTTATGCCAAGTGATACGATCTGCTTTTTCGTCCCGATGATTGTCCTTCCTGCCCAAAATTGGGTCTTTGAAATTTTCTTCGTAGATCTTGCACTCTTGGGGAGGCTGCCTCTAGGGAATGGTTTGACCTTAGCTTTGCATGTGTCGATCTTGTAAAAAAAAAAAAATCAGTTCGTATAACTTTGTTGATGGTGTGATTTATGAAATGGTCTTACGAATGCAGATTTTAATTTTCTCCCCTTCGCTTGCATCGTTCATAGCCATTTATTTTTGTCTAGTTTCCTTATTCTTAATCATTGGTTGAAGCCATGATGATTGACCAGTAGAAATGTGATTTTCTGAACTGATTGACGTTATAGATTTTAGCTCAGTGACTGGACCTGCTGTTTTTCGCAACTATAGCACAAAACATGGGGTTTGTGTATTTATCTATTGATTGGCTCTATGGGGTCCAGCAGCTTTGATCTGTCTTGCTTGGTGCTGTGAATACGATAATTGTTTTGTTATTTTTGAAGTACATTCATGGAACAATAGAGTGCTATATAATTTTAACTGAACAAAGTGGCCTCTTTATATCCCGATTAGTGTGGATCCTGCACGCAGTTAAGCTCTGCATGGAAATAAAGCTTCAAAGAGTTTATAACTGAATGTAACCTGGCTTGTTGTTGCCCGCTGTCTCTTGCAATTATGGCATAACACATGCAGATTTTTTTCTATATATATGTATAGATCTAATCTAGTTCTATATATCATCTAATTATTTGCTCGAATCTTCCAGATGCAAATCTTCGTGAAAACTCTTACTGGCAAGACCATCACCCTTGAGGTTGAGAGTTCAGACACAATCGACAATGTAAAGGCCAAGATCCAAGACAAGGAGGGAATCCCCCCAGACCAGCAAAGGCTCATCTTTGCTGGCAAGCAGCTTGAGGATGGGCGCACTTTGGCCGACTACAACATCCAGAAGGAGTCGACCCTGCATTTGGTTCTTCGCCTTAGGGGTGGCATGCAAATCTTTGTGAAGACCCTCACTGGCAAGACCATTACCCTCGAGGTTGAAAGCTCGGACACAATCGACAATGTGAAGGCCAAGATTCAAGACAAGGAGGGAATCCCCCCAGACCAGCAGAGGCTCATTTTTGCTGGTAAGCAGCTTGAGGATGGACGCACCTTGGCTGATTATAACATCCAGAAGGAATCCACACTCCATTTGGTGCTTCGTCTGAGAGGTGGCATGCAGATCTTTGTGAAGACCCTCACCGGCAAGACCATTACCCTCGAGGTCGAGAGTTCCGATACCATTGATAATGTGAAGGCTAAAATCCAGGATAAAGAAGGGATCCCCCCAGACCAGCAGCGGTTGATCTTTGCTGGCAAGCAGCTTGAGGATGGACACACCTTGGCTGATTATAACATCCAGAAGGAATCCACACTCCATTTGGTGCTTCGTCTGAGAGGTGGCATGCAGATCTTTGTGAAGACTCTCACTGGCAAGACCATTACTCTCGAGGTCGAGAGTTCCGATACAATTGACAATGTGAAGGCCAAAATCCAGGACAAAGAAGGGATCCCCCCAGACCAGCAGCGGTTGATCTTTGCTGGGAAGCAACTAGAGGATGGCCGGACGCTAGCAGATTACAACATCCAAAAGGAATCCACCCTTCACTTGGTCCTCCGTTTGAGAGGAGGAATGCAAATCTTTGTCAAGACCCTTACTGGAAAAACAATCACTTTGGAAGTTGAGAGCTCTGACACCATTGACAATGTCAAAGCAAAAATTCAGGACAAGGAAGGCATTCCCCCAGATCAGCAGAGGCTAATTTTTGCTGGGAAACAGCTAGAGGATGGTAGGACACTGGCAGATTATAACATCCAGAAAGAGTCGACTCTTCACTTGGTTCTGCGTCTGAGGGGAGGCATGCAGATTTTTGTGAAGACTCTTACCGGCAAGACCGTCACCTTGGAAGTGGAGAGCTCTGACACGATCGATAATGTCAAATCAAAGATACAGGACAAGGAAGGCATTCCCCCGGACCAGCAGCGGTTGATTTTCGCAGGGAAGCAACTTGAGGATGGCCGGACATTGGCTGATTACAACATTCAAAAGGAGTCGACTCTCCATCTCGTCCTCCGTCTCCGTGGTGGGATGCAGATATTTGTCAAGACCCTGACGGGAAAGACCATCACTTTGGAGGTGGAGAGTTCAGACACTATCGACAACGTGAAGGCAAAGATCCAGGATAAGGAGGGCATCCCGCCGGACCAGCAGAGGCTGATCTTTGCCGGGAAGCAACTTCGAAGACGGGAGGACTTTGGCGGACTATAACATTCAGAAAGAGTCGACCCTGCACTTGGTCCTTCGTCTCCGCGGTGGCTTCTGAGTCTCATTGCAAGAGGTTCTTTATGCAGTCAAGTTCGTCTCTTGCTCTAATTGGGTCTTGTTGGTTTGTTTCCTATGGTTTCAGTTCAGATGTTGTGTACTGATGGGTCAATGCATTGAATAAATTTGATAATCTTGAGTGTGATTACTATTTATTCCCGTCGGTACTTTTCCTGATGCATGCGACATTCTCTAAATCCATCGCCTGTACAAAATCAACGTATCAAAGCATTCCATCATTTCCCGTGCAATAAGTCAACAAATTTCTTTCCTACAAATCCTGAAAAAGCTTGTGTGACTGTTCAACTGCAAAGAATGACATATAGGAATTCGAAAGATTAAGTTGAAGTGTGCCTATTTACTCCGCATAGTTACTTACTCCAACATAATAGAAATCTTTATTTTGACAAAGTTGATCTTTCGAGGTCAAACTTTATACCTAATCAAATGCACCGTTTCTTCCATCAAGTTCAGAGTCACAAAGAATGGAAAAATGAAACCTTAATGACCAGAAAATATCCATGTGTCTTCCATGTATTTTGCCCATATGCACATCCAAACCCTATAAACTCTCCTATAAATATCGTAACCAGCCACCTATCTCGCTCAACAAGCACATAAAAATATCGTCATGTAGCTTGTCATCGATCCTACCGGACCGTATGCATTTACAGATGTCACTGAAGCTTTTCGATGCTTAGAAACCGGAAGGGCTACTTTTCTCCGAACCCCACAGAGAAGGCCCCATTGCTCGTCTGGCGTGAGCTTGGAAGCAACCAAATGCCTCGAAGGGTTGCTGTAGGGGCATTTGCTTGCCTGCTGAGGACATTGCATCGTGTTTTCTAGTATTAATAGATTTAACTTTTGTGAAATCACAGGCTTTGGAAATCTCTTTCTTATTTGCAACCCAGAAGCATATATGTCTACATCGGATTATGAAATGAAATTTCTTCTCTGAAATGGATGTGCTGTTTTGAGTTATAGGATACCAAAATCCTGGATATCAGATTGAAGGCTCATAAAAAATCGCATATTTTATTTAGGGTCACCGGCTTTTGATCAACACGAAAAATTGTCGGGATATCACTTTGATTTAGTTTCATATAGGATCATAGAATTTTGATTTCGATCACCATATATAGATCTTAGATTTGCTTTCTAATTGATGCATTCTAACCCCTTTCCAATTGTTCTCGCTCAACATGTTTTGGAAATGAGCAACCACCAAAGCATAGTACACCGTAGTGACGCACTGCGCTACTAAACACTAGAGGACAAAAGCTGTCTCTACAACAATTAAGTATGCCATCAGCTTTCTAAATACTTTTAGTGGAAAAGAGAAAGATGATGAAGTGCATCAATCATAATAACATTAAAATTCAGCACTTGTTGCTATCGAAACGAAAATTCGAGCTGTATCTTCATGATAGACCGAAACATGGGACGATTATAAACTTTCAACCCTGAAATGTCGAGTTGACATTTTTATTACAGCATAGAAAAGATGAAATTTTTTTTTCAAAACATTAATATTCATCGCCTCAGCCTCCCGTACAAATCCTCGCACTTTTCCTTCCAAAATCGAACCCAATTCTCCAATCCCCTTTCTTCTCCCTCCAATTCATCATTCCTCATTCTCAGCTCATCCAATTTCCTCGTTTCTCCTCTGCCCACTCTCTCCATTAGAACATCATAAATATATCCTCTCCCGCTATCTCCTCGTTTCTACTCGTCCTATATTTCTGCAGCTCGTCCTGGAGGCATATGATTTTTATATTCAGCCGCACGAACTCATTTCTAAATGGATCGTTTGCCCTCCTTAGGTGCTCAACCTTGTGATTCCACCTCTTTTGCGTCACTTCCAGAAGCTTCTGGACTTCCTCGAATCGAATGCGGACCGATTTTGCACATCCTCCCCGTTGCCTAAGAGGGAAGTGAAATTTTCGGAGCAGAAGCTCATGGCGACTCGAGATATAGAAACAAACGGTGATTTTACGCTCGACAGATAGAAATGGGAGGAGACATTTAAAGCGAAGGGAGGGGCGGAGGATCTGTTTGCAACAGAGGAGAGATATGACGTTTCGCTCTAAAGGTGTCAAGAATTGAAGCGAAATCAAAAATTGAACCAAACCGAATCGAAATTTTGGTTCGGTTCGGTTAACTGAAAAACAATCGTTAACTTTTCGGTTCAGTTCGGTTAACTAAAAAACAATCGCTAACTTTTCGGTTTAGTTCGGTTAACCGAACCAAACCGGAATTCTTAATTAAAAGTAAATAATCTCTCTTCATCATCATATCTTCTTTATTTAGGTTCCAATAAGTAAAGCAAAAATAGAAAAATAGAAAAACCGTCCCGAACCGAACCGCATTTTCGGTTCGGTTTAGTTCGGGATGGTTTCAGTTCGGTTTGGTTCGATTTGGTTTTTTAAAAAGACCGAACCGAACCGAACCATTTACACCCTTATTTTGCTCCTCCCAAGTCATTGTTCATTTTTATCTCTCTAACAAATCATTAAAAACTCTAAAAACAAAATGCCACATACGAAGGATTTGGATTTGCGATAATAATATGGATGATAGTTCTTTTATTATTCTGATGGGCAAAGTTATGCATTCATCATGAGATTGTTAAATGTAATTATTGTCGGTTATGGAGTATTTTATTTTCAGATTATACTGGCCTAATACTAATATTGTACGGCATTTTTATATTGAATAAAAATATTGTTACTTTAACAATATTCTTTTGATTATTTTAAATGTTGTACAATATTGGCATTAGGCCAAAAATAAAACACTACATAACCCGCCAACAAAAACATGTAATGATCTCATGATGAATGCATAATTATGCCCATCATAATAATAATAAAAAAAATTATGATCCATACAATTATCACGATTCCAAACCTTTGGCACATGACATTTTGTTTTTAGAATTTTTAATGATTTGTTTAGAAAGACATGGTGTTCCGCTCCCCCTCCCCAACCATCATTCGTTTTTGTTTCCAAAATTTTCTATTTTTTATGATTTTTTTAGAATTTTCAATGATTTTTTATGTATTTATTATTAAGAAAAGGAAATTCAGACCAGGGTCAAGAGACCCGGCCCGACTAAACCAACCCAGACCCTATCGGTCTGGGTTCGACTAAAGACTGGGTCAGCATTTCTTTTCGAAACAATGCCATGCCTCCGGCGACTCTTCCTCCGAGCCCAACCTGTCCTATCTTCAACTCATGATGATGCTAGTTGTGAGGAGATTGTGACCATTGTAGGCCCGTTTATCTTCATTTATAATAAAGCATGCGATGAAGGTCTGACAGTGGGTGATAGGGGACAATAGCCGCAATGGAGGCACGGCTGAAGTTAGGATTGAGCAGTTCCAGGATTGATCTAAATTCTACCTAAAACTTGAAACATATCATATTGGGACCGATTGTTTAATTTTTAAAACTAAAACTTACTTTGTATGCTCTAAAGCCTGGAATCTATCATTTCAATCGGTTTTAGGGTCTACCTGGTAACCCTACAACCATTCAATTCCTTTTTGTTTTTTTTCACCTTTTTGATTTTTTTTCCTGATAAGGAAGAATATGAAACTCTTCATTCAGCCGCTGCGGCAGGGAGATAGAGGCTGCAAGTCGGGTGTCTAGGTCAGTATTTGATTGTAGGCTTTTATGTGGGGCAAATTTCTTAAAAGAAATTGATGCGATTCGGTCACCTTGGTATCATTCCGTGAGATTACCTTCTAATATTAGAGCACCCCGATGAGAGTAACACCATCAAGAAGGCATGAAGCATATGCAAAAATATCTGTTTGAGGTTTCCACTTGGTCTTGAATCAATCTAAAGACGAAACACATTTACTTCATGAAGGGCCTTTCTTAAAGTTTGTAAAACAGAACCACCCAGACATCATTCCGCATAATGCCAATCTTGATTCCTTTCCCGCATTTAGCCAACGAGGGCATTACATTTATGAAAGGAGCTTCCACCATCACATCTCTAGTTTCTTTCCATGACCGATTGATACAAGAAGTTTTCATCGTTGAAGACTTAACTGGTCGATAAAATTGTTGAGCTGGCTAGGACCAGCTAAAAATACCCTACGGAAGTTGGAGTTTTATCCAATTGAACTGTCCGAATCAACCCGTTGAGGACGTTGAGAACGCTCAGTGAAGCAACTAAGCAATGCATTTTTCTTCTCAATCATTATTAAATGTGGAGAGACCGAAGAGACGAGACCCTAGAGAAGGTTCCACTTCGCTTTTTCCTTGGGATGAGAGTGCATGGAAAATCAACACTACATACATACTTCAGTTAAATATAATACTTATCGAAACGTATTAGACGTTTTCACGATTATGAACGCGGAATGCCGATGCTTGTCCAGTGATCCACCCCACGACCTTCAGTCACGCTAGCCCACATAGAAGTCAACAAAAGAAGATGCCTTATAAAACCCCCCACACGTCCCTTCGAATGCTTAGCAAATCAATCAACTATCGTCGCTCGAAACTTAGCAGAGATCTCGAAATCATCTCTCATTGTTCGAAAGCTAGCAGATCAATGCCTGAAACCATCTCAAATTCAGCTGAAGATCCGAGGTGAGTTCTGCATACAAATAGTTGAAATTTAGCTTAAGTTGTTCGCATGTGTTTAGTACACTTTTAGTTGTTTATTGGAACTTATATATGGCTGCCGTTCCCAAAATCCTTCCATATCGATGAGGAGTCATTCATTACTTACCTCATTAAATCCATTTAGACATATTATATGGACTTTGCATGATGTTGAGCTTTATTTTGTAATTTTTGGACTCGCAATTTGGAAGAAAATCTCACCATCTAATATTACATGCACAATTAATTTGACTTACTGTTTCATTTGCGGATAAGTAAAGCTTCTGTCGAGCATGATTTGAGCATCTAGGTGGACCATAAATTGATGGTTTAAGCATGTAGCTCCAAAAAGAGCAATTTGCTATGAGCTTGTATTATTTACTTGCACCATAGATTAATGATTTCAGATTGTGTTGTTTCTTTTATGCAGACTCGGAGTGCCAGAAAATGCCACCATTAAAAAATGTAAGGATTTCTTCAAATCCTCGGTTGCCTGGTCATCAGTTCTGGTCGGATCTAAGGATTTTCTTAGGGACGAGCAAGCAATCTTCGTTGCAATTTCCATAGCTGTCGCGATGCTTTTTTACATCAGTTGGCGAACAGCACAAAGTGATCGTGGAAAGACATTAATTGGTTTTGTGTTTCTTGTACTTGGATATCTTATCGTTGGGATAGCAATTGATTGGGTCGGACCGAATTCTTACAACAAGTGGATTATCTATAGTTTGTTTCTTGCTACAGTCACTACATTTCCTGATCACAAACATATATTTCAAGAGATGAGAGATATCTTCAGGTTCATGTGCGGAGAAACTTCTTCGAGATTCGAAGAGATAATCAAAAATCTTTTCAAAACTAATGCTGCGGACCAAGAAGAATCATCAACGAATAACAACCCTAGGACTCAAGCGGTTGGCGATGATGGAAGCAGAGTTGGAGCTGTGGAGAATGTCTAGTTGATCTCGAGATGGAATTCAACAACCTTTATTTCTGTTTCCTTTGTATCCTAAGATGTTTGTGAAATGTGTGTTTGGATTTTTTTTTCCTATGAATTATGTATTTGTATGGTACTTAAAGGTGTGGTTAGACTGTTTGATTCTTAATAAATACATTGAATTTGCAACTTTGCATATTAGTCCGAGATCGACAGTGCAAATCTATTTCCAATGGATTGGCCAGCCATACGGATAGGGAAGTCCAAGGAGCTTTTTATTGATGGAGGTTTCACATCACATTAGCCATTCCATTCCTCCCGGAAAACCTGGTGTATCAATTTTATTATTGTCCTAACCTTTTTATTGATCAATAATGCCAATTCCAGGCAAAAATGACGGTTGCCAGTCAGGTAAATAATTCAATTGACGGGATGAGATTTCCTATTCTCAATTTATTTGACTTTATCCAAGGCCCTAATGTGGTAGGACCAGCCGTTTATATCTTGCACAAAAAAGGGGGAAGTACCATACGTCTTTAACGTTTATTTGGCAATCTAATTGAAGAAGTCAAACATTCGAAAACTTCTTGACAAAGAAAGGCAAATAAATTGTTCACACAAAAGAGTCTATAGCAGAATATTCTATGTTGGGAATGCATTAGAAAAGTGAATTTTCATCTTAACGTTGGTAGTGAAAGAGAGGGGGGGGGGGGTTGGGTTTCCCAGATTAATGATAAATTTTCACCTTAAGAAGTTAATTTGGGTATTGATATCCTTTTGTTGAAGATCGTTCGAGTTTTTCCCAAGAGTATGTCATAAGTTACTTCGGCATTGTAGTGCTTGGTTTTACTTCATCAACCGAGCGTATGAATTTCCTAGAATGTAGATAGACCAAAAGTGGGAACAAAGAGATAGGAATAGGAATTATAGTTCCATTGGAAGAAGGGGCAGCTTTTGCCCATTGTGGAAAATTCCCCACTACCGTCTCTCGCAGGAGTCTGAGCCATGTTTTAATCTTAGTGCGGTTGATCATCCTCTAAGCCAGCTATGAATCATTGCTTTCTTGCTACGCAACAAGACAAGAGAAATCTATTTTGTTTAGTGACATAAATGAAGAGAAGGATGGATCCATGCATTTATTGTAACAAATCCTCCCTTTACTCAATGGACGGGGCTTATCTTCTTCCAATCAACAAAATGAGAAATGGGGTATTGTCGATCTAATTTCCCTCTTGTACACATCAATTTGCTTACAAAGCATTAAAGGAAAAGGCTAGGAAAGATAGAGAGAGAATTTCGACAAATCAAAGATTCGAGCAAAGACTTGTTGACCGGTTTCGCATGTGTTGATGTGTCCCAGCATTTTGACTGACCTTTTACTATATATATATATTTAGGAAGTTTCATACCTTGCCCCTTTTGCAGGTTTTAAACGCCTGGCCCTGGGGCACAATAATTTTAAGGCAAAGATATCTTGAAACATATAAATTACTTTTTCTAATTATCTCTACAACTAGATCAAAATAAAAATGAGAAGTCCATATTTCCATCGATTGTAGGCATAACTAATTTGCTATTTAGGATATGGCCACAAGCATAAGAATCATATAAAATCTATCAATTAAATTTTCCTTCTAACCCTTCAAGTGGGCGAATGAGGCCTTGTAAGAGTAACCCATTACTTTCTCAATGAAATTGCCACAACATGGATGGTCTTCAGAGCAAGAATTTTTGTCCACTTAGCTCTATCTCCCCTTGTATCTTAGTGATAGGTTCTATATGAATTAGAGGATCCGATTCATGATGGATGGTTGTTTCTACAAAATGCTATATTGTATGTCTAAGATTGGGAAAAATATTAAAGTGAGAAATCAGAGTCGATTTATTTAGTTTGCCCAATATTAAATAACATAAAATTTATTGTGAAATGATGAACCACTAAGCATGTCAATTGATTTAATCTTTCAGCTCCATTTTGAATCCCTTGTTATTAAATATTGAAGTGTTCCCACACTTCTGTAGTCCTAACTATACTAAAGCGCTTATGGTATATGTCAACCTATGATTAGATGTCAGCTTCTTTGACGTTTCCTATATTATATACGTTGTAAACACATTATAAAATCATTTGGGCTCAGCGGTCGTGGGCATTAGACCCCAGCAATGAGTACATGGATGTGAAAGATTTCCTGTCCTTAAACTAATTAATCTGTCGAACAAACAATAGGACGTTTCGATGACAAGGCCTTTTTTCAATTTATTTTTATAGCAGGCAAAGAACAATTAGGCAGCAATCAGCCCTCCAATAATTGAAAGGACGTTTTCAACGTTCTTGATCCGTCCTCCCCAGTACACATGATCTCAGTCGCAGTCCTTATCTGTCTCTTTTCATGGAAATAGGAATTCCGCGCCGATTGACTTTCGTATGTCGTTTTGCAAGTAACGTCTCAAGACTTTAAGAAAGATAAAAACCTAGTTTAAATAAGGGATAAAGGCATTGCAGCAGGTCCCTAAACTTTTCCAAAGTATTTAATTGGGTCCTAAAATAATTTTTTTGGGGACAACTGTATCCTTAAAGAAAACGTTTTTTCCTTTCGGATGATCACTCCGCTAAAATAAAAATGGAAATGTTGACGTGGACGACACATCGGGCAGCGGCCACATCAGTACTCAGTGAACAAATTAGTGCCTATGTGTAATTCCCTTGAATAAAAAATATTATAAAATTAAAAAGAAAACCCTAGTGAGAGAAAAAAAGACAGAAGAAAGGGGCAGCTGCAAGGGTGATGGTCATGCCTTCCAATATGCTGATGAGATTCGCTGAGGCATTGTCGACTGTCACTGGGGTCGGGCGATGGCTAACTGAGGTCACGCAACGTTAGTTGGTTGATAGCAAGTTTAGGTCAACTCTACTTGTCCCTCGCTTGAGTTGTGCAACCCTGACTAGGGCTAGTTCTCGCCTATGGTTGTGCGACACTTGAGGGATCCACAACCCCCTCAATCTAGCCCAGATCTGTTAGGTCTAGAGGTCCTTCTGTTCCCTTCAATTTGGTGTCCCAATAAAATGAGCATTGAGTAGATGAGGACAAAATCGTTAAATTGGCCATTGATCCTGAAGATGGCTCGCGGTGCATGGAGCGACGGTAGTCCCTATTCCCCACTTGGAATTCCGACAAAATTAGCCCATGAAAATTTAAAACAGCCCACACAACAAGCAGGCCGCAGCCCATCATCAACAACAAAACCCAACCTGTTTCCCATTTTTTTTCAATTTTCTGCCTTTTTCTTTCTATTTTTCTTTTTTTTTTTTATTTCTATTTTTTATTCAATTTTCTCTTCCCTCCACGTGGTTTCCTTCCTCACTGAAACTTCCCTTTTCCTTCGTTCTCTTCTTTGCCGAGAACACCGCCATTGCCGAGATCTCTCCTAAAGGACCGCCGCCACCGCTCAACCTCGATGCCAACCACCACCCCGATCAAAGAGATAAGGCTTCGTGCAAGACGAACTCAGTAACTAACGATCAAAACTATGATACATGAAACCTTCGGGTAAGGCAAAAAACAAGTGGTTATTTTTACTTATAGAGGCGCAAGGCATTTTATCAAACACATAGGATGCATTGGCTAAAGATATAACACAGGCTCGTTCGAGGGTTCGGAGTCACGTCCAGAATCACAAGCAAGCAACCATTGACATTCCCAAAAATCAGAGACGACTCGCTCGAGACCCCTACGCACATAACCGGAGCAAACAAACAAATCTCAGTCCTTAGGTCGACCGAGACAGAATAGAACAAAAGCGGGGCCGAGTTTGGCTAACCTCCTTTTTGGAGGAAGAGCACGTCTCGGTCACTGGTCGAGCCTTTTTCCTCCTGCTCTTTAAAAGGAAATCTACAAAATATTGATTAAAAAAATGCATGCCCTAAATTTGATTTCTATATGAGATGACATCTAATTCTTTTTCTTTTCTTTTTTAAATTAATTATGTGCAGTTTTAATTTAAAATTAATGTGCATGATTTTTACCCAAATGATATATAACGTGCAATTCACATGATCTAACTTTAATGATAAATGCTAATTAAGAACTATCATAACATGTATGCAATCTAATTTACATGGCTCTAAATATGCATGTACTACATGATTTGGGATGAATGGCATAGTAATGCTATATGTATATGCATTTTTTTACAATTTTTTTATTTTCTAGAAAAATCAAAATACTAAACTAATCTAAGTCTTGTTAGAAAATTTCATCTATAATTATCACGTGAACCAAGGATGCGATCCTAAAACAGCGTGACTATCGAGTTGTCATGCAAAGTGAATTTTTTTTTAAATAAGAAAATTTACTAATATAAAATCAACACTAGAAATGGATACCATGATATAAAATATATAATTCTCCCGACCCAAGACGGAAAGCACGATAATAAAAAATCTAATTCGATGTCTCTTCAACTTAGTATTTCTGATTGTTCTCACCCTCAACAAAACAATTTTCTTAATCGGATAATGTCTAAATATATCAAAGCAAATCAAGTCAGAATTGTATATATATATATCACAAACTAGGAAACCAAATATTTGAATCCAAGTTTAGTCTAAGGAGATTACCTAATTTAAGTCACGGCTTTCACGAGGGTGAAGGTGAGGCTTGCAAACCAACAAATGGGGTATAACTGAGACTTCACCGATGCTTGATGAGTAGCCGATGATCGAGAGTTGGTGGTCTGGCAACTATTATAACACCGTGCAGCCTAGCCAATGCACCGAGAAATAATATTAAATCGGATGTGATTATTGCATAAATGAAATGCATGATAATTAACGAACGAGTAATTGGACTAGTCAAAATTTAGGCGACTCCTTTTGAATGTTGTAATCAACTGGAGTCCGGCCATCCTCGAGTTGCTTCCCTGCAAAAATCAACCGCTGCTGTTCCGGGAGAATGCCTTCTTTGTCCAGTTATCTTCGCTTTGACATTGTCGATCATGTGTCAGAGCTCTCCACTTCCAAGGTGATGGCCTTGCCGGTAAAGGGTCTTCACAAAAATCTGCAAGCCTCCCCTCAGACGCAAACCACGCTGGTAATAGTGTTCCAGTGGGACTCGACGACATGGGACATGAGCAGGAAGGCCGCAAAGATCGCTGTGAGGGTTGCAAGCTTCGCCATTGCTGGTCACAAGAGAGAGGGAGCGGCAGAGAGTGAGTGAGTGAGAGGGAGAAATCTTGATATCTGATGTGTGGTTCTGTTGCTGTGGTGATTGGGAGAGGCGGTGGATGAAAAGGATATCCATAGGGGATGGTAGGGTTTGCATGTGGAGTTACGTGGAGGGGGTGGAATTTGTCACCGGGGTTAGTTTGCTAGGGTTTTGTTTGGCCATTTTTTGACTGAGTATCAGCTTAAATGTCTGCTGATCAGTTGGAGCAAGCATCTTTTTCTCTCCAAATTCGCAGTCGAATTGAAGTTTTGCATGAAGTACAGTGAATGAAGAGGTCAGAGAAAAGAAGGGAGTTGCACATTTGGTGGACTCAAACAACCGCAACCCTATTCATTTGGCTCTTCTTCTTCTTCTTTTTATTTCTAAAGAGATAGTAATCATTTTTGGTTTTTTATTATCGTTAATATTATTAGTATTATTAATTTTGTTGTTGTTTATTTTCAGAGAGGTTAGTTAGGAAATGGATGGAGGTCAACAGCAAAAGATTTCCAGAAAGAAAGTATAACCCCTCATTACAAACTTTTCCTTTCTTCCCAAAGGGGCACGAAAAGTGAGCATGTTGAAAAATTTCGAGATACTAACATGATAAAGATACTAAATGAATGTGGTTGGTGAAAGATTTTGCATACGCGTTAAGCTATAGAGCTACTTCTTAGTATGGTGATTGGGTGTTATTTTAAGCCAATTTTACGCATCAAACTAAATTCACATTTCATATATAATCCAGTCAAAATTTAACCAATCGATATCGGACAAGTTGAATTAATTTCACAAGCGTTGCTCAAGGATTAAGAGGAAAAAACAAAAAAGTGAGAATACTGTTGAAAGTATAGTAAATCAAAATTGAATAACCCTTCTTTCATCAAGAAATAAATATATTGTTTAGGAAATTAATTAAATGACAAGCAATAAAATATCTCTATAGAAGCTACATTTCTTGGATAAGTAGTCTCTTCAATATTGAAATGCTTTACTAAAGAGCAGATATTACCCTTTGAATACACAATTTGTACATAGCAATGCGCAAAATTATCCTCGAATTGAACTATGAACCTCTCATGTGTGGTAAACATGTTAGATGATGCATTGAACAGCTACTTTACAAACACGATATATATACTCTTCCCTACTGCAATACGCATCTTCCTCGGATATATTCTAGGTTTATTTCAACTTGCTATAGAAGCAAGCTTTGTAGGTTTTTCTGCTCGTCTTTTTTCCAGTTTTGATCCGCTTAACTAACCTAATTATATCGTGGACCGTCCCTATACAATCTTCAATGACATCACTTGCTCGAGCAAACAATCCCAATCTTGAATCATACATAACTCTTCCAGGGTGCACTTCAGACAAGATCCCATGGTGGATGTCGGTTATCAAAACCACAGGAATAGTCGTTGAAACTTTAGAATTAATATTCAGAAAAATGGTATAATATTATTCTCAATTATTACAGTATTCGGACTAAACTTGAGTTGCTGGTTGTCGTGGAAGAGACATCGATGTCAACAAATGATTTCTTGTAAGAAACACCGAAGTAAAGTATAATCAGTAACCTATTTTCTTTTTTGAATTATGATGGATGTATCAAATACTTCTTGCTAAAATATATTTATATCTATATGTGCCAAATAACATACGTGAGTCCTCGTGTGAAGGGAGACCAGACTAGTCACAGTCAGAACCTTGACCTTGCTTGCTTCGGTCATAGTCGCTCTCCCATACTTGTTGCCTGTCTAGTTACTTCTTTTGTAACGCAACCACACATGAAGATATTGGTGCTGAAGTATACAGTATCTAATATTATGTATGATATTATGCATGCACAATACCCCCAGCTCCAAAGAGTTAGACTATCAGTCTATAAAGAAAAGAGTAATGCTAGATATATTAAGGCTTTTTATTGAACCGTGTTTACTAAATGATGCATCGATTGATCATTTGAACAAGTAGACTATTAAATGCATGTATGATAGTTGTTTAAATTATCAATCAATGATCTAACACACTTGGTAATAAGTATATTTTGGTGAGAAGTATTCAATACATCTATCATTTTTCCATTATCCTTTGCCTCTTATTCATTTGGATTGATAATTGGCATCCCCATGGGATCTTGTCGGAAGTGCAACCCTGGAAGAGTTATACATGATTCGAGGTTGGGATTGTTTGCTCTAGTAAGTGATGTCATTGAAGATTGTATGGGGATGGTCCACAATAGAATTAGGTTAGTAAATCAGATCAAAACCTACAAAGCTTTACTTCGATAGCGGGTTGAATCTTGGTGCGGTCCAGCTCTCAAAACACCATAAGGAATTAGAACAACTTATCTAAGGAGTGAGATGTGCGTTGCGGGAGGGAAGAGGATATACATTGTATTTTCTGAAGTAGTTGCTCAATGCGACATTTAACATGTTTACCATGCTATGGAGGTTCATGTTTGAATTCTGGGATATCTTTGCACATTGCCATCATACAAAATGTGGATTCATAGGGAAATACTCGCTTTATTGTAGATCATTTCAAATATTGACGGGACTACTTATCCAAAAAATGTAGCTTCTATAGAAGAGTCTATTGTTTGTCAATTGAAATTGTTTTCTAAACAATTTATTTATTTCTTCATGAAAGTAAGATTATTGAATTTCCTAAATATGATTCGATAGTCATGTCAACGGCATCAACAACATGAGTCCATCAAAATTACTGATGATGCAATACCACAGGAATTGTAAAGATTACTTAGTGAAACAGAATTTCATGCTGAAAAACTAACATAGAGAAATCCCAATAAGGTGCCAAAATGCAAATTAACATCGAAAATCACATTAACTTAATGCACGATAAATGAGGTATCAAATGGACAGAAAAAACCACCAACGTTTCAAATTCTAATAATATGATCAGATAAAGTTAGGTGAATCATGTTTCAGATGTGCAAACAATCAAGAAACCCATCTTTAATACTGAAATTTAAGACACCAGGCCATGCGATTGTCAACGACCTTGAAACAATCAAGGATTCAAGGTACCAGTTCGTGACCCGCGAATCCGAAACAGAAGAGATCATCAACACTAGCTTGATCGACTGCAACTTGTATGGATCTTGATTTCCCTCGTTTGGACAGCAATACTAGTTGGGCTCAAGTGGGTCTCATAGAGACCGTCGGGCCAAAAGGCTCGATTGTCACTAGCAGCCCACTTTAACTTTCAATTACATGAACCATCATTAGGAGGATGTTATGTGAGCCCTATCTCATTCTAATGGTGCATGTGAATTGACGTTACATGAACCAGGTGGGTTCATTTCATTGCTCTTTCCGTCTTCTCAACCACCAAATGTTTCTATTTTATACCTATATTTTATCTAATACTTGCTTGATTATCAATGATTATATTTTATTTTCTTAAAAAAAAAAGAGGCTAGTAGGTCATTTGACCTCTTATGGGCACTGACAATGATTAGGATTAGCGATAAGATTTAAGTTGGTCAAAAGCCATCATTAGCAATTTGTTTATAACATAACATCAATCAACTAGGTCCCCATTATTAAATGTTAAGATATGCCAAACTTTGTCCAGTGGGTGGTATATTCCTTCAAATTGAAATTTTATACTTAAAAAAAAAATTTGCTCGTCTTCTCTTTATTTGTTTATATAGAAATAAAAGAAAATGATCTTCTCTCTCATTCTTGTTTGTCAAGAAAATAATAATTTATCTCAAAAATCTTAATTTATAACAAATTAAGGGCCCATGATGGTGACTACCAATCGGATTGATGGCTTCTTGCACACTGTTATTATAAAGAAAACCGAATATATATAAGCAATGCAACTTTATTTGAGCGTTTGAAAACAATTTTTTAAAAAGTCGTCCAATTTTAAAGTTTTACAATTGAGTATGAAATAAGATAAGAAAACGTGCGATTTTATCCTTCCAGCATATGCCGAAAACTAAATTATACTACTCTAATAACGTTTTAGACCTTTTTTTGTCCGAGTGATTGAAAAAGACAGCCATGTCTACATGCATTCTTAAGATTTTTGGGCGAAAACTCCAATACGCGTGAAATCCAATATTTAATTTAATTAATATCCAATTTAAGAGTCATTTAAAATACACCGCTGAAATGCAATCATGCTGGATACTTTTCTTTTTCGATGTGCAATCATATTTTATTAGGAATAAAATGGGGAAGTATAAAATTATCCGTGACTTAGCCGATGGAAAAGAATAAGATGCCCGTGGGGCGCGTCCATTAATTAGGAGCGCGTGGGTGTGGAAAAGCCCCGGTCCACGTAATGGAACCTAATCTTGGCGCGGCTCGGATTTTTGCACGGCACGGGGTTGGTCTGGGAAATGATGTGCCCTCCTCCGACTATAGCCCTGTTGGACTTTCAGAGCTCCTTGACCAAATATGAACCCGTTTAGTTTAGATTTGGGAGAACTTTGGGGAGATACAATTGCATCTTCAAATATCCTCAAAGTCCCTTATCCTAATGTTGCTCTAGAGGTGCATTTGGAATTTGTATTTTCGGAATGCAACATGGATGTATTGTTCATCTTCTCCGCGTGGCCAAGGAAGCCGACGACTGTTGGCGACCACCGGTGACTGCCGAGGGGGCGACCGCAGGCCAAGGGGGTGCGACCTTGGTCGCGTGAAGGGGGCGCTTGGGTTGCCGCCCCAGTTGCCTGCCCGTTGGTCGCGCGACCCGGGCGGTCGCGCGCGAGGCGTGGTGGCGCGCCCATCGCCCGGGTCGGGCGGTCGGTCGCGCGACCATTGCAGTGGTCGCGCAACCACCGCCTAGGTCATGAACCTAGGCGATGGCCGTCGCCTAGGTTGGGCGACCCAGGTGGTCGCGTGACCACCACCGTCGCCTAAGGTTGCCGCGACCACTATCGTCGCCGGGTTCGCAACCCGGGCGACAAAGTGAGACCTTTTGGCGGCGGATCTAGCCAAGGCGGAGGATGGCCGGCGGCAAAAGAAAGTGAATTTGAAAAAAATATATTTACAATTTTTTTTAATAAAAAAATTCGTAAAAATCTTTTAGCAAAATATGGTATTAATCAAACGACATTTAAATCAAAATTTTTTCACAATGTAAAATTTACCAAACAGTATTTTTATTTCGAAAAATTCATTTAGCCCAAAAGTATTTACATTTTTTAAATGCATTCTCCCGGAGCCGAACTAAATGGGCCCTACGTCTCGGCATCGAGAAGATTGCTTTATTTTTAAGGCGGCATCTAAGCCCCATAAATAGGACCCAAAACCCCCGTCGGAGGGTCACGCAGCTTCTTCGTCCCATCTCTCAGCATCTCTTCCGGTTCGACCGATCTCTCTGCGTCTCTTCCGATCTCTCTTTCAAGGTAATCTTCTCGATTCTCTTCTGCAGAATGCCAAGATCTTGATCTCGATCGTTTTTGCCGTTTCAATTCAATCGCTACTTCCTCTAGATTCATAGATGTATACGGAGGTTTTTCGTTTTGATTTGAGCTTTGGTGAATTTACGGCGACGAGATTTGTATCTGAAGGTTACGCGAGATTTCGGGCCTCTACGTGCCGAGTCGTGTGATCTGCCTTTTTTCTGTTCTAGATGTTTGGCTTTCAGATTTGGGGAAATCCTAGGTGCCTTTGAAGCTTGGTTTCCTGTTTCGATCGTTTGTTCTTCTAGGTGTAGGGCAGAGTTGCGCAGGGCCTTCTTCTTTTTTTCCATGATTGATTGAGGTTTGGTCCAAGCTTTTTGCTTGCAAGGTGCCGCCAATTGTATGCCGAGTGATGCGATCTGCTTTCTCGTCCTGATGCTTGTCCTTCCTGCCCAAAATTTGGGTTTTTGAAGTTTTTCTTCATGGATCTGAACTCTTTAGGAAGGCTGCGTCTAAGGAATGGTTTTACTGTGTTGAAACTTCAACGGAAACTGTGTTCGTATGACTTTGTTGATGGTGTGATTATAGCTGATATCGAATGTTGTGTACACCTGTTGCTTGCATCTTTCAGCTGGTTTACATATCTCTTGATGATTTGTTGAACCCACGATGATGGTAGGTTTTGTGATTTACTAACGCTACCTGGTGTACCGTTGTCTGAGATGATATCTCTGGTGTTTATTTATTGATTGGCGTTGTAGATTTTAGCTCTTTGACTGACTTGTTATTGCCTGCTGTTTCTTGATTATAGCACCGCACAAAGGATTTTTGTGTTTATCTATTGATGGCGCTATGTGGTTTGGCGTTTTGATCTGTCTTGCTTGGGTGCTCTGACTACGATCATTATTTTCTTATTCTGGAAGTATCTTCTTGGAAGGATGTAGTGCTACTATATAGGTATATAGTTGTGGTGTTTTTATGTCCCAATTAGTGCAGATCCTGCATGCAATTAAGCTTTGCATGGAAATAAAGCTTCAAAGAGTGTAGAACTGTATCTAACCTGGCTTGTTGTTTACCTGCTGTTTCTTGCAATTATTGCTTGACGCTAGCAACTTGTTTTCTATGCATATGTGTAGATCTAATCTTCTTTTATAGATTGTCTAATTATTTCCTTGAATGTTTCAGATGCAAATCTTTGTGAAAACTCTTACTGGTAAGACCATCACCCTTGAGGTTGAGAGTTCAGACACGATCGACAATGTAAAGGCCAAGATCCAAGACAAGGAGGGAATCCCCCCAGACCAGCAAAGGCTCATCTTTGCTGGCAAGCAGCTCGAGGATGGGCGCACTTTGGCTGATTACAACATCCAGAAGGAATCGACCCTGCACTTGGTTCTTCGCCTTAGGGGTGGCATGCAGATCTTTGTGAAGACCCTCACTGGCAAGACCATCACCCTCGAGGTTGAAAGCTCTGACACAATCGATAATGTTAAGGCCAAGATTCAAGACAAGGAGGGAATTCCCCCAGACCAGCAAAGGCTCATCTTTGCAGGGAAGCAGCTTGAGGATGGACGTACCCTGGCTGATTATAACATCCAGAAGGAATCCACACTCCATTTGGTGCTTCGTCTGAGGGGTGGCATGCAGATCTTTGTGAAGACCCTCACTGGCAAGACCATTACTCTCGAGGTCGAGAGCTCCGATACCATTGACAACGTGAAGGCAAAAATCCAGGACAAAGAAGGGATCCCCCCAGACCAGCAGCGGTTGATCTTTGCTGGCAAGCAACTTGAGGATGGCCGGACGCTCGCGGACTATAACATCCAAAAGGAATCCACCCTTCACTTGGTCCTCCGTCTAAGAGGAGGAATGCAAATCTTTGTGAAGACTCTTACTGGGAAAACAATCACCTTGGAAGTTGAGAGCTCCGACACCATCGACAACGTCAAAGCGAAAATTCAGGACAAGGAAGGCATTCCCCCGGATCAGCAGAGGCTTATATTTGCTGGGAAACAGCTGGAAGATGGTAGGACATTGGCGGATTACAACATCCAGAAAGAGTCGACTCTTCACTTGGTTCTGCGGCTGAGGGGAGGCATGCAGATTTTTGTGAAGACCCTTACTGGCAAGACTATAACCTTGGAAGTGGAGAGCTCTGACACAATTGATAATGTCAAAGCGAAGATACAGGACAAGGAAGGAATTCCTCCCGACCAGCAGCGGTTGATTTTTGCAGGGAAACAACTTGAGGATGGCCGGACGCTGGCTGACTACAACATTCAAAAGGAATCAACTCTCCATCTTGTCCTTCGTCTGCGTGGTGGGATGCAGATCTTTGTCAAGACCCTGACTGGAAAGACCATCACTTTGGAGGTGGAGAGTTCAGACACCATTGACAATGTGAAGGCGAAGATCCAGGATAAAGAGGGTATCCCACCGGACCAGCAGAGGCTGATTTTCGCTGGAAAGCAACTGGAAGACGGGAGGACTCTGGCTGACTACAACATCCAGAAAGAGTCGACTCTGCACTTGGTTCTTCGTCTCCGTGGTGGTTTCTGAGCTTTTGTGCCATCTAAGGGTTTTCATAAAGTAAAGTTTGTCTGTCTATTAGGTTAGTTTGCCATGGTAAAGTCATGATGTCTTCTGATGGATCGCTTCGGAACATAATTTGACTGTTTGGTGCGATTGCTTAATTATTCCCGCTGCTACAATTTCTTTCTTTGCGCTTTGATTTATTAAAATTTTCAGTCTCTATATCTATCTCTATATAAATTTAACGAGTGAGTTTACCATTATAAATTTCTAGCGTAAATATCACTACTCCAACGGGGAGAAGATGTCACAAAGGCAATTGCAGGGGAGTGCCAAAATGATTAGAGAAGCTTCTAGGCCACTGAAAAACTAATTAAAGTGTTCCAAAAATTGTGAAGAAATAGATTCTCAGACAAATCTTCATCTAAAAAAATTAAACTGGAAATTCTACTTCTTATTATAAACGAAATGCAGCATCACTTTGTTAATTATGAAGTGCAAGTATGATTGGCTCCTCCTGCTTTCCTCCATCTCCATCTCCATCTCCATCTCCATCCATGATTGACTCTCTCCATCAGTGTTAGTGAAAGATCTGATTGGCCTTTTTAACCTTCCCTCCCTCCTCAACCGAAGTGGACCGGTTCTTCGGCGCTGATTTCTACGTGGAAATAGAGACGCGACAAAAGCGCAAAAGAAAATTGAGGACCAGATATCCCAGATATGATATCTTAACCTCCACTTCAACTCCAACTTCTTGTGTTTCGGCATGCGCCAAGGTGAAACGACGCTCACCACAATCGGTAAACGACAACAACCAAACATCCCGATGACCTGACAATGTCGTCCTCCACGTATTCCCACCTTGCAAACCCTAATCTCTCCTATACAACCCATCACGGAATTGGTTTCGTTCCATTTATTAACAAATTTGTGACTATTCAAACGCAAAGAATCACAAACGAGGATTCAAAAGATTAGGTAGCAAGGATTCTAAAGATTAGGTAGGAGTGTACCTATTCAATTGGCGTAATCACTCACTTAAACAAAATATATTTTTTAATTTTTAGAGGTCAAACTTAAATCTATTCAAACGCACCATTTTCTCGGTCAAATCCACGATTGTAGAGAATGGAAATCTTTAATGATGTGAGAATATTCCCATACCTTCCACGCACATCCAAACCCTGTAAACTCCCTTATAAATACCATCACTAGTCACCTATCTTACTCACCAAAGCACATCAAAGCATCTACCCCAGTTCTCTCTCTTGTGAATCCACAAGCAACAACCACGATGGCGAACTTCGCAACCCTAGCAGCTATCTTTGCAGCCCTCCTGGTGATGTCCCATGCTGCCTCGGCCTACCGGACCACGATAACCACAGTTGAGATTGACGAGGACAATGAGGGGCGCGGAAGTGGAAGCTGCCATGAGCAGGTCCAGACTGAAAGCCTCGAGCAATGCGAGGAGCTGTTCCTCGACATTGGCCGAGGCAGTGGCCGATCCATTGGCAGCGAGAGGGAGCGGCTGATGGAGTCGCAGCACTTCAGGCCTTGCTGCCAGCAACTGAGGCAGGTGGAGCAGCAATGCCGGTGCCGAGGAATTAGGCAGGTCGTGAAAGAGGAGCAGAGCGAGTTCAGACGCGAGGGATTGCACAGGGTGGTGAGATCGGCTCGGGACTTGCCCTCAGCATGCGGTCTCTCGAGTCCTCATCACTGCCAGATCAAAGCCATTTGGTTCTGAAACCCTAGCTGGCTAGCTAGCTCGAGTGGGCATCAGAAGATGGAGATGGTTCATGAGACGTTAATAAAGAGATTTAGTTCACTCTCGTTTCTCTGGCTTCTAGAGTTAGGAGAGGTTTTTTAACTCACGCGATCGCGTGATAGTTTTGATTTGCATTTTGACTACCGGCGGGTGAGGTTTTTGTAGGTTCTCATTATCTCTCATGTAATAAACGTATCTCATCTTCTTTTGACATAACTATTGATTTTACTTGCTTATATTTGTCGTCTCCGGTCGCTTCTACCATAGCTCAACGATACATTAAGAAGTAGGTAATGAAATTTTTGGTATCTAATATTACATATGACATTATGCATGCACTTATCAATGTCTATAGCTCAAACAAGTTAGATTTTCTATCTATAAATGAAAGAGTAATGCTAGATATATTAATACTTTTTACATAACCATGTTTACTGAATGATGTGTCAATCGATCATTGGAACAAAAGTCAATGTTAAATGCATGTGCGCTAGTTCTTACAAGAAATCATTTGCTGATATAGATGTCTAATCCATGACAACTAGCAATGCAAGTTTAGTCCAAATGCTGTGATAATCGAGAATGATGTTATCCTATTTTCTGAATATTAATTCTAAAGTTTTAGCGACTATTCGTTTGGTTTTGATAATTGACATCCCCATGGGATCTTGTCCGAAGCGCAATTCTGGAAAAGTCATGAATGATTCAAGGTTGGGATTGTTTGTTGGAGCAAGTGATGTCATTGAAGATTGTATGGGGATGGTCCACGATAGAATTAGGTTAGTAAAGCGGATCAAAACTAAAGAAGACAGGCAGAAAAATCAACAAAGCTTGCTTCAATAGCAAGATGAAGGCCATTACTAAGAAATAAAACTAGGATAAATCGAGCAAGATGCATATTGTGGCAGGAAGAGGATATATATCGTATTTGTAATGTAGTTGCTCAATGCATCAACTAACGTGTCTACCATACATTGGAGGTTCATAGTTCAATCTGGGGATATTTTTGTGCATTGCTATTTACAAATTATGCATTCAAAGGGAAATATTTGCTCTATAGCAAAGCATTTTAATATTGAAAAGACTACTTATTCAAGAAATTTAGATTTTATAAAGAGATATCACCGCTTGTCATTTAATTAATTTCCTAACGAATATATTTGTTTCTTGATGAAAGAAGGGTTATTCGATTTTGATTTACTATACTTTCAATCCTCTCAATCCTTAGGGGTGGCATGCAGATCTTTGTAAAGACCCTCACCGGCAAGACCATTACACTTGACCCCAGACCAGCAGAGGCTCATCTTTGCTGGCAAGCAGTTCGAGGATGGATGCACCCTGGCTGATTATAACATCCAGAAGGAATCTACACTCCACTTGGTGCTTCGTCTGAGAGGTGGCATGCAGATCTTTATGAAGACCCTCACTGGCAAGACCATTACTCCTGAGGTCGAGAGTTCTGATACCATTGATAATGTGAAGGCTAAAATCCAGGACAAAGAAGGGATCCCTCCGGACCAGCAGCGGTTGATCTTTGCTGGCAAGCAGCTCGAGGATGGCAGGACGCTCGCTGACTACAACATCCAAAAGGAATTCACCCTTCACTTGGTCCTTCGTCTGAGAGGAGGAATGCAAATTTTTGTCAAGACTCTGACTGGGAAAACAATTACTTTGGAAGTTGAGAGCTCTAACACCATTGACAATGTCAAAGCGAAAATTCAGGACAAGGAAGGCATTCCCCCGAATCAGCAGAGGCTTATTTTTGCTGGGAAGCAACTCGAAGATGGGAGAACTCTGGCTAACTATAACATCCAGAAAGAGTCGACTCTGCACTTGGTCCTTCGTCTCCGTGGCGGTTTCTGAGTTTTCAAGCCACCAAGGGGTTTTTCATAAAGTCAAGTATTTTCTGTCTATTAGGTTAGTTTGTCAAGGTGAAGTTATGATGTCTTCTGATGGATTGCTTTGGAGATAATTTGACTCTTTAGTGCAATTGCCTATTTACTCCCCCTTGGTGCGGTTACAATTTTTTTCTCTGCACTTCGATCTATTAGGATTTTTAGTCTCTACATCTACGTCTATCTGTACCAATATAGTGAGTGAGTTCACCATTTATCACCATTTTTATAGATTTCAAGCGTAAATATCACTCCAGCGGGAAGAAGATGTTACACTACAACAATTGCATGGGAAGGCCAAAATGATTAGAGATGCCGTTAAGCCACTAAAAAACTAATCAAAGTGTTCCAAAAATGTCATAAAATAAATCCTAGACAAATCTTTATCTAAAAGAATGAAATTCGAAATCCTATCTTCTTATTATAAACCAAATGCAGCATCACTTTGTTAATTATAAAGTGATTATAGTGCAAATATGATTCTCTCCTCCTGCTTTTCTCCATTTCCAGGATTGACTCTCTATCCAGTGTTAGCGAAAAATCTGTTTCACCTTTTTAACCTTCTTTCTCCCCCACAACCAGAGTGGACCGATTCTTTGGCGCTAATTTCTACTTGGAAGTAGAGGCGTGACAAAAGCGTAAAAGAAAATTGAGGACCAGATATCCCAGATATGATATCTTAACCTCCACTTCAACTCCAACTTCTTGTGTTTCGGCATGCGCCAACGTTAAACGACAGTCACCACAATCGGAAAACGACAACACATCCAAACATCCCCATGACTTGATGGTATCGCCCTCTACGTGACTCCCCCCTTGCAAACCATAATCTCTCCTTCTACAAAACACGTCACAGATTTGTTTCGCACCATTCGTTAACAAACTTGCGACTATTCAAACGCGAAGAATCGCCAATGAGAATTGGAAAGATTAGTCAAGGACTTTATCTATTGTAATCGTTCACTCCAACAAAATAGAGATATTTTATTTTTTCGAGGTCAAACTTTAAATCTATTCAAATGCACGATTTTCTCCGTCAAATCTGCGAGAACTGGGAATTTTTTAAAACTTGAGAATACTCCCTTACCTTCCACGCACACACAAACCCTGTAAACTCCCTTATAAATACCATCACTAGCCACCTATCTCACTCACCAAAGCACATCAAAGCATCTACCGCAGTCCTCTCTCTTGTGAATCCACAAGCAACAACCAACAATGGCGAACTTCACAACTCTAGCAGCTATCTTTGCAGCCCTCCTGGTGATGTCCCATGCTGCCTCGGCCTACCGGACCACGATAACCACGGTCGAGATTGACGAGGACAACGAGGGGCGCGGAAGTGGAAGCTGCCATGAGCAGGTCCAGACTGAAAGCCTCGAGCAATGTGAGGAGCTGTTCCTCGACATTGGCCGAGGCAGTGGCCGATCCACTGGCAGCGAGAGGGAGCGGCTGATGGAGTCGCAGCACTTCAGGCCTTGCTGCCAGCAGCTGAGGCAGGTGGAGCAGCAATGCCGGTGCCGAGGAATTAGGCAGATCGTGAACGAGGAGCAGAGCGAGTTCAGACGCGAGGGATTGCACAGGGTGGTGAGATCGGCTCGGGACTTGCCCTCAGCATGCGGTCTCTCGAGTCCTCATCACTGCCAGATCAAAGCCATTTGGTTCTGAAACCCTAGCTGGCTAGCTAGCTCGTGTGGGCATCAGAAGATGGAGATGGTTCATGAGATGTTAATAAAGAGATTTAGTTCACTCTTGTTTCTCTGGCTTCAAGAGTTGGGAGAGGTTTTTTAATTCACGCGTGGGCGGGTGAGGCTTTTGTAGGTTCTCATTATCTCTCATGTAATAAATGTATCTCATCTTCTTCTGACGTAACTATTAATTTACTTGCTCATACTTCTCGTCTGCAGTTGCTTCTACCATAGCTCAATGATACATTAAGAAGTAGGTAATGAAATTTTCGGTATCTAATATTACATATGACATTATGCATGCACTTATCAATGTCTCTAGCTCAAAAGAGTTAGATTATCTACCTATACATAAAAGAGTAATGCCAGACATATTAATACTTTTTACATAACTCTGTTTACTAAATGGTGTGTCAATTGATCATTGGAACAAAAGTCAATGTTAAATGCATGTACACGCTAGTTCTTACAAGAAATCATTTGTTGACATAGATGTCTAATCCATGACAACTAGCAATGCAAGTTTAGTTTGAATGCTGTGATAATTGAGAATGATATTATCCCATTTTCTGAATATTAATTCTAAAGTTTTAGCGACTATTCATTTGGTTTTGATAATTGACATCCCAATGGGATCTTGTCCGAAGCGCAATCCTAGAAAAGTCATGTATGATTCAAGGTTGGGATTGTTTGCTGGAGCAAGTGGTGTCATTGAAGATTGTATGGGGATGGTCCACGTTAGTAAGATGAAGAAGATAGGCAGAAAAATAAACAAAGCTCGCTTCGATAGCAAGATGAATGCCATTACTAAGAAAAAAAACTAGAATAAATCGAGCAAGATGCGTATTGAGGTAGGAAGAGGATATATATCATATTTGTAAAGTAGCTGCTCAATGCATCACCTTACATGTTTACCACACATTAGAGGTTCATAGTTCAATTCGGAGATAATTTTGTGCATTGCTATGTAAAAATTGTGCATTCAAAGGAAATATTTGCTCTATAGTAAAGCATTTTAATATTGAAGAGACTATTGGAATGTAGCTTCTATAAAGAGATATCACTACTTGTCAATTAATTAATTTCCTAACCGATATATTTATTTCTTGACGATAGAAGGGTTATTCAATTTTGATTTACTATACTTTCAACCCTCTTAATCCTCGAGCTGAACTTGTGAAATTAACTCGACTAGTTTGGTATCGACCAGTTAAAATTCTATTAGTTGATAGGATTATACATGAGGGGTGAATTTAGTTTGATGTATAAAATTCTTTCAAGATAGCACCTAATCACTATGCTAAGTAATAGCTCTATAGTTTAACATATACAAAAAATCTTTCAAGAACTACGATAGTATCTTGAATTTTTTTTACACGTGTGATACGCGTGCTTTTCTTGGCCCTTTAGGAGTAAAGTAAAAGCTCCAATAAGGGGTTATGTTTTCTAGAAATCTTTTGTTGTTGATCTCCATTTCCTAACATCTCTGAAAAAATAACAATAAGAACAATAACAAATACTAATAATATTAATGATAATAAAAACCTAAAAGGATTGCTGTCTATTTAGAAAAAAAAAGAAAAAGAAAAAAAAAGCCATAGGGATATGGTTGCGGTTGTTTCCAGTCCACCAAATGTGCAGCTCCCTTCTTTTCTCTGACCACTTCATTTCTCTATATTTCATGCAAAACTTCAATCCCAATAAGGTGCCAAAATGCAAATTAACATCGAAAAATCCCAGTAACTTAATGCACGATGAATGAGGTATCAAATGGACAGAAAACCTCTAACGTTTTGAATTTTGATAATATGATTTGATAAAGCTAGGTGAATCATGTTTCAGATGTGCAAACAATCAAGAAACCCATCTTTAATACTGAAATTTAAGACACCAGGCCATGCGATTGTCGACGACCTTTGAAACAATCAAGGATTCAACGTACCAATTCGTGACTCGTAAATCCGAAACAGAAGAGATCATCAACACTTGCTTGATCGACTGCAACTTGTATGGATCTTGATTTCCCTCGTTTGGAAAGCAATACTAGTTGGGTTCAAGTGGGTCTCATAGAGACTGTCGGGCCAAAAGGCTCAATAGTCACCTGCAGCCCACTTTAACTTTCAATTACATCAACCATCATATTGTGAGGATATTATGTGAATCCTATCTCATCCAATGATGCATGTGAATTGACGTTACATGAACCAGGTGGGTTCATTTCATTCCTATTCGCCATCTTCTCTACCACCAAACGTGGGTTTCTATTTTATACCTATATTTTATCTAATAGTTGCTTGATTATCAATGATGATATTTTATTTTCTTAAAAAAGAAAGGAGGCTAGTAGGTCAGTTGACCTCTTATGGCACTGACAATGATAAGGATTAGCGATAAGATTTAAGTTGGTCAAAAGCCATCATTAGCAATTTGTATATGACATAACATCAATCAACTAGGTCCCCATTAACCAAACTTTGTCCAGTGGGTGGTAAGATTCATTTCAAATTGAAATTTTATACTTAAAAGAAAAAAAACAAGTTGCTCGTCTTCTCTTTATTTGTTTAAATAGAAATAAAAGAAAATTATCTTCTCTCTCATACTTGTCCGTCAAGAAAATAATAATTTATCTCAAAAATCTTAATTTTTAACAAATTAAGGGCCCATGACGGTGACTAATGGTGATGCCAAACCAACCAATCGGATTGATGGCTTCTTGCACACGGTGTTATTATAAAGAAAACCGAATATATATATATATTAATTATTTGAGCGTTTGAAAATAATTTTTTAAAAGGTCGTCTAATTTTAAAATTTTACAATTGAGTATGAGATAAGATAAGAAAACTTGTGATCTTGTTCCTCGAGCATATGCCGAAAACCCCACGATTACACACTACATTAGATTCGTCACTAAATTATACTATTCTAATAATAGTTTAGACCTTTTTTGGTCCAAGTGATTCAAAAAGACAGCCATGTATATATGCATTCTTGAGATTTTTGGGCGAAAACTCCAATACATGCTAAATCCAATATTTTATTCACTTAATATCTAATTTAATGGTGTATTTATTTCAATGAAAGTATTTTTCTGGAAAGTATTTTCGGACTTTCCGCTGTTTGTTTTTTCAAAAACGATTTGGTCAATGGAAAATACTTTCCAGTCAACATAAATATCATGTATTGTTTTAGGAAAATAAATTTCTATGCATAGGAAGGAGAAAACAATTTCCCTCTTTATCAGGTCTTTAGGTTTTTCTCTTGTTATTAGGTCATTTTTGTCCTTTTCTTTTACTCTCCAAAATCTCTCTTTTTTACAATAGTGTAAATTGTTAGTTTAAATATTATTCAATCATTTTCCAATTGCGATCCAAACGCTTGAAAATATTTTTAATCACATATCATCAAACATAAGAAAACTAATCATTTTCCATGAAAATGATTTCCTAGAAAATATTTTCCAAAAATGGTACGATTTCCGCGAAACAAACGCATCCTTAGCTGATGGAAAAGAATAAGATGCCCACGCGTGGGTGTGCGTCCATTAATTAGGAGCGCGTGGGTGTGGAAAAGCCTCGGTCTACAGAATGGAACCTAATCTTGGCATGGCTCGGAGTTTTGCACAGCACGAGGTTGGTCTGGGAAACGACGCACCCTCCTCCGACCACGTCTCGGCGTCAAGAAGATTGCTTTATTTTTAAGGCCTCATCTCAGCCCTATAAATAGGACCCCAACCCCCGTCGAGAAGATTGAGAATATAAGATTGCTTTATTTTTCGAAAGGCGGCATCTTATTACAGCCTTTTCTATAAATAGGACCCCTTAGAATGGCAAGTGAAAAGACCAGCAAGAAAAGTAGTGTATTCATCTCCTTCCTTAAGAGCCTCTCTTGTGAAGATTGCTTTTTTTCAATATTTTTTTTTTTTTTTTTTTTCTGATTGATTGAGCTTTGATCTAGCTTTTTTGCTCGGGAAGGTGCCGCCAATTGTATGCCGAGTGATGCGAGCTGCTTTCTCGTCCTTCCTGCCTAAAACTTGGGTTTTTGAAGGTTTTCTTCATGGATCTGAACTCTAGGAAGGCTGCGTCTAGGGAATGGTTTGACCGTGTCGAGCCTTCAACGGAAACTGTGTTCGTATGACTTTATCGATGGTGTGATTATAGCTAATCTCGAATGTTGTGTACATCTGTTGCTTGCATCTTTCAGCTGGTTTGCAGATCTCTTGATGATTTGTTGAAGCCCCGATCACAGTAGGCCTCGTGATTTACTAACACTACCCGGTGTACCGTTGTCTGAGATGATATGTGGTGTTTATTTATTATTTGGCGTTGTAGATTTTAGCTCTTTGACTGGCTTGTTATTGCCTGCTGTTTCTTGCAATTGTGGCTTGCATATAGGGTCTGTGTGTTTATCTATTGATTGGCGCTATGGGGTCTGGCCTTTTGATCTGTCTTGCTCGGGTGCTCTGACTATGATCATTATTTTCTTATTCTGGAAGTATCTTCTTGGAAGGAAGTAGTGTTACTATATACGTTGTGGTCTTTTTATATCCCAATTAGTGCAGATCCTGCGTGCAATTAAGCTTTGCATGGAAATAATGCTTCAAAGAGTGTAGAACTGTATCTAACCTGGCTTGTTGTTTACCTGCTGTTTCTTGCAATTACTGCACGACACTAACAACTTGTTTTCTGTACATATATGTAGATCTAATCTTGTTTTTATATATTGTCTGATTTTTGCTTGAATCTTCCAGATGCAAAATCTTCGTGAAAACTCTTACTGGAAAGACCATCACCCTTGAGGTTGAGAGTTCAGACACGATCGACAATGTGAAGGCCAAGATCCAAGACGAGGGAATCCCCTGACCAGCAAAGGCTCATCTTTGCTGGCAAGCAGCTTGAGGACGGGCGCACTTTGGCTGATTACAACATCCAAAAGGAATCAACCCTACACTTGGTTCTTTGCCTTAGGGGCGGCATGCAGATCTTTGTGAAGACCCTCACCGGCAAGACCATTACCCTCGAGGTTGAAAGCTCCGACACGATTGATAATGTTAAGGCCAAGATTCAAGACAAGGAGGGAATTGCCCCAGACATCAAAGGCTCATCTTTGCAGGGAAGCAGCTCGAGGATGGACGCACCTTGGTTGATTATAACATCCAGAAGGAATCCACACTCCATTTGGTGCTTCATCTGAGAGGTGGCATACAGATCTTTGTGAAGACACTCACTGGCAAGACCATTACTCTGGAGGTTGAGAGTTCTGATACCATTGACAATGTGAAGGCAAAAATCCAGGACAAAGAAGGGATCCCCCAGACCAGCAGCAGTTGATCTTTGTTGGCAAGCAACTTGAGGATGGCCGGACGCTCGTAGACTACAAGATCCAAAAGGAATCCACCCTTCACTTGGTCCTCCGTCTGAGAGGAGGAATGCAAATCTTTGTCAAGACCCTTACTGGGAAAACAATCACTCTGGAAGTTGAGAGCTCTGACACCATCGACAACGTCAAAGCGAAAATTCAGGACAAGGAAGGCATTCCCCCGGATCAGCAGAGGCTTCTATTTGCTGGGAAACAGCTGGAAGATGGTAGGACTTTGGCGGATTACAACATCTAGGAGGAGTCGACTCTTCACTTGGTTCTGCGGCTGAGGGGTGGCATGCAGATTTTTGTGAAGACCCTTACTGGCAAGACTATAACCTTGGAAGTGGAGAGCTCTGACACGATTGATAATGTCAAAGCAAAGATACAGGACAAGGAAGGGATTCCCCCAGACCAGCAGCGGTTGATTTTTGCAGGGAAGCAACTCGAGGATGGCCGGACACTCTGGCCGACTACAACATTGAAAAGGAGTCGACTATCCATTTGGTCCTTCGTCTGCGTGGTGGGATGCAGATCTTTGTCAAGACCCTGACTGGAAAGACCATCACCTTGGAGGTGGAGAGTTCGGACACCATCGACAATGTGAAGACAAAGATCCAGGATAAGGAGGGCATCCCACCGGACCAGCAGAGGCTGATTTTCGCTGGAAAGCAACTTGAAGACGGGAGGACTCTGGCTGACTACAACATCCAGAAAGAGTCGACTCTGCACTTGGTTCTCCGTCTCCGTGGTGGTTTCTGAGTTTTAGTGCCAAGGGTTTTCATAAAGTAAAGCTTGTCTGTCTATTATGTTAGTTTGCCATGGTAAAGTCAGGATGTCTTCTGATGGATCACTTTGGAATATAATTTGACTCTTTAGTGCGATTGCCTATTTACTCCCCTCGGTGCTGCTATAATTTCTTTCTTTGCGCTTTGATCTATTAGGCTTTTGAGTGAGTTTACCATTTATCACCATTTTTATAAATTTCAAGCGCAAAATCACTTCTCCAACGGGGAGAAGATGTCACACAAAGACAATTGCATGGGAGTGCCAAAATGATTAGAGATGCTTTTAGGCCACTAAAAAACTAATTAAAAGTGTTCCAAAAATTGTGAAGAAATAGATTCTTAGACAAATCTTCATCTAAAAAAATTAAACTCGAAATTCTACTTCTTATTATAAACCAAATGCAGCATCACTTTGTTAGTTATGAAGTGCAAGTATGATTGGCTCCTCCTGCTTTTTCTCCATCTCCATTTATGATTGACTCTCTCCACAATGTTAGTGAAAAATCTGATTCGCCTTTTTTACCTTCTCTCTCTCCTCAACCGAAGTGGACCGGTTCTTCGGCGCTGATTTCTACGTGGAAATAGAGACGCAACAAAAGCGCAAAAGAATATTGAGCACCAGATATGTTATCTTAACCTCCATGTCAACTTCTTGAGTTTCGGCGCTTGCCAAGGTGAAACGACACTCACCACAATCGGTAAACGACAACAACCAAACATCCCGATGACCTAACAATGTCGTCCTCCACGTATTCCCACCTTGCAAACCATGAAACCCATCAGAGAATTGTTTTCGTACCATTCATTAACAAACTTGTGACAATTCAAACGCAAAGAATCACGAATGAGGATTCAAAAGATTAGGTAGGAGTGTACCTATTCGATCGGTGTAATCACTCACTTAAATAAAATAAAGATTTTTTAGTTTTTCGAGGTCAAATTTTATCTATTCAAACGCACCATTTTCTCGGTCAAATCCACGATCGTAGAGAATGGAAATCTTTAATTATATGAGAATATCCCCATACATTCCACGCACATCCAAACCCTGTAAACTCCCTTATAAATACCATCACTAGTCACCTATCTCACTCACCAAAGCACATCAAAGCATCTGTAGCAGTTCTCTCTTGTGAATCCACAAGCAAAACCAACAATGGCGAACTTCGCAACTCAAGCAGCTGTCTTTGCAGCCCTCCTGGTGATGTCCCATGCTGCCTCGGCCTACCGGACCACGATAACCACGGTCGAGATCGACGAGGACAATGAGGGGCATGGAAGTGGAAGCTGCCATGAGCAGGTCCAGACCGAAAGCCTCGAGCAATGCGAGGAGCTGTTCCTCGACATTGGCCGAGGCAGTGGCCGATCCATTGGCAGCGAGAGGGAGCGGTTGATGGAGTCGCAGCACTTCAGGCCTTGCTGCCAGCAGCTGAGGCAGGTGGAGCAGCAATGCCGGTGCCGAGGAATCAGGCAGATCGTGAACGAGGAGCAGAGCGAGCTCAGACGCGAGGGATTGCACAGGGTGGTGAGATCGGCTCGGGACTTGCCCTCAGCATGCGGTTTATCGAGTCCTCATCACTGCCAGATCAAAGCCATTTGGTTCTGAAACCCTAGCTGGCTAGCTAGCTCGTGTGGGCATCAGAAGATGGAGATGGTTCATGAGATGTTAATAAAGAGATTTAGTTCACTCTCGTTTCTCTGGCTTCTAGAGTTAGGAGAGGTTTTTTAACTCATGCGATCGCGTGATAGTTTTGATTTGCATTTCGACTACCGGCAGGTGAGGCTTTTGTGGGTTCTCATTATCTCTCATGTAATAAACGTATCTCATCTTCTTTTGACGTAACTATTGATTTTACTTGCTTATATTTGTCGTCTCCGGTCGCTTCTGCCATAGCTCAACGATACATTAAGAAGTAGGTAATGAAATTTTCGATATCTAATATTACATATGACATTATGCATGCACTTATCAATGTCTACAGCTCAAACAAGTTAGTTTTCTATCTATAAATGAAAGAGTAATGCTAGATATATTAATACTTTTTACATAAACATGTTTACTGAATGATGTGTCAATCAATCATTGGAACAAAAGTCAATGTTAAATGAATGTGTGCTAGTTCTTACAAGAAATCATTTGCTAACATAGATGTCTAATCCATGACAACAACAATGCAAGTTTAGTCCAAATACTGTAATAATTAAGAATGATATTATACCATTTTTCTGAATATTAGTTCTGAAGTTTTAGCGACTATTAGTTTGGTTTTGATAATTGGTATCCCCATGGGATCTTGTCCGAAGTGCAATCTTGGAAAAGTTATGTATGATTCAAGGTTGGGATTGTTTGCTAGAGCAAGTGATGTCATTGAAGATTGTATGGGGATGGTAGTAGTTGCTCAATGCATCAACTAACGTGTCTACCATACATTAGAGGTTCATAGTTCAATTAGGGGATATTTTTGTGCATTGCTATTTACAAATTGTGCATTCAAAGGGAAATATTTGCTCTATAACAAAGCATTTTAATATTGAAAAGATTACTTATCCAAGAAATTTAGGATGCATTTGGTAACGATTCTACTCCGGGGAATAATTGATTAGAAAATTTTTTTATTCTGCTCCCGAGAACAAATTTTAAGTATTTAAGGTATTTGATAAACTATTTAAAATTTTTACTCCAGGAACAAAAATGCGTTTGGTAAAAATTTCCGATTTTTTTATTCTTTTAATTTTTAATATTTTTTGTTATAATTTTCTTTTTTTCTTTTTTCTCCCCTCCTTCCTCTTGGCTACTGCCCTTGAGCCGCTATCGGTGAGCGGTCGGGCGAGGTCCAGTGATCTCACCAAAGCCTCGTTCGTGGCGACCGGGAGAGGCCCGGCCTCGCGCTACCTAGGCGAGCTCGAGCCTCGCCAGTAGCAGCCGGTAATGGCCCAGGGGTGGCAATGGGGTCGTGATGGGATGGGATGGGATGAGGAAGAGAAAGAAGAAGAAGAAAGGGAAGGGGAAAAAAGAGAGAAAAAAACTGATTTTCAAAATTGTTCCCGAGAACGAGAAACAACTTTTTTTTTTTCCTGATTCTACTCCAAATCTATTTTCCGAAAAAAATTTGTTATCGGGAACAAAAAATTTACCAAACGTATTTCTATTCCAAATCTGCTCTCAGGAACAAAATAACATAATCAGTTATTCTTGGGAGTGTTACCAAACAGAGCCTTAGCTTCTATAAAGAGATATCACCGCTTGTCAATTAATTAATTTTTTAACGAATATATTTGTTTCTTGACGAAAGAAGGGTTATTCGATTTTCATTTACTATACTTTCAACCCTCTCAATCCTTAGGGGTGGCATGCAGATCTTTGTAAAGACCCTCACCGGCAAACCATTACACTTGACCCCAGACCAGCAGAGGCTCATCTTTGCTGGCAAGCAGTTTGAGGATGGACGCACCCTAGCTGATTATAACATCCAGAAGGAATCCACACTCCACTTGGTGCTTCGTCTGAGAGGTGGCATGCAGATCTTTATGAAGACCCTCACTGGCAAGACCATTACTCCTGAGGTCGAGAGTTCTGATACCGTTGATAATGTGAAGGCTAAAATCCAGGACAAAGAAGGGATCCCTCCGGACCAGCAGCGGTTGATCTTTGCTGGCAAGCAGCTCGAGGATGGCAGGACGCATGCTGACTACAACATCCAAAAGGAATCCTCCCTTCACTTGGTCCTTCGTCTGAGAGGAGGAATGCAAATTTTTGTCAAGACTCTTACTGGGAAAACAATTACTTTGGAAGTTGAGAGCTCTGACACCATTGACAATGTCAAAAGGAAAATTCAGGACAAGGAAGGCATTCCCCCGGATCAGCAGGGGCTTATTTTTGCTGGGAAGCAACTCGAAGATGGGAGGACTCTGGCTGACTATAACATCCAGAAAGAGTCGACTCTGCACTTGGTCCTTCGTCTCCGTGGCGATTTCTGAGTTTTCAAGCCACCAAGGGGTTTTTCATAAAATAAAGTATTTTCTGTCTATTAGGTTAGTTTGTCAAGGTGAAGTTATGATGTCTGATGGATTGCTTTGGAGATAATTTGACTCTTTAGTGCGATTGCCTATTTACTCCCCCTTGGTGCCGTTACAATTTCTTTCTTTGTATTTCGATCTATTAGGATTTTCAGTCTCTACATCTACATCTATCTGTACCAATATAGCGAGCAAGTTCACCATTTATCATCATTTTTATAGATTTCAAGCGTAAATATCACTCCAGTAGAAAGAAGATGTTACACTACGACAATTGCATGGGAGGGCCAAAATGATTAGAGATGCCGTTAAGCCACTAAAAAACTAATCAAAGTGTTCCAAAAATGTCATGAAATAAATCCTAGACAAATCTTTATCTAAAAGAATGAAATTCAAAATCCTATCTTCTTATTATAAACCAAATGCAGCATCACATTTGTTAATTATAAAGTGATTATAGTGCAAATATGATTCTCTCCTCCTGCTTTTCTCCATTTCCATGATTGACTCTCTGTCCAGTGTTGGCGAAAAATCTGTTTCACCTTTTCAACCTTCTTTCTCCCTCACAAACAAAGTGGACCGAATCTTTGGCGCTAATTTCTACGTGGAAGTAGAGACGCGACAAAAGCGCAAAAGAAAATTGAGGACCAGATATCCCAGATATGATATCTTAACCTCCACGTCAACTCCAACTTTTTGTGTTTCGACATGCGCCAACGTTAAACGACACTCACCACAATCGGAAAACGACAACACATCCAAACATCCCCATGACCTGACGGTATCGCCCTCTACGTGACTCCCCCCTGCAAACCATAATCTCTCCTTCTACAAAACACGTCACAGATTTGTTTCGCACCATTCATTAACAAACTTGTGACTATTCAAACGCAAAGAATCGCCAATGAGAATTGGAAAGATTAGTCAAGCACTTTATCTATTGTAATGGCTCACTCCAATAAAATAGAGATATTTTATTTTTTCGAGGTCAAACTTTATCTATTCAAACGCACCATTTTCTCCGTCAAATCTGCTGGGAATTTTTAATTTTTAATAACGTGAAATATTCCCTTACCTTCCACGCACATCCAAACCCTATAAACTCCCTTATAAATACCATCACTAGCCACCTATCTCACTCACCAAAGCACATCAAAGCATCTACCCCAGTTCCTCTCTTGTGAATCCACAAGCAACAACCAACAATGGCGAACTTCACAACTCTACCAGCTATCTTTGCAGTCCTCCTGGTGATGTCCCATGCTGCCTCGGCCTACCGGACCATGATAACCACGGTCGAGATCGACGAGGACAACGAGGGGCGTGGAAGTGGAAGCTGCCATGAGCAGGTCCAGACTGAAAGCCTCGAGCAATGTGAGGAGCTGTTCCTTGACATTGGCCGAGGCAGTGGCCGATCCATTGGCAGTGAGAGGGAACGGCTGATGGAGTCGCAGCACTTCAGGCCTTGCTGCCAGCAGCTGAGGCAGGTGGAGCAGCAATGCCGGTGCCGAGGAATTAGGCAGATCGTGAACGAGGAGCAGAGCGAGTTCAGACGCGAGGGATTGCACAGGGTGGTGAGATCGGCTCGGGACTTGCCCTCAGCATGCGGTCTCTCGAGTCCTCATCACTGCCAGATCAAAGCCATTTGGTTCTGAAACCCTAGCTGGCTAGCTAGCTCGGGTGGGCATCAGAAGATGGAGATGGTTCATGAGATGTTAATAAAGAGATTTAGTTCACTCTTGTTTCTCTGGCTTCTAGAGTTGGGAGAGGTTTTTTAACTCACGCGATCGCGTGATAGTTTTGATTTGCATTTTGACTACCGGCGGGTGAGGCTTTTGTAGGTTCTCATTATCTCTCATGTAATAAACGTATCTCATCTTCTTTTGACGTAACTATTGATTTTACTTGCTTATATTTGTCGTCTCCGGTCGCTTCTATCATAGCTCAATGATACACTAAGAAGTAGGTAATGAAATTTTCGGTATCTAATATTACATATGACATTATGCATGCACTTATCAATGTCTATAGCTCAAAAAAGTTAGATTTTCTATCTATAAATGAAAGAGTAATGCCAGATATATTAATTCTTTTTACATAACCATGTTTACTAAATGATGTGTCAATCGATCATTGGAACAAAAGTCAATGTTAAATGCATGTGCGCTAGTTCTTACAAGAAATCATTTGCTGACATAGATGTCTAATTCATGACAACTAGCAATGCAAGTTTAGTCCAAATACTGTAATAATTGAGAATGATATTGTACCATTTTTCTAAATATTAATTCTAAAGTTTTGGTGACTATTCGTTTGGTTTTGATAATTGGTATCCCCATGGGATCTTGTCCAAAGTGCAATCCTGGAAAAGTTATGTATGATTCAAGGTTGGGATTGTTTGCTGGAGCAAGTGATGTCATTGAAGATTGTATGGGGATGGTCCATGATACAATTAGGTTAGTAAAGCGGATCAAAACTGAAGAAGACAGGCAGAAAAATCAACAAAGCTTGCTTCGATAGCAAGATGAATGCCATTACTAAGAAATAAAACTAGGATAAATTGAGCAAGATGCGTATTGTGGCAAGAAGAGGATATATATCGTATTTGTAAAGTAGTTGCTCAATGCATCACCTAACATGTTTACCACACATTAGAGGTTCATAGTTCAATTCGGTGATAATTTTGTGCATTGCTATGTACAAATTGTGCATTCAAAGGGAAATATTTGCTCTATAGTAAAGCATTTTAATATTGAAGAGACTACTTATCCAAGAAATGTAGCTTCTATAAAGAGATATCATCGCTTGTCAATTAATTAATTTCCTAACCAATTTATTTATTTCTTGACGAAAGAAGGGTTATTCGATTTTGATTTACTATACTTTCAACCCTCTCATCCTCGAGCAGAACTCATGAAATTAACTCAACTAGTTCAGTATCGACCAATTAAAATTCTATTAGTTGATAGGATTATGCATGAGGGGCAAATTTAGTCTGATGTATTAAATTCTTTCAAAGTAGCACCCAATCACTATGCTAAGTAATAGCTCTATAGTTTAACATATACAAAAAAATCTTTCAAGAACTACGATAGTATCTTGAATTTTTTTTACACGTGCGATACGCATGCTTTTCTTGCCCCTTTAGGAGTAAAGTAAAAGCTCCAATAAGGGGTTATATTTTCTAGAAATCTTTTGTTGTTGACCTCCATTTCCTAACATCTCTGAAAATAGTAATAAGAACAATAACAAATACTAATAATATTAATGATAATAAAAACCTAAAACGATTGCTGTCTATTTAGAAAAAAGAAAAAAAGCCATATGGATATGGTTGCGGTTGTTTCCAGTCCACCAAATGTGCAGCTCCCTTCTTTTCTCTGACCACTTCATTCAATATATTTCAAGCAAAACTTCAATTCAACTGCGAATTTGGAGCGAAAATGCTGGCTCCAACTGATCAGCAGATATTTAAGCTGATACTCAGTCAAAAAACGGCCAAACGAAACCCTAGCAAACTAAGTCCAATGACAAATTCCACCCCCGTCACGTAACTCCACATGCAAACCCTACCATGTCCTATAAATACCCTCATCATCCACCACCTATCTCACTCACCATAACAGCAACACCATACATCAGATATCAAGATTTCTCATTCTCTGTCTCTCTCTCACTCTCCCGTGACCAACAATGGTGAAGCTTGCAACCCTCGCAGCGATCTTTGCGGCCTTCCTGCTGATGTCCCACGTTGTCGAGGCCCACTGGACCACGGTAACCAGCATTGAGATTGATGAGGAAGGCCCAAGGAGAGGTGGGAGCTGCCACGAGCAGCTCCGGAGGCAAGATCTTGGCCACTGCGAGCAGCTGCTTGAGGATGTTGCCCGCAGGGGCCGGGAGGGCAGTGAGCTGGAGCGGATGGAGTCGTCAGAGAGCCTGAGGCCATGCTGTGAGCAGCTCAGGCAGGTGCAGGAGGGGTGCCGGTGCGAGGGGATAAAGCAGATTGTCAGAGAGAAACAAGGCGAGTTCAAAGGTGAGGGGAGCCACGAGATGGTGTGGTCAGCACGGCGCTTGCCTCTGACTTGTGGGGTTGGTCCTCAGTACTGTGAGATCAGAGCCGCTTGGTACTGAGCCGGGTCGGTTTAAGAGATGAAAATGTTCATGAGATGTCAATAATGTACAGTTTGCTCTAGTTCTCTTCAGAAGAGTAATTAGAGTGTAGGGGAGAGTCCTAATTAATCCTGGCAATCATTCAAAGTTTTCATTTCGGTCGGTTCTCAAGTTTTTGTGAGGCTTTTGTAGGTTCTCATGTAATAAAAGATCTCGTCTCTTTCAAATTATTTTTATTAATAAGTTGCCAGTTCCACATGTATAGTTGTTGCTCACCGGAAGTCCAACTCAATCGCCGTCATTAAGAATGAAAAAGTTGCAGATCGAGTCTCCCCCTGTTGCTAAAGTAGAGCACAGACTGAGCCTGAGCTTAAATGTATGTATGTATGTACGTTTACACATTTGAGGAGGTCCAAAAGAGGTGACTTGATAAGTACGGCTTGCATGTGACACTACAAAAGAAATATCACCTAGGAACTATCCAGCATGTTCTTTTACTAGTCAAATGCACATCACCTCGCCCAGTCCCTTCCCTAATTCCTGATCTAGACTAGCGGGAGCTCACCTGGACTGTGGGCACTCACAAGATAAAATCACAATGCACTTATAGTATTAAGATCAGAGCATCAGACCTGTTTTTTTGCAGATCATAGAATTTTCCCCTAATATTCAGCTTCAGCTTCTTTGTTACTGCTAATCTACGTTTGTAGAGAGTCTCAAATCGAGATGTCCAATTTCGTAGTCATTTCTTGTGCAGCAAGAATCCCTTGGTGAAAATGCTATTGCTAGAACTTCTTTGGACAAAAATGAAACCATTCATTGGGCAAGATCGGCCTTTATCTGTCCTATAAATGATACGACACACACACACCAAAGATGCAGTAAAGTTAACACAACCGGATTCTTCTCTCGATGCAGCCTTTCAGGCAAGAATTGTGAGAAGGTAAACAAAAAATTTACTGTGTTTGCAAAGACCAAGGATCTGAATCTGCCCAAAGAACTCAACGTAATGAAGGATAAGCACAACATAACATAAAAGCCAAACACTGGAATCATTCAAAAGTTTATTTAACGAAATCATCTGAAACCAATGATTTGCTCTCTATCAAGAAATCCCAGAAAAATCAATCTCATTCTCGACCCTCCCTACACGAGGAAGAGTCCGACTCAGCCCTTAGTCAAGGAAAATCAAAACTAAAGCAACAACAGAAATCCCCACCTGCCAAAAGCAACAACCCCCCAACTTTTTACACACCCCAGACTTTAGCTCGATACCCTTCTTGGTGTTTTTAGCACCCTCATCATCGAGAGTCACATTAGCACCCACCATTAATTTAGACTTCTTGGTCTTCGAAACCATGGTATTGAACTTCACTGCAGTGGCCAAATCCACCCTAAAGACCAAAGACTCGTTCTTGGAAACAATATTCGTCCAATTCACCCCAAAAGTCTCCACACTTGCATTCTTCGTGGCCTTCTTCCCATACCCCTGGTAAAATCCAGGAATGGTCTTGAGCCACTTGGTCTGATTGGTATCACTGTAGTAATAAACGGTGAGGTTCATGGGGTCGTAGCGAATGCCCCTCACTTGGTTGCGGTTGCTCAGCTTCACGTCCAAGAAAATGGTGGTGTTCGTGGGAGTGTCCGATGATCTGTTGAGTGCTGGGAGGTAGAATTGCTGGATAGAGCAACTGGGCATCATCACGGGTGGTGGGTTCAAGATGCAGATTGCTATGAGGCCGAGAAGGATGAATAAGCAAGTGCAGCCAGGGCAACACCAGTCGGACCTCGACATGGTCACCAGAGGTGCTCACTGGCGGCAAAGAAGGCCAAGAAAAGACGAGCTGCAAGTTGTTTTTTGATCTTGTGTGCTGTCGCTAGAGCTTAAGAACCGGGGATGGTTGTCTGCAAATGGAAAACAAAGAAAAAGCAAAGTGAAAGTTCTTCGAACGTGCCGGAGAAGAATACAAATCGGCTATGGTTTGCCCGTTTACTTGCGGCTGACCATAATGTGGCTTGCGATTGGTCGGAAATTACGTCGTTACTGATACCAACTTGAACAAAAAGATATTAGAAAGTAATCAAAAGATGGTCGGTCTACCTGACAATTTTGACGGGGACACCGATTGCCGATAACAAAGCTAAAAAGTGGCTCGGGACAATTATGACTTTGGATTAAGAAATGTTACGGGACGCGTAATGCCGATTTAGAAAGCATGTTCTGAGCTATGATGTGGCCAATCGAGGCTAACCCTAGATACCCATTTGCAACCATTTTGGACCTCAAAATTCATTATTTAAGCATATGCTCCGGGCACCTTTTAATTTTAATCGTTTCCCCTTTTTTAAATATTTTTCCGAATTCCTTGCTGCTTAAGGTTATCGTTGGATTTTCCAGTATCACCTAAGATTATTAAAAGGTATATTTTTGTATGTATCAAATAGTTTTCCATCATATTTTACGGAATACACAAAAGAAAATTTTCTTTATTAGTTTTTGTTTTTGCTAGAACATTTTTCTTTTCTCTATTATTGTGCTCAGGAGCATATGTGCCTCAGAGCTTATTTGCAAACCGACGAATCTACCAATTACTCATACTATAGCTCAACGATACATGAAGAAGTAGGTAATCAAATTTACGTTATCAAATGTTATGTATGATGTCATGCATGCACTTATCAATATTTCTAGCTCCAAAGAGTTGGATTATCTATCTATAAAGAAAAAAGTAATGCTAGATATATTTGGACTTTATACCGAACGAAGTTTATTAAATGATGTGTAATTCGATCTTTTGAACAAGTCAATTATCAAATGCATGTATGCTAGTTGTTTAAATTAGTCGATCAAAACTTCAACTCACTTAGCAATTTAGTGAGAAGTACTTAGTACATCTATCGTTATTAAAAAGAAAGAGGTTGCTGATTGTGCTTTACTTCTTGTTGACCGTGTTTCTCACAAGAAATCAATTGTTGATATAGATGTCTTTTCCATGACAACTAGCAATGCAAGTTTAGTCCGAATACTTTAATAATTGAGAATGATATTATACCGTCTTCTAAATATTAATTCTAAAGTTTCAGCGACTATTTATGTGGTTTGATAACTGAAATCCCCATGGGATCTTGTCTGCAGTGCATCCTAGAAGAGTTATGTATGATTCAAAGTTGAGATTGTTTGCTCGAGCAAGTGATGTCATTGAAGATTGAATGGGGATATGGTCCACAATAGAATTACGTTAGTAAAACAGATCAAAACTAAAGAAGACGGGCAGAAAAGCTTACGGATAATTACCAAAATAGTCATAAATCTATTATAATAATGCCAATTCAATTATAAACTTTTTAATTTGGCCAATTTAGTCTTAAACTTTTGAAAATATGTCATATGTTATTTTATTTTGGTCAAAATTCACTGACATAGATATCGATGGTCCTATGTGGCACCGTTGGCGCTGACATGGACAATTTTTACAATTTTTAAATATTTTTTTGAATTTTTTATGATTTTTTTTTCTATTTTTTCATTCATCCTCTGTAGTCAAGCACTCATTACTAATCCAAACTAGTGGGAGCTCACCTAGCTGCGGGCACTCACAATATAAAATCACAATGAACTTATAGTATTAAGATCAAAGCATCAGACCTGTTTTTTCACAGATTATAGAATTTTCCTGTAATATTCAGCTTCAACTTCATTACTGCTAATCTACTTCTATAGAGAGTCTCAAATTGAGCCATCCAATTTTGCAGTAATTTCTTGTGCAGCAAGAATCCCTTGGTGAGAATGCCATTGCTGGAAATTCTCTGGACGAAAATGAAACCGTGCATCGGGCGAGATTGACCTTTATCTATTCTATAGAGGATAGAAGAAACACACACCAAAGATGCACTGAAGTTAACATGACTACATTTTAAGAAGGTAAACAGAATTCACTTTGTTTGAAAAGACCAAGAATCTGAACCCGCCCGATCTGTAGTGCAGGATAATCACCATATACAGAAGAACCAAACACCAGAATCATTCAAATGTTTATTCAAAGAAATCATCTGAAACCAATGATTTATTCTCTTACATTAAATGACTCATTTCTCAGGCAAACACTAACCAGCACTTCCCACTATCAAGATATACTAGAAAAATCAATCTCATTCTCAACCCTCCCCACACAAGGAAGAGTCCAACTCGGGCCTTAGTCAAGCAAAATCAAAGCTAAAGCAACAACAGAAATACCCACCTGCCAAAAGCAACAACTTCCCAAATTCCTACACACCCCGGACTTTAGCTTGATATCCTTCTTGGTGTTCTTAGCACCCTCATCGTTGAGAGTCACATTAGCACCCACCTTTAACTTATACCTCTTGGTCTTCCAAACCCCGATCTTGAACCTCACTGCAGTGGTCAAATCCACCCTAAAGACCAAAGACTCGTGCTTGGCCACAACATCAGTCCAATTCACCCCAAAAGTGTCCACACTTGCATTCTTCGTGGCCTTCTTCTCATACCCCTGGTAAAATCCAGGAATGGTCTTGTTCCACTTGGTCTGATTCGTATCACTGTAGTAACGAACGGTGAGGTTCACAGGGTCGTAGTGAATGCCCTTGTCTTCGTTGCCGTTGCTCAGCTTCACGTCCAAGAAAATGGTGGCGTTCGTGGAGTGTTCGAAGATCTGTTGAGTGCTGGGAGGTAGAATTGATGGAGAGAGCAACTGGGCTTGTACACACCCAGTGGCAGCCAAATGAAGAGGGCTATGAGGCCGAGAAAGAAGATGACGCCACAGAAGCAAAGGCAACAGTCACCGAACTTTGACATGGTCACCAGAGGTGCTCGCCGGCGGTGAAGAAGGCCGAGAAAAGAACAGCGGCAAGTTGTTTTCGTTGATCTTGTGTGGTGTTGCTAGCGTACAAGAACTGGTGATGGTCGAGTCTGCAATGGAACACAAGGATGAGCAAAGTAGAAGTGCTTCGAACGTTGCCGCAGACGTATACAGTCAGCTATGCCCCTCGTGGTTGACCATAACGTGGCTTGCGATTGGTCGAAAAATACGTTGACCCACTTGAATAAGGAGATAATTAAAAAGGAAATTAAAGATGCTCGGTCTGTCTTTCAATATGACGCGGACTCCTTTACCGATGACAAATCTAACCTGTGGCCTAGGACGACAATGTACGCAGCGTAGCGTGCAAGAAAGCGACCATGACTTTGTATTAAGAAAGGTTAACGAACGCACAGCACCGATTTAGAAAGCTTGTTTTGAGCTTAGCCAATTTAGGCCAGCCCTAGATACCCATTTACGGTGATTTTGGACCTCAAAATTCATTCTTTAGGCGTTTCTGGAGGTACTCTTTATTTTTTGTCATTTTTTTCGCTAATTTCAGTTTTTTATTTATTTTTCCAAATTCCTTATTGCTTAAACTTGGTCCCCATGGTGATGTGCCTAGTGAATGTGGATCATGCACTTGGCCATGTGACAATGCATCTATGCTTACGTGAATGTGGATTGTTTTGATAAAGTGGCTTTCTGAGTAACTTAATTCGGCTAATATGCCATGACTTGAGTGTGTAGATAGTAGAAATACTATGAGTAAGTAACTTGGTTTGGTTCAGCCAACATACCAACTCTTCACATGACTTGATCACATAAAAGGAAGTCATTTTTTGATGAACGATTTCTTTTTCTTTTTTTTTTTTTTTTTTGTTTTCTAAAGTCATCTAAGACCTACGGGGCCTATATTTTCTATGTATCAATTAGTTTTTTTGTCATATCTTATGAAATACACAAAAGAAATTTTTTTTCTATTGTTTTTTTTTTGCTCGAACAATTTTCTTTTCTCCATCATCGTGCCCGTGAGCATATATTCCTCGGGGCCTATTTGTCGACCGATGAGTCCGTGTTTACTTATCACTTCCACGTCACAATAATTGCAATCTATCACTTCATTATCAATGGCTAAAGAAAGTCGTTGCCAATTGTCTGTACAAGACATTATCCATTTTTTTTACTATCTTGAGGGACTTGCTTGAATTTCATTTGCAGCTCATATGAATTTATCACCTCGAACCACATCTCAGACCCATGTGACTTCAGTCTTCATGGAGACCCAAATACGAAAGAGCGGAATTCCCTTTAAAAAAAAACATCCAATTTTAAATCTAGTCTCATATCCATTCGAAATTTTTTTCTATCTCATAAGAAATCACAGACTTTCACCTCAAACCCAAAACTGCTCAGGATAATTTTTTGTCCAAATGTTGCCATTTTTGTCCATGGTAGAGGGGAATTTAGTCTGATGCGCAAAATGGGTTCAAGATATCACCCAATCACTATACTAAAAAATAACTTTAAACTTTCTTTTTCTCCTTTTAAGAATAAGGGAAGGAAGAGCTTCTAATGAGTCATCATACATAGTGAAAAATGCCAAATGAATATTGTTGCGGTTGTTTCTAGTCCACAAAACGTGCAACTCCCTTCTTCTCTTTGACCACTTTATTCGCTACACTCATTCGAAACTGCAAATTCCACTACGAATTTAGAGCGAAAAGAAGCTTATTCTAACTCATCGACAGATCTTTAAGCCGATACTCGGTCAAAAAATGAACAAACGAAACCCTCGCAAACCAACCTGATGACAGATTCCTACTCTTCCACGTAACCCTACGATCCCCTATGAATACCCCTCATCATCCACCAACTCGCTCACTCACCATAACAGCAGAACCATACGTCAGATATCAGCGTTTCTCGCTCTCACTCACGCTCTGTCTCTCGCTCTCTTGTGACCAAGAATGGCCAAGCTTGCAACCGTCGCAGCGATCTTTGCAGCCTTCCTGCTGATGTCCCACGTCGTCGAGGCCCACTGGACCACGATAACCAGCGTCGAGATCGACGAGGAAGGCCCGAGGAGAGGCGGGAGCTGCCGCGAGCAGCTCCGGAGGCAAGATCTCAGCCGCTGCGAGCAGCTGCTCGAGGACATCGCCCGCGGGGGCCGGGGGCCAGCGTGAGGGAGCGGATGGAGTCGTCCGAGAGCCTGAGGCCATGCTGCGAGCAGCTCAGGCAGGTGCAGGAAGGGTGCCGGTGCGAGGGCATAAGGCAGATCGTCAGAGACCAACAGGGCCAGTTCAGAGGCCAGGGGAGCCTCGAAGTGGCGAGGTCGGCTCGGCGCTTGCCGTCGACTTGTGGGGTCGGTCCTCAGCAATGTGAGATCAGAGCCGCTTGGTACTGAGCCGTTTCGGCTGAGGAGATGGAAAATGGTTCGTGAGATGTTAATAATGTACAGCTCGCTCTAGTTCTCTTGGCAAGAGCAATTAGAGTGTAGGGGAGGGAGTTCTATATCAATCCGCGCAATCATTTAGGGTTTTCATTTGAGTCGGTTCTCGAGTTTTTGCGAGGCTTTTGTTTGTTCGCACGTAATAAAAGATCTCGTCTCTTTCAAATTATTTTTCGAATTAGTCTGCTTTAAAGTTAATGGCTCCACTTGCTAATATTTTTTTTTGGGAATATTTACTAATTCGGTACTAAATCTATTACGTGAATCTCAATTCGTTCCTAAAATTTTTTGAGTTTGGTAATATTGTCCTGACCCTTTACGCAAAATTTCGGGAGAATTGCCAAAAAAGTCTAAACCTATTGGGGTTGTCCAATTCGTCCTAAACCTTTTTTTTTTGACCGATTCGAGTCCTAAACCTTTTGCGGTGTGCCAATTGAGTCCATCCGGCCAAATTTGGCCGGCCGGGCCGACGTGGACACCGGCCGGCGCCGGCGACAATTTTTTAATAATTTTTTAATAATTTTTGATTTTTTAATTATTATTTTTTGATTTTTTTTTATTATTTTCCGAATTTTTTATTGTTTTTTTAATTTTTCTGTTTTTTTTTTTTCTCCCCTCCCCTCCCCCCCGCCGGCGGCAGTGGCCGGCCAGCGCCGATGAGGCTGCCGGCCACTGCGCGAGGGCCGCGAAGCCCTCGTCGGCGAGGGTCGCGAAGCCCTCGTCGGCGGGTCGCGGCCCCGCTCGCCCGATCCGGGCGAGGCCGGCCGCGAAGCCCTCGCCGGCGAGGGTCGCGGCCTCGGCTTCGCCCGGATCCGGGCGAGGCCGGCCGCGGCCCTCGCCGGTGAGGGCCGCGAAGCCCTCGTCGGCGAGGGCCGCGAAGCCCTCGTCGGCGAGGGCCGCGAAGCCCTCGTCGGCGAGGGCCGCGAAGCCCTCGTCGGCGAGGGTCGCGGCCCGGCCGCCCGGATCCGGGCGAGGCCGGCCGCGAAGCCTCGCCGGCGAGGGTCGCGGCCTCGGCCGCCCAGATCCGGGCGAGGCCGGCCGCGGCGAGGCGGCTTCGCCCGATCCGGGCGGCGCCGGCCGCGCCATGGCTGGCCGCGGCGAGGCCGCCTTCGCCCGCGGCCAGGCCATGGCGAGGCCGCCTCGCCGCGGCCCCCGGCCTCGCCCGGTCAGGCGAGGCCGCCGGCGAGGGTGGCCGGTTTTTGACGGGGCCGCGACCCTCGGCCTCGGCCGCCGGCGAGGGCCCGCGGCCCTCGTGCAAAGGTGGCCGGCAGCCTCGTCGGAGGGCTGCCGGCCACTGCCGCCGGTGGGGGGAGGGGAGGGGGAGAAAAAAAAGAAAAGAAAAAAAAGAAAAAAAGAAAAAAACAATAAAAAATTCGGAAAAAATAAAAAAATTCGGAAAAAAAATAAAAATTATTAAAAAATTGTCGCCGGCGCCGGCCGGCGTCCACGTCAGCTCCGGCTGGCCAAATTTGGCCGGATGGACTCAATTGGCACAATCGCAAAAGGTTTAGGACTGAATCGGTCAAAAAAAAAGGTTTAGGACTGAATTGGCACAACCCCAATAGGTTTAGGACTTTTTTGGCAATTCTCCCCAAAATTTCAATGTAATCATTCTAGCCAATTGCAACGAGAATTTTTTAACGTGACGTTTAGTTATTGATGGTTGTTCCATGTGACACACTGACATGTTCAACTTTAGTCAATAAGATAGCAACGAGAAATTTTTAACGTGACGTTTGGTCATTGATGGTTGTTCCATGTGGCATACTAACATGTTCAGCTTTAGTCAATAAGATATACTATATGGATTACCATGTCAGCAATTTTTGGATGGTAATTAACCGAAAGAATTGCATTAGAATTTATGTGCAAAGGTTTAAAATTACACTAGCAAATATTTAAAAAGATTAAGATTGAATTTGCATTTGTGCAATATGAATAGGACTGATTTCATAATATTCCTTATTTTTTTTTCCGTATTAAGACTATCATTTCTCATATATATATATGACGAAAGATATGATATTTTATATGCACAAAAATTAACTATTTATCTAAATAATAACTATTTATGCTGTATTTCACAAATATTAAATAATAAATATGGTCATTTATGTTGTAAAAAAGATTAATACTTTATTTAACTATAAACTCAGTACGACTATTGATGTGTTTAATTAATTTGTATGTAACAACATATAGAATACATCTGAGATAAAACGATATCACCAGTTTTAGTAAACAGTGATTTCTTAATTTCCAACGAAGGCTCAATTGCAGAAAAATATCTAAAGGAAAACGGTTGTCTATGGAGTTATATCCGGCCGATTTTTTTGGAGTTGACCCCGCTTCTTAGCATTTGGGAATTAAATATCTCCGACTAAGACTCCAGGATACACTCCAAGATGGTTTAAAGAAAGTAAAAAATAAAACTGGTCTAACTATTATTTCTCCTAGCGAAAAGAGCCAAAATCGAAAGAACAAATGCCATCAAAATACTTCATCGTTTGGCCTTTTCCCTTCGTAATGCAAACCCTTCTCTCTGATCTCTCATCACTTCAAGAAAATATAGGTTACTAGTTGAATGACACATGAGATTCATTCAAATTCATTCATCTATTGTGGCGGGTGCAAACTCACGGCAATTCATTTCATTTTCTTATTCAAGATGTGAATATCATGATTCACGCCAACTCATTTCATTTTCTTATTCAAGATGTAAATGTCATGTGAGACTTGCCTTGAGACTTGCTCTGATGCTCCATCCGAAAACGAAGAAGCTGCTGCATGGCACACGATCAAACCTCACATCTGTCTTCATTAAAAAAAAAAAAAAAAAAAAAAACAGCGATAGAATTTCAAATTTATTTTTCGTTTCCTCGTCTGTCGAACCCAACTCAAGTTCATCGGCCTTGGGGAGCGTGTTGGAATAAATTTTCATTGAACATTTATCAAGTGCAAAGCCTGCGCATACCTACACTCGAATAACTTCCTTTTAACTGAATAATTCAGCTTGTCAATGAGTTTTTCTATGGACGATCACATGTCAACGTGCAGTGGTAAATGATTTTCCCTCGTTTCTAAAAAAAGACATTTCCATTAGACTTTTTAAGGTCTTTCTTTTGCTTTTGTATAGATAAGTTAGACATGGGGGTTATTCTTATAGGTTCCTCGCATAGAACATTATAGTCCTAGTATAGCTACAACGACAGTATTCCAGAACTCGTTCCTCAAATTATGCGATGAAAATTTCATTAGGTGTTTCAATACACCAACCGCCATTTTCATCACTTCATAAATAACTTTCGGAAGTAGGGTTTTTTAAGCAGCCTGGCATTGGTAATTACCATCACTGATGCGTATTAGAATGGCAGCTAAGACCTTTTCCCATTGCCTAGTTTGATCCTACATCTACATTGGAACCATTTCATGCGATAAGCCTTCTCAATGGACAATTTTAAATCGAGGGGTTGTGTACTTTTTTGTACATGACCTTTATCTGTCGCCATCGATAAGGATGTTGTCGATCAATTTTTCGGACTCTAACATCTAATCAATTGTGAGAAAATAGATTGTGTAAAAAAAACAAAAAAACAAGCAGAGTCCACAGACTGTGTACTGTATAAAAATCTCTCCCTCTCGTTGTCCATGCATGTGAACTCGAAAAAGAAACAAAAAGGAAACAACAAATAGCTTGTGGAAATCAAGGAGAGAAACAACAAATAGCTAATTCCCAGATTGTATTCAAGAAAGATGAGATTTTTATTAGGGATAGAGACGGCCTACGCGGTGCATAACCCATACACACTTTGAAAGAGAAACCCCACACGATGATGTGATGGTCTCTAGTCTCTCTACTACTCCTGCTGCTAAGTAAGCACCATGCCTCCACTGTCGGCTTTTATTGGAAGGGTCATCATCTCATCTCATCTCATCGTAGCTCTAGGTAAAGCTCCACCAGTTCAGTACGAAACGGCTCGCATGTCACAGTACAGAGGACCAAACCCGCACATGTTCGGCAAGTTGCTTGCGCACATCGTCATGCCTTGCGATCCCTGGCCTCTGAACTCGCCCATCTGCTGTCGCACCACCTGCCTCAGTCCCATGCACCGGCATAGGACGTCCATCTGCCTCAGCTGCTGGCAGCACGGCCTGAAGTGCCTCGACTGCATCATCTGGCTCATGCACTCGCCTTCGCCGCCCCAGCCCATGCTGCCGCCCTGGCCTCCCTCAATCGTCGCGTCCTCGAAGAGCTGCTCACAGTGCTCGAGGCCTTGCCTCTGGACCTGCTCTCGGCACCTCTCGCCGCGCAACCCAATCTCAAGCTCGTCGGTGTCGATTGTGGTTATGGTGGCGCGGTGGGCCGCGACAGCACAGGACATCACCAAGAGTGCTCCAAGGATCGCTCCTAGTGTAATATTTCAGCTCTTTAGGAAGTGGTGGGCTCCACTTGGGTTTAAAAAGGAAAGAAAAGAAAAGAAAAGAAAAAGGAGAGTTGAAAAGTCAAAGAAGAAGGAGAGAGAATAAGTGGGTTCTCTCCCACTTTCGGAAGCCAGAACCAGTCGGGGAGGGGGAAGAAAAAGAGAGAAGAAGAAAGGGAAAGAAGGAGAGGGTTTTGCACGTGCGCGCCGTGGGAGTCTCGCAAAGCCGACTCGACTATTTTATGCATCACCCGGTGAGTACACGTTGCTCTTATTCCTCCAATCAAAGCATATTTCTAGTTTAGGGCTCAAATTCGGAATATTGGAAATATTGAGCGACGAAGTCCGATTTTGGAGTTGTTGAGTCGTGAAAATTTATAAGAATGGTAGTTTAGGACGTCATGGACCCGTGAGATTTTACGGAATTGGATTTGAGCTTGTGGTTTGTCCGAAATGGAATTTTGAACTTCTGCCCGCTGGATGTACAGTACGCGCGGTTGCTGTGAGGTCTGATTTTGTTGGTTTTGGCTCAAAATTGGGTTGTCCAACTAATGGGTCTTCTAGTGCTCGGAATTATCTTCGTTTTGACTACAAGATTGCTTGAATTGGAGTTCGGATGAGAAAGTTGTGGCATAATCAAGTTTGCACCCAAGTCTTGCTTCTTGAACGGCTTTAAATAAATTACTTTGGATATGCGTTTTATTAGCTCATATGGGTCATTTTACTAGTGTTAAGGCGTGGTTTAGTTGTCTCAATAGTTGAGGTAGAGTTTTATCGGGTTTTAACTCATTTCTCAATTATTTGTTAGGATCGCGAGTTTAACGATTCAAGTACCGTTTTATTGGATCGTAGGCATTGAGGTGAGTGGTACTATATCTTCTTTGAATTTGTAAAATTCATGTGAGAAAATTATATGGATTATATATGGTATGGGATTATGAAATGACATTATTATTGCATAAAAATCGGATCGGGCATGGACTACCTTTTGATTGTTTATAAAGGTTTGGAAAGCATATTATGCAAAGTATTGGAAGGCAAAATATCTTTATAAGTGTTTTGCAAATGGTTTATGGAAAATTATGTGGATGACTTGAGAAATGGTGTATGACGATGTTGCAAAAAGGTATTTATTTAGTTTATTATATTGATTCATGGATTGACTTTCTGGTATTTGAGGATGGTTATTTTGCTCATTATTACTATGAGCCCATTGAGGGGCATGTTGGTATGCATACCAGGTTTAGGATATCCTTCTAGACCAAGCCACTAGCATTATAGGTGGAGACCTTGCCAAGGGAGGATCTTGGTCGTCTTGTCACAAGGCGTTGTGTCGTGACCATGGTAAGAGATTGAGCAATAGATTGGTCAATGGATGGACCATTGACGTGTGATTTTTGAATGGAGATTATTCAATGGACTTGACCATTGATTCTGGTATTGGGATTGTGGTTTAAATGAGTTTTTCATATAAGTATAAAAGTAACTCTTATATGATTTATTATGTATTTTATACATTGGATTGAGTTATAAAGTTTTTGGTATGGCTTTGAATTCATGCATAGTGCTTGCTCGATCTGCTTAGAAGATGTGTACTACTCACTGAGCTTGTGGTTGCTCACCCCTCTTTCCCAACCTTTCCAGGTTCTTTGGTTAGCAGCTAGTAGAATGAGAGCGCCTTTGTGGGGACGTTTGGAAGCTGGATCTTTTGTGGTTAGAGGCTGCGTCCTTCGGGTGAAAAGGGCGGCCGTGTCACCTCCATCCTTGCAGGATTCGGGGTGTGACATTTTGTGGTATCAGAGCTTAGGTTATGATCGTTGGGTGTAGATTTTATGAGACGTTGTGAGTTGTGCAAGAGATTTTAATGCGTTAGTCTTTTATTAGGTACTAAGGTGTATGTTTTATTTTGGGTCCAAGCGGTCATTGATTTTGATTCAGAGAAACATGCTTCATTTGTGAGGGACAACAAAGGCAAGCAAGTTCTTACTTTTGATATCAATATTGTATCCTAAGAATTTTGAGGTGCGGTTTTGACAAGAGATAAAAAGGATTCAATTCCTGACTCACAAGAATAGAGCAATACAAGGTGCTCAAGATGATGGAATTCATGAAAGTTCTATTCTGACCCAAGGATGGTCAACCAGAGCATTTCCATGGAACATGCTTCATTTGTGTGGAAGACAAGCTTTAATTGATTTGCTCAAGAGTTATGAGGGAACGACGATGACAAAGGGAACTTCAGAATTTGTTAGAACATTGAGTTGTTTTTATGTTGCTGACGGTAATCATAGCTAGTCTATTGTTCCTTCTATGTGCACAACATGGTGGGCCTCTCAGAAGTATAATAGACTCTATCCTCTTAATGATGACAACAGCATGGACCTTGGAGAACTTTTGAGAAAGAGGCGTGTTTCCAATCTCTTTTGCAGTGGTTTCTATGAAAGTTTAGATCAGTTGATAGTTATATGTGGAAGAGCAAAGTAGTACTCTCATTGAATTGGATTTGTAGAGAATATCTAGTGTGATCAAATATTCTTTTACCATTGTTAGAGTTGCTATTGATATTGCATGTTTTATCCACTTGTGGCTCCAATAAGTTTAAGGATTAATGGTTAAGAATGGACAAGAGCATGTTTTGATTGTGGGCATTGCATTGTTTGATGCTTATGCAAGATACTGAAATGTTGATAGCTCTTATTAAGTGCTTTAAGGACTAAAGAGCTCAGGATTGATTTCTTTCAATGCAGCTATTATTAGGTTTGTGTACGATGATCTTTCAAGGAGGTCTTTGCACTATTTAACCAAATTATGATGGTTGGCATTGTACTTGGTTTAGTGATAATGGTATCTATAGTGCAGGCACGTGTTACCTTGAGATCATTGGAACTAGAATCTATTCACAGCTTGATTATTAAGGTTGGTCTTTGGCTGCATGGATCTGTAGATAATAATTTATTGCACAGCAATGATTTCAAGATGTGCACATTTTGGACGTCCACAAAAGGCTTTGCACCTTTGGGTAAGAACACGAGAGGAGGAAAGCTTTCATCTTGATTCCATTTTATTGGTTGGTATTCCAAGTCAACTAGTAGATGAACCTTTGATTAATGGTGGATATATGCTTGACAGTAAACACGTGGAGCATGAGAGAATGTGATATAAGAGAAATATTTTTTTATGAAGATGACATATGAAAGGGACTACAACTTGGCCATAACATGTTGCAGGACAACATTATCGTGGATCTGAAATTCTTACACAAGCAAATATCTATGGACAGGTTCTCAAGGAATGAAACAAAACGGTTTGTTTTGTAAGGAGGGAGGGCGTTGGTGGTTTCTTCTAGCTGTAACAACGATAAAGTTGATCTTTGATACTGGGGAAGGTCAATGCTTATGAGGAGAAGCTTTTCTTCTTTCCAAAACTAAAAGTGCAAGATGGGTAGGGAAAATGTTGGTGACAATGGTTGGTGTGAGGACTAAGTGGAAAAAAAAAAAAAATTTGATGGAAATATTGAGTGATGGTGGGGATGAGACATATACTGGTAAAGTTGAATGGGGTTGCCATAGTTATTGATAGGATATAGTTAAATGGATAAAGATATTTTGAAATCAGGTTATGCTTTTTCAACATTGGTTGGCGATTCTCTCGTCTCAATGTATGCAAGATGTTGTGTTCTTCAACAAAAGAGACTATCACCGAAGAGATCACTTGGAGAATGTCAAGTGACATAGTTCTCATCTAAGATGCCATGGAAAAAAAAAAAAAAAGTGGGGAAGTTCATACGGCTCATGTCGACATTTGTTAGAGACTTGGTCATAACATTTATCAAGAGGTGGCTATTGATTCGATTATGCTTTTTATGATTCCTCTACTAGTGACTGTGAATGGAGTTATGTCCCTCATCATCTCCAAAGTGGCATATCATGGGCAAAATGCTTATGCAAAGGCAGCAAATGTTGTTGAACAAACAAGTGGTTCGATTATGATGATTGCATCATTTATTGGAGAGGAGCAAGTAGTCACAAATTTCAACAAATTCCTAGCGAATGCATACAAACCAAGGGTCCACGAAGGCCTACTAGGTCTTGGAAGAGTCATGCTCATCTTTGGCGCTTATGCTTTGGCAATATGATATAGCGCGGAGTTGATATTAGACAAAGTATACATTAGGGGTGCAATGACTAATATAATCATGGCAATATTGATTGATTCCATGTCTCTTGGGTAGGTGTATCCATGCATTAGTGCATTTGCTACTGGTCAAGCTGCTGCATATAAGATGTTCGAGACCATCCACAAGAAGTCAAGATCAATTCTTTGATACTAAGGGAAATAAACTAGATGAATTTGTGGAGATATAGAGTTGAGGGATGTTTATTTCAGTTGTGTAGCTAAGCATGATGAACAAATATTCAACAGGTTCTCTCTTAGCATCCCGAGTGGTACAGAAAGGAAGGCGTCATGCTTGAAGAGATCAAATTTATTGCAGAACTTGTGAATGCTTCCAAATTCATAGACAAATACCGTTGGGCTTGAACAATATAGTTGAGGAATATGGGACTCAGCTGACTATTGGGCAGAAGTAAAGAGTAGCCATAGCAAGAGCGCTTCTTAAAAAATTGACAAGTGCATTTGATGTGGAATCTATAAGGATAGTCCAAGAGGTCTGTCATCTTGCCCATCGTTTGAGTACAGTTAGGAATGTTGATATGATTGCCATTATTCATTGTGGAAAAAAAAAATGGTAGAGGTCGGCTCATCCTTTGAATTGCTCAAGGATTTAAACGAAGCTTTTTCTCAGTTAATACGCTTGCAGGAAGTGAACAGAGAGTCCGAACAAGCATAAGTTGACCAAAACAAGTTAGAGATAACTGAGTAACAGGTCGTCTAGTCAGAGAATGTTGTACAATAATCATTTACTCGGGGATCATCTTTAGGGGATATTAGTCGCAACTCATTCTCAGTCTCCTTTGGTCTTTCCACTAGACTCAGCATTGCCAATGATATTGTGGTCGGACCATCAAAGGTCTCCCTACAATGAATTGCTCGTCTCAATACTAGTGGTTCCTATCTTGCTAATTGGAAACTGTCACTATAGTTGTTGATGGCGTGATACTTTCGATTTGCGACATACCTATAGCAAGTTTTATCAAGACATTTTATGAACCACCACCTGAATTTAGAAAGGATTCTAAGTTTTGGGAAGTAATGATTCCGATCCTTAGCATTGCATCATTTGTAGTATATCCTCATTTATTTGATGGTTAAGGTAAGTTCAAATTTCGAGGACGAAATTTTTTAAGGAGGGTATGATGTAATATTTCAGCTCTTTAGGAAGTGGTGGGCTCCACTTGGGTTTAAAAAGGAAAGAAAAGAAAAGAAAAGAAAAAGGAGAGTTGAAAAGTCAAAGAAGAAGGAGAGAGAATAAGTGGGGTTCTCTCCCACTTTCGGAAGCCAGAACCAGTCGGGGAGGGGGAAGAAAAAGAGAGAAAAGAGGAGAGGGAGAGAAGAAGAAAGGGAAAGAAGGAGAGGGTTTTGCACGTGCGCGCCGTGGGAGCCTCGCAAAGCCGACTCGACTATTTTATGCACCACCCGGTGAGTACACGTTGCTCTTATTCCTCCAATCAAAGCATATTTCTAGTTTAGGGCTCAAATTCGGAATATTGGAAATATTGAGCGACGAAGTCCGATTTTGGAGTTGTTGAGTCGTGAAAATTTATAAGAATGGTAGTTTAGGACGTATGGACCCGTGGGATTTTACGGAATTGGATTTGAGCTTGTGGTTTGTCCGAAATGGAATTTTGAACTTCTGCCCGCTGGATGTACAGTACGCGCGCGGTTGCTGTGAGGTCTGATTTTGTTGGTTTTGGCTCAAAATTGGGTTGTCCAACTAATGGGTCTTCTAGTGCTCGGAATTATCTTCGTTTTGACTACAAGATTGCTTGAATTGGAGTTCGGATGAGAAAGTTGTGGCATAATCAAGTTTGCACCCAAGTCTTGCTTCTTGAACGGCTTTAAATAAATTACTTTGGATAGGCGTTTTATTAGCTCATAGGGGTCATTTTACTAGTGTTAAGGCGTGGTTTAGTTGTCTCAATAGTTGAGGTAGAGTTTTATCGGGTTTTAACTCATTTCTCAATTATTTGTTAGGATCGCGAGTTTAACGATTCAAGTACCGTTTTATTGGATCGTAGGCATTGAGGTGAGTGGTACTATATCTTCTTTGAATTTGTAAAATTCATGTGAGAAAATTATATGGATTATATATGGTATGGGATTATGAAATGACATTATTATTGCATAAAAATCGGATCGGGCATAGACTACCTTTTGATTGTTTATAAAGGTTTGGAAAGCATATTATGCAAAGTATTGGAATGCAAAATATCTTTATAAGTGTTTTGCAAATGGTTTATGGAAAATTATGTGGATGACTTGAGAAATGGTGGATGACGATATTGCAAAAATGTATTTATTTGGTTTATTATATTGATTCATGGATTGACTTTTTGGTATTTGAGGATGGTTATTTTGCTCATTATTCTTTGTGAGCCCATTGAGGGCATGTTGGTATGCATACCGGGTAGGATATCCTTCGGGCCGAGCCACCGGCATTATAGGTGGAGACCTTGCCAAGGGGAATCTTGGTCGCCTTGTCGCAAGGCGTTGTGTCGTGCCACCATGGTAAGAGATTGAGCTTGATAGATTGGTCAATGGATGGACCATTGACGTGTGATTTTTGAATGGAGATTATTCAATGGACTTGACCATTGATTCTGGTATTGGGATTGTGGTTTAAATGAGTTTTTCATATAAGTATAAAAGTAACTCTTATATGATTTATTATGTATTTTATACATTGGATTGAGTTATAAAGTTTTTGGTATGGCTTTGAATTCATGCATAGTGCTTGCTCGATCGCTTAGAAGATGTGTCTACTCACCGAGCTTGTGGTTGCTTTCACCCCTCTTTCCCAACCTTTCCAGGTTCTTTGGTTAGCAGCTAGTAGAATGAGAGCATTTTTGTGGGGACGTTTGGAAGCTGGATCTTTTGTGGTTAGAGGCTGCGTTCTTCGGGTGAAAAGGGCGGCCGTGTCACCTCCATCCTTGCAGGATTCGGGGTGTGACACCTAGGATTGCAAGCTTCGCCATTGCGGGCGCGGTTTTGGTTTCGCAGGAGATTTGAGGTTGTCGGTTCTTGATGATTGCTGCCTGCTTGTCGGTGAGTGAGGAGAGGGCTGGCGGGCGGTTCTTATAGAGGAGTTTGGGGTTATGCATGTGGAGAACGTGGGTGGTGGCCCTTGGCATGGAGGAAACGGCGCGTCTGGTATAACACGTAATGAAAAGGTGGCTCGTACATCTTGAGCGTGACTGTGATTTTATTATGGCCGATCTGCATGGAGAGTACGTGGATGGTGATATTGTCAGGGTTTGATTCATTCTGTCTTGTTGGTTGGCCTATGCATGAAGGGAATGTCTCATTCATTTGAGTTAACACCTAATTCAAAAGTATATATCGTAAAATTTTACGAGATCACTATCAACTGTTTTAAAAGCTTAAATTATTATATAAATACATAATTTATTATTTTAATTATTCCAACACTCCCCCTCCAACTGTTTTAATTTCTTAAGCTGTTAGATGAATACATGATTTATTATTTAAATATTCCAACAGTTTCTTCACATTTAGTCTAATCATTTGCCTAATACTAAGTGTGGAAATTTAATTGGAGAGATAAATAGAATCTGGAAATATTTGAAATTAGGATATCTAGCTCTGATACCATGTGAGACTTCGTGAGATCATTAATAAATATTCTAAAAGCTTAAACTATTAGATAAAGGCGTGACTTATTGTTTAAATATTCCAATTTGAATTGGATATGAGCGCGATTTCTCGCGACCCTTTTGCAGAGTCTCTTCATCCCGTGATCTTTGAATCTGGATTGGATATGACTCCAAACGGACGAGATGATATCATGTACTTACCTAAAACTTTAAAGTTAAAGGTTTTAATGTGAGAATCAGTTTGGAGGACAAATTTATTAGTGAACGAAATTTCCAATGTTCTGAAGTACGTTTTCTTTTAATAGAGATATATATTTTTTTCATTTTGACGAACCTTGCTGGTCACCCAGCGAGGGTTAGCAAAACCCTCACAAGTCACTGATAAGGGCCGCAACCTCGCCCAAAGTTGATGGGGCTGCGAACTAGTAGCATTGGCTAAGCACGAGAAAATACCAAAATGGCCTTGCACATGGCCCTAAGGCTTTTGCTAGGTTAATTAAATCTTTTCCGACCATAAGATTCTCTTTAACCCGAAAAATATATCTCGTAAGAAAAAGAGTTTTCTCAAATCATCAGATGATATTAGTGTTTATTTAATTAAACTTTAATTGAGCATAAGTTTTCAAAAGCAAGAATATCCGACCAGATTGACATAAGCGATGGCTCAAGGTCCTAAAAACGTGAATGAATTTGGGGCTAGCTTGAATCCATCTACAGCTTGTCCTCCATTATGATCGCTTTATAATGGCCTTGTTGAGTTTTCCAAATGAATTCACATTGCGCAAAAATCATTATTTTATTATATCTACAAAAATAAGTAAATTCTTCATTTCATTATATTTGTATTGCATGGAAATGAATCAAAATAGGGTAAGTTAGTTAATTTGGGTCAGACATTTTTTACCTAATCCAGCCTATTCATTTGACGGGCTCAGTTGTGGATCAATGAATATCATTTTCCTGATTAAATTTGAATCCCACCATTAGTTTGGTGAATCTTGCCGTGGATTGTCTTTAGTACGAGCAAGAGGTCAGTGTGGGTGCATAGACGTCTAGAGAAGTACTATAAAGAGATTAGATTCTCGACATTAATCTGACAATTTTTTCATACTTTCTTCCTTCACTCTCCTCCTTCATTTCCTGCTAGCATAATGGAGGAGCAGTGAAGCAAATATTAAAAAAAAAAAAAAAAAAAAAAACAAAGAAGAGAAAAAAAAGGTCACAGATCAGACATGGCTTGTGGATTGAGCCTTGATCAAGGAAGAAAGAGACGCCACGACCTCTCCTACGGTCAAGTAGAGCTTATCTGGCCTCAGCAGGTCCTGCCCTTCATCTGCTCTCTGCAATTTGTCCATCAACTCTCCAAGAGGATTCACCAGCACGAGCTGCGCGGCACGAGTTCAACGTTTACCCGGGATTCAAGTTCTCGATGATTGAAATCAAACCGACGTCGTCATTGACCGAAAGGAACGCAGTTTATGGACTGCTTACCTATTCGTGTGGGTGATGTGTATATTTCTAACACACCAATAGAAAGATGCGTGACAAAATATTTTCTAAGAAAAAGAATACGTTCCGTTAAAAGTTCAATCAATGAGTTATCTTCTCAATGCGGACTTTCAAGCAAACGTAAATTTGAATAGGATATCTTTTTCTTTATCTTTGATTGGAGTACATTTTATCCAAACAGAATCCTCATCAGTGACTTATAAATATGAAAATTACTCATATAATATGATTGAAAATAAATGTAGGCAATATCTGTTATTATAATGCACCAATCAAAGGCGTGGGACAGAATATATTTGAGGAAAAAGAAAAAGAGAGAGAGGTATTTCTAGGTCACCTACATTGTGCCAGAAAGGAAATCTCAATGGCCTCTTTATTCTAATTCGGTTGAATCCCTAAGCAACCTTGTTACCATCCAAAAAGTGGCCTAACATTTCATTCTTTCTTCGTTTGATCTACGTTGTTGGGCCACATCTTCAGACTTCGACTCTCGCTCAAGTTTGTGAGATTTTGTGGAATCACAGTCAATAGTTTTAAAAACTTAAACTGTTCATTAAAGGCGTGATTTATTGTTTAGATATTCTAACACCCCCTCACGCTTAGCATTGTCTTTTTGTCTAGTATTTAGCGTGGAAATATTAAATTGGGAAGGTAAAAAGGGCCTAAAAAGATTCGAACTTGGGATTTCCTATTCGGATATTATATGACATTATGTGAGACCAAAGTTTCAAGGCCCCTACTTGCCTCTCCAATTATATATTTCCATGCTTTAGACTTAGCCCAAAGTCTAGTCTACGCGTGAGGGAGGTGTTAGAATAATTAAATATTAAATGACATATTTATCTAATGGTTTAAGCTTTTTGAACAGTTGGTTATAATCCCATCAAATCTCACAAAATCATTGGCCAAAACTCAAGACATACTTTAACAATTTGGGAATGGAATAAAGAGTTAAAACTAATTTTCCTCCTCAAACATCCAAACATCATAGATGATACATCATGATCTTATTAAGTTAGATGGTTCAATTTATTAGAACAATAGAATTCCGTTCATAAATAAAGATCAAAATATTATAGATATCCACTTCACGAGCATTAAATTTTGAAATTCCAACTATATTATGACTCATTTTTGAAGATGTCCACTTGCATATCAATCCCAAATAACTCTTGGGGCTCAAAATGCAATAGGACTGCAATACGAAGGTAAATAAAGACAATGATGTAAAAAACAGAAATGAAGGCATAAAGTCTTTCACGGGTGTTTTATTGACTTACGTAGATTGGATAGGGAGTTCATTACAAAAGTAACTTTTCCTTTCGCTTCCGTACACGGGAGCAGAACATGTTTTACGTTGCGATTCACCACCTTCATTTCAGCAAGACCTTCCTAATTGAAAGTGATCGGATACTTGGGCTGCTTGTCCGGATGGAAGAGCCCCCAGAATTTCTCCCAATCCGGGCTCTTCCGATTCTCATCGAACATGGCAAAGATGTACGTCTCGATCGGCTGGCCAGGCCTCTTCGGGGTCCCTCCCTTCACGTGACCGAGCAGATTCGTGTTGTAAGTCCTCGCGTTGTCGACCGAGGTCACCGGGCCCCCGTCAGTGGGCCACCCGGTCTCCGAGACCACGACCCTCACCGACCCGCCATCGGCCTTCTCGAGCGCAGAATAGACCTCATCCAACATCGCGTCGAATAGATTCTGGTAGCCCAATGACCCGTCCTGTACCACGACGGAGGGGGACGTGAATAGGGCATAGTCAGATCGTATGTCTTTTTGGTCGTTGGCGTAGGCATAATAAGGGTACATGTTAACCAGCAAAGGGGCTTGGGTCTCTATTAAGAAGCTGATGATCGGGCCGAGAAGCCACATAAGGTCTGAGTTGAACGAGCCGCTCGACGGAGGATAGGACACAGCAAGCACTCCATGTAAGACCGCTGTGGAGACCTTGATCTGGTCCCCGAGGCCGGCGTTGGTGATCGCGGTCCAGATGTTCCGCATGGCGGCAACAAGGGAATTCGCGGCCGGGTCGGACGGTTGGATCTCATTGCCGACCGCAATGTACTTGAACTTGACGTTGCCGTGGCTCAGTATGTTGGCTCGACCCGATTTTTTGGAGGTCCTCGTTCGCGACGCCGATGATGAGCTCGATGTTGGATCCTCCTAGGGCTTGGACAGCCAATGGATTCTGATTGTAGATCCGCATGCTCGGAATGTTGTTCTGAGTGAAGAGGTCTACGACTTCCTGAGGGGACGGTAAATTGTCGCCGAGATTTCCATAGCACACTCCTGTTCCTGCGGCTGGAATTTGATTGGAAAAAAGAAGAGGATGTTAGTAAAAAACCAAAATCAATTACTAAGTTACGGTAATGTGGGGCTTTGTACATGAAATTTTCTTTTAGGTTCTAACCGAAATGTGGAAATAGAATCCGCATAATTCAAGATATTAGAGACATAATTTTCTAAGATAGCTAGTTTCCTTAATAGATTAAGCTAGTTGATATCCTAAATTAGCTAATTTCCTTGATGGCGTCAATTCTAATCATTCCTATTTCTGATTATATCAATGATTCACATTATAAATAAATGGGTCTCGTCAATTAAATTGTCCAATAGAAACTAATAGCTAGACGACAAAAATGTACGTGATGGCTTTATTTTTCTAGATGATGCTGTTTATAATAGCAAAAATGCCTATAGTCGAAATATATGTATATTATACATATGCATATTTATTATTGTGCGGCCGTGTAAATTTTACAAAACCCATCTCAATTTTTAAACTCAAAAGCATTTGGAAGTGTTTGGAATTGATGACTAATAATCAAAACAGGAAAGAACGAAAAGAAAATTTCAATTTTTCTCTATATTTAGAAAAGGGAGATGCACCTGCGACGACAAAGCTGGCCAACGTAAGAGCGAGGAAGAGCATTGAAGGAATGAAATAAGATTTTCTGGTAATTTCCATGGAGGAAAATGATTGTGGTGTCCCCAAAAAGTGATACACGGAAGAAAGCATATAGCTGAGATGAGATGAGATGAGATGTATGGACATCACAGAAAGCAGGGTATTTATAGGGGCGGAGAGAGATGCAATAGAAATTCCAAGTCAAAAAATGAATAAAAAAAGTTATATTTTGCCTTTTATTTCTCCAAGTTTCTGACTTCAAAGTCAAATGGTCCCACTGAAATTTAATTACTTGCGAAAATAATATATTTATGTATGGTCGTAGGCATACGTATATGTATATAGTGTTATTGTTAACGAGTGATTTTGATGCACTTATTGAGATAATCAAAAAGGAAAAACTTAAAAGTTTTTAATGCATCCCTCCTTTTTTTCTCTTGCACCATGTAGATTGAAATTATTAAGTATCGGAAACACTTATTAAAGATACTAGATCCATTCCTTACATAGTATCATGTTTTGTGTGCACACATTATAGACTCCGATTCTAATATGATGTCTAGTCTTGTAATCTCATTAAATCGAATGTTTCTCTTATGGAAATCCCCTATCTTAAGTCATAAAAATATTGGCTCGCACTTATTAACCACTTTAGTTTGGTCACTTCTGTATTTTTTAGCCACATATTTTAATCTCGACTCATATCTTATCTAATTCATGAGATCAGTGGAATGTTTCATGAACTAAACTTCTTTTTTCTTTTGATTTAGCGATTAAGTGATGTCACGACCACATAAAAGTTGCATGGTAATGCAAATATTGTTTGGATAAGAGCATAAATGAAGAAACTTGTGGAAGGCTTCCATCAAGTGACGCCCTGTCGAAGCCCACCTTCTAAGACTAATCTACTACTAATTGCAACGTGCGGCAGTTTGATAACAAGAACATTATATATGTGCCGAGTCCCCTCTAGGATAAATAATTTTTAATTTTTAATTTTTTTCCAAAAAACGATCTCATATCTTAGTAATATTTCTCAACCATGAATTTGAATATCTTATGTCTCCTGTTGTTGATATATGTAAATATTTGCCGATTTCATTAGAACATTTGTGATGCTACTATATCTTCTGCATGAATTTGATTGCATCTGCTGAGATTCCCTTTGAATGTACACGCTGAGATCCCTAGATTGATTATTTGAGTCCTAGTCAGTCTTGAAAAGTGGTCTCAATTGGTTATAGATCCTCTGAATACATATAATAGAGACAAAGTACGATAGAAATGTCAAATCAGTAATGTAGAGATTAATTTCGTATTGAAATTTTTTCGACAATCCCTTTGATTCCAAACTTTAGAGGTCATAATGAAAAGTATTCCATTATTGATGTAAGTCTTATCGTTCTATATGAGAGTAGCATGAGATATAAATTTTCTAAATTTAGGAGGCTTAATTTGAAGCAGTTCAATGCCATGACATACTCTTGAAAGGAAAAAGGATATGGTTGCAAATTGATATGCAAGAAGATATAAATATTTTTTCAACTCTTGGATTTTTCTTGTATAAGAATTTTTATTAGATTCATCGCTAGTGCATGCAGTAACATGCTTCGCATAGTCATTGTTGGACAATTGATGCATAGAAGAACCATCTCCAAAACTAGCTAATTTCACCCATCTAATTCATCGAATTATCTCATGCAAAATATTTTCATCATCACCACAACAAACCTATTAATAATCCGTTTTATAATGTGTTATGCTCCCAAGAGAGCTAATTTTGTTGTCGGATGCCTCTTATTTATTGGAAAAAGGAGAGCTAATCAAGATAACAACTAGCCTTTTGTTTGTATATTGCATTGCATTATATATATACACGCTCCTATGACAGTATGTCTAAATTGAGAGGATTTCAAGTTCATTAGTACGCAGAATGCGATTTCAAAGTTTGCAGCTTTGGAACATGAGATGGACGGCTGTCCTTTATCAGTCTTTCTACATATACCTCCAAAGGAAACCAGTTACCCATCTAAAAACATCCTTATTCAATCTAAAATTTTCTTCACGGTTAACCCTTTTTAAAGAGTCACTATACGTATCGACCCACCTGACCAATTGCTACACTTCCAGCCCAAGAATCTTTTCGCAAGCAGACGAGAACCGCCTTTGGGACCAGAGCAGGCCGGACCGTTGGATCAGTCCTGGCGCCCGGGCGGGGTCAACACGATCGACAGACCTCATGGCATCGAGCAAATCGTTTGACCATATTATATAGCCACGTACGTAAGACAAGATGAAATTTCCATCTATAATGGTCCCCTGATGAGAGAATGACGTGATACGTTTGTAGCTCGCTATCGATGAAGCACTCAAAGACGTGTTGATTTGAGCATTACAAACCAATTTAGCCGGCAAGTTGAGTCGAGTCGAGTTGAGCCGATAATCACGATGTGTGTATTGGCATCATTCCGAGCCCTTAATTGAAATCAGTGCCGTCTCTTTTTAAGACTATGCATCACCCCAAGTTCACGATATCCCATCCCGACAAGAGAGAAATGTCGGTCGGAGGATGCAACTTGGGCGATGACTCTCGAGCCTCGACTCAGCCCACGCGGACCCACTTGGGATTTCATGGCTGAAACAGACTTCAAATCCCAGAAATTTTCGTAGGGTTTGACAAGTAAAAATCCTTGTCTGGTTCGCGATCCGAACATGAAGTAAAGACCAATAATCTTTCGTTTGGAATCCAAACTAGAACAAAATCGATTGTCGTGTCGAGTCGGGAAGTTGAGTCGTGAAGTAACGTTTTGCGAGGACTCTCGTGCTGTGTAGTTGCTGGAATCAATTTGGGACGTTGCATGATGTTTGAGTTGAATGGTGCCAACCGCAAATCATGTTCGACTTCTACGTAATTGTAGAAAATCTTCGTGTGACGGAATGGTGGAGTTTTCTAACAAATCTGGACTGGCAGAATGTGGTTAGAACTCAATTTCAGAGGCCGCTTAGAAAGAATGGGGCAAAGGAGATAAGAAAGTTTCGAGACTATGGGACGGCAAACGGTTTGATTCTACAACTTTACGATTGATTAGTAAAGTTTTGAGAGGGGACATTGTTTAACCAGTCCAACATTTATTGCATGGATGCTAAATTAGTCCTTAAGTTTCCAATTTTGTTAATTTAATTATAGAATTTTGCGTGAAATTCAAATGTGATCCTTCCAGTTCATTTCCATTGGAAATTGTTGACGTGGCGGTGTGCCCACATAGGACGCCAGTGATAATTGATATATTATGTCAACTATTTTCCGATGAAATTTGACTGAAATGATTATATCAAAATTTCACGCACAAAAATTTAAGAATAAACTAGCAAAATTAAAAAGTTTAAAACTAAATACATTAGATTTATGATTGGTTAAGCAATTTCTCAGTTTCAAGATTGTCAAACAACAAAGAGATTACAATAGGTTGAATCCTTTCATTTTTGCTTGCACCGAGCTAGCATTGACTAATTCCTGCTCTGCCAATTTCACGGACGTCATTCTTGTTTCAAGTTACTCCAAGTTACCTTTGTTGATCAAGCTAACTTTCTCATCACACCATTTGCGGGCAAGTTGTGCAAAAAGTAAAAACTTAATGCACGTTTGCTAATTCAACGCTAAATCTTTTAATTGTATCAATTAATCATAAGTCTTTTCACGTTTTGTCAATTAAGTCCATCATATTAATGGCCAGAAACTGCTGATGTAGATGCCAACCGGCATAGTCCTATGTAGCATGATCAACATTGACATGAACAATTTTTAATAATATTTTAATTTTTTTTCAATTTTTATTACTTTTTAATTTCTTCTCTTTTCCTTCTTTACTTTTTTTTTTCTTTTTTTCCCTTCCCTTTTCTCTTCTTTTTTTTTTTTCCCTTCAAGGAATGAAAAAAAAAAAAAGTAAAGAAGGAAAAAAAAGAAGAAGAAGAAAGACAAAAAGTATTATTAAAGATTGTTCACGTTAATACAACCGGTATCCACGTCAGTGATTTCCCACTAAAATTAGTTAGATGAACTCAATTGGCAAATCATGAAAATTTTTAAGACTTAATTAACACAATTAAAAGGTTTAGAATTAAATTAGCAAAAGGGAAATAAGTTTAAGACTGTTTAGACAATTTTCTCCGCCATTAGTAGGCTCCAAATTTGAAGTTCTCTTTATTTCGTAGGAGAAAGTTCACTTAGTACATGGGGGTGTTCATAAAAATTTTATCATATGTAATTTGAGTGTCGCAAAAAAAAAAAACAGAGATATTGCATGAAGAAGATTGAAATTAACTTGAATTATTGAAATCAAACTTCTATGCCAACATTAAAGCGCTCTTTATTATTAGGTATTATGAGAGTACTTTGTTATAATGCAGTGAAAGCGTTTTGGGATGATGGATACTATGGAAACCTTAATGTTCGTGTCGGAATGCTGAAGAGTTTCTATGTGATCGATAACATGAAACCCTAGAATGCCTTTGTTCGTGGAGACCATGTTCTCTACATTAACTCTATGTCACAACAGTTGCCGGGGGAGAAATGGATCGTCAAGGTTCTAGGCCCATTGGGCTCTCATTTCACCCATTGCATCTACGGAAACTGGATTTATCTGAAGGAGGAATCGATGAGAAGTTCCCAAAAATTCTTCTCAAACTCTTACTTGATTGTTGTCCTTCTTTTTGTCGCAAATCTGACCACAGGTGAGAGATATTGCCAATGATAATGCTTATATCATATGATGAGATCGATGCTACTTTAATCAAAGCAGGAGGACTTAAGGATTGATACAGAGATTGCACGAAACCACATAAAATCCAGACAAGAAATTAGAGACCGGCTCAAAATACTTGAGTCAGCATAGGGTCGGGTGCCTGCACTCTCCAGCGGATTAGCAACTAGCTAAGTGGTGGCGATTCTCTGTCTTAACATTGAAATACACGTATGGCAGATTTCTGCACCCTCAACCATCATCTTTGTCTCCTAGGATATTGATTGTCTCCGTCGAATTTGCTGTCAGATCACTCCTTTTCGATAATATAGTCATCAATGATAATAACCTAATAATCAATTTTTCATGTATATATCCATTCCTACTTAGCCCAACTTCAAAAGATCGTCCCAGAAGAAGTCTAATTGTTTGTGGATCCTCTCATCTAATTGCATATGTACGAAAAATGGTCTACCGCAACATCATTTGCTAATCAATCACCATCCAACATTTGGTTTGGGTGGCATGGGATTCACACAATTTGGACGTGGCTGTTGCTTTTACGATGATGCGCACATCTTCTTTCCTCAAGCTCATCGTGCCGTGCTTCTAATTATTAGTGATGAGTAGCACTTCCATCATGTATTTTCTTGAACAGGGCATACACGAATGTGATAATTGGAGGGTCACGAACTTTGATAAGACAGAATTCAACAGACATGAAACCACTATAGTTCATGTCTGTCGCGCCTAGTTGCTATGAAGTTGTGATTACGTGGCGAATTCCTAACTTTATAGGGGTGGGGGTTAGTTTTCCAAGTCTCGTAAACATTTAATTTGTCTTGTCACGTTTACAAAGCCTTAAATTTTCAAAACGACTGAATGACATATCGTCATGGCATGAATGCAAAGTTATTTTAAATATTCAGTATTTTATATATTATCAACATGCAATCAATTTTTGAGAAAATTACCAAAAAAATTATAAATTTATTATATTTGTACCAATTTACTTATATTCCTTTCATTTTGCACAATTTATTCTGAAGGTTAATACCGCAAAAACCTTAAATCGGTACATTTATGACAAATTTATCAAAAACTAATTTTTTTATCATGAAAAATCCCAAATTGGTATACATGGGATAAATTTACTCTAAACTAATTTTTTGACAACAAAAAATCCAAATTAGTACACTTGTGATAAATTTACCCTTCTTTAGGTTCCAACAAATTTCATATTAAATTTGCTAACGTGAATGACACATGGGGATGTGGTATTGAAAATCCATAGAGTAACTACCACGAAAAACCCCAAACTAGTACATATATAACAAATTTAATGCTACACATGTGACAAATTTGAGATATTTCATAGCATTAATCCTATGAATTTTGCCACATCATCATAACACATCATCATGCATCATCTACATCAACAAATTTAATGGTAAAATTGAATGGAAGTTAATGGAGAGTAAATTTGTCATAGATGTATTAGTTTAAGGTTTTGCGTGATTAAAAAAATTAGTTTTGGGTAAATTTATCATAAGGATACTAGTTTGGGGCTTTCTATAGTTAAAAAAAAATAGTTTGAGGTAAATTTGTTACATGAATACCAATTTGAATTTTTCATGATCAAAAAATTAGTTTTGAATAGGTCTACCGGTTTGAGATTTTTCATGATATCTATTCTTATTCTAAACCTATTGTACTTGTGTCCGTACAATGTTAAACTTTTCAATTATGCCAATTTAGTACTAAATTTTTTGGTGATTTGCCAATTTGGTATTTAACTTTTTGATGATTTGTCAATTTAATTTTTCTAGACAATTTTGACTTATATTGTACTTATGCCAATTTCGTGAAGGGGTTTGTCTAAGGGAGAGGCATAAAACAGAGCAAAAAGAGGGAGTTTCAAAAATTTCTGACAATTGGGATCTGATGGACACGTATGCTGAATTAGCAAAATTGTTGTATGTAATATTTTCTTCAATTCCTTGGTGTATAATCTCTATACAAGATATGCGGTAGACTTAATTTGATCTTGCATAAAATAATGTCCGTAAGGAAAGTAAGTTGGTGCACTCCTCATAACTTATTTATGGCGTCTATTAAAAGATGCTCTAATTATTAACTCGATTTTATGTATTTTACCATAACAAACACTAAAAATTGATAAGTGTGACAGGTAAATTCATTTTCAAAAGCAAGAATGTCTAACCAGATTGGCATAACCGATGGCTCAAGGTCCAAAAATTGTGAATGAATTTGGGGCCTGCTTTGATCCATCTACAATTGGTCCTCCATTATGATCACTCTATAATGGCCTTGTGAATTTTCAAAATGTATTCACGTTATGCAAAAATCATTATTTTATTATATCTACAAAAATAAGTAAATATACTCAATGTGCCCAAATATATATATTTATCTATGTTATGTTTCAATTGCCTTTTATTGCCCAAAAAAGAAGAATCAGATATAAAAATAACATTTCTTGAAATATAAATTGCCTAAAGAGTAAAAGACTAGAGCTTGCACAAGCAGCATCTCTGAGTAATCCATGAGGAAGTCCTGTTCTTAGGGCTTGTCACTTCTAGTTTTAGCTAAACATCCTCATGTGATTGGGGGTCGCTACTTTATTATCAAACCATCAAATTCATAAAAATCCAGTTCAATTGATAGGATACAGTCGTGCCAAAATATAGTTTGGGTTGATGGCGTACTCTCTCTTTTTTTCTTTTTAAGCATAGAACTCAATTATTTGAAGGCTCATGAAATACTCTAAAAACTCGGGTTTTTGGTATGGATAGATGGCCTCGACTAAGAGTAATTGCATGAATTTGAAGGGATTTTAAAAAAGTGACGGTTCTTGTGATGATAGTCTTTTGATACCCCAGACATTTTTTTCACATGATTTTACCCAACGATCTATTGCTAATAGTTGTGGCATGCCAAAGTTAGAATGATGAAGAGAATTCCTCTTGTTTGCATCACATTTGTTAAGAAACTGGAAACGATCAAATCAAATCAATAAAAGCATTATACAAAGGAAATGAAATATGTTCATCTTGCACAAACATACTTTAGTACATCGACCACTCTTGGTGGTTGTATCCCATGCTCTGGTTATTGTACAATTGTACTTCATACTTCTCTCCCTTTTGTTGATTTGCAACGTGGCTACATAGACATGTACCCTTCTAATGTTCAATTGTTTCTGCTTTTAATTTAATTTTTGGATGTTTATTTTCAACTGCTCAATTTATATAAAATGATATTTGGTCTGATAATTGTTCAAATTTATAATTGCCTTTTCATGAGGTGAGACTAGCGATAAGTCTCATCAAAGTCCAATGAATAAGTTAATTTATTCAATGCAATACACAATTACATCAATATTTTTTCGTTACAGGACTTCATTCTATATTATTTTCTGGTTTCCATTATATATCATAAAAAATATGATCGTGCTATCAAGTCAAGGGACTTAAAGGACTAAAAAAAAAACTGATGAAATAATATAAATTATGAATATAACTCATAAACTTAACTAAAAATTCACATTTATGCCATAAGGACGATCGGCGTGTGTCTCAAAAAACCGTGTGATCTCAAATTTGATTCTCAATCAATACTTGATTTGAGCCAATATCATAAAAGAGTAAATTTTTAATGTATTGTCTAATTTGTCTTTTGACTAAATCGAAAATGTAGATTTAATCTTTGTGCCTAAATTCCCAAGATGCCACCTGGCCAAGTAAAAGGAAATAGTTCATATCGCAACCTCAAAAAAAAAAAAAAAAAAGAGCTGTTGCCTTATGTCTAATAATACGTTGACACATGTCTGCTGAGTTGGAATAAAAAATAATATTTTTTTAATCTTCTTCCCCTTTCCCCCACGTTTCTCTCCGGATCTGGCCGTCGGAACCGCGTCCAAGCGTCTTCTCTGGGCGTTCCTGGCCGCCGGCACCGAACGCGCCGCCGTCCCCGGGCCCGCTCCGTGATTCATTCACCGGCTCGCCCCTAATTCTCATCGTCTTCGATTTCTTTCGCCTCCTCTCCACAATCCAGCGGAGCTAATCGCAGCCGTAGAAGAGAAACTCCAAGACATGCCCACCGGTTGCGGCATCAGAGCTCTCTGGATCCTCAACAGCCACGACGCCGTCGTCTTCTCCAGGTCGCTCCTCTCGTCGGTCTGTGCACTTACATTCGAACTGTCCCTCGGGTTTTACCGGTTTTCGATACCGATGCCGGTGATCTTCCTGTTTGATAATGTCGTTTATAGCGAGACTGGCTAATTTACAAAGTGATTGATGGGACAGACACCTCCTGTTGATTGCTTGCTGTGTGATCGTGTTTTCGTGTGGAGTGCGATGTGGCTTGCTCGGTAGCTCTAATGCTGAGAGAAGGACTCGGAATTCTTGCGAAAGCCCGAGCAGTGTTAACCTTTGTGCTTTGTTGAACGGATGGATAGACTCAAGCTGTAGCCCCGCAGAGAACAAGACAGCAAGAAAGCGATAAAAGCGTTTAGCTCGGCCTAAAGGAAAGGCTTACCCCAGATCTCGCATCGCTTTTTTTGTAGAAAGCTCGACCAGCGAGAAAAAGTGTTGAGTGAGGGAACCACAACAATGGCAAAACGATCTCCCTGCAATGGCTCGAGCTATAGAGTGCTTCGCCTACTGCTTTGGATTGTTTACTGATGGGAGTTTTATGTTTCTTCTTTTGACTGGTTGTCATAACAGGAGGTTTCCAGTGGTGGAGAAGCAGTGGCGGGCAGCTTGCAAAAGCGAGAAGGAGTGCAATGGTGGTAGTGTCGACAGTGTGGCATCGCCGTATTTGCCATCTGATTCAGAGTTGGCTTCTTCATTTGCAGAGAGAAAAAAGAGGTTCGTCAAGATGTTAATATGATGAGTTGAGAGTTCCTTGATGAGTTCACTTGCATGTTTGCTTATATATCTAAACAAATAGAAGACTTCTATAATTGTCCAATATCAAAACTGCATTTTGCATGTTGTTTTGTCTGATGCAGACAACCTTCAGGAACAATCATTTGCACAATATATCTCTGTCTTGTCTCCAAGAATTGATGCTTGGTGTTTGTTCCCTTAAGTTGCGATAACATTGACTCATAATAAATGTAGTAAGGAAGTGAATGATTGGTGGATGCTAGAGTCACTCTTGTTCAAATGCCATGGGTTTCATTATTGAGTAATGAGGAAGTGGTTGCATTCTTGAGAAAAATGCATGTGAGAATGGACAAAATGAGTGAGCTTTTGTTGTTCCGAGTTCAGAGTTAATTTGGTTGTGATCTGTCAATAGTCTCTGCATCACTTCGTAAAATTATGCAATGGTATTACATACCCAGTCTGAATAATGATAACAGGATTAGATGGTTATTAGTCTTGCATAGCCATTGAGAATACATATTGCAGTTTACCTGTTTCCACTGTCTGGTGACTTCAATAATTTTCTAAATAATTTGACATCATACATCTATGTTTAGAGAAGGATCTGTACGTGGATTTGGCATACGTGTATCTCAGTCTGCTGAAGGTTCAGATTCTTGGGTAGATGATCCAGTGACGCGCCATGTCATTAGCATCTATATTAACAAAGAAGAGGCAAGAGAGAATTATCTGCTGTGGCCTTTGATCCTGCATATGAAGAGTCAGTTCTGCATCCTTGTACTGCCTTTGGTTGAGCCTGGACATTTAGATTCTTATAAGGAATTATGCAAAAGATCTGATTGTGGCAATGCTGTTGGAGGGGCGGATGGCAGTTTATCTTCGCTCCTGCTTGAGCTTCCATCAGTTACAGGGTATGGTAAGTTACTCATTTTGTTAGTTAGGAGACAATAGAAATCTCTCTCTCTCTCTCTCTCTCTCTCTCTCTCTCTCTCACACACACACACACACACACACACAGATTTCTATGGCTTCAATAGCCTAATCTTCTTGCTAATATATCTATCTAGCCTAACTGGATTGTTCCATGAGTCAAAGGAAACAATTGAAGAATGCTTTGTCATAGTTAAAATGTTAAATGCAAATATCTTATCTCTTGAAGACTGGTTCTGATCTATGAGGTTTTTTCTTATATCATGCTCAGTTTGGGTTATGCCCAAGTTTTATTACCTTCCTTAAACAAAAGGTGAAGTTTTATAACATGTTGAACATTCAGTGTTATGTCCTATCCATTTGTTCTTTGTGAGGTTCTCTTTTCCAGTCCAGACAGATATAATTCAGATTAACAGGCATAGTTGTGCGTTAGGCTTGAAGCAATGGAGTAATTGTCTCCAGATTGTGTTGGTTTGTAATTCATATCATCTAGAATCATTTACGTGCCTTTTCTTTCAGTCCGACTACCCTTGAATTGCTGAATCCTTTTTGAAGCATGAAACGATGGTGACCCAGCATTATCCATTCTCTCTCCTTTAACAATTGTTGTATTTGCTCTCATTGGCACTAATTGTTTCCTCGTAATCTGTTTTGCAGGGCATTCATGGTAGCACATGCCATTGGTGAGATAATTTCTGGGGATATGGCTGAACCTGAAGTGATTGTGAATGCATCCCCATCTGTGGGAGGGTTATTGGATTCCTTAACTGGCAGCATAGGTATATCATCAAGAGCAAAGCCTGCGGCAGCTCCAGTTGCATCTTCAACTCCATCCAATATTTCTGTTGGTGCTGTCTCATCAGATGCTATGAAAATTGGTTCAAGGCCATTGGATAAGGATGCACTGAGGACTTATATTAGTAGCTCAATGCCCTTTGGTCAGTGATGTTTACTCCGCTTATGACAGCTGCTTTCATCGCCTCACTCTTCTAAACTGTCCTTCTCTTTCTAGGATTGGCTAATGGTTTATTTTTTTCTATTCTTCAAATATAGGTACCCCTTTGGATCTCAATGGTTCAAATATTTTCACTATCAAGCTTAATGGTTTTTCTTCAGCAGATCTGCCTCCTGCAGATGTCAAACAGCCTGCATGGAAGCCGTATCTCTACAAGGGGAAGCAGAAAATACTTTTTACTATTCATGAAACTGTCACTGCTGCCTTGTATGATCGTGATGAGATTCTAGATAGCATTTCAGTTTCCGGTCAGGTTAATTGTCGAGCAGAATTAGAAGGACTGCCTGATGTATCCCTTCCTTTGACAGGACTGAATAGTGGTCGCATCGAGTCTTTATCATTCCATCCATCTGCTCAAGTTCCAGAACAGGGTGCAGATAAGCAGTCGGTGATGTTTTCACCACCATTGGGTAATTTTGTTCTGATGCGCTATCAAGCATCCTGTGGGCTTGGACCTCCCATAAAGGGATTCTATCAATTGTCAATGGTTTCCGAAGATGAAGGTGCATTTTTGTTCAAACTAAGCTTGATGGAAGGTTACAAGGCTCCTTTGACCATGGAGTTCTGTACTCTGACAATGCCTTTTCCTAGGAGAAGGATTATTGCTGTGGATGGAACTCCTTCAGTTGGAACAATTTCAACTACAGAGCACTCTGTTGAGTGGAAAATTTTAGTAAGTGGACGAGGTCTTGTTGGAAAAAGCATTGAAGCTACCTTCCCAGGGACAGTTAAGTTTGCACCGTGGCAAAACCAAAGGTTCCCTTCTACAAAATCATTTTTCGGAATCATGGCAGAGGAAGATAGTGATGTTGACACAGAACCCACCAATAATATGGTCAATGTAGAGGAATATCTGATGGAGAAAATGACCAAGGATCTCCCTCCAGTCGATTTAGAGGAACCATTTTGCTGGCAGGCATACAATTATGCTAAAGTATGAACTTTTGGGCTCACTTGGAAGTTAGTTTACACAGTTAATTTTCTTGTGACACATGCATTTATGGCTTCATGTATGTGGTTCCATGTGCATTGACAAAAGCCATCCTTTATTATGAAGAGAAACCCTACCGTCCTTTATTATGAAGAGAAACCCTAGTCATTCTTTCCAGAATAGGTATCCATGAAATGGTTTTCTTAGCTTAGTATTGTTTGCCTACTTGAAACTGTGTCGGTGCACTCTTGACTTGACTGGACTGTTCAACTAAATAATCACTTGTTCATAGTGTGAATAGAAAAGGGAACTCATTCATCAGTGAACCTCTTATATAACTAATCCCATGCATCTTTTTGGTTGATACATGAGGTGGGGAATTAATCATAGAGGAGCCTTTTTAGAGATGTCATAGAATCAGCACGCAACAAAATAGCTTGCCATCAGCAATTTGGTTGCAAGAATAGCAAATGTTCTAGAGAGAATTATTAGAGATGTTTTGTTAGGTTTATCTTTGATTCACTACCAGTGCTTGGTTTTGTATCCCCGTTTCAATAAGCACTTCACATATTTATCTCTTGCAGCTGCTGTGGGAAATTCTCTTATGGCCTATTGTTTGCATGATCGCAGGTGTCTTTCAGAATTGCTGGGGCATCATTGTCTGGGATATCCATTGATCCTAAATCTGTAAGTTTCTTTCATATAACTTGCCAAACTCCTTTTGGTTCACAGTAGAAAAGTGACTTTGTTGCTCTCCTGCTGCAAAAAGTTTGGTGTACCTGGAAATTTCTAATTTTGGAGAGAGGCACAGAAATGTATTGTTTGCTTTTTGAAATACCTCTTCAAAATATATAATTTTATTCTTTTGTCGTCGTCAGGTACTAAATAGTTGAATTTTCATTTTTAGAGATGTGCATGGCTTGGTGTGTCTGTCTTTTACATGTTCTTGTTATGGGGCTCGGTGAGAGTGGAATGGGCTGTCCCTGAATGAATCTGAATCATATTCTACAATAGGCAGCTATTTTGGCTGTTCAATTTGGAAAAGCTGACTATATCTGCCCATTTGTAGCTTTCAATTACCTGAGAAGACTGGCACTTGAGATTTACTGCTGTTTGCAGATATGGGACTTCTAAAATTTCGTTTTATTCTCTTTTAGAATCATATGGAACTTTGCAGGATGAGCTGCTCAAAAATCTTCTCTAATTTTTTAGTCAAAATTAGGTCATCCTGTTCAATATTATGAGGCATAGAAACAGCCACTAAGTTTTCACTTTGTTGTCATGTCTTCCATAAATGCAGATGAGCATCTATCCTTCTGTTAAAGCACCAGTGGAGTTCTCAATTCAGGTAGCAGACCTCTTCTTACCTAAAACTTGAAATTGGTTTTTTATTTCCAATTTGCTTGAGAGGGCCAGTGTAATGAAAAGAAAAATAATACTCATTTTTGTCAAACATGTGATTCAGGCCAGATCCATCAGTATCAAAGCAAAATGAACTTCATATAGGCTGTTTGTGGACTTTCTCATCACTATAGCTTGATTAAACTGTGTCATTTTTACTGTGATGGGGAGGCTTTCGCAAGTGGATCAATGCCTGTGTTAGACTTCAGTGAATCATGTGCGAGCAGTGTTTTCATGCTGCTTGATGTTAAACTCTTGAGGGTTCAACCTTACTAAAATGGACAGTATGTTGTTTGTCATTGGACATGTAATGCATGGGTATACAATACTAGTCAGAAAGTAGATATGATGAGATGGTCTACCAAAAACCTGTAAATATTAGTGGTTGGAGAAGGCAATTTCCAAAGAAATATGTGCTCTTTTGTCAACCAATGTTATGCATTCCCTTTGTGACATAGCTAATATGACATGAAGGAAAGACAATATGCTGCTCAGTTGCTTTTTTGGTGACCAATGGTAACACTGACCAATCGTGGAAAGTGATCAGATATAAAAGTTCGCCTTGTAAATCTTTTCAGGCCTCAAAACTTCTTCAAACAGCAATTGATTTTTTGAAGCTGTGTTTCTCATATTTTTCGATATCTTTCGTAGTAATCTTGTTTGCTTGCTTATAACAGGTGACTGCTGGGGATTATATTCTGTGGAACACATTGGGCAGGTGTCCTTCTGTAGCAATGCCAAAATAGAAGGAAGTCATGTAAAAACCATGGATTGCTTGCTGCCTTTCGCGATTGTTGTGTGAGAACTCAGAAGGAACTTCAACATTGGATCTACAGGTGTTATTTCATTCATGCTGAACCTACTTATCTGGTAACTGAATGGAACACAGACAGACTAACCTTGTCTATGATAATATTAACATTGATCCTTGTCCAATATGCAGTTTCATCTCTGAACTTTAGAGTCATGGAGCATGTCTACTGTCCACTGTTGTCCATGAACTTCTAAATTGGTTCAGTTAGATCCTTAAAATTGTGGAATGTGCACATATCATTGTGAACTTTCAGTTAAGTACACAAAATTGTCTGTTGGTAGTAGAGATTGCAGTGTTGCTTTCATTTTTCTTTTTAGCCTTTTCACGAAAGTTTTGGAGATTAGAAACCCTGATATCATTGTTCAGGAGGATTTAGTTAACGAGAGCTAATTAAGTCAAGCTTTTGGTTTTTTCATGTCAAAAAACTTGTGGGAATAAAAAAGTTTTTAATTTAAAATGTTTAATCCACATGTATAACTTTCTCATATCAACAACATGCAGTGAAAATAATTCTTCATCCTATTACATCCTTTGCAACCAAAGATATTGATAGTTTATTATCTTCCATGACGTTGCTTTACCTTTTAAGATACAATAATTAGATAACGGTGCAAATTGTTCACTCACTAATGTACTAAATTTTATTAACATATATATATTCATAATTTTTCGAATTTACAAAACTATTGAAGATGAAATGCAAGATATACTCACCGGTGTATTTGAGATCCATAAATTTTCCGAAAATTTATGTCACTTCTTAATGAAGCAAAGTTGGAGAAAATTATCTAAAAAGTTATAGACCTATTTTGCCACGGCCAATTCAATCTTAAATTTTTTAATTGTATCTATTTATTCCTAAACTTTTTCAATTTTAAATCTTTCAATTGTACCAATTTAGCCAATTCAGTCTTAAATTTTTTAATCGTACCTATATAGTCTTAAACATTATCTTAAATCTTTCAATTGTACCAACTTAGCCAATTCAATCTTAAATTTTTTTAATTGTACCTATTTAGTCCTAAACCCTTTTAGTCTTAAATCTTTCAATTATACCAACTTAAACTTAATCCTAGATCTTTTGAAAATTCGTCACTTAGATCATAAATCTATTATCATAATTCTTCTTTCCCTTGTCCGTTGCAACTCTTCTATTTCGTATGTTCAACATTTTTAATTATTTCTGAAATTATGCACTTCTTTGCGAAACTTGCTTTGTGGTCTTGAAAAATTTTAATTGATATCTTTTTTTTTTTTGGGGGGGAAGCATAGATCTTCAAATAAGAGAAAGAACGAAAGTCGTAGACAATTGCTCTGAAGTTTAACATCAATCGCAAAAGTTTTCATTTGGGAATCACTATTTTCATGTCTTCTCGTTTCCGGTAGATGGACACGAAGATATGCAAATCTTATTTCATCACTGCATCAAAGTGCAATCTGTAGATTCATACGTTTATCAGCTTGCCTCCACATCCGGAAACGTAAAGTCTAGATCATAACTCCCATGCATGCATGCATGAAGCATCTCCCGCACGTGGTATCGAGGTCAGTCGTCATTGACAAACATCATGAACATTAATTAATAACGAAAAGAAAAAGCTAAGATCAGATTTTATTTGGGATAAAAGATGGTACATAGCCATACATACGTCTCGAGCATAAACGTAACTAAGAACAAAAGATAACGATGAGATAAAGATGAGAAAACCACACGATGATGTGGGGGTTTCTGGTCTCTCTTCTTCTACCTAAGTAAGTCTCTTAGAAAGCCAAAGACTAGGAGTCACTATCTTATTGCAGCCGCCATTCACATTCTTCATCTGATCTTAGCTCCCAGGCTCGAGCCTCGGACTGCTTCAGTACTGCATGGTCCTGATGTCGCAGGACCGAGGACCGAACCCGCAGATGCTGGGCAGGTTCCTCGCGCACCTCGACACCTCGTATTGCGATGATCCCTGGCCTCCGGACCCGCCCAGCTGCTGCCTAATGACCTCGCTCAGCCCCTCGCACCGGCATTGGTCGTCCAGCTGCCTCAGCTGCTGGCAGCATGGCCTGAAGTGCCTCGACTGCCTCAACTGCTGGCTCGAGCACTGGCCCTGGCCGCCAGATTGCCCGCCCCGGTGCCTGCTTCCCTGGCCGTATTCTTCGTCGCCAAACTGCCCCCTGCCGTACTGCTCGTCGCCCTGGCACTGCCTGTACGGGTTCGAGCACTCCCTCTGGCTGCCGTACTGGCGGCTGCCGCCATACTGGCCTCCATACTCACGGCTGCCGCCATACTGGCCTCTATACTCACGGCTGCTGCCGTACTCGCGGCTGCCGCCGTATTGGCCACGGCTGCTGCCGTACTCGCGGCTGCCGCCGTACTGGCCACGGCTGCCGCCGTACTCGCGGCTGCCTCTCATCACGTCCTCGAAGAGCTGCTCGCAGTGGTTGAGGTCTTGCCTCTCGATCTGCTCATAGCAACCCCTGCTGGGGCGCCTCTGGTTCTCGGGCTCGTCGATGTTGACCGTGGTTATGGTGGCGCGGCTGGCCTCGACAGCGTGGGACGCCACCAGCAGGACTCCGAGGATCGCCGCTAGGGTGGCAAGCTTCGCCATTGTTGGGTTTTTCACGAGAGAGCGAGATTGATTTTCGGGTATATGATTGTCTCTGTGTTTTGGTGAGCGATGAAGGGAAATGGGGGGCGGGTTTATATGGAGGAGCTTCAAGGTTTGCATGCGCAGTACGTGGATGGTGAGATACTCAGCCTTTGTCATTTTGGAGGTGGTGGCCTCGTGCATGGAGGAAACGGCAAGTTCGTACCAACACGTAATGCAAAAAGCTGCTGTCGGCATGCGCAATGATTCAGCTGGAGCCTTTTGTTTGATCTTAGTGGAAGAAGAAACAGATGATCGTGGGATTGCCACTTGACACATCTCGACTGTGGCTGTGTGATCTTTCGTAGTCTCTTCGCAGCGTCTCAACCTCCACGTTGATGTCGCCATGCAAGTGCTGCCGATGAATATCGCGACGCAATCCGTGATCTCTGCGCCTCAAGCAATGCCATGCAAGTAAATTCTTGAGTATACTGGAGATTAATGAATTGAGTCTTTGATGTTCTTTCTCTGGTGGTTATTACATCTTCGGTTTGGTCTGTCAAAACCCATCAAGAGACGTTGATCATTCATTTTCAAAGGGGTCAATCAAACACCTATTGAGTATCAGCATTCGAAACCCGACAGCTGCTTCGGCGGCTGTGCGAACGCCGTTTCAAGATACAGGGCTTGAAAGTGCATGAGACGGTTTTCATTAACGCGATTCTCGTACAACCAAGCCTCTGATTTTTGTATTTTCATAATGCAATATCGATTACGAAAGAATAGTGTGAATTACCACCTTGGTGGCCTCATGAAAAAATTTTCTTTTAATACAATTTTATCTTGTTCGTAGCTTCTTCCGCGGCCAGAGCCTCTCTTCACGGGAAACATCTGTGCAGAAGTCTGCACTCTCATGATCTTCTCTTGCGTCGAATCAATGTACAGCTTGTACAGATTTAAGTTATTTGCCGACAAATGTGAGGAAAACTGTGTATTGAGTCACTATGGCTTCTTAGCCTGCAGAAACATGGAGCACAAATGAGCAAAGCCAAGATGAAATGCGCCTAAACAATAAGCTCAGAATATAAAGAGGACAAAAACATCACAGCGAACAAGCTCATCACGCAAGCAATTCCCATTAAGATTGATCAGTCACATTCATTCGTGGAACAGCAGACCGTATGATTCTTATAAGTTGCTAAAAATCAAATTGATGCTAATTTTGGTTAGGACTTTAACATGTCTTGAATGTGACGATAAAAATTCTACACCCCGGACGAGGCAAAAAGAAGTCTGGATTCTCATCCCAGCTTGATGACATCCTTTCAACTTAAACATTTCATACTTAAGCAAGTTTTAAAGAAGAAAGAGTAGACAAGATGGTACCTTTCTCAAATACTTCTTGTGTATTTTCATAGCTCCACTGCACGCCTTCTTGGCATCTATGTTACCGGTGACATCATTTAGTATCTGAAAAGGGTCAAAAAGAAGTTGAACATCAATTCAACTAAAGCAGAAAGAAAAGCATGTCGATTTATAAAGCAATATCTAGACACGGCTATGAAGGCCTCTTTAGGAAATGGCAAAAACAGAGAAAAGCAAGAAAATCATTTTGCCGGGATAGTGCTTGTATCCTTGCATTAACAAATCAATTAGATAATAGAATTTTTCAAAATTTCAGAAGGAAAAAAACTATTGAGCATTGAAGGATGATTCTTGAAGTAAACAGTCCTATTTTTTCCCCCCAACTTAATGAACATAGTTTCAGAAATGCCATCACAGTCAAATAATACTCCCTCCTTTACCCTACTTTGCAAAGCATTATACCACTTTCTCCAAGAAGCACGTAAGCAACATTCGATTTTCCCCCTCTTAATGGACAATAGAAGCAAAATTTAAAACTTCTCAGACTACCTTAACAACATCATCTAGGCCCCGAGCTTCTGTCAATAGTTTTGAGCTCTTATCTTTTAAGACACTGGCAACCAAGAACAAAGATATAGGCAGAGGTGCTTCAGAACTCCTTGCTCCACTTCTCATGTTTTCTCTCTCAAACTTCCCACACTGCCTTATTGACTTGACCTTTCCTTTAGATCCTTCAGCCTTTTCATTAGCTGCTTCAGAATCTTCATACAGAGAGAACAAGTCTGGGTCATATTCCAGGGCCCACATCATCTGTCATATGCAATTGTTCTCAGTCTCAGGCAATCCTAAACAACAGGTGAACATTATAGCATCGAAAACCTGTAAGGATACTTAAGCATACCTCCCAAAGATATAGAGAGTCACAAAACGAGAACTCCCGACGGAACAAAACCATAAGCATGCGGAATGCAAAAAGATAGTCACCTCCGCCGAGTGTTTCTGTTGCTCAAGCATGAAAAGGTATTCATTGAGCATCATATAAAGAAAGAATTTGGGCATAATAAGGGTAGAAAACAAATAATATATCCACAGACTTCTGAACAACAGAGTCACAAACTACCCATTTCCACATGGTTAAGCTAGCATACTTAATTATTAGGCGCTAAACTGACTAACTTTTATTATTTTCAGTGAAAGATGTAGTTAATAAACACGGGATTTAGCAGCTGACAGAATAACAGGCAGAGATAAAGTGGCCGACATATATTATTTGATTTTTTGCTTGCAAATCAAGCCACGATTTCAACTATTACAAAAAAGAAAGAATAATTAAAAGTAATACCTAAATGTTGATGAAGTTTCGGATCAATAATCTGGGTTATTGCAGCTAAATTATGTAGTTGTGTTTCCACTCCAACAGATCTTTCAGTGCATCTGAAATTTCCTCGCTTTAAAATCAGCAAATGTAATCCATGAGAAAAAAGGAAAAAAGAAGGGATGTGGAGAAGAAACAAAAACTCTAGAGAGAAACAAAAATTTTGTCATTCATCTCGAGAGAGTAGAATATTTAAATGAAATATCAGATGCCTCGTCAACAAGCAACCCTGCTGCATAGAAAACAATACAGATCACAAGCTACAGAAGATGGTAGAACATTTACATCCTTGAGAAATGTGAGTTACAAATAAAAACATAAAACAGAAAGCAGCCTTGATTGTAATGATATCAATGGCTTGTAATGAGTAATTTTTCCCACTGTGACCCTCCAGTGAGAGGAAGCCTTTGTCCTATTGGTGTAAGTTTGGGTGATTCATATCCACCAGAATTAATGATGCTACATCAATTTTCTCAACTCAGCCTCATTCAGATACTAAAACAATCTTCCCCAGTGGCACAGATTCATTGAAATTTTTGGAATAGTTAACCATTAAAAGCTTTCATGATTCTCGCTTTCCCACAATTTATATTCACTTCAAATCCAAAGCCCATAAATCCAACTAAAAGCAAAAGGAGATGGTCACTTCTCATTAAAGAGAGCAAGTCCAGCATGAGGATTTTAGAACATACATTAAAAATTGATACTTTATTAGCTTGGATTCATTCTTGAAATGGGATGACAAAAAATGCAAGCAGCACAAAGGATATATTGCAAATCATCTTTCACAGAATGCTTCCAAGGACAAAGGGAAGATAATTTCATACTGAAAGAAACCACAATGAAGACAAACAGAGCATTTAGGAACCATTTCAACTCGTAGCACACAAAAAATTAGTCAGTAGCCTGTCCGTAAACTTCCGAAGTCATTAGAAAATAACATACCAGTCTGCGCATCAAGCGTTCAAAGCACCAAAATGCATCAGCTTCATCGTGAAGAAGAATTATCATAGGGGAGCAGAGATCACTCATTCCTGTCCAGAATTTTCATCATATTCTAAATTTCAGTGTACTATAATAACAACAGGAATTTCAAACTATGTATTGTATGGTGGAATGAACTATACATCAATCCTTCAAGAGAATGTACCAAGCAAACCGAAAACATGCAAAACAACAGCTTTGTAAAAGTAATCAGCCATCGATGTTTGAACAGCTGAATCACACATATTTCAAGACGCTCACATGATTGAAAACTAAGAAGTGTTTTTCATGTCAACTGCAGAAGTGCCCATCGATAGTTTTCTGCACCTTTCCCAGGCTAAGGCCCTGAAGATACATCTTTGAATGGTGGGATATACTAATTTAGAAGTCAAGATAAACTTCTTTCAACTATTCCATCCATATATCTTGGCAAAAATAAAATTGTTCCATCCATATTCTTCAATTTAACATGCAAAGTCGTGGTACTTTTAAGTCGCATTGGATACAATTAAAAGCTATGACTGCTAATCAGTATTCCTCTTACAGCAGTGAAATTCTGCTATGACACAACCCTCTAACCCAAAAACAACAGTTTGAATTCTTTAAACTACAAGGAAAATGCCCTTCAAAAACTTTATCATACTTGTAAAATGGTTTTTCTTGCAGAAGCAAAAACTGATTTTAAAGTACTATTTAGCACTGAAACCTAATCAAATAGCATAGCTGTGTTTTGCAATAAGGAAGTATAAAAGTAAAATTCACTACCTTGGCAGTAGCCAATATCTTTATCTATCCATGCATAAACAGCTAAAATATCCCAGAGTTTCGATAAGTTCTCTTGCTTTTCATAAAACACCAATGTCCTGTCTGTGCGAACGACGTCGAGACCTAGCATCAATATGACATTAAGCAGAATACGTCAAAATTGCTGAAAATGACAGAAGAACTCATGAGCATATGTACAATTTGTGAAACTCCAAGTCTGAAAAATGAGCTAAGACATATACACACATGCATAGGAAAAAACAACTAGGACTTGATGCTTGAAAACATGCTCGAACATTCCAAATCTACATATATATAATTGGGGTATCTCTCCACTGATTCAGAAGGCATGATCATGCACTTATTTCTTGCCATAAACCATATACTAGGGATGACATATATAAGATTGATAAGCATATACAGGTTGTTGGAGAAGCAAATTCATGAAAGCAAACAAAAGCATCTGTTTAGATATCAAGGTTAGTGCCAACCTATTTGATGTAGAGTGAGCTTCCATTGGATCTCTTTTTTGTCCACAGTAGCACGATTCTCCAAAACCTCACAAGAGCTTGAAGTGGAACAAGCCACAGTGTTGCCATTGGTAAGTTTGCCATTTACAGCATCAATCTCACTTTTAGGAGGTAATCCAGATTTCTTTTCTGGATTTATTTGTGAAAGCACAATAGGATCTTGAACTGGCTGACCATCTTCAGTTATTATAGGTGCAGTGACAAACCTACCACTCCCAACAACAGGAAACATTTGCCTACATTCTTCCTTCCACTGAGCATATTGATACCTGAATATGTTCCAGATTATACAGGATGTACGCGTTAGATGTTCTAAGTGACCGAAATGGGAAGAATTTTGACAATAGACCAAAGTGATAGCAAATAATGTTTGGTTGAACATCAACATAAGGCAACTTTCTATAGAATGCCTGTTGAGCAAAAATATTGGATAACAGACAAGCAAATAACATCAAAGCTTGGAATTCAAAGAAATTTATGACCACAGCATTTGGATTGTTTAAATTCAGTCACCAAGAATGAACAGTAGTTTTGATTGGAATATTGTTCTAGCATAGTATTTCATCATTCTTTAGGTATAGTATTCCATCTATTGTGGTTTCAACATCCCATCTAATCACTGCAGGAAGTGGCCTTTTCTGAGATTTTCCTACCCATCCATGGAACAGAAGATCAACATGGTGGAATAGATCCCAGATTCAATTTGTACCCTGATATATTACTTCTAGTAAATTTAGGTTTTCATCAATCTGTCCATCAAATCTAGGTACTCATCAATCTGTCGGCCTGCTATAAAGTGGCAACTCAAACTGAGTTTAAGCAACGTGGAGAAAGAAATATAGGACTAATCAACAAAAAAAGCAGAGATCCATGAGTTGAATGGCGGTGATTCCCATGATAGCTAGATTGAATGTTCAGTTAGAAAAGGCATGTATATTGACCCAAGATGGGTTCCTTATTCTTCTGTTAATATTCTTTCTATTGAAGGAACAATTATCTAAGTGTTAACCAAATTGATCACCAATTTGTCTTTTGAATATTATGTGTTGCAGCCTAAAGAAAAAGCAAATAAAGCCATGCCTATGACTGCTGCAATGTATCAATGAGCACTTCTACAACTAAAGGCCCATGGATTACAGAGTATCCAACTCTTTGAAAAATAGCTAGTGTAGAGAGGAAGCACGAGAGAACATCATATGCATAAAAGAGGATACAACTATGTACTTAAATTGTCTAGAAAAAATTTAAGCTCAACACAACTAACAAATAGCTGCTAAAAATGCAAGTACACATAATTGAATCTTATGCAGTAAAGGTCCTCAAGAATGTAACTCTAAAAAATATTAACAGTCACCATACAATCTATGTTGTTCTATAAGTAAGATGGCTCTGCAAATATTAACATGCTTCAATATTCATTATTACAATAATTAAGGTAGATTCCCGTCCAAAAATTTAAATGACCCAGGAGATGCTTTCCACTTAGTTTTCAGAAACCTGATAATCTAACGATACCTCTCACTTTATAGTCTATTATTCTATTTTATTAGGTCTATAGGTAGATTTCACACTGCATGCAGTTAAGATACGAAATTACCAATTAATTGTTTACATTGCAAATAGTTGAAAAGAGGTTACCTGCGACGTTGCCTTATCTGCTCTCTTTCATCAAATGTGCTCTTGGGATCATAACAGCCAAGTAAAAATTCCCAGACTTCTCCTCTAATGGAAGGATGAACACCCTAGGTAGGCACAAGGACAAGAAAAAAGAAAAACGAGATGAAGAACTCGATTTTCAACTTACCACAGAGAAACAATTACAGTAATCTACATATTGGCCGAAAGTAAAGATATTTAAGAGGGGAGGAAAATGATAAACCAAAATGAATAGATAGAATGTTGAATGTTCCATAGAGCTAATGTTAAATACCAATAGTGGCCGCATGAAGTATGTTAAATGTCACTGACACTTTTACAAATAATAACATTAATCAGAAAAAGAGCATACACAAGTCTCATGAGACAAGCCACTGATACAGTGAGTGAATGTGGTTCTAAGTTAAATCTACATCACTAGTACAGCACAAAGCAACTTCAAATGATGGTTGCACATGTTAATGATTATCTGAAAATAATTAAACTACTTGTAGGAAAATAATGTAAAAAATGCAACTGCTTGGGACACGAATGCTATCAACAACATCCAGATCTTCACATTAATAATACTAAAGCCAGTAATATCCAACCGATGCTTCACAAACAGGGGTAAAACAGGGAGCAGCTTAAAGAGCTTTGAGAAGGTTTTACCAATCCATGCCAGACATTCATAGGAAAAATACACAAAGTAATGCGGAAGTTTGTAAAATGCGCTTACCCCACGTTGTATTCGCCTTAGAATTTTGCCTATATCCAGGTAACCTTCTGGGGTGAATGCAGCTTGCCATTTCCTAGCACTTAAAGTTTTCCCAGCCTGAAGAATTAAGGAACAAAGACCATCAGTCATTGCCTAGCCTGGTTGTTGCTTGCTCAATCAAACATTCACTTTCCACAAGGCAAATAAATTTGACAAGCAATTACAAAAGTTCAGATTTAAGAACCACTCCTAAACCTTCGAAAATGATCAGAAAGTAAGTCGCATGAGCATTAGAACTTTTCAAGAGATCCCTATTTTGAAAAGTACAAAACAATTGAGGGGGGAAATTACCTGCTTATGGAGAAGTTTACTCGGAAAGTTTTACTAGAATTAAAAGAAGAGAGGAAAGGCAGAAAATTATCCTGCACATGCAAAATAAAGTATATGCAGCCACATCTCTCCAGAAATGCCCATCTACTAAGAGTGTCAGTGCCATGCTCATGCCCCACTCAATTCCTTTAATACCCAATAATTTCCATAATGAATTAAGATTAGGGTTACTAATGATGATAAGATTTTCTGGTGGCCATGTTCAACTCAATTATCTCAACGCCATGACTCTATCAACCGCTTTAGCATTATGCTCGGAACTATTCACCAAAATCACTGCAATGTATTACACACACAATGTCCAGTGTCATTTCTTCTACAAACTAAAAACCAACTCTTTGAAGTACTCTATATCTGAAGTCAATTGAAACAGGATTGACATCAATCAGAAAACATTTTTCTTTAAAAGAAGCTACTTGAATCAAAACTGCACCAAACACATCATGCTTAATTTCATACGTTCCCAAGCTAACCGTCAACTAAATCGGTGAGCGTTAAAGAAGAAACACACCTTGATCCTGAAACGGGACTTGGGAACATCCGTGCACTCGGGACGAACCTCGTAGAACGAATCAGCAGGAGCTCCAGAATCTCTCCACATTCTTGAAACGCCAAATTGCTCTCTCTCTCTCTCTCTCTCTCTCTCTCTCTCTCTCAATCTTTATTTGCTAATATCACAAGAACCCAGATCAAGAAAACCCTGTAAAGCAGAAAACCCTGTAAAGCACTCGCCAATCTGACCCCTTTGAACGAATCAATCAAAGCTGGAAAATTCAATCCTCCAGAGGAGGATGGATCGAAGGGGGGACCCAGAAGAGATGCTATCACGAGAAGACCGGGTTCTGGGGACAACTTCAAGAGGGGAAAAAGAAATTCATCGAAAAATAAATTGGAAAAGGACAGTCAAAGAAAGTTCCTTCTCTTTAGTTTAGGACCGCTGCTTGTCCTGTTTTGGATGCTTTTCATTAAAAATTTTCGGATAAACCGGGGGTTGGTTGAATCGACCCGGTTGTCGTGCTGTCGTGGGAGGTCGTCGTGGTGGGTACTCCGCCGTGTCCGACGTGCGAGACCGGGCGGTGGTTGACGTTGGTGTGCACGTTACACGGTGGTTGAATCGTTCTTCTCTTTTTCGTTGGGGGCGGAAGTTCGGTTCGATGTGTTGATGTTGTCGTTTTTTATCATTTGCAGAATCTTTCTTGCCCACTGCTTTTTTCGTGGGTATATTGTATTTCGTCAAAAGAGGCCAACAAAATGTTGCGTGTGAATTTAGCGCAATTCGGACGTGTCTGGCCAATTAAAATAGATTTAAATTCTATGAAAACACTGAAATAACTGAAAATTTTGACTTGATAATAGAAAATTACTAATCATTAAATTGGAATATGAGTTACTTCCATAATTGATAAAGTTACTAACTAATGGGGACAATTGACTCTTAGAGAAGGTCATTAAAGAAACTTGGAAGTGCACTGTTGTGCCCGAGGGAGAGAGAAAGAAAATGGGATATATTAAAAAAGGAATAAAGCGGAGAAAATAAATCAAACCGTTTAAAATGTTATTACATTCGTATGCAAGCTGCAAAATCATTTTCCTTTCCAATTTTTTTTATTTTGTGCCAAGTTGTTAAAAGGGCATTTAAGCTAAAGAAAAATAAATATAAATCATTCATGATTCACAAATATTATCTTTAAATTCTTAATTCGTTTAATATAATCTTTGAACTCTAATTTAGTAATTAAAAATCAAGGTATAATATTGTTTATTAGGTTGAAATTCAATGATTGTATTATATAAATTAAAAATTTATGAATGATATTATATATTAAATTAAATTTTAAGGCCATTTATATTAGTAATTTTTAAATAAATAAGGCAATATGGATCATCACGGGTTGGGATAGGCATGCCACCGAGATGTACACCCAGCGCATCCATGCTGCACTCCTACTCATCATCACACAAAGACGATGCAATATAGGATTTAAGATTGATTGATAAAGAAGGGGCTCTCGCCACTTTGACCCGAAAACGAGAATCCAGTGAAGTGTCGGAGGAGGAAAAATGGCGACCCGCGTGCTTATCGGAGCTCGCAGCAAAACCCCCTTCCGATTGCCTACCTCCCGATTTCTCTCCATCAGTCCCATTTCGAGATTCGTATGTTCGTCTGCTCTGATTTTGTTCCTTCCTATTGAATCAATCAATCTATATGCTTGTCGTTGTTCTTGTTTCGTTGGAATTTGGTGTAATCTTGATCAAGAAACGGAGATGGTCTTTGTGAGTTTATGGGTAAATGGGTCAGAATAGGGTGCTTTGCAAGTGTTTGACGAATGACCCAGTTCGTGGGGAGACTCAAGAATCAATCAGTTTATATGCTTGTCGTTGCTCTATTTTCGTTAGAATTTGGTGTAATTTTGATCAAGAAACGGAGATGGTCTTTGTGAGTTTATAGGTAGATGGGTCAGAATAGGGTGCTTTGCAAGTGTTTGACGAATGACCCAGTTCGTGGGGGGACTCAAGAATCAATCAGTTTATATGCTTGTCGTTGCTCTAGTTTCGTTAGAATTTGATGTACTTTTGATCAAGAAACGGAGATGGTCTTTGTGAGTTTATAGGTAGATGGGTCAAAATAGGGTGCTTTGCAAGTGTTTGATGAATGACCCAGCATTCCAATTTGTGAATAGACGTGCAATTTTGGACCTTTTTTTTTCTTTTGCTGGTGTTGAACTATTGCTGTTGCCGAAGCGTGGGTGAATGAAGATGATTGCTGTAGTTAAGCTCTTAAAAGTTGTCTCTTTTTCCCCTTGCAAGCACTTGCCAAACATTGAAAGAATTTATCAATTTCTCATTAGATTTTTCTTATGGAAATCAGGCTAGCACGTTGGTTATAGCCGAACACGAGGGCGGTTCTATCAAGGCACCATCACTGAGTGCAGTCGAGGCGGCAAAGTCTCTGGACAAGGACAATTCGATTTCGATGCTGTTGGCTGGCTCAGGTCCTTCCCTACAAGAAGCAGCTGCCCATGCTGTCTCATGTCATCCTTCAGTTTCTAAGGTGGTACCTTCTTTTCTTTTGTTCTAGTTTCTCTCCTCATTGATAGTGTGTACAAAAAAGAGATAAAATGTCCTTTAATGTGTCTTGCTAGTCTGAATTTTACTTGGACTGAATATGGATAAATCAATATTATCTTTGGCACTATCCTATGTTGGATAGGAGGTATCAAAATGCTATCCTGCAGTTCATATATACCATGTTCTCCATGGCAAAGAAGCTAAGAAAAATTGACTGCCTGTACTAATATAACAGTAGTCTAACTCTGCATCTGTGCTTCTTGCACTGCAGGACAACCTAAAGATATCAACTAATTATCCGATTATCGCATGGTGATTTCTACTCTGTAGGTACTTGTTGCTGATTCGGATAGATTTATGCATCCTCTTGCAGAACCTTGGGCCAGATTGATCCAGCTAATTCAGCAGAGAGAGAATTTCTCACATATAGTTGCTGCCTCTGGTTCATTTGGGAAGAATATACTCCCCCGAGCTGCTGCCCTCTTAGATGTCTCTCCAGTGACTGATGTTATAGAAATTTCAGAATCAACAAAATTTGTTAGGTAATATGGTGTTCCTGATATATTGGAAAAAGCTTCATCTTTTCGTGTGCAATTCTGGACATTTATTTATTCCATCCTAAGAAAGCCCATTCATTGACTTAATTGTGTCAAACTCCATACATGTTAAAGATATTATTGGAATCAAATTGGTTGATGATCATAAGTTTATAAAAGCATAATATGCATCAGTTGCTTGTTGAATTACAGTGACAGCAACATGTCATTCACTATATCTCATATTTTATTCTTTTGATATGCCATACAATGATAAAGATGCTGGATTACTGCTGGTGTTTTGAAGCACTAATGCTGTCTTATTTCTATCTGGCAGGCCGATTTATGCTGGAAATGCACTGTGTACAGTTCGATATACTGGTGCTCACCCTTGTATGTTGACCATCAGATCCACATCATTTCAGATGCAACCTAATTCCACCGATTCAAAGGCTCACAAGGCTCCTATTTCTCAGGTGGACCTCTCAACCTTTGAGGAAGGTCTGTTTGCCTTTTCTACTGCGTAGGCATAAGCTCTCTTAATTGATGGGATCTATTTAATCTTGACCAATACAGTTATACCCCTATAAAATGGACAGAAATCTTCAGTACTCTTTATATTTCTGCATCCCACACAATTGTTCAATTTATACTGCAGTGAAACTTGAAGCATGCATATCATGGGAAATATAAAGACTTATGACATTTAAAAAACAGAGAAGAAGAAGTGCTTACTTCATACTCTTTTTAGCAGATACAATTGGTAAATCTCAATATGTGAAACTGACATCCCAAGAGAGTGAACGCCCTGATCTTGGTAATGCACGGGTTGTGGTCACTGGCGGTCGAGGACTGAAAAGTGCTGAAAACTTCAAAATGTTAGAGAAGCTAGCAGAAAAGCTCGGTGCAGCAGGTTGGTAAAAAATTTATGATTTTCTTTTGAAGATTTATGTTTGTAGTAACTGCATCGCAACTTCTTCCATCCCACTGTCCTCGCAAGAGTAAAAGCTGAAAACTTTCCTTTTTCAACTATAGAAATTAGAGTTATTTTATGCCCTAATTGGAATATGGCATGTCCCATAATGGTTTCCAGCCATGCCTTTGAAGTGATGTGTTCATGGTGCGGGACATGATACTTTTCATCACTTTTACTTCTGAATAACTTGACTCCATATCTTTATGAAAAGGGATTGGTTACATTGATGCATTTTTGCCTTTTTGCCTTTTTAGTGGGTGCTACACGTGCTGCTGTTGATGCGGGGTTTGTTCCAAATGACCTTCAGGTAACATCTCTAGTCATCCTTGCTAGCTTGGTTTGGTATTTGAACTTTCTATCACTGCATGGTTCTGTCTGTGAAAATCCATTTGTTCTTGACCTGAGTGTTGTTTTAGCTTGTCTTTGAGACTAGGATCCCATTCTAAATCTTGATACTGTATAACGCAGACAACCATCTTGTCTAGGTACAAATCCTAAGAGAAATAGGTGAAATTCATGTGTCAATGTTGAAGTACTACACAGTGCAACAAAAAGGTTACAGGTTATTAGTTTTCTCTGTTCACTTTGCTCTTCACCACACCAAAATCACACTTAATCTAAAAATACTTTTTTTTTTATTAAATTCTAAAAATACTTCACACGCTACTATTAAGTCACTTTTTGCTTATTACATGATATAAGTTTCAGGCTGGTCATTTTCAGCATACCACTAAGTGGTGCAGCTGTAGCCTGTTGCAGGTGGTGTTAGGGTTACATTATCTGGGGTATGGCCTTACGTTATGACTGACTTTGCTCTCAGGTTGGTCAAACTGGAAAAATTGTTGCCCCAGAATTATACCTGGCTTTTGGAATTTCTGGAGCCATCCAACACCTTGCTGGCATGAGAGATTCCAAGGTCATAGTCTCTGTAAATAAAGATGCAGATGCTCCTATTTTTCAGGTGAACTCTCTCTCTCTCTCTCTCTCTCTCTCTCTCTCTCTCTCTCTCTCTATATATATATATATATAGGGTACTGAATTGACACAGCATTCAAAGATGCTAGCCGTGGGTTTATTCTGAACGCAAATAGTTATAAATCTTCTTGATTGAAGGATAGATATCATTTCTACCTCCAACATTTCAAAGGAACTCCTTTTTCAGCATAATATTTTTATTCAACAGAATTCTTGTAAATAGCTAATACTGAAAAAGTAAATTTGCTCGTATTTATTCCTTTCTTGACTTCTTGGAGAAGCGACTTCTCTTCAAACATCCTGCGCTTAACCGGAATGATGAACTGCAGGTAGCTGATTATGGGCTTGTTGGCGATCTCTTCGAGGTTATACCAGAGTTGCTAGAGAAGCTTCCTGAGAAGAAATAGGCCATTGTAGATAGAGTAATAATGAAAAAATGGGATGTCATGTAAAGATTTAACTCGGAAAAGATCATTGGGAATAAAATGAACTCCTGTCACCCTGCAAATTATTCAACTTCTCTGTTTTTCATTTCAGTACGGTTGAAATGTTTTCAAAATGTTCTTAATGTTTTAGCTTATGACGTTGTTCACCAAAATTTGAAAAATGTCACCGTGAGAAAACATCTATTCCTCTCACTCGTCGGTGTTTGACACGGTTCAAATTGAGTACACCGAAGCTCATATGTGTTTTTTGGAACTCAGTGTTCTACAGTATCTGCGTACTGATCATCCCAATACGCTACTTCAATCCATTGCTCAAATATCATCATCCACATGCTAGCGATTGCCACCGATCCCATCGCCATCAACTCTATCATTGTGTTTTGACTGCTACCATCATCATCGATCCAACACGGCACTCTTGCTTCTAGCAACCCCTGGGTTTGGTGCGCGGAGTGGTCAATTGAACCCTTTAGTCAATTCCATTAGGAGAGAAACATACTGTGCGCACCCAAATTGGGATATGGTTTTCGAAATTTTTACTGACACATGAAGAGAACTATCTTGATATCCTTCTGCATGCGTTAGATCTATACAGAAAACTAAACAATCTAATTAATCTAATTAACCTCATGCATTATTTTGTAGGAGCTGGTGATGCGACAATACATATTTATCAATCATGTGGATGGAACTAGATAATGTCCATCGACGCTGAACAAGACCAAGACACTTCCTTTCAAAACATATTATTCTTGAGCGCCATATGTTTGGAATAGTACGGTCGCCAGCTGTCCCTAAGAACTAGTTTATAGGCTGTGGTGGTTGTGCCGGCAGATAACATCCTCTCTATCCAATATGGCACGCTATCTTTCGGAATCAAAATGTTCCTCGTGTGTTGCAATGATTCTGCCTTGTGCGAGGGAGATAAATACATATTGGCGACGACAACGGCTTCGTTGCATTTCATGCAGAATATGTGCAGCTGGCATTTAGGTTCACTCAGCACCCTTTCTTCTAACTTCCATATTATTGAGTTTGGTGACTCATTTTTAAACAAATTCATCAAATGGGTTCATCATATTATAAATTATATTACTGAGTACAATACAGTATGCGGTAGCGATTCAGCTCCCTTATCCGCTTAGCTTGTAAAGTGAGTACTTTCCATACGCTTCGATATAATAAACCCCATAGACTAAGAACAATAACCCGATGACTGATCATGCAATAATCGCGCGCATGCTTAACGGCCTACTCGAACTTCTGGGCTTTTGAAGCGTGTGCCATTATTTGACCTTTTGCCTCTTTCTAGTATTCATGGTGTTCATAAGGGACTTCAGATTAATTCGTTATGTTGGAGTAGATTTTTATCAAGAAGGTAATAGATCATGGTAATATCTCCTTATCCGATATTTGCAGCTTACCATCATTTCGGTATCCTTGTTAAAACATCTAATTAATCACTGTGGAAGTGTACTTCACATTCAAGAAAATCCTGGAGTCATTGGTCTGCGGATGAGAGGAGGCGCATTAGGTTGCATTGCTTAAGCAGGAATGGCGTTAGAATACTGGTACAGGCCCGCTTTGCACAAGGGCTCCTCGCCTGACTGATGGCAGACTGAGAGGGGCCGGTCATGGTGGTCGCCCTTTGATCATTACACGTGCGCTAAAATTCATCTTCTTTTTAGTAAGGAAAATGCAAACATATTGTCTTATCCCAGCCCTCTCTTGACTCTAAATCCTGCATCCTCCTTTGCTCTATACACGTATTCTCTTATAAGCCTCTAAAATAATCACTCATTTGCTGTACGTAGATCAGTCCAGTTTAGCTTCTATTCCAGAGGAATCGGAACCCACGATGCTTCAGCATTGTACAATGCGTTGGAAGAGTCCTACAAACATATATGATGCTAAGTTCTAACTGCAGCACAACAAAGTATGTTGAATCTACTAAGAATATTGAGGAACGCAAGGGTGATGAAGTCAAAGCCCACGAGGTCCCAAGGGAGGAGAAGAATTCAAAAGATTCGTTCGATAAAGGCAAGCTAGTGGGAAAAAAAATTGTTTAGAAGATCATTAGGGTAAGCAACCCCTTAGGTGGTTAAGTGACAATGACAGGATTTGGTGTATACCTCTCAATCAACTGAAACAAAGACTTTATAGCACCACATGCACTTTCCGTGGGAAAAGAAAACCTAGGATGTGATTCGAGATGAGATTGTTACAAGATATAGCGACGAACCCCATCAAAGACACAGCAAATTATGGCGAGGTTAATGATAGCCAACAAGACTTTGCAGCAAATCCTTGACAATATCAGCCTACTTTTCTGAAGTAAAGTGAATGATTTGGATAGGATTTGCGTTACTTTTTTAGGTATACGGCAATGCTGGCCGATTTGCATTAATTAATTCCCTTATGCTTGCTTTAACATATAGAGTGCAAAACCAAGTGGTGTCGCTGTATGGACAAGAAATTGCATCGGTCCATCTTAGCTCCCGCATGCATAATGACATTGAAAGGAAGGATATGTTCAATGCATCTCGAGAGGAATAAGAAGCTAACGACCAGTATAACTCAGCATAATTCATATACATGACGTGCTATTGAGCCACACGGCAATATATCATCTACAGCTATATATGTATATGTGATACTGTATCATCAATCTTGGTACTTCACCATCATGGACAACGGAACCAAGCAAAGACCTCTTTTCTTCAGCTCTGACAAATTACTGCCACCTCTTCCAACAAAGCCTAAATCTCTACTGATCTTATCTCTTTGGCCTGAAGTAGTTGCATCATCCTGCCACATGGAAAACTTAGACCCTCTTGTGTTTGGTGAGTTGGAGCGATCAAATCATTTACTCCATCAAGAAACTATGAAAGCATAACAATGGGAAAAGCGGTGTGACTTACCTTAGATAACTTATCTTCTTCCTGTCCTGAGTAGGAATCCATCATCTTTTGCAGGCCACAAACCTAGACAATTGATTAATAAAACCCGTACACCAGTCAAAACATATCCCTTCCATCATGACCATGCAACTGAAGTTCAACGAGCAACGAAAATGAAATTTAGTGAATAAGGATCATCTACCTTAGGGCTATTGACAGGAGAACTAGCTGTATCCTCTAGAGCATCATCAATTGGTCCTTTTCTCCTTTTCTTAAATCTCAATCTATTACAGTTTCCAGCCTGATCGATCTCGACAGACTTCTTCATGACCGATGGAGCAGCGTCGGAGACTACTGAAGAACTACCATCATGACCCGCAGAGGAGTCGTTCTTTTCCTGGCCATTCATCAAGAAATCCACAAAGTATTGTGTCCAACTACTCTCTTGACCAGAGTCGCTGCTCGATCTCTCATTGCACGAAAAGTTTTCGCTCTGATAGTTCTTGGAGTCCCCCATTTGTGAAGAAGGAAGGAAGGAACAAAGCAGAAGGAAAGTCGAAAAGCTGCAGCTCCGTGAATTGTGTTGGCATGAGTTTTAAGTAGACAAACAAAGCACCTATAAATTAAAGGAAAATTATAGAAAAATTGAGAATATGATGTAAGCTTCGGAATATTGGAGTGGACCCTATCGGGGGGGTTGGGACAGAGAGAGAGAGAGAGAGAGAGGGGTTTTGACCTAACCAGTTATCTGATTACAGAATATACGTACACATCAACAAGATTTTCTAGGCTTTGTAGGTGGAATTACCTTCTCACTGATTTGTCAGATTATTATTTAGTTTTCTTGGCCGGTTGGAGAAGGACTTGTTCCTGGTCTCAAGTCTGTCCCCATCATCCCTAGCTAAATAAGACTTTTCGGTATTTAATGCTTTGACGTCACTATAAGCGGCTTATTTTATTTCCCTGAAAAAGTTCTGCAATCAAATTTGGCGTCATAATACATCGGGTACAACGAACGATGGGAGTGACCTTTTCTCTCTGATCATTAAGTTTCTTTCAATGTAACTCAAAGCATTATGAACGGCCACAAGATGTGACCCAGTTTCGGTGTTTTAAAAATATAGATCAACCTAATAATTGAGGACGCAGCAAATCTTAATTTTGTTTTACCCTTTAAAACATTTCAACATATCCCTCAGCAGATGAAATAATCAATGTAATGAAGCTGTTGATGCTTTTTTAAAGAAAAAGATAGAGCTTATGATGTTGACCTTTTCTCGCCTTTGTTGTTCAAATGGCTTAGAGAAACCAAAGAACTTCTTATTGCAAGTATTTTCCAAGTGAAGATTGCAAAAACATTTTATAAAAATAATAGCAACTTGTATGACATTTGAACGAACTTTACACCTCATCATATGCCATATTATTAATTATAAGTCCACTTGGATTATAGAAACACTTAGTCGATGTAGAACGGGTTAAGTTGTTCTTCTAGATGGGGAAAGGCCTGATTGTTGTTTGAGTAGTTGATTTTGAAAGCATAAATATGGAAGATACTGTCAAATATCTTATTAGAAAAAATGTGAGAGAAGGGGGACTTTGAGAATTATATTTTCTTATATCAACTATTTCTCTGCCTACCTCATTTCCAAACAGCAAAACTGGAGAAATAATCAAGCATGAGTATCTGGCCTTCGCTCAAATAAATCTCAACAACAAAATAACTCATTTGCAGCTTAGAACCAAAAATGCAGGATATACGACAATATATGAACATAGAATAGAGAATTTTGTTTTGATACTTAATCAAGATTGTTACGAAGATTGTTACGAAGTTCTTGGAAAATAAAAAGGAAAAGGTCTTCCATGTGAAGCACAAAGGATCCAACATTGTCCCTGTTGAGGAAGTTCGGTGAATAGGACAATCAGTGAGGGGTCATATCCATCCAATCGTCCCTTCATCACTACTCTTTTGCCTTCTTCCACACAGACATTTGAACTGTCATATTTTGTAGTTTTGTAATTAAGTCTTCCACGTTTCTTAGCTTCTTCCTCTTAGCCTTTTAATAGCTTAAGACTCCATCCCCAAACTCCTATTTTGGACTAAAATACGAAACACAGAATCCTTCTAAAACTAAGAATTTTTATCGACCTAATATTGCTTTTTAGATTGAGAGTTGGTTTAGATACTTTGCTGTATGTCAATTCTCAACTACCTCAAAGCCAGGCTTAATATTAATTCCACATATCGCATCAAGTTGTTCCAGTTAAGATTAGGACAAACAGCATGTTCCGCAGTAGCTTTTAGACATTTTTCTATGGTGTTTTGAAAGATGAAGGTTGTTTAACAAGCATGTCTTAAGCATGAAATCATCGTTTTGGGTTTGGAAGAAGGTTGTCTTCTCAAATCAATAATGATGGGAAGAGAAAAAAACATGCATGTTTATTGAGAATCCCCCCCAAAAGGTGAGGCAAGAGTCTTCCGTTTTTGAGGGATTACATGACAAGGATGGAAATCGAATGATTATGTGAGTAAAATTATTGTTAGAACATAGTGAGTCTGATCTAACAGTGGTTCATAGAAAGATTTTTCCAAAACGTCTAGGTGATATATATTCTGCATCATGTATTCCAAATGAGAGCACTGGTCTTGGTTAGGGAAATGCTTCTTTCAAGAGACAGCAACCATCCTCTCATTGTCAAAACAAGAACCCGCTTTGGGTGCCTCCTGGGGCAGGGGCTTTTGTCACATCGCTCGAGCGTGCAACAAATAGTGCAGATTCCATGCTGGTTTCACGGAAGTAGAGGCCATCTGAACCTTTCTTTTCTTGTGCTCAGTTCCATAAAAAAGAATAAAAAAACAATAATAGTAAAACTGACAATGAGAGAGCACATGAATGAAATGGCCACATGAAGACTAACCCACGTGTGCCCTACAGATCTTTTTCACATGCCAGCACATGCGAAGCTTTGCACTTTCAGACAAATGACTCATCACAAAGGCTTTACTTTCCAACCCTTCAACTCTCAATGGAGAAAGTATTTAAGGCCATTCAGCTCAACTGATCCTGTTTATTTCATTCTATATTTTGTGATCTTGCAAGAGAGGATTCTAAATCCACGGTGCCATTTCAAGTAGTTCTTCACGTGAGTGGTGCCTCTATTAAGTCAATCTGTTGTCAAAGATCATCTCTTAGCCATCCCAGGAATGACCAAAGGAGCTGAAGATGTAACTTTAAATTTCAAAATAATGTTGCCAGAAGAGGGAGGGGGCAACAAGATTAAGTCTCAGCTATGCTTGGATGGCTTTTGAGCAAAGTCAAAGAAAAGTTTCGGTGCTCAAAAGAGTGCGGAACTGTTTTAATGAAAGCCATCTTGGCCAACACAGGACTAACATTATTGTGTAGGTCCAATTCACATGTACCCAAGTTCGCTATGCACAACGATTACTGATGAGAGAGACCTATCATACATCAAGAAGCAACAGTCAGTCCGCCTGTTTCGGAGGATTGAATAGCCCAGTGCATAACTTTGCTTTCATGCCTATCAATCTTTGACAGCTTAAGTGTAAGCACGTGAAGATGTTAAGATCCCTCTAATGAGCCGATAATAAAAAGACTACGCAACGAGTAGGTCTCTCACATGCAATACATGGCCAAAGGTCCAGGGGAAAGAAAGGCTTGCATTGAGATGGGCCTACTGGGCCTAAATTGTTGCTTACAATCTCCCGTCCTCTTGGACCTTTTACTGAGATATAAGTATTCAAGAGAATCATGCTTTGAATTATCAATGGAAAGCATGGCCTTAGGAAGTTATCGCACATTAGCCCTATATTGGTTTTTTTCTGCTTCAATAGCAGTACGAGAATTGCATTTGGAAGCACGGTTTTGAATCCGGCATTCCTACTTGTATATTTTATTTTCTTGTGAAGGAACATTCAACCTTACGTTTGATTAGCAAGGTGAAGTAATTAATATGTATGTTTAAATTACACGTAATAGGTTTTTTCTACGAGATACAAGACATACATGTCGAATCTGCTGAAGCTTGAGTCCTCGGATCATAAAAAATGTGCCTTGAGATGCCACTTATTTTACATTTGTTATCTGGCCATGACTGAAACAAACCTCATGAAAGTTACTAGTCATCAAGAGTTTCTGGGCAGAATTTTCGGGGGCAAATCGGATCACACCTAGATTAAGATCATATTCGACCCTCATATCCTGCTGCTGAAATGTCCCAACTAAAGTTTTCTTATAAGACGCTAATGCCACACAGAAGAATTCCCCACTTTCATAGATTAAATACATATACGCTGGCTCAACAACATAATCGACCCCCCAAAATTGGAATGTCATCGAGTCATAAGCACGGAACTTGGGGTTGTACTCATAGCAAAATTTCAATTCTTGAGACTTGTTGTAGACCCTCTTGACACCAAAGGAGGCAAAATGTTCGTCGAATTAGTGCAAGATAGGATCATAAGTGTCCTCTTGCAAAAAAGTGACCATGGCTCCGCTGTCTACGACGCATCCGCCACTTCCATCGCTCTTCAGGTCAAATTTTCCAGGAGGAAACCCCAGTCTCTGCTCTCACACGCTGACATCCATCAAATCCACATAATAATTCCAGGATATATTCTGCTGAGATAGAGGGGTCGATTTAATGTCGCTCCACGGCGGCAACTTGGTGTCTTCCCTGAGCCTTAGAACACTAGTTGCTGTCATTTTCACGGTAAGTGTAAACCAAGCAATAAGGGAAAACCTTCCTGATTTGATCAGTGAGCTGAGACACTAGAGACTCCGGGGATCGGCTCAAGCCCATGATTCCCGAAATATTATGGTTCTCGAATGTGAAGCCTTTGTTATCCGATGAGCACCCAAATATGATTCCAGGGAGGGTCAAAACACGCCCTATGCCATAAGGAAACGTGAAAGTCTCCGTGGAGATCACGCCCTTTGTGCCGGCCCCATTACCGTACATATACCAATAGATGCATTGCCCCGGTCTGCACTGGAAGCATGAACGGCAAAGCCAGTGATCACAGGGGAGTTTCTGGAAGGAACTGGACGACTCTGGTGTGAAGATGGGGATTGTTTGGTTGAAGCAATATTTGCAAGGCTGCATTGGGTCGACATGAGGCCACTTCCGGTGTCCATCAGCATGACTTGAGTGGTGGCCAGGGTTCCAAGCTGAAGCTCCACGGTGTAATAGTGGCTTTCCTCATGCACTTTGAGGTGGATGTTATTCAGGTCTTCAGATGAGCTTTTGCTTGAGAGCGCATATAAGTAGCGAGCTCTACAAACGGAGAGTTGGATGGCCATGTTGAGTTTTTCTTCCCAGGTGAGGTTGCCTGGGTACAGAGGCGACTTTGGAGAGAACCTAGGAATGAGCTTGAGGCTGAACCCCAAGCGTTTGGAATGAGCATAAAAGAGCAAGTTTTGGAAGATAAGGAAATGAAAGAGGAGAAGCAGGAGTGACAAGACTTTGGCCATTGTTTCAGGAGTGACTGCGAAAACTTGCTGAGGCATATTGGCCACTCAACTGAAGACATTTAGAGGCAAAGGCTTGTTTGAGCAACAACTCAGATGTCACAGCATCATCAAGCTAGAACTCATACCTTCAATCAAAAACCGGGACTTTGGAGGCATTCTGAGAAACAGGTTGTGTGGTTGTTCAAGCACTCTTAAGGGTGTGATAACTGTGAGCATCATCTAGCGGAAAAATGTTTTTGCCAAGAATAGAACTGCATTAACTACACCACCATAATAACTCTGGCTATAAGACTGTTCAAAAGAAAATTTTGGTTTCAGGAGAGCATTTTTGCATAACTATTAGTAGATATTTGTCTGCATTAGTTGCATTAATCTGGTGACATATTACTTTAAAGAGGGTCATTCCATGTCTTGAAGTCTCTGATTGGTGACAAAGCATTGAGTTTGACCAAAGCACAGCAGTCAAATGTCCTCTGGCAAGGAAGAGCTTAAAAACTTCCAACACATGCATCAATGGGTAGTAAAACACCTCTCTTCACAGATGCCATCGCGTGCAAAGCCTTGCACTTGCAGACAAATGACTCGGCACAAGCAGCTTCGATTTCTCAAACCTTCAACTATTGGAGCTTATTTTGTTCTTTCCAAGAAGTGATTTTCATCTGAAATGGTATTAAACCGCATTATTTTAGTGTTGTACGAGAAAGAATATCACCAGAGAGAAGACTCTAGCATAGCATCACATTTCATTGCAGGGATATGCCACCTGATAACTCTAGAAGAAGCATCACAGGAGTTCCTAACTTTCTAGTTGCTGTTTTATGAATTAAAAAGAAATGGCACAAACTCATACTTCAAGTATAATATTGTGACGAAAATAAGGGCAACAAAGTTATACTAGATTAGTCCGAGCAACATCTGGATACTAGTTATATATATGGGGCCTTTTTTTTTCTGCCAAGTAGTCCACAAGTGAACTTCTGGGACACCTGAAAGGGTGCAGAAATCTCCTGTTTTGTTGAATGCCTGAAGATGCAGGACAAGGTTCTATCATCCATCTCATCAATCTGCATCTCCATTTAATTGAGTCATTTGACATTTCTGGGAATTAGAGTATATACTATTGTTTACTTTTCTTGCTTGGAGTTATTTTATTGGGAGCAAATAGGGTTTGCCTATAAATATTGGCTTAGACAAGAATTTTGTAAGTATGGATTTGATTACAGAATGTTGCTTATTTGCGCTCTCTCTCTAATTTATTTCCTTCTCTATTTTGTTATGTGAGACTCCCTTTATTTTCCATAAAATGAATGATTTAAAAAACACTTTTTTTAAAATTAATCACTTATATTATTTGAAATAATTAGTCGATGAGAAATGTTAAATCACTAATAAGAATTTAGATCTGAACATATTTATTAATAATGAAGTTTTTTTATCGTTCATTTATTTTTTAATCAATACAAACATTCCGAATCATTCATTTTCTATGAAATAAATATATTATAAATTTCCTTCCCTTTTACGTATCTAAACCTACCTTGAGACACACTTCCGTGCATCATAAATTGGCATAGGAGCCTCGTTGGGCGAGTGTCCTACCACTAGGAGACAATTTTGGATCACAAGCCGAAGAGTTTCAATTTTGGTTGCAAAATCAATGTTGACGCCAATTGAAAAGGGCAACCTGCTAATTCACTTCAGCGGCATGCGAAAGCTGGAGAACTTAATAATTCAAATATTTCATAAACATTGCAAGATTGGACCAGAATTGCATTACCCAAAACTTCAAGTTGATGCTAATTTCTCCTAACATCTACTATCAATATATGATCATCTCGCGGCTTAGGTCAAATGATTACCTTTCTCAATTGAAAAGTGGAAGATCATTCGGACATGAGAATTGAGTCGCTTTGACTTCGATGTCAAGTTTATAGAAATTGATAACTCATCACACTTTGAATTCCCGAAAGAACATCTGCATCAGCAGCATACATTTTATCTCTAGAATAGAATGTGGAATCCTAATCCTGTAATTAATGCCACCTCAAGATCACATTTTACCACAAGACAAGTGATAAATTGTGCGGAGTTACCTAGAGAAAATAACAAATAAGAATTCAGGATTTTATCCTTAATTTGAGGTTATTATCTTAGTATGAAAATGAGATACCTTGCTACTGACTTCATGGCTGATTTTCCGGTTTTGATCATATAATAAATTGATGAAGAAGCTCATGCGCACAATATAAGATATATTGGTACATACAAAGTTTAATGTTTGCGTCTATATGAGGCCGGTGCTAACTAATCGGATGACGTGATGGATGCTTTTGATACCATATGATACATATTTATTTCTTTTTGTAATATGTTTCTTATAAGACCTAGAATAATGGGACAAAAAATGTACAAGTAGTTCACTGATTATCAAATCCTAATCGAGTTCGGTGTATACCATTGAAGGTGCTGAGGAGGCGTGCTTCGCTAAGTTCAAATCGAGTTGACAGCCAGAAAAGAAAAGTGAGTTTCTGTTTGGAGCCGAGTCATTTAAATTATGCCGGACTACATTAGTAATTAAATCAACTAGTCAAGATGAAATGACTAATTAGGGATTAGGTGGTAACCACCCTTCGTGTGATACTGCCCAAGTCAAACGTGTGTCAAGTTCCCACGTGAGTCGTACGCATTCTCGTTGTTCTTGTCTGAATGAATGGTGGCTAAATGGGATCCCAATGTAAGAACGAGAGTCTTTTGAATTTAAGTTAGAAACTTCATTACACTAGCATTTGGACCATGTGGGTTGCACAGGGGCTGGTCATGCTGCAATCTCGATGTCCCTATCCTGCAACGAGTCTTGCGGTTTATCCTTTGATGTACCGGCCAATGCTTTCAATACTTCATTCTTAGGGTTCGTGAGAATCTCAATCGGATGTGGCAAGGGCCCCCGAGATGTGACGTGATCTCAGGAGTAAGAAAGTAGATGGATAAATCATGAGAGCTGGTGGATTTGCATCATTAATTAAACACAATTATAATTAATGATAAATATCTATTACCTAAGTTTCAAATTAAAGAAGAAAATCCACTATGCCGAGAAGACCACGTTTTGTCGTAATATCAATACATGTACTTGTTAACTTCTTTGCAACATATCTCTAAATAATGATTTAAATTCAATAAAAGGTAAAAAGTATGGTTGAGCAAATAGCAAATTTTTCAACATAAATATTACAAATATTCAAGAAGACAAGCAATCACTTTGTTATTAAAAATTGTTTTCTGTAATACATTTACATTTTGGTTTGATCTTTTTTTAAAAGGTAGTATTTGGCGATGTGAAAATTAGGAAATTAATAGAACAAAGTATCAAGATATTAAAAAAAGCAAGAAGAAAAATCATCCTTACATCATTCACCTTAATATGTATAGAATTAGAATGACATCGCATGGACATGCAAAGTGACTTAGAATATTTTCATAATTTTCTTAAATGCAAACTTGTTTTATTTTCTTAAATAAATTGAAACCTTAAATAACATTTTATTTGATTCCCAATGAATTTGTTATTAATGCAACGGTTCTAATATTAGCAGGGAAGGAACTTGGTTCGACATTAATGGGTGGAAAATCGACAAAGCTTCTCTAGCGTTCGCGGAATGCGAATCTAGAGATTCCACCTTCTTTATCTTTCTCTTTTCAAAGCAGCATATCTGATTATTCTATTTATTCTCCACTGCGATTTTCAATTTGCATAGGCGCTGAAAAATCCTCTGGTCAAACTTGCAACAATTGTTGGACAAAAAGAAGGAAACTCCCCACAATTTATAGAGAAAATACAAAAATCAAAACAGGTATCAAAGATTCTCATGTTAATCGAATCTTGTTAATGAGTACTCTCCGACATTAAAATATGTAATAAATAAGTTTTTTCTTTTTTATGTCTAGACTATGCATGATAAGAAAAAAATATTTTAAAAAATAAGAAAATTTCATTTTTTTCATAGTTTAAATGCCTTGGGACATTCGTTAACAAAATAATTAATTTATTTGAATTGCTTGACTAACGTGGCAATTTCCATTTCAGACACATAACCCTCTGTCACTTGCCAATCTAAGTCTAAGGCTGACAAGTTCAAGTATCTACTCATTGTATGTGTCAGCAATTTCAATGAAATAATGGGCTTTCTTTATGAACAATTAACCTTAAAATGAAGCCTGAAAATAAAATATTCTTTTACTAAATATTACCGACAAAATTTTTCTTAAGGAGAGCCGGCCTATATCTTTGTCAATCGAATTGATGTACATGCAACTCGAATCTTATTAGTAAAAAGAATACATATATATCTATATATATCTTTTATTCTTTCTTTTCTTTTCTTGAGATCAAAAATTGAATCCTAAGGCCTCAATGCACCCACCATATAATATAGATCCTTGGGCAATTAATTGGTATATATTAATCCTGCCGAAATATCTTTCGATAATTAAGGAATTTATCGACCAAGGATGCTAATAATATCGGGGGAAAACAATTTTCGCTCCAAAGAAAACTAGGAAAGTTCTTTGGAGAGCCACGTGGCGTCACCTCATTGGCGAGTTGGACACAATTGACGAGAGGTACAACGTAGGTAGGGCAGAAAGTCCTTTTTTTTCCCCCTCGGCGAAAACTAACTTTTGCTTTTCTTGCTCAAGAGAGAGGCTGCCTTTTCTCATACGGGAAAAGGTGGTGGTGTTGGCGCTCTCCCTAAAAAGGGTTTGCGGTTTCACATGACCATTCAAAGGTCACATGATTTTCGATTTGCACCGAGATTTCAGCGACGAAAATTAGACAAAACAAACCAAATCACCCTCTTGCTTTGCAAATTCCAACCCCAGATGCGAGTCTCTCGCTCTACTCTCTCTGTCTCTATTTAATTGCACCAACCGTCGTCACCTAACGCTCCCTCTCCCCCTCTCTCTCTCTCTCTCTCTCTCTCTCCAAGGCGTGATCTTTCCCATCATTCGTTGAAGAAATCGCCAAATTTTCTACCCTTTTATATAGATTTTCTTTTAGAGCTTTCGCTCTTTCGGCTTAGCAGAGTGCGGAGATCTCCGGGTCTTTGAGCTCTGTGTCAGGCAGCGATCCCCCCATTTATAAAAACCCAGTCTTGAGGCCAAAACCATTGTTTCTTGATCCTCAAGAGACAAGAAGTCCTAAGTCCCATCAATCCTCCGCCACTTCTCCGATCATCTCTTCCTTTGTTTGTTTGTTTGTTTGGTTTGAGAGCAACCCAGAAACCCAAGTTTTGATCTTGGCTTGAAGATGATCTGTTCGGTGAGACAATCTTTAAGCCCAGTTCATGGCTCCGAGGTTTTTCTCAGCCAAAAACGCGTCTTTCCCCCGAGCAGATCCTCCCTCCTGCCGCCTCTGCCGACCCGGAAGTCCGCACGCGCCGTCGTCTCGCTCTCTAGACCCGTTCACATAGCATCGGTCGAGTCCTTCGGACCATCGCCGAGGAGGCAAGGGAAGGAATTGATAAAATGCGAGGCCTACGAGGCGGACCAGTCGAAGCCGATCGAGGCAGGGGCCGGATCGGAGGTCGCGAAGAAGGTCAAGATCGGGGTTTACTTCGCGACGTGGTGGGCCTTGAATGTGGTGTTCAATATCTACAACAAGAAGGTGTTGAATGCTTTCCCCTACCCTTGGTTGACCTCCACGCTCTCCCTTGCATGTGGGTCTCTCATGATGTTGGTCTCTTGGGCTACGAGGCTCGCCGAGGCTCCGAAGACTGATTTCGAGTTCTGGAAGATTTTGTTTCCTGTAAGTTTCTGGCTTTTGTTTTTTGTTTGGTTGAAGAGAATGAGAAGATAAAGAGTGCAAGCCAGAAAATTGAATTAGGGTGTCAACAATTAACCCTTTTTCGATTGAAATGCTTTATTTTGTTGCTGAGTATGTGGTGAATTTCACTATGCATGTTTTGGGCTGATCGAGGATATGAGAAGAATAAAGTGAAATTTGGTATAAGAGGAAGAGAAAATGATGTTTTGGAGTCAATTTTGTTGTTTTTAAGAGAGGAAATTTGTAGGATCAGCACTAGTGGACAGTGAGTGAAGATAGTTTGTCGTCTGGTGCAAAAGCAAACATGCGGCTTGGTATTTAGATCGTTGTGCTTTTCATTGAACTGAATTAAATTGATTTGTTGTTTTCTGGTATGTGGTTTTACTCGACGGACTTGTTTCAGTTGTAATTTAGGATGCTGATTTTCTGTTTGTATTCAAGGTTGCTCTGGCACATACAATCGGGCATGTTGCAGCAACTGTGAGCATGTCGAAGGTTGCAGTGTCGTTCACCCACATCATCAAGAGTGGCGAGCCTGCTTTTAGTGTGTTGGTCTCAAAGTTCATCTTGGGTGAAACATTTCCGCTGTCTGTTTATTTGTCCCTCCTCCCAATCATTGGTGGTTGCGCCCTCGCTGCTGTGACTGAGCTCAACTTTAACATGACTGGTAACCTTAGTTTCTCCTAATGTAGGTTACATCACATGTCAGTGTTGATACACGATACATTGTCCTTTTAAGTTGCCTTTATTTGGAAGTTACAATTGCCATGGGATCTTAAAGGCTTATAACTTGCAAAGTATGCTCAACTTGAGCAACTCAACTGGGCATATGTGGTGCAAATTTGTGTAGCATAAACTGTGAAGTGCATAAATTGCTTTGAACTTTCAGAGAATCTGCACTAGAGCTATGTGAATTTGATTTCTTTACCATTGATTTACACATGCAAAATTAGCTAGTTAATTTTACACTGCTTTTGTTTTGACTGAAAAATCAAAGCTGTCTTGCTTTCTTTGGTCTTGCCATGAGCTTGTTAGTTTGGTGAATGTGCTTAAGATACGGGAATTTATTATGGATATTATGGATCAATATGGTTAGTAGAGGATCATGATTCATCAGAAGCATGAACATTTTTGTTGGGTCTCTGATTTCAGGTTTCATGGGGGCTATGATATCAAACTTAGCCTTTGTCTTCCGAAACATATTTTCAAAGAAAGGCATGAAGGGCAAGGCTGTTAGTGGAATGAATTATTATGCGTGCCTGTCGATGCTGTCTCTTGTAATTCTCACTCCATTTGCCATTGCTGTGGAGGGACCACAGATGTGGGCAGCAGGTTGGCAGAAGGCCCTCACAGACATTGGACCCCATTTCATCTGGTAAACACTTGATACTACCAACTCTCTTGTCTTGTATAGTATGCTTTTGATTGGGCTTTTGCCTAATTAAAATAGCCAAGAGTTGTGTAATTAGTCTTGATGAATGAAGAAATTCTGGGAAGTGATGCTTTTCACCAATTTGGGACCTCTTCCTATTTAAAATTCATGATGTTTGATACATGTTCATTTCTTTGTTATGGTGTTTGTCTGTGAAGTGGACTTTGATGGTAAAAATTTGTTGTCAGGAAAGTGTTTGCCATAGTTTTGGGTTATGCTGATGAATTCCATCTTTGTTGTAAAGCAAGCATCAATTTTTCATATTTAAATCAAAGTCCCGTGAATCGTACATGGATGCTTCTGAGCTTGTTTTCATGTTCTCTTTTGCGGATATGCAAGTGGAAGATTTTATGGGTTGCATACTTTTAATTGGTAGGACTGAATGATGTGGATTTTTTCAGCTTTAATTTGTTGTCTACTAAGAAAATGTCGTGTGGCTGGTATTTCTCCGCGATAGGTGGGTGGCCGCACAAAGTGTGTTCTACCATCTCTACAACCAGGTGTCATACATGTCCTTGGACCAGATCTCGCCCTTGACGTTTAGCATCGGTAACACCATGAAACGTATATCTGTGATCGTCTCCTCCATCATCATCTTCCACACTCCTGTTCAGCCCGTCAACGCACTTGGAGCTGCCATCGCTGTCCTTGGAACCTTCCTGTATTCACAGGTAATTACACTGGCTTCTAGTCAATGTGGAAGATATTTTCATAGTTGAACTGATGACTATGTTTTCTGAATGACTCATGCAAGTTTTGGCTTTTGACAAGTCCAATCCTCTAGAGAGATTATGTTAGTTTGCATTCCTGTTGGGTATTTGTTTTTGTTTTTGTTTTAATGAGTATGATCGCAACCAAAGCCGAGAAAGAAGTCCCTCCCTGTTTCTTGTTAGGCATATTTTGACTGCAATCCACCAAAGCTAGAATTTTGCTGCTGAACTAATCCGTTTGATTAGGTGCGCCAATGTAATTGAGCATGCTTTCTTGTTTATTCTCAAAGAAATACGAATCTGAAACTTGATGGGATTGAGGGGGCTACACAGTTTGATGGGCATGAGAGTGAATTTTACTTTAAGGATGAGTGGGTAGGTAAACCAGAAAGCTGTACACTCTTGCCTATATTAGGTGGGTTTAGCTACTGATTTGATGGGAACGATGGTTCAGTGTAATTTCGTTGATCTCATGCGTGAGTTGGTGTAAGTTTGACGCATGGATCAAGGGTCAGCCCCCACGCGTGGTAGTTAAATGCAGCAGCAGCGGCCCATCTGTGACCTTCAACTTGAATGATGAGAAATCAAATGATGCCTTGGAATATTCCTTGGTTGCTGCTGCTCTTTAAATGTTTTGGCCGCCTTTGACTTGGCAAATTTATAATTTTTTGCCCGATCTTTGTGATTAATTTAATATATATTACTTTTGGCAAATGCAGGCAAAGCAGTAAGCTGGTTTCGAGCGCCGGTCTTGGGTTCGACGAGATTGATGATGGGTTGGTTGCGGCTTTTCACGGTAGCTTGAAGTTTAGGTGTAGCCGGTTTTCGGGAGCCACCGGGTTCGGGGATCAAGCTGGATGGGCAGTGGTGTTTCTGTATAGTACAATAAGCTGAACCAAAATACATGAAAACAGCTGTGAGATTTTTAATGTTATACGAAGGGGATTCATTAGGGACTCTGTGTTTTTCTCTTTGTCTTTTATATTTAATCCTTTTTTTTTTGTTTATTAAAATGCTTTGTGGGAGAGATTTCCAAGAATAACAGGCTACTTTGCAAGGGGTTGGAAGAACAGTACCCTTTTTGAACAATGAGCAATTGCGTCTCCTTTGCACATTCCTTTGTTTATATCGTAATAATTTGTATGTTGCCAACAGCATATGCTTACAAAGAAGTTGACAGACGAATGTATTTGGTGAAAGTTGGGGCCAAGTTGGGGGAATGTGGGGCATGCGGCCACCTTTGACGAAAACGACTCTTCGTTTCTTCAGAAGTCACCTACCTCTCTCTCTCTCTCTCTCCACGGTCGACACTGCATTTCTTTTTGGGTTAGTCGAGTGGGCTTAAAGCCGTCGGGCACGCGGGTCAGTGGTAAGGAAATTAAATGGATGGAAATAGTTTCAGGGTGAAATTTAACTCACGACTCGTTTCTTCAGAAGTCTGTCTCTCTAAGGCCAACATTGCATTTCTTTCTAGGTTAGTCGAGTGGGCTTAGAGCCACTAGGTACGCGGCTCAGTAGCAAGGAAATTAAATATATGGGGACATTTAGTTTAGGAGTGAGGTTTGATTCCCACACCTCTGCAAAGAGGTAGACTTTGAAAAGTCTAAAGAGCGATGGAAATTGGAATATAATAGATAGAAAAGAAAGAGCTCTGAGTCCTAGTAAGAAAAAATATAATCTTGAGACCAGTGAATTCTTTTATGTCGGAAGAAACCTCAATTTTGTGAATTCATGAGGTAAGTCGAATGCAGATCTTAGGGTCAAAATCGATTGGCCGATGGTGAATATATGTGATCCGAGAAGGTCCGAGTTTTCGCAGTTGATAGGTAAACCAAGAGTACTCTCCCTCTAACAAAGACTCAGGGAGGGAAGGAAGCTCTATGGGAAAATAGGAGAAAGGTAGTCCATTGCCTTCCTCAAAGTGTTGGGGAGGATGCCAGCGATTATGCCACCAGACCCAACTTTCTAGTACTCATTATTTTGAAGTTTGGGGTATTGCCGTTGAGGCGTTCACAAAACTTCAGGATTTTTAACACAAATTTTTTTCCTTTGGTATTGGTGTTCAACAGTGGGTATAGTTTGAGAGTTTTAGTAGTACAATAAAAAAATTAAGGTATTAGTATCACAATGGGCATAATTAAGAGTCTACTGTGGTAGTAACACTATTATAAATTTTCCATCCACCCCCTTTCCCTTAAAAAATATAGATATTTCAAATTTTTCAATCTGAATTTTCATTCCTTCCATTTTTCCCAAATTTCTGAACATTGCCTTGGTGCTTTGTTCATGTGTGCCATCTTGGTGGAAAGCAAACAACTCCTCCGGCAACTACTCCCACCAAGGGAACAATTTGAGCTTGCATGGGCCGGATGTTGGGTCAAACCATCATGGACGGACGGGCTGGATGATATTATATATTGTGGGAGGCAATCTAAGGGCAAATATCTACTTGACATGAATTTCATAGTATTCATTTATTTTAATAGCCTTCAATTGAGCACTCTCGTCAAAGTAATTAAATTTTTCTCAAGCACATAGAATGGAATTCAATAGACAAATTTTATTGACGGAAACTGTCCAAATCATTTTAGTTTCTATGTGAAGATGCACATGGAGGTTGATTATATGAGTACTTTACACGATTATGGAGTGTCACTTGGTTACACTTAGAAACTACTGCTGTTTTGCTTTTGAAAATGAAAAAAACTACTTTTACTTGCGTCTCTTTGGGGTTTGTTATGTCATGATTTTGAACAATGGTGTGGTTTAAGTCCTCTACTTAGCAATGAAAGTGATGATATTCACTGACCCCAGAAAAAAGTAGTTCAAGATCTGGATTGAGGTCAGGGCAATGCTGTCGGCGATTAGGCTCTTCGAGGCCTGGCTCAGCAGCGCCGCTTACTTAGGTCCTCGGCATGGCGGATATCAGGATCTTGCCCAGGTGCTTCACTTTAAGGTCTAAATGGTTCGACGCTCCCAGGGTGGGGATCTCGCTGTCAACGCTCATCGTTATTGGTGTCTCCTAGATGGACTTCGTCGACACTGTCTTGTTGGCAAACTTCTTGTACAACCTCTGGGATGCTGCTCGGTTTCCGCGGCATCCATGAATTGCGAAGGAAGCCGCCGTACTGGGTCTTGCTAGGCGTGCCGGTGCTGGCGGCCGTGTGATCGATGCTGTCGGCGTTCTAGGTTGTCATAATGGCGGTGGCAATCAGGTTTGTGTACTTGGTGGGTGGACTAATGACTCCGGGTGGCATTGGGTGGCATTAGGAAGATTTTCAAGGTCAGCATCAGAAATGTTGAAGTCATAAAAGACCAAGGCTGTGTTTGAGAGCTTGTTAAATAGTAACTATTTCTATTTTTTTATTCTTAGAAGTAGATTTGGAATAAAAATTTATTTGATAATTTTTTTATTCTTGAGAATAAAATAGATTTGAAACATAATTAACAATAAAAATAAATTTGCTCTTTGTCCTGGGAACAATTCTAGAATCAAGGCCAATTTTTTTTGTCATTTTTTTTCTCTTCTCTTCCCTTTCATTTTCTTCTTCTTCCTTTTGGTTCTTCTTCTTCCTTTTGGCTGGTTGCCGACCCCAAAGATACCAAGCCTCAGCAAGGCTCACTAGCCCGATCCTCGCCTAGCCACCAACGAGGCTCGGCCTCACTAGATTTGGGTGAGACTGACCTCGCCTATCTGACGATCGCCAGCTAGAGGACAAGCTGAAAAGGAAAAAAAGAAGGAAAAAGGAAAAATGAGAAAATGTAATAAAATCATGAAAAATTTTAAAAGAAAATTATTTGGACTAGAAATTTTAAAGATCTTACCAAACATATTTTTATCCCGAGAATAAAAATTTTGGGTGGTTACCAAACACCTTTAAATACTCAAAAATTATTTTCAAAAACAAAATAAAAAAAAATCATTTTTTAATAAAAATTAATTTCAAACATAGAATCGTTACCATGCACTATCCAAAAGTGCAAGGAATTTTTATATTTTTTGGTCAGAAAGTTGGGCATGCAATTTTATGTGGTAAGTGATAGGCCCACGTTGTGCCGAATGTAGTCATTTCCACTCTTTGATCTACTGGCTGATCTCAACTTTTATGTCACTTTCTTGACCCAAAATTGAGGAAGAAGAATAATATCAATTAGCGAGTGATTTGTCATTTTCATTTATTAGAGTGGGAATGAAGCTAATAAAGAGGTAGAAAAAGTGTAGCCCTTAAAAAATCTCTAAAAGTATTCAAATAGATAATGCTATCAAAATTGACCAGAAACCCTTTTTCTAACTCAAATTTATTGAAGTAGAGTAGGACATACCACAAAAAAAAACTCAAATGTATTGAAACGGGTTATCTATGAGTCATTTCAAATTTGAAATATATGTTTTAATCAGTTCTCAAAAGAAAAAACCAAAACATATAGGTTTATATGAGTCTATTATAAACCCACTAAATAAATAAGTCTCAAATTCAGCTTATCATCCTTTTTCTTCATCGTTAGCCTCTTATCTCTCTCCATCTTCAATTCCAATATTCTACTGATCGTGACTCTCAAATAGTGGGGGCGGATGTAGCCAAGTGGATCAAGGCAGTGGATTGTGAATCCACCATGCGCGGGTTCAATTCCCGTCGTTCGCCCATACCCATATTCTAAACTGATTTACTCGTGACGAAGAATCAAATTATCACTATATTTCTTCCTATGAGATTCTCCCTCATTGATTCTAACTGATTGGCGTCGCCGCCACCCCCGCCGCTTTCTCCGGTTTGTAGCTACGCATCTCCGATGGCCATTGGTGGAGATAAACTCATATGTTCACTAGCGTTGCTGACCTTATTGTTTTCTGGTTGATTTGGTTTCGTGCACCTCTGAACGTTAATCCATTGTCGCTGAACTATGATAATAAAGGGAAGAGACTTCAGAAGTGCTCGGCGAAATTAGTTTGGAATTGTTGCATTTGTGAAATTTGGAGATCAAAAAATTATAAGCTGCTTAGACTTCATGGGTAACATTTCAATTTTTCTGTTATTTTGCTTTTTTTTTCCCAAGAATAGAAAAATAACAAAAATTTATTTGGTAATGTTATTTAACATTTTTATTCTCCAAAATAAAAAAAAAAAAATTTTTTTTTTTTTTGAGAAATAGATTTGAAATAGAAATAAGAAATTAAAAAAATTGCATTTTGTTTTCGAAAATAATTTCTAGAATAAGTCATTTTCTTTATTTTCCTTCTTTTCTTCTTCACTTCCTCTTGCCGCTCGTCTGTCACTTGCCACCCACCCGCTAATCGCCCTCCCACCCCACCCCCACTGCCAATTGCCGCTGCTAACTACCGGTAGCCACTGGAAGAAGAAAAGAGGAAAAAAAGAAAAATCTCAAAAAATTATCAAAAAATTAAAATAATTTTATGTTACAAAAAAATGTATGGGTAATACTAAACATATTCCTATTCTTTTTTTATTTGGGGAATAGAAATTTTGTACATTTTATCAAACGCATTCTTTTATTTAGAAATTATTCTAGGAAATAGAAAAAAAAAAAATTTTTGAAAAAAAAAAATGTTCTCGGTAACGTAAATATTACCAAACGCACATTTACTTAGTATGCTTCTTTTGTTGATGGTGTTATTCAAACTATTAGATTTACTGTTAGGTATTGTTTCAAGGAATATAGAAATCTTTGCAGCGAAGTTATTATCAATTTAATCTATAAGTTATGCCTTGCTTGGCACATTGATGTGTGGAAAGATATGAGTTAGATGCTTAGCCTAACTGTGATTATGATGATGTCTTGGTGTTATCTGTAAATGAGTTTAGCGTTTGTGGATACAGTTTAGCTTTAAGCAAACATTTTCAATCGAACTAAAACTATTTCCGGGGTTTAATTTCTTCACAGCTTCTAACATTGGGAAAATGAAATGAGAAATAGTAATACTAGAAAAAAGAAAAGAAAAAAAGAAAAGGGTGGGTTTAATAAGGTATAGAAAACAGTTGATCATTTCCATTCCGTCATTTCACAATCAATTCATATTTATATTCATATCTTCATGAATAATTAACATCTGACTTGGAGGGAAACGAGTTTGAGCTTTATTCAATCGAGACTAGTTATTTATTTATTTATTGAGGATCTTTGAATTATTAGCATGGTCATAGTCTTTGCAATTTCATTCATTTGCTAAGGTTTTGGGAGCTTATTCATGTGTTGAAGTCAAGAATGCAACATTGGCAGCGAGATGCCTAGTGTATGATAACTCAAAGTATAATGTTTCTACATTCTTCAATTATATGGACATTTTCCATTCATCCGAGTAAGATCTATCACCTCCAGTCCATGACCCGACCCTAAATCTATTTACACAAATGTTATTGTCCATCAACACAATACTCACCTACATCTCCATGTTGTTAATGAGCCACATGAAGTCCTAGCCCACAATTCAACTTGAGCATCCAAGCTCTCTCATCAACTAGACAAGCAATCCATACAGTTGCTCACTTTTAGAAGTGACAGTATAAAAGAAAAATTATGAAAAATTGGAACTCAAATCAAGATATGAATTATGGAAATTGTCTTGTACAAAAAAAGTCAATTTGAGCTAAATAGATTAATAAAGTAAAATCATTTTTTTTATCTGATTCACCGATTCGATGGGCTTCAAAAAGAATTAATTATTAATTAAAAATTATGTTTATCTGGTGGCAGGTCTAAATGTGAATCTTAGGTGACCATCCTATTTTCCTCAGATTTTTCCTTTTTGGGCCAATAGTATTTTGTCGGATTAACCCATCTGGAAACTATGCGCCACGCTTTAACCGGATAATCTTCTTCACTGAACGGGGGACGGTGGAACCAGAAAAACCCTAAACCCCAAATCGGGGCCTGGCAATCGGCAGTGCGGTGATCGACAGAGCTCGCGCTCACCACCTTCGCCATCTTCGCTCTCGATCGCCTTCTCGCCCAACAGCAAGCTGGCGGCTCTTCGGTAATCAACCCCTTGCTCTATCTAATCTCAATCGCAGTCCTTTCATGGGTAGAAGGTGCCATCGATGGCAAGTTAAAGCTGTCGTCTTCGAGTCGTGCAATGCTTGCGCGTCTCCAACGCCGAGGCCCTCCGGTGGGCTCTCTTTGTTTGGGTTTTTGAAAAAGAGAACAATGCAAAGCTCATTTCTTTTTGTTCATAGTTTTCGGATGCAATTTGGTGACATTGGAATTTTGAGTGTCGTTCTCGTGTCTCGTTTGCCCGTGCTATGTGTTTGTAAGATGGGTTTTAAGTAGTTCGTGTTTTTGTGCAGTTGAGTTGATTGGGGGTGCTTGCGAGTAGAGATGGCACGCACTATGTCGGGTCACGCTGGGTCGCCCGACAGGGGTCGAGGGTCTCCTCGGAGGAGTCCTTCTCGGAGAAGCTCTTTGCGAAGGGAGAAGTCGCCTGCCCGGCACAGGAGTTCGCATAGGAGTCGCTCTCCGGCTGATGACAAACGCTCCAGTCGCCCTCGATCTCCTCTGCGCAGGAATTCTCCGCCGCCAGCTTCACAGTCCCCTTCTCCACGGACGAAGCGGCTGCGGAGAGCTCAGAGTGATCGGGACTCTGATAAACTAACCAGGCGAGAGCATGATAGGAACCGCAGCGAGAGAAATGACAAGGGCGGGCATCGCGAAAGGAGCTCTGATAGGGATGTTGGGGCCGATAGAAGAGAGAAAAGGTCGGAAAGAGATGAAACCAATGGCAAGTCTTCTAGATCAAGACATGCGCGGTCTACTTCTCCACTGGAACATCACAATAGGAGCAGGCATCGATCTCTCTCACCTCGGCCAGCTGCAGATGCCAGAGCGCGTGACGAGGTGTCTGGTGATATCCATACCCTATGAATTTTTTCCTGTGAATGCAATGGCCTTTTGCATACTTTCTGTTATTTTCCTGCTTTTATCCAATGCTGTGATCTCTGAAAGAAATAGAGAATGAATTTGTAACATTAATTCCATCCCACAAAAAAAAATTAAATTAAATAACTGTACCTTCTGGTAAATCATGTTTAATGTCATTAATGTTGCTTTTATAAGTGCCCATTTTTCCCTCTTCCATCTATGCCTAAAGAAGGATTTGGCCTCTGATAAGCTTCTGACCTTGGGGTGGTTACAAGGAAATCTATCGCCTTCTAATCAGTCTTTTGCAGAGAATTGTGATGTGATAACTCGTAATTGCAATCAACTTTTGACCCATTGTCTTACTAGCTACCCTACATTTTCTGTTTACTTTATATATCTTGTGTCCTTTAATCATGTTTGAGTAGATTGCTCTAGAAAGATTCTATGAGTGGGGCAGTAGCACACTGCTTTTGAGATTCATTTTTGTCATTGTCGCCATGCAAAGAAGTATAATTGCAGTGGCCTTTCCTCAGAAAGTGAATCCATTACAATTGCCTCTATCCTCTGATGGCAGTTCTTTTTCTCTTTCAGGTGTCAAACGCAAGAAGATCTGAACAGAGGTAAGTTGTGGCAAACATTCTGATTTTCAGCTTTTCGCTAGTGATGACTTAGTATGAGGTTTTACTTGACTAATGTTTAATTCTTATTGAGCCACTAGACACATATGGAGGATTCATTCATCATCCTCCTTACGGAAGCAGCTGTTTGATTTGTGTGCTCCAATGCACACTTCTATTTATTTTATAGTTTTTTCCTCTGGGTATATGTAGAAAGATGAGCCATGTGCGGAAGAGATAAGTGGATGACTGAAAGATGATTGTTGTGCTTATCAGTTTGTAACATCACATGTCTTTGTTAAGTCACTATATAACCCTTCAGTTTCAGAAACATTTAGTAAAGATCATGAACTATTTTTAAGTATGTTTTCCCCTAGAAAAAATTGTGATTGCTTGCTTTTTTGCATAGTAAATAAAGCTCTTTTAGGTGGATTGACTTTGATCATTCCGATTAGATGCACAATGAGGATTATGACCAGCAGTGCTGCTGTTGATTACTTTATAAATGTAAATGCTAAGTCCATAATTCTGGCAGAATATGATGTTGTATTGCTTGTAGTTTAGACTATATAGTGGTATATCCATAACATTAAGCTGGGAAGTGCAAACTCCTTATTTGTGGTTTTTGTGGGAGCTTTTAGATGCACTAAAATAAGCACACAGCAGCGAAATCTTTATTCATTGAGAAATCTGATAGATTATTTTCTTGGTTAACATTTTGCTTTTTATATGTGGATATGTACTTGAAGATTCATTCGTGCATCAAGTTTTTAACCTTGGACTTCAAAATTGCTCTTTTTAACTCATGATGTTTTTGCTGTTAATGTTGGTTGCATGTCTATAAATTGCAGGGGTGATGAAATTGACGCAGTGGCAAAGATGGAGGCTGCCGAGAAGGCCTTGGAAGAAAAGCAGAAGGTATATTACTTGTTTTCCAGGTCTTCTAGCATGATTGATTTTCATAAATAACTTTTAAATCTTGAGGGGTTATAACAAGTAACAGTATGACGTGGACAATTCTACTTCTGTTCTTGTTGTCTGAAGTCTACTGCCATTTGTTCTTTAAATTTACTTGATTTGGCGCTCTGGTATACGTGCATAAGATTTTAGTCCAATATTCTTATTTGCAGGAAAAGCCTTCATTTGAGCTATCTGGAAAGCTTGCTGCTGAAACGAACAAAGTGAGAGGTGAGATTCATGTCCAGGTTTATTTCACCTCATGGTTTATTCTCTCCCTTTCTTGGTTTTGATGAGCCTTTTAATTTTCAAATGCATGGATGGGAGATAACTCTGTTCAAGTCTGTTATCCCCTGATACATCATATGTGTTGTGGCACATTTGCTTTTCTTTTTATATTAATTTGTGTAACATTTTTTGCATTTCTGAAGCTGCATAAAGACAAGATGGTGCTCAGAAGGTCCTTTTGGTTGCATGTGTCTAAACGATTGTGTTCCTTACGCATTGTATATAAGTACTCTTGTGGTAACTAGTGAGAATGTGCATTGACGATCTGTCAATGTGGAGTTTCCTGCAGTTGACATTCATGATTCAAGATTCATGGAAAATTTTTCTGATGCTTTGCAGAGTGCCACTGCTTTTTACATTCTTCCAATTTTGAAGGTTGATGTGATCTTTGCAGGTGTGACACTACTTTTTAATGAACCGCCTGAGGCTCGTAAACCTAATATGAGATGGAGACTTTATGTTTTCAAGGGTGGAGAAGTGCTTAATGGTAATCTGCTAGACATTCTTATGATATTGGCTTTATTTCTTGCTTTTCAAGACTCTGTATTTTATCTTATACATTGGTGGAATTTGCTGTTCTATTTTCATTTTCATTTTATTTTTATATTGACTTGTTAGTACACTGATGGTTTGTATGCTTATTTGGCCATCTGGTGCTCGCTTCGTTGGCAATTGGCGTCTAATCTCTGTACGAAGTAAAAGCCAAATCTTCTTTGCTACTGAAAGAGCTGTTTTGCATCTCTGTGACATTTATAGTTGTACTGGAAATATGATATCACCAATCATCCCATCCTTATCATCATATTCCTTCTTTAGTTATTTCTTCTGATTTTTGGTTGAAAAATGCAGCCTGTAATTCTTTGCATTAGTTTTCCTATCCGTTGTACAGTAACCCGATTTCTTTGAAGCCCTTTAATCACACTGAAAACACACCAATTAAAAAGAATCACAAAATGAAACACGCAGGCATATGTGTCTTGGTGCTGTATGAAAGGTGTTCACCCTTCTAAGTTCTCGGAGGCATAGTTTATAATGTGTTTGGATCAACGTAGGTGCACTGTGATGATACAAATGAGAATTCAGGAGATGCCATAAATATGAGGTCGATGGCTGTGAAGTCAACAAATATGTAGCATTAGTATGCTGCTTCTCATTATGCCATTGGCTTGGTCTAAGATAATCTATAGATTTGATCTTTGCAAGAATATTTACTTTTTTAATGGAAAATAATTAGGGAAACTGCTCTATGCTTGTCATGGTAAACTGTGGACTGAGGATGTGGGGGGTTTGCTATTAATAGGGACCCAATGGTATGCATCCAGAACAAGTATGTTGTCAAAATTCTGCTGGGCTTGTTTCAACCCTTTGAGTGAACTCTCTTTTGGCTTCCAGCTTTAAATACAACTCTTCTTTAACAAGAATTTTTCTTTTCCCCGACAATAATCTCATCTGTCTATAATGTCCTTCACTTTTTCTTCTGCTGCTTTTTTCTTTTTTCTTTTCTTTTGTCATTAGCCATTATTGTAATACATTGCATGTGTTGTGTCACTATGCGATGCAAAATTTTGTTTCCCTTACAATAGAGCAATTTTCCCTTCTCTTCTTCACAGATCTTTTGTGGGTCACTGGCAAGTGATATTACTCATGTCTGTTAATTTTAATGCTACTTGTGAACGACTGGCCTCTTGCCAGATTGATGTTGATGACCAATCACAACATTAGGAAGGTTAACAGGGATATTTAGGTGGTTCTTCTGTCACACATGCATAAATAATTTATCGATTTGGAATAAACTGAACTTCCAATAATTGCTGAAAGTGTTGGTCTTACCATTGTATGCTTATGTGAATGTACTGGAACAGAGCCCCTTTACATTCACCGTCAAAGCTGCTACCTTTTCGGAAGAGAGAGGAGGGTTGCAGATATTCCCACAGACCACCCATCTTGTAGCAAGCAACATGCTGTCATTCAATTTAGGTATACTCAAGATGATATTTATACTATAAGGATTTGCATGTCAAGTTTGGAGTACAGAATAATGCTTATTCCATTTTTTCTCAGGCAAGTAGAGAATGAGCAACCTGATGGCACATTATCAAAGAAAATAAGGTTAGACTAGCATATTATCATTCAGAATTGCTCGTGGTAATGTGAGATATATCATTTGAATCATTGAACTTATATGTTTCTTTCTCTGCATATTGCAGTCCTTATTTGATGGATCTTGGAAGCACAAATAAGACTTTTCTAAATGTGAGCAACTTGGCAGCAATTTGTACCAATTTAATTATTGTTTGGATTATTTGTGGTCTTTCAGGTAATTTGTTTTCTTTTCTAGTTATGTTCTTATTAGGAAGCTTCTGCATTTGCAGGAGAATCCCATTGAACCTCAGCGATATTATGAATTATTTGAAAAGGACACAATTAAGTTTGGTAACAGCAGGTAAGGCATCAATCAATGCCTGACTTTTGTGTGGCTTGTATTGTGTGAATTACTTGCTTCCCATGTCCAGGTAGATGAAGCATCTATTGTTATGAAGAAGAAAGCTTGTTTGGTGATCTTTTAGCTGTTCTATTGTGCATCTTCTCTGATGTTGTTTGTGATATCTATAACTGCTGCTATGTTCTACAGATAATGAATCTTCTCTTTCATGTTGCTTGTATTGTGTGACTTCTGAGCCTTGATGCATCAACTAAATTTCAGAAACTGCTGTTGTAAACCTACTACATTATTTTCTTCTGTTTTCAAATCGAATTCTTGTCTTGCTGTACCACTCCAAATGCTATTTGGGATTCTTGATGCTTATAATTCAATTTCTTCTCTTGTCTGATTCTTGCAGCCGGGAATATGTATTGTTGCACGAGAACTCTGCAGGTTGATGACCTTGGCTTTCTTCAAATATATTCTAGTAGGTTCCTGCTTGTGAGCAAAACCCGAGATGTTCTTCTACTTATGATGAAAGTGTATGTTGTAAAGAATCAATTTATCAGGGCCCATAGTAAACCTTGTCCTTAGATCTTGGTTCTCAGCACAAGCACTCTCTACCTTGTCTGTATTTTTCTGGGTGGAGATCTGCGGAGGATTTTCTCTTCGGGGTGACATGATATGTATTATTACAAAAACGGAATTGTTGCCTCCACCCTCCCCTCTTCATTCGACTTTGCCTGGAATCATTATGAGCTCTCAGGTGGGAGTTGTGATGGATTCACATGAGTAATGACTGCTTGATGGCTTCGGCTTGAAGAAATAGATGAGCTCTGTTTCGTTATCCTTGGAAGATTTAGTTGAGGTGTAACGAACATATTGTGATTTCTTGACGGTTGTCTCTATTTCGTTATCATTTGAGAGGAAACTGATCGACAATTGAAATGTCGTCCAAGTTACTTAATATTTCAGGGCTTATTGTCAATATTTTTTTGGTCTTTATATTGATGATTTTTAGTCTCTAAGTATTAGGTGATGTTGCCCATTGTGATTAGTTATTTCATCTAATCATCCCGCAATAATCCTTCGCTATCTTATGGAGGTGATGCTTCTAAGGCGATGAACGGTGTTCGTCGTAAAAGGGTGAATCTGCACGGTCCATTTCCAAATTTTTCCTTATGTCTCGTTTTTCTCAACGTCAAAGGATATTAGAACATGTTAAAAATTAAGGTCAAAGGTATATGAGTTATTAATCTCAAAGAAAAAGATTGATTTTAACCATAAAATTCTTTTTCGGAAATGGGATGACTTGCTTATCCGGTTGTAAAAGAGATCAGGAGCTGTCAGGCTGTGACCTCTAATTAAATGCATATTAGGACAAAATTAAAGATCAAAGATCGTAAGGAAGAAAGGAATAAAAAAACAAACAAACTAAATAACCTAAATGGAGAGCGACAAGTTATGTCAATGTTATAAAAACATCTTTTCCTTCCTTAAAAAGGGCTTGGAAGAGATTGAGACTTATCTCACCCATCGCAACTTTAATAATTTGTCAATTGAAAAAAGATTAATACTACAAAAAAACCCTAAACAGGTAAAGTTATAACAAATTTATTTCAAATTAATTTTTTGACCACCAAAAACTCAAAATTAATTAACTTATTATAAATTTATCATAAACTAATTTTTTGATCGCGAAAAACCACAAACTGTTATACTTGTAACAAATAAAGGGTAATACACCAAATCGGTATACCTATTAAGCGCCATATGTCATTTAACTTAGCAATTTAATTTAATGAAAACTAACATAAGATAAATTTATCACAGGTGTATCAATTTGGAAATTTTCATGATATCAATCCATTAAAAAAATGCATGATTTAATAATCATTTTATTAAGTATTTATTTATTTTTTATCGTTTTATCGACCTTAAATCTTCATAGTCTTCATAGATAATATTCATGAGTGGGAGAGTTATGGTAATCTCGATAAAGGGAACTTGTACTAGTCTCTGGTCCTGTCATTTTATCCATTAAAAAATCTGACAACTATCTTTTTCAATGCAATGAATAGATCTTGTCATAATCGAGTTAATCAAGAATTTAATGCAAGTTGTGTCAATTATGTAAGGTCAAACAAAAGAAAAAAAAAAGAAGAAGATGGAAATCAAAGATTGGCTCATATTTCAATTTGTTGTGCGAAAGAGAGATCATGAAGATGAATTTAGGTGAAGCATAAGGAAGGGAACCTAGTTAGAAATTTTGTTAATGCTATGTAGAGTTTGCTCTTTTACATGTTTTTGTCTCGCATTAGATCATTCTCCCCCATTTGGTAACTGATAGTTGTATTGTAGCAAGAGGGTTATTTTCAGCCATTGTTCAAAAGTTAGTCCCTATTGCCAAATTTCATGAATTTAATGTTAGATTGAGAGGTCTCTATCATGGTAGCATACCTCAATTTTCAACGATCACGTAGTTTCAATTTAATTTGACAAAATAAACTGTCAAATAGCCATTCATATTTTCTTGTCTAGTTAGTTTTGTCTCCCTATCATTGCACCAAAGAGGCATGTTCAAAAAAATGCAATGGTCATATTTATAGGTAATTAGCTCAAGAGTGGGCAAGTCTCACATTAAAACTGTGAACCACCTTCTAATTTTTGGATTCACCCAAAAATCAGATTGATCCAGTTCTTGGATGGTTCATAAAACCGGTTATGTCATGTGAGGCTGGGATAGGAAATGTCTTGTATTTCACATATATACAAAGGTGTATCGAATCAAAGATCTGAGGTGAGGGCTGTGATCTTCTCAATGCTTAAAAACCACCATTTCCCGCTCCACAGATTCCTAACTGGAAAAGGAAAAATAATAATAAATTCTCGTCAAAGATTCGCTAACAAAGACATCTTCGATGAGGAGCAATTATACAATAAGCCACTCAGTTCAATAGAAAAATCACTCTCGAGCACCCCAAAGCTGCTTACACCACTTAGCGGGATCGTTGAGCCGGAGCATCCGCTGCTGCATCTTGACCAACTACTTCAATCGGTCGATCTTCTTCACCGTGTTGGACTGGTCGCCGAATTTAGATTTCTCCACGAGCTCCTTGAGCGAGAGGAACGATTCCTCTGCCGCCCGGCTCACGACAGCTGAGAACTCCACTGTCTGCTGCCCTAGCTCGACTGCCATTTTCAACCAGGATCCTCGCTCCGGGATCCATGCAGAAGTTCGTGGAAATCAGGGCTTAAGAATTGAACGGAGAGGTGAATCAGGGAAGTTGCGTGTAGTTATTGTTAGGATTTTTGGAGGCGACGCTGCGACTGCGAGGGAGGGCCGGAGGTGAGAGCTCGGCTGAGAGACAATCGAGAGTGAGATAAAGCGAGAGAGATGAGAGGATCATGCAAGGAGGAGTGATGCCGCCATGGGATTTCTTTCTTTTGAGAGAGTACGTGCATTAGGAGGAGTGAGAAGCGTGAGAGTTTTAGGAGATAGGGTTTTCAAGACATAAAAATCATAATATGAGTGCATGTGACAGTCCGGTCCAAGTGGCGGTTCCTCCTTTAAACCGGACCGATTCCCCCTTTTTTTTGGCACATCCCTAATTATATTCTCTGATTTGACGGACTCTCTTCTGGTCTCTATCATTTTGCTTTTGCCCTCTTTTGCCCGTCAAAGAAGCCGCAGATACAAGCATAGGCGTTGCGTATGGCATTCGACGGCAGACATCGAGTTCGACGAGTGGTTCTTTGCCAAGAGACATTATACTTGTCGAAACTCTCAACATCTTTAATGACCCAATTTCATCAACTTCGTTTGGCTCTTGCTTCATTAGCACACATCTCAACTCCGTGATCATGGAGTATTGATGGGTACTCCGTGATCGATTGGTAAAATGGAGTATTATGTTTCTAAATTGCAATGGAGTTATTTACTTTTGTTTGTCCATCTCTTAGATGACATGTTATGAAATTGGAACATTTGGTTTGGACCCGTATTACATTTTATTATGCGATTTTTCTCAGAATGGTCAAGTAAAGATTTTTGAATTTTTTGATTGTGTAAGCTTTAATTATTTTTAATGTGGTATGTAAATAATCACACATTCAATCGCTCTATGGATGCAAGAATAATATGAAATGCACACATTATTTTTGTGGTTCTTGAAGTTTTATATATATTTTTCTAGTTTTGTGAAAAATGAGAGATGAAACTTGTGAAAAATCAGAAAGCACTAAGAAGTAGTGAAATTCACTAATCGCAAATTTGTTAACCTTTGCCTTATTGATGTTGTTTTATCCATCTTGAATATAAAATGAATTATTTTCACTAATTTGAAATAGAGTATAAGTCTTTAAAAAAAAATAAAAAAAAAAGAAATAGAGTATAAGGACCTGCCATAAATATAGATAGTTTACATCAAGTAAGATTGTGCCCACAATAACCTAAACAAATACTACTATAAGATACCGAAACTTACGTGATGGACCATATTGAAAGAATCACAAATTTTTCATAGATCACATAAATTTTGGTAAAAATAAAAAGTAACATCAACGTGAGAAAGAAACATGAGGCGGTGGCTGTTAAAAATCAGTATGCAAGTTATTGCATGGAGAAGCATGAAGAGAAAATGTCATCTAATGAATAGAGATGCAAGAGGAGAAAACTTCATGCATGAACTTGATCTGATATATAAGAACAATAAAGAGAGAACTTGTCAACTCGAACAATTCCAGGGGCATTTTCTATGAATATCACAAGTTATAGAAACGGAGAAAATTTCTCGAAGCTTTTGTCTAAACCTCCTCTTACCCATCAATACCATTGGAGCATCAAATAAGCTGCATACCCACTGGTAGCTTTGAAACGAAACTGCGGAGTAACAATTACATAGAAGAACCCTAGGCGTACGAGGACTTTATCCACAACATCAATTTGCGAAGTGAAATAACGAATTCTAAACCTCTTACTCTTTGAAAAAATAATAATTTGATAGTGGTCATTATACACCAATTTTGGCCATAAACTTCAGTTTATGCTTCTTTTTATTTTCTAAATTATCCATTTTCGTTATAATTAGAAGGGTCATGATAGCGATTGGCAATATCTCATTTTCTCAACTATTTTTTAGGGGTGGCCAAAGTCCATATTGTCCCATTCCTAAAAATTAGGACCTAGGCATTGAACAAGCCTTACCATGAAACCGCTTGTTTGTAGAGTTTGATCTTCCACTTCTTCTTTTTTTAATTATTCTTTTGAATTTTTATTTTGCTTTTTTTCTTTAGAGCCGGCCAGGGTCACAAATGACCCTCATTGGCCGCAAAACCCTTGCCCTCACATGCAAGAGCGTCATCTTTCAACCACTCTAGCAAACTCTCTAACCTGCAAAATAACTAGAAACATTCCAATGAAAAAAAGTGATAGAGAATACTAACAAGTAATGGATAAAAAATTTGGTCATACATCTCATTATCATATTATACAATTTGTACATTCACAGTTGCCCATAGAGTTAAAACAGATAAATAGATTGTAGCATTTCGTTAAGCCATTATACTTCCAACTTTCCATAGAAACAAAGAATTCTCAAGCAATATTCCGACAACAGAAATTAAGTACACAAGGTGGCATTAATTTTGGATGGTAATCTTCCTTCTGAAAAGTTCCATAGGAAGGTAGTTTTAAAATCTCTCAAGAATGGCACACTATAGATCATGTAGAGAGAGAATGGAGATCTTTTCAGCTTAACATTCTCTTTGCAAATGTCCAGGTGTAGAACTTCTTTTTCTTCTTGTAAACATTTTAAGAAGAGACTCACTTGAAAAGAGAAAAGGTAAGCCGAATTCCCTGGCTTTGCTCTATTTCGGTCAAGTCGGAGACCTTTGCTTCCTGGCACCATTAGAACTGTCGATGGAGGGTGGGCGACGGGACTAGTAGTCGGAATGGCCTAGGTTGTCAAAGGAAGGAGTTCGGTCATGAGCCGCACTTATTTAAGGGTGCTCTGGCCAGGCTATTTAAGGAAGTTGGCCCAAGTTGGGTTTTAGTTATAGCTTAAAAAGGTGACTAAACAATATAAAAAATGGATATTCACCCTTGCATTATGCAGAAAATAGAGAATGCAGACTCAAATCCAAAAATGATTAGCCAGAGAAATTATTAAAATAGGTAATGATCTCATTATATGAAGTGTCATTGTTCATTACACATTGATCAAGTGCATGCATTTTCCCATTATCGATAATTTTCCTCCAATAAAAGTCCATAGCAAACCAAACCTAATAGTCTAACTAACTAATGATTAAATGAATTGCCAAAATTTATGTGTCAACAAAGCTCATAGTAAATTCTTGATTAGGTGAACATAAAAATGTTAGTAGCCTTAGGTTACAATGTTCAAAAAATTATAAAACTTGAAATGATGTTAATTGTCTCAAAAGTTTTTGTATTCTTGCAAAATAAATGGTTTGGGTCGGGCCATAAATACTCTAACTCAAATTGACCCATTTCCTTATAATGTAAATTTCTCGATCCAAACCCGACCTGTCTATAGATTCATTTTTAGCATTTTTCTTCTTCTTATATTGTTATCTTTGAAGAATAGATGGCTCTGTGGACCACATCATTTAGTTAGTAGGGGAGCTTGAGGATTGGGTTATGGATGGGGCCAGGAATGTGGTGGTGAAATTCCTTTTAGGCCAAACAGATTGATATAAATGTAAATTTACATCACACTCACATGATCATCTACAATCTATATTTATGGCATTAAAATTGAGTATATATAACCGAGAAAATTATCCATGGAATTTAAATTTAAAAATCTTTTTTAAAATTCTCGATTAACACCATTTCCAAATTTCATATTTCGAAATTTTAAAAATCAAGAATAGCATGCATTGTCTCGTATAATTGCTTAGCTGGAAAATGATTTACTTCAAATTAAACCCTTTATTCAAAATTGAATTTTGGAAAAATAACTCCACAAACTGCAAACATTCCACAGATTTTCCATTAGAGAATGGTCATCTTTTAATTGAATCCAAACACAATCCATTCGTCTCCAAAGCCACCAAAAAAGGAAGAAGGATCCTCTCAACTTCATATCTCAATCTCACCAAATTCAATCCAAGGAGAGAGAGAGAGAGGCTCATCGTGGCTGGTATGCGCAGGAGCAGGAGCGAGGGATTGAGCCTGACCGTGGGCAACCCAATGGCGGCCATCACTCTGTGGGAAAACTATACACCTCCATTCCACTTGTAAAACGAAAAACAGAGAACCGGGAAATGTTGGGCGAAGATGGAGATCTCACCTCGGTCTCTCTCTGCGACGCCTCTCGCAAAATAGGCACCCTCGTGAGCGCAGCGCAGAGCGAGGGTTCTTTCTGTAACACGAGAGAGAAGTCGAAAGAGACAGAGAGAAAGAGATGAAGAGGGAGATGAGCAGCAGCAGCGAAGCCGGAAATAGGCGATGGGAGTGGCGGCGAATCAAATATGTGCAATGGCAGAGGGAGAGTAAAGCACGTCTCAGACCGTCCCTTCTCGTAAAATTAGTCCGGGCAGCCAAATTCCATGAATTGGTGCTGGTTGGCATCTCTCATTTTCCAACCATCGTGTAGTTCCAATTCGCGCGTTAGTTTTGTCTCAGCGAAGAGGCATGTTTGGAAAGATATCGTTGCAGCTTCGTGCCTTTTCGCTCCTTACATATATGCACGTCCCAGATAGTAAACAAACAAGTTGCATAAAGCTTTATGCTACTTGAAGGACAAAAAACCGCCAATCGTCATGGACATGATCTCCGAATTGACAGACGCTCTTATAATCACTATCATCTCCTTCTTGCCCTTCCAAGAAGCTGCAAGAACGAGTGTCCTATCCCGGCGGTGGCGTGGCCTATGGCGTTCGACAGCGAACATTGAGTTCGATGAGCAGTTTTTTGTTAGAGACAATGTACCCGTGGAAACTAGGCGGGTTCAAAGACTCGATTTCATCAACTTCATTCGGCGCCTGCTGAATGAATACACTACTGAGCTCGTCCTACGAAGGTTCAGGCTCCGCATATCGAAGCCTCGTGAGTTCGAACGCGACATTCAAATGTGCATTTCATTTGCCGTTTCTCGTGATGTTGGAGCGCTTGAACTGGACTTCTCCGATCCGACGTGGGACAAGAACAATATGGAAGATCATGGACCAGAGTTCGATCTACCCACGCAAGTTTATGAAAATAGCACCCGGGCTCTTGAGTCGTTGACGCTATTCGCATGCAGTTTCGACCCGGCCTGGTTGATGAATCTCAGATTGCTTAAGCACGTTTCATTTGGTTGGATCGCATTGAGAATGTCTACTCTGAATGACCTGTTGATGAACTGTAAGTGCTTGGAGAGTTTGAGGTTGAAAAAATGTTGGAACCTCGAGCATCTGAGCATTTTCGAGAGGGATTTGGCGCTGAAGACATTGGTAATTGATAATTGCAATTTCCATCAACAGTGGTTTGGGGTCGAGGCACCGAACTTGAGGTTTTTCAAGTATTCAGGGTCTGTAGGGATTTTCCATTTGATGCTGACAAGGCATTTCGAAGAGGCTGAACTTGATTTTGGATCTGAGTCGGAGTTCGATGACTCCGGTGGCCATCTTCTTCAGAGGCTCTTATTATCCTTGGACTGCGCTAGGGTTTTGAAAGTTTGTAGTTTCATGCTTCAGGTATGCATAACTTCTGCTTCTTGTACTTTGTATGAATCCTCCATCTGCTTCCTATGATTAATTTTTCTTTCGATTACTTGGTGACAAAATCTGCAAGGACTAACATGGTTGTTATATCTTGTGAACAAACTTAACTTTAATGAAAACTCACGTCCATTTTATGATGTCATTTGCATGCTTTCCTAAGTGCATTTTGATATTGTCCTTATTTAATATATTATCTATTATAACAACTATTTATTAGTGCAAGACATGTTCGTGTAATAACGATATGATCATGGTTCATCAGGTCATTCCAACTGGGATGGAGCCCTTGAGAATGCAATCGCCTCTTAATGTGCGGCATCTTGTTTTGAACACTGCATTGCACCGAGATGAGTATTGGGGGATTGCTTTCTTCCTCAAGAGTTGTCCTTTCCTCAAAACCCTAACCCTCCAAATGAGCCCTCCCAGAATTTTCCCTGTAAGTGCACACGTTACCTTTGCATACTTCACTCAAAGAAAACAAGCCTTAGATGAGTAATTCATGTTGGCCATCAGATATTGCATTAGTTTTCTTTCCATACGTATTGGTTAATGTTATGTAGGAGTGATTCGTGATCCTTTTTCTCTCTTCCAATGAACTATCCCGATTCGACAACGTGTGATTGTAAATAACTTTCAAACCCGCAACATGAGATATCAGCGAAAATATTTGACGTTTTATCAACTTTCTTTAGGATTATGAACCGCCGTTCATGTTCGATCCGAGCAGATTCTGGTCTGGCAATATAGATAGGCTCTACAGGTGCGTCCTCCGGACGTTGAAGGTGGTGGAGGTCATGGGTTTCCAAGGGACCATCAATGAAATTCGTCTGTTGAGGTATTTGCTGTATCATGGGCGTGCTATGCAAGAACTCAAGCTATATCTCTCCAATGAAGCCGATGGTTATGGTGGTGATCGTTCAATTTACTTACAAAGGGCTGTGTTTGTGATGGCCTTGCCAAGAGCGTCACCGAATGTTCATGTAATGATCATTTAGTTTGAATTAAGCTGGGTATGTAGTGGTTGATCAAATAAGAATAGTAGGACCACTATGTTTCCATGTGGGTTTGTCGTGTTTTATCTGTTTGATTTTAGGTTTGTTTTGTTTGTACCCTTCAAAATCATCCAAGAATAATAAATGCATTAAGACATGTGTTCCTATTATATTTGAATGCATTCGGTGAGTATATATTTTTTATTACATTTGAACGAATATTTAGTGTAAGTGCATAGAACTATGTTAGAAGTGTGCAGAATGCAAGAGCCATTTTGTTGAATTCCCAAAGGTTGGTTTTTCCTTGCGAAATTTTTCACTACCTAAATTTGTCAATCTATATATATATATATATATATATAATACTCATATGTATTGATTGCTACTATCACTATATTGTTGGAAATTGTCCCTTAATTAATGATCTATAATGTTTTTACCATGCATAGTAAAAATGATATGTTGAGCACGATGCCCAAGTGCGTAATTTGAGATCATGATGATATGATATGTTTTTGTGTCGATTGGAAGGACTTAATCCGCAAATCAGTGGGTCTCTTCATCCTAACTACTCCTTTTTTATCCTTTCTCTTTTAGCTGAAATTCCTTTCTTTGTGGACCGACATATTGCACTTTTTTCCGATCCTAGTTATAGTTTTATCTCCTCATTGTCGAAGAGGCACGATGTAGCGAAACGAACAATAACCATCAGACTCCGACATCTTGTTGTTTTTCATTTCTTAACTTATAGTAACGGCTAGATAGAAAATGAAGTGGAAAGAAGAACACAAAAAAATTTGAGTTTATCGATCCTCTCATACACATCATTTCGTTTCTGCCGTTCAAAAATGCCGCAAGTATGAGCATGTTATCCCGCTATCGGGGTTGGATGTGGCGCTCGACAGCACACATTAGAGTTTGATGAATGATTCGTACAAGGCAATGCAACAGTCAACAAACCCAAATACTCAGTCTTCTTCGATGACTACACTGAACCCATTTGGTAGAAAATCAAACTTTGTTTCCTGAAGCTTGCGACCTCGAAGAAGACATGCAATGCTGCATTACATTCGCAGTTTCACATGAAGACGGAGTCCTGGAACGATACTTCTCCGACGTGTTGTGGGACAAGAAAGACATGGGGAACCGTGACCCACCCGCATTAGGTCTCCCCACGAACCTACCAACGCAACGCGACTAATAATTATGAGATGATAGATGAAATAACTAATCACTGTGGACAAAATCGCCTAATACTTGAGACTAAATATCATCAATATAAAGACCAGAAAAATATCAAGAGTAAACCATGAAATGCTATGTAACTTGCACAACATTATAATTGTCGATCAGTTTCCTCAAACGATAAAATTACTACAAACATAAGGGAGCCTCATTAGCCCAGATGACAGAATACGGGCAAGCCATCAAGAAATCACAACATGTTCATCACAACTCAACTAAATCCTCCAAGGATAACAAAATAGAAACCATTTATTTCATTAAGCCGATGTCGCAAAGCAACCATTCTAAAGTTTGCACTCAGGTGAATCTGTCAAGCTCGGAATGATTCAAAGAAAAGTCAAACGAGGAAAGAACTGGAGGCGACAAACCCATTTTCATAATAATACATATAATGTCACCCAAGAAGAAAAGCCGCCGTAGATCTCCACCCGAAAAAATACAGGTAAGATAGAGAACACTTATGCTAAGAACCAATGATTAAAGATGAGGTTTACCATGGGCCCTGATAAATTGATTCAACCACTTTCATCATTAAGTAGAAGAACATCTCAGTGTTTTTTCGCAAGTGGGAATCTATTAGAATATATTCAAAGAAAATTACGATCATCAACCTCTAGATTTCTTGTGCAACAATACATATTCCTAGATGCAACAATCAAACAAGAGAAGCAATTGAACTATAAGCATTGACAATCCCAAATAGCATCAAAAGCAGTGTAGCAAGATAAGAATCTAATTTGAAAATAGAAGAAAATAATTATTTAACAATTAGTTTCTCAAATTCAGCTAAAGGAAGAAGAACACTAAATTGCTTATAAGTCGCATAATACAAACCACATAAAATTCATGATTTATAGAAGATAGCAGCATTTATAGATATCACATATAATGACAGAGAAGATGCATAATAGAATAGTTGAAAATCACCACACAAGTATTCTTCTTCATCACAATAAATGTTCCATCTACTTGGACAACGGAAGCAAACTTAATAAGGTAATTCACACAATATAGGCCGTTTTGCAATATCGGATTAGTAATTGAACCCTTTAAATAATCAAAGGAATTTTGGAATTAGAGTAAAATTATTCAAACCTATGTCAACTTTGAATTTCTAGGTTCAAATTAGGGTTTGTTAACTTGTAAAATTATAGGGAAATGAAAGTTTAGGTGTTGTCAAATCGTGAGGTTTGATGAAAATCGATTTGGAGTTACGATTCGATTAGAGTAAATTTTCAAAGTTATTAGTGTGATGTTAGACTAGTTACGAATTTTGAATTTCAGTGATGTTTTTCCCCATCTTTGGCCATCTTTTGAGGCAGCAAAGATTAAGATTTTCTAGTACTTCAAAAGGGCTTTACGTTAATTGTAAGTTCACTTAAAATGGAGTTTGGTCCAAAAAGTTATAGCACAAACTAATTCAATGTTATGCATAGCGGACATCATTGAGGATGTTTAATTGCACTCTAGGTTTAAATTTAAAGGAATTGACCTAAGTTAGGTTTTGATTGTAGATTAGGAATATAGTATTTAATGGTTGAGCCAATGGGTTTAGGCTTAAGATTTAGTTCTGGATATCTTGGGTTAGGGATTAGCCTATGGTCTAAGTTGATGGGACCTAGGCCCGGTCTTTGCTTAGGCTAGGTTCAAAAGCTCGGCCCGAGTCCCATCTCTCAAAGTAAAATACTATTATAATACTTTAATTACACGATCTTTAATTATAGATGGTTAAAAAGAAAATGAATAGAGCGTTGCAACAAGTTTACATCATTCATTGAAGGAGGAAAGAAATGGAAGTGTTGCCGTTGTTTGAAAGTGTATGCAAAAAAACCATATTGTGCCCCCCAAATCAAAGAGCATTTGATTAGGATAGTACGGTGCTAGGGAAAAATAAGAAATTGCTCAATCATAATTGGTGAGGCAATAACTCTTTACCAGCAAGTATTCGAGATAGATTCACCATTGACTCCACTAGATCCATTACTACCACAGCCTCTAGGTGGAGGAGAACAAGAAGTAGCTCCACCCAAAAGATCAAGATCAAGTTCTAGTTTAAGTTGCTCCACAACTATTTTCATTGAATACATCAGCTACACAACCACCACCTACATCACATCCATAGCTTCAATTCTTGAAGCTTTTTTTTTCTAGAGTTCACAAGTTGCTCCACAATCGCATGCCCTGTTTTTATCTCATCAATTCCCTCTACAGCCAAAGCCTCCATTGCAACCATAACTTCCAGCATGTGGAGTGGAAACATTCATCCATTTCCTCCATAGTCATTGCCTCCATCATAACCATAGCTTCCATCAGTTCCAGAACATGGAGTAGGAGAAGCACTGGGTAGAGTTGCTCTTCCATAGTTGTCACCAAGCAGCAATTACTAAAGGCCGCAACGTTGTAGAATTTATTGAATCAACGCTTCTAGCTACAATTCTATCTATGGTGGAATACATAATCCACATTAGAAATTCAAAGCTCTATGATCTCCAATTTGTCATAAAGATCGATCGCCATATTATGGCATCCATAATAGAGTCCCACCATAATAACCGAATTTATTATCTTCATGCATAAGAATGTTGGATTCCCTAATAGAAAAGATTTCAAAATCATCCCAAACATCTTTTTTTTTTCTTTTCTATTTCAATTTCTTTTTGGATTATTATATGATGATTTTTTAACTTTCCATATATAGAAATAGAAAAATATAGACAAGAAATGGCATTTCTTGTGTCAATGGACACTAAAGGGATATTACTTATAAGTCGTATAATATGAGCTGTATAATATAGAGGATTCATAATCCATAAAATATACCAGTAGTTATAATATAACAAACAACACAAAAACTGCTTGGATTTAATGCTCCATTTACTTGGATAATATAAACAGATTTAATGAGGTAATTCACACAATACAAGCCATTTTACAATCTTGGATTAGTAATCAAACTCTTTATTATTATCAAAGGATTTTTTGAAATAAAAATAAAATAATTCGGACTTGTATCAATTCTAAATTTCTATGTTCAAGTTACGTTATTTAAGTTATAAAGTAATGAGGAAATGAAATTTTAGGTTGTTGTAAAACTATGAGAATTGATGGAAATCGATTTGGAGTTACAGTTTGATTAAAGTGAATTTTTAAAATTTTACATGTATTGTTGGAATAGTTACAAATTTTTAGATTTTAGTGATGATTTCCCTCATTTTTGGCCATCTTTTGAGTCAGCGAAACTCACTATTTTCTAGTATTTCAAAAGAGTTGTAAGTTTGTTTGAAACGGAATCCGGTGGAAAAGTTATAGTACTAACTAATTCAACATATGAGCTACACATAGCAAACCATAACAAGAAATTTTTTAGTATAATTAGTACTTTTATTCACTTGATTGATGATTGTTTTCTATGTCTTAATTGCATGATTAACTTAGTTTTGTCCAGTTCGCTTAGATGAATGTTACCACTCGACGTATGCTTTTGAGAGGTAGTTAGAATAATGAGTAAAGTTTAATTAAGAATTAACAATGCTAACCTACCATCCTATGAACGCAAGCGGAGACTAGTTGGGGTCAACCTAAATAAATCCTAAAATGAATCGGAGGTAATAGGTCAATCAAATTGCTTGGACTCCAAATCCTGGTTGAGTGACTTAATTGTGTGAACTTATTGACGTTGTTGCTAAAGTGATTGCATGATTAAAATTAACATTAAGATGGTGGCCGAGTATTGGCAACGTTTTATGGTGTTTCAATGCGATATTTGTGTAGTTAGAATAGTTTGTGATAACCTTAGGTTTTAACTATTGAGGCCCTAATTACGCTATCTTGATTGTAAGTTAGCAACCAAAATGGGGATGGATAAGGGAAAACTGTTAGAAGTAATTGTGGTAGATTGGGATTGAGGAAAATGGTAACACTGTAGTAAAGAATACTAGCTAAATAAATGTGCCATGATGAAAATCGTTGAGCACTTGACGAGTTATGAAAGAAAAACTAAAAAGATAAACTTTACCTCAAGATCAATTAGTATAATATAGAATTATAGTAGATTGAGTTCAAGGTAATTGGTTCATAAACTTAGCCTCTACAAGCTTCATGGAATCCCATGATTCCATCACAATAGATTTCATCACTTCATTTTCAAAGTTATTTGTGTTATGTTAGACTAGTTACTAATTTCGAATTTTGAATTTCAATGATGATTTTTCCTCATTTTCGGCCATTTTTTGAGTCTATGAAACTCAAGATTTTCTAGTGTTTTGAAATGGCTTTACGTTGATTGTAAGTTCGCTTGAAACGGAATTCGGTGAAGAAAATTATAATAGATACTAATTCAATGCACTAGTTGCGTATAGCAAACATTCAAAGAGAATATTTAATCACACTCTAGGTTTTAATTTAAGGGAGTAACCCCAAATTAGCTTTGGTTGTAGCTTAGGGATATAATATTTAATGAGGTTGAATTGATGAAGTTAGGCTTAAGGTTTAATTTGGATGCTTTGGGTTAGGATATAACCATGGCCCAGATTGATGGGACCTAGGCTCAATACTTGCTTGAGCCAAGTTCAAAAAATTAGCCCAAATCCTATCTCTTAAAATAAAATACTATTTTTGATTCAAGTTAGAGTTTATTAGTAATTTTAATATGTTAGCTTTGGAGTTACGATTTGATTAAAGTGAATTTTCAAAATTCTTTGTGTGTTGTTGGACTAGTTACAAATTTTGGATTTCAACAATGATTTCCCCTCATCTTCGGCCATCTTTTGACTAAAAAAAACTTATCATTTTCTAGTATTTCGAAAAGGCTCCATGTTGAATGTAAATTCGCTTGAAATAGAGTTTGGTGGAGAAATTTATAATATATACTAATTCAATACGCAAGCTACATACTACAGACAATAATAAAGATGTTTAATTGCCTTCTAAAAATAGATCTAAATTAATTTAATGGACTGAGTTGATGGGTTTTTGAATACTTTAGGCTAGAGATGAGCTCATAGCCTAGGTTGATGTGGTTTGGGCTAGATTCAAAAGGTCTGCCCGAGTCCCATTTCTTAGAGTAAAATATTATTATAATATTTTAATTATGTTGTCTTTGATAGTGCATGGTTAATAAGAAGATAAATAAAACATTGCAACAACTTGACATTGTTAAAGGAGAGAATTAATGAAAGTGTCTTTATTGTTAGAAGTTATTTGTAAGAAACCCATATTACTCATAAGTCATACAATACATGCTGCGTAATATAGAGGATTCATAATTCATAAAATATAGCAACAGTTAAAATATAACAAACAACATAAAACTATTTGGATTTAATGCTTCATCTACTTAGATAATATATTCAAACTTGATAAGATAATTCACACAATTAAAGTCATTTTGCAACGTAAGATTAGTAATCGGACCATTTATTATAATCAAAGGAATTTTTCTGAATTGTAGTAAAATAATTCAAACCTATATCAATTCTAAATTTCTACGTTCAAGTTAAGGTTTGTTAAGTTATAAAATTATGGAGAAATGAAATTTTATGTTGTTGTGGAACCGTGGAATTTAACAGAAATCGATTTGGAATTACAATTTAATTAGAGTGAATTTTTAAAGTTTTGCATGCATTGCTCAACTAGTTACCGATTTCAAATTTTGGTGATGATTTCCTTCATTTTCGGCCATCTTTTAATCGATGAAACTCACGATTTTCTAGTACTTTGAAAGGGCGTTACATTGATTGTAAGTTCGTTTAAAAAGGAATTCGATGGAAAAAGTTATAATACTAAATAATTCAACATACAAGTTGGGTATATCGGACTACAATGATAAATGACTTTTTAGTATAATTAGTACTTTTATTCGCTTGATTGATAGTTTTTTTTATATTTAATTGCATGATTTACTTAATTTTGTTGGGTTTGATAAGATGAATTTACCTAGGTCATCTCATGGTATAATACTTCAAGAATGTTGAAGGTTATAGGTTTTGGGTGTGAGATTGCTCCTCATTGTAGAGACGAAGGGAAACCCTAAAGTTTATATATATGCCACCGTTCCATGCTTTCGCTCTTAAGATTTTGACTATTATTTGGAAATTTTCCATGATTAGTTGGTTTTCAAATTACTCACGAGGATAGGTATTTTATATATGTTCTCTTTCTCCATTTAGTAAGTGTCTGTTTTACCCTAATGTTCAATCCGCTAGATGAATCTAAAATCTGAACATAATTTATATGATAAGTTTATAGCAAAAATAAGTTTGAAATGTTTGAAACTTGCATCTCCTTGAAAAAGTGTAGCTCAGAACTTCAAATGACTGTCTATGTCTAGTGGGGAGGTGGATGAGAGGGAGGAGAGGGGCACAAGTTTGAATTTTTTTGGGCAAGAGATGACGTTCGGAAGCTTGATTGTCTATGTTTGGATTCATATCACGAGGAAAAAAAGAAAAAAAATTCTGCTAAGAGTGATGGGTGTTTTGAGCTCTATGTAAAGCTTTGTGCGGAGGTAGGAGAATAGGAAAAATATAAAATAAAAATATAAACAAAAGGGCCTCGTTTGGGCTAGAGTTGTCGGGCTAGTGAATATTCAATAGTTTATCTCTCATTCTCATCTAACGGTGTACTGTTTTCTCTCATTAGTTCGAAGGAGTTTGCTGCTAAAAGCCATTCGAGGCCTCATCTGTTAGGAAATGGCCCGCCTCACATATTCAATAGGGACCCCGTCCTTTTGCCTCTTTCTTCCACCCTCCCACGATGTTTTATTCTACCAACAATAAGGACAAGGCTGAGAAGGGCTTTAGCTGCTATTACGACCTGAAGACAGCATAGCCCTTGTCAAGTGGGTCACATGCCGTATATGCATTGTAGGGGTCATACATGGCAAACAAGTGAGTATCAATGAAAGTTCTACGGTCTAATATGTGTACTTTTAATTTGTGTTGTAAATATAACATGGCCTTAGTTGTAGGAATCACGCGAAAGAGTGAGGGACGTGATCGATAAAGTGAAACCGAGGTATTTTCCTATTCATGCTGCATTTGCATTTTTTTTAATACTTCAAAGTGATACTTGAGCAAGTTTGAGTGTAGATTGTATTTCTGGAGTTGGACAACAATCGTGAGTGTAAACTTAGGGATAAGGAGAGTGAATTCTATGTGGCAAATGAAGAGGCACAAAATACAATGGACGTGTTATGCTCGGTGATATGCCTACAGAGGTATTGTTTTTTTTTTCTTTCCTTCTCTAAGATGTTTTTCTCTCAAGTTAGTTCATGTTTATTGCTCATCTCTTCTACATGGATGCCATAGAACTAAACAATTAGTTTTCAGCAATATATCAAAATGGGACATGGATAGTGTGATGCGTGTATCATTTGCTAATAAAATGGTGTGATATATTATATTAGATCTCATTGAAAATGCTTATAATATATATACGAACGTAGGTGATCTTTACATTTTTTTCTACATTGGCAAGATCATTGGCATGTTGTTGTGAGACTCATGGACCATGGCATTCTCCCTAATGTGATGGAATCATTTCTTTGCAAGCGTAACCGGTGAGTAGTTTCTTTATTTTTGAAGGTTTGGTGGCATAGTTTATTGTGTTGCCTCAGTTATATGGCGGCCAAGTTGAAAGAGACTGCAGCAAATGTTAGTTCCATTGTAGCCGTTGTTAGAAAGAATCACCTTGTTGGTCTTAAGAAGATTCTTGGTCTTAAGAAGATTCTCGAGTCGGACTAGCACTTGGACCGAAGATGAATGAAGCTGATTGTAGATCATCCTGAGGATAGTTTGTCTAAATAGGAATTCGGTGGAAAAAGTTATAACACTAACTAATTCAACATACAAGTTGGGTATATTGGACTACAATGATAAATGACTTTTTAGTATAATTAGTACTTTTATTCGCTTGATAGATAGTTATTTTTTATGTTTAATTGCATAATTTACCTAGGTCATCCATTGGTCGTTCAGAAGCTTTGAGTGTGAGATTGCTCCTCATTGTAGAGATGAAGGGACGTGCCACCGCAGGCTTTGCTCTTAAGATCTTGACTATTGTGGAAATTTTTCCATGATTAGTTGGTTTTCAAATTACTCACAAGAATAGATATTTTATAAAACTATTTGGATTTAATGCTTCATCTAATTGGATAATATATTCAAACTTGATAAGATAACTCACACAATTAAAGCCATTTTGCAACGTTAGATTAGTAATTGAACCCTTTATTATAATCAAAGGAATTTTTGGAATTGAAGTAAAATAATTCGAACCTATATCAATTCTAAATTTCTACGTTTAAGTTAAGGTTTGTTAAGTTATAAAATTAAGGGAAAATGAAAGTTTATGTTGTTGTGGAATTGTGGAATTTAACAAAAATCGATTTGGAATTACAATTCCATTGCAATTTGCACTATCTCTAGCAAACACAACTCCAGATGATCTTTCATCTTAGTCTCCATATATGAAAGCCTTATACATGTATGTTTTTGGTGAACCGCCTGTTGCATAGGCTAACGTTAGGTTGATAACTTTTTGCGAAATTTATGAATAAAAAAAGTTATGAACTTTTCACTTATGCTTGAACCTATTAGGTTTGGGAACATTGATTACTAACTCAAGCAGCTATAACCTCTTATAGCTTGGCTAATAAACATGGAAGACACATGTATGTTTATGATAGGCTACCAATCATACAAGTTAATAGCTCTTGGGTTCTTTTTGTGAAACTTACATAAAAAGAAGTTTCTGAACTTTTCACTTATGCTTGAACCTATTAGTTTCAAGAACACAGCAGGAGGATCAGATTTATTTGCTAAAAGGAAGAATGAAAGAAATCATCGTGAATGGCAAACCAAAAAGTTAAGAACTTTCAACACAATTGCAACAAGATGCTGCAAGAATATTGCACTATCGAGATGGCTGTTGTAGCTAATTAATCTCTCCCACTAGAGAAGTTAATAGAACTATAAGGTTGAGCCAAGAACTTGAAGAGTTTCTCGGGTTTGAAAATTATGCAAACAGTTTGTATTTTTTTCGGTAGGAAGGAAATCAAGTTATTAAAATTTTCTTATTATAACTCGATATTTGGTTGACGATTGAGATGCGTACATAGAGAAAATAATATAGAAATCAATTTGAAGTTACAATTAGGTTGGAGTGAATTTTCAAAGTTCTTGTGTATATTTGGACTACTTATTAATTTTGAATTCCAATGATGATTTTCCCCATATTTGGCCATCTTTTGAGTCAGCAAAGCTCAAGATTTCATAGTATTTCAAAGGGGCTTTATGTTGACTATAAGTTTGCTTAAAACGGAGTTTGATGGAGAAAGTTATAATACATACTAATTCAACACGCGAACTGTGCATAGTGGATAGCAATGAGGATTTTTTATTGAAGGAACTATTTCTTATACTTTTCCAGTAGCTGAGCACTCGACAAGGGAAGGGGGATAGCACCGAGCAACTGGCAAAGTGAGTTAGTTGTTTGATTCTAGGTTCCGGGATAGGATACATACAAAGAAGGTGAGCTCTCTTAGGTTTTCTTATAAAGAAAGATAGGAAGCCCTAGGTTTAAATTTAAAAGAGTATGCCAAAGTTAATTTTAGTTATAGTGTAGGGATATAATATTTAAGGGGCTGGGCTGATGGGTTTAGGCTTAGGGTTTAGTTTTGGATACTTTAAGCTAGGGATTAACCCATGGCCTAGGCTGATTGAACTTAATCTTGATTCTTGTCCAAGCTGAGTTTAAAAGCTTGGACAGAGTCTCATCTCTTAAAGTAAAATACTACTACAATACTTTAATTATATTGTCTTTAATTGTAGGTGGTTAATAACAAGATGGACAGAGCATAGCAACAAGTTGACTTTGTTAAAGGAGGAAACAAATGGAAGTATGTTCATTATTTCAAAGCTTACGCAAAAAACCTATATTGTGCCCCCAAATATTATTGGGATAGTGCGGTGTTAAGGTAAAATAAGAAATTATCCGGCCTTAAATGATGAGGGAAGAACTCATTACCAGTAAGTATTCGAGATAGATCCATCACTGCCTTCACTAGATCAATTGTTGCCTTAATGGAGTAGAAGTGGCTCAAGTTCAAGTTGCGCCATAGTTGTTTTCACTACATGCATCAACTGCACAGCTACCACATGCATCGCATCCATAATTCAATTAGGATAGATTGAGGGTGCGTTTGTTTCGCGAAAATCGTACCATTTTTGGAAAATGTTTTCCAAGAAATCATTTTCATGGAAAATGATTAGTTTTCTTGTGTTTAATGATATGTGATTGAAAATGTTTTCAAGCGTTTAGATCACATTTGGAAAATGATTAAATAACATTTCTATTGATTGGAAAAAAGAGAGAGAAATTTTGGAGAGTAAAAGAAAAGGACATAAATGACTTAATAAAAAGAGAATGACCTAAAGACTTGATAAAGTGAGAAAGTGTTTTCCCCTTCTCATGCACATAAATTCATTTTCCTAAAATAATACATAATACTTATATGATTGGAAAGTTTTCCATTGACCAAATCGTTTTTGGAAAAACAAATAGCGGAAAGACCGGAAAACACTTTCGGGAAACTACTTTCATTGAAACAAATGCATCCTGAATTTTAATTGGTTTTAGGGTAAGACTCATTTTTGTGTGATTCCAAAAATCTTTTAATGAGACTCATAGGAAATAATAAAAATATGAGATAAGTGTACTAGAAGTTTTAAAACTTGTCATGAAAGTGTAATGCACTTCTAAAACCTTCAAAAAGTGCTATTAAGTACTAAAATTTATTTTGAAAATGTAATCGAGTTCTAAATTATTCAAAAAGTTATAATCAAATCCTAAAATTTTTTGTGAAAGTATAATCGAGTCATTAAACATTTAAAAAGTTCAATCAACGAAAGAATTTAATTGGATTCATGATCTATAAAACATAGTAACAGTTATAGATATTATGTACAACAATAAAGAAGGTACACGATAAAATAGCTAAAAGAGCATTGTGCAAATATTCTTCTTCATCATAATAGATACTCCATCTACTTGGATAACGGAAAAAGACTTAATAAGTTAATTTACACAATACAAGCTATTTTGCAACGCCAGATTAATAATTGAACCATCTATTTCAATAAAAGCAATATTCGAAATTAGAGTAAAATAATCCGAACCTTTGTCAACTTTGAATTTCTAGATTCAAGTTAAGGTTTATTAAGTTATAAAATTATAGAGAATTGAAAGGTTATGGTATTATGGAATCATGAGGTTTGACAAAAATCGATTTGGAGTTGCGGTTTGATTGGAGTGAATTTTCAAAATTCTTCGTGTGCTGCTAGACTAATTACTAATTTGGGATATCGATAATGTTTTCCATCGTCTTCAGCCGTCTTTTGAGTTGGTGGAACTTAACATTTTCTAGTACTTCGAAATGATTTTATGTTGATTGTAAGATCGCTTGAAATAGAATTCGGTGGAGAAAGTGATAGTACATACTAATTCAACACACAAGCTACACATAACGGACATAAAAGAGGATGTTAAATTGCACTTTAGCTTTTAATTTAAGGGAGTACCTCAAAGCTTAGAGATATAATATTTAATGGGTTGAGTTGATGGGTTTAGGCTTAAGGTTTAATTTGGATACTTTGGGTTAGGGATTAGCCCATGGCCCAGGTTGATAAGACCTAGGTTCGGTTCTTGCTCGAGCCAAGTTCAAAAGCCCAGCACAAGTCTCATATCTCAAAGTAAACTACTATTACCATGTTTTAGTTATATTATCTTTGATCATAGGTATTAAAGTCAAACAATTCAAACCTATGTCAATTTGATTGAAGTAAATTTTCATTGCTAGACTAGTTACGAATTTTGGATTTCGATGATGATTTTCCCTCATCTTTGGCCATCTTTTGAGTTGGTAAAATTTAAGATTTTCTAGTGCCTTGAAAGAGCTCTACATTGACTCTAAATTCACTTGAAACAGAGTTCGGTGAAAAAAGTTATAGTACATATTAATTCAACAAACGAGCTACGCATAGCAGACAGTTCTAAGGATATTTAATTGCGCTTTACATTTAAATTTAAGGGAGTAGGCCTGAGTTAATTTTGGTTATAACTTAGGTATATAATATTTAATGGACAGAGCTTATTGGTTTAGGCTTAAGGTTTAGTTTTGGATATTTAGGTTAGGGATAAGCCCATAGCCCAGGTTGATGGGGCCTATGCTAGGTTTAAAAGCCCGGCTCGAGTCTAATCTCTCGGAGTAAAATACTATTATAATATTTTAATTACGTTGTCTTTGATCGTAGGTCATTAATAAGAAGATGGACAAAACATTGCAATAACTTAACATTGTTGAAGGAGAAAACTAAAGGAAGTGTCCTGACTATTCGAAAGCATACTACAAAAACCCATATTGTGCCTTCGAATCAAAAAGCATTTGACTGGTACAACACGTCGTTAGGGAAAAATAAGAAATTGCCCAGCCCTAATTGACAAGGCAAGAACTCATTATTAGCAAGTATTTGAGATAGATCTACCACCAGATTCGCTCAATCCATTGCTACCATAGCCTTCAAGTGGAGCAAGATAAGAAGCAACTCTACAAGAAGTTCAAATTTAAGTTCAAGTTGCTCCACAACTATTTCCATCGCATGGATCAGCTACACAACCACCACTTGTGTCGCATCCACAATTTCAATTGTTTGCAAGAAAAACAACTCTCAACTCTCTCTTGCAGAGTTTACAAATTGCTCCACAATTGCATGCCTTGTTTCCATTACATCAATTCCCTCTACAGCCAAGCCAACGCTTCCATCACAACCACAGCTTCCAACATAAGGAGCGGAAAACATTGCACCCATTTCCTCCATAGCCAACACATCCATCACAATCATAACTTCCATCAATTCCAAAACATGGAGCATGAGAAGCATTGAGTGGAGTCAAGCAGTAATTATTAAAGGTCACTACATCACAGAACCTTTTGAAGTCGTAGAACTTATTGAATCAACTCTTCCAGCTATAATTTTGTCTGTGGTGGAATATCTACTCCATGGATAATTGCATGATCTACATTAGAAATTCCAAGCTCTATAATCTCTAATTTGCTACAAAGGTTGATCGCGATATCGTGGCAAACAATCATGACTTCTTGCAATTTGCTTCTTAGATTAATCGAGAAAAACTATCTTGTTGTTTTACTCAAGTATTAGTAATATATTTCCATAATCCATCATCTGGCAAACATAAATTTCATGTGTGATCCACAATGTTACATGTGGACTCTATATGAATGTTATAGTTGATTGACTACTAATGTGCTATTTAATTGGCAAAAAATGGATGTAAATTTTTTGCATGACATCTAATAAAATATTTATATATCTGATATAGAATGAAATGACAAATAAAATGCATGATACATTTTTAATTCTTGCTTGAAAGCTTGGTCTCACTTTACTTTTAGATAAACAAATAGGATTGGGTTCAGATTATAACTATGTGTGTGTGTGAATATGTGTGTACATAGGGAAAAGGCTAGAAAAGAAATTGTCAATAATACGAAAAATTCCAAGGATATCAATTGAATATTGCAAGTTATCAAGACTTAGGAAATTTTGTCGAAGCTTATTGTTTAAATTTATTCTTTCCTATAAATACCATTGGAATATTAAATGCACGACGTGCCCTCTAATGGTTTTTGAGACGAAAATGTAGAGTAATAATTACTCAGAGTAAGCCTAAGAGTATAAGGATTTATCCACGAGATCAATTTGCAAAACAATGATTTATAAACTTTTGCTCTTTATTAAAGAAATTGATAGAGGTTATTACTCCTCAATTTTGGCCATAAAATTATGTTTATTTTATATCCATATTATCATTTTCATTATCATTACCTTAATCGGGCATGATATTGTCCCATTATTTTTAAGGATAAATGTATTGAAAGTTCTAAAATTTGCCATGAAACTGCACTTAAGTCCTGTAACTTGTCAATAAAATGTAATTGAGTCCTAAAACTATAAAAATAATAATAATAATCAAGTCCTAAAACTTATCAAATTGATCCATTTTTTTTGAAAATTTTATGACTCAATTGTATTTTCACAATAAGTTTTAAAATTTGATTATACTTTTTAAAAGTTTTAAGACTCGATTATAGTTTCACGATAAATTTTAGGACTTATTGCAATTTTTAAAAGTTTAGGAATCCATTGCACTTATATGACAAGTTTTACAACTTTTTGTACACTTATCTCATTTTTTATTTTTTTACTATGAGTAGTCTCATTAAAAGATTTTTGAAACCACACACAAAAACGGGCCCTACCCTGAAATCGACTTGGAATTGAATCTTTCCCTTTCAAATTAAAATTGCGAACTGCCGCATTTTTTTTTCCTTGCAATTCCTTCTTTTATGAGATGAAAGTGGTGGAAGAAATGAAAGAACATAAAAGGTGAGCAGAGCGGTGGAGTTATGATTTCTAATTTTTTAATTATAAGTTTCGTTTTGAATTTTTAGGTTTTATCATTTTTAGAATAAACAGGTCGGCAATGTGAGTTGGCTGTGAATTTGTGCATTTGCCTCTTTTCACTTCAAGATGTTAAATTATTATTCCATAAAGCAATTTTTCTTAAAAAAGAAGAAGTTATGATCAAATTTGATTCAACCTAGAAATGATATAAATTAGTTGAGTTCCCAAGGAGAACCGGTTATGTTCAAGGTTCAATCAATGAATAAGTTCAAACTACGCAATGAATTCCTATATTTTCAACCAACGGGCCTACTCGATTTCTTTAGAAACGGCTTTGGATTGGACCTAGATTGATTCTCAAGTCGTATTGCACGTTCACCCTCATCATTTTATCTCTCGACCGACATTTACCTGCTCTCTCTATTTTATTTATTTATCTTTGGGTTCTTTGTGCGCGCACGAAGATGCATTGATTTTAAATTTTAACCAACAATTATTTAAGTAAGAGGAGGATATTTATATTTGACCAAGCAAGTAAAGCAGTCCAACAACACCAACAACAACTAATTTTGAAATCTCGGAAAAGTAATCAAAATCTTGAATCCAACAAAGACTACCCGACCCGGGCCCATTTCAAAAGAGTAACGTTCACGAGAGACGCAAGAGAACCAGATCTCCCCCTTCTCCTCACTAGAATTCAAAAAAATCACAACAAAAAAAAAAAAAAAAAAAAAAAAAATTCACACGCGCAGGGAAACAGATCTGACATCGTCGTCTCCCTCCCTCCCTCCATGTGAGAGAGAGTTCTCCTCTCGCTTTCTTTCTTTCCCCCACTCGATTATCTCCTACTCTCACTCCACCTCCCTTCCCCCCTTCCCCCATCTCCCTCTGCATTGCCCTCCCTCCCGGCCAGGTCAAGCCTCTCCGTTCGGCGGCGGCGAATCCATGCCTCCTTCGCCCTGACGGCTTCTCCGATCGATCTGGACCGGCATTTGTGGCCCGAACCGCCGCCGGCGACATGAGCTCGCTCAAACCCTCCCGCGCCTCGCGGCCTCACGCCCAGCCCTCGCCGGCGCAGCCGGCGTCCCGATCCTTGTCGTCCTCCTCCTCCGCCGCGGCGGCGGCGGCGGGCGGGGCCGGTGCGCCCTCGTCGGTGTCGTCGCACCTCGCGATGGTGGAGCTCAAGCAGCGGATCCTTACCTCGCTGTCCAAGCTCGCCGACCGTGACACCTACCAGATCGCCGTCTCCGATCTCGAGGCCACCATACAGTCCGTCTCCCACGACGCCATCCCGATGCTCCTCAACTGTCTCTTCGACTCCTGCAATGACTCCAAGCCCTCCGTCAAGAAGGAGTCCATTCGCTTGGTCACCGTGCTGGCGTCGAGCCACCCGGATTATACATTCAGCCACTTGACCAAAGTCATGGCCCAGCTGAGTCGGCGGCTCAAGGACAGCGATTCTGGCGTAAGGTGCTGTAGGACCAGTTCTTCAGTCGAGATCTAGATTAGCTTGGCTTTGCATTTTGTTGTTAAATCCCATATTGCCTTGGATGTGATGTAAGTGGCTCGAATATATACTGTGACTGCTAATAAATTTTTGAAGTAGAATTTTGTTGTTAAGATTCTGAACAATGGGGGAAGTAGAATTTTTGAACCCCCACCCCCGGTGGAGGGAGCGGGGAAGCTAATAAATTTAGCTTAAACCTTTCTTGTGCAGAAGATTCAGATCACTTTTTCTAGGAAGAATCTTGTCAAACAACTTATGGCTGGGGAGCAGCAGCCCCTGCCACCCTCACCAAATTTGAACGCTATTATGAGTTTTGGTGGTCATAGACAAGAGTCTATGCATGTAAAGTCCATTTGTGTCATATTTGACCTTGAATGGTGAAATGGATAGGGTGGCGTCTTCCCCTTTTGTAATGCATCTCTGCTTTTATTTTCATTATCCTACTCCTAAACATTTGCTCCATGTTATCAGAGATGCATGTAAGGATGCGGTGGGTGCCTTGTCAGCACAGTACTTGAGGAATGAGGGCGTGGTTGGGCTATTCATGAAGCCATTGTTCGAGGCTATGGGCGAACAGAGCAAAGGAGTGCAATCTGGTGCGGCATTGTGTCTGGCAAAGGTAGTGGAATGTGCAGCTGATCCACCTGTGCCTGCGTTTCAGAAGTTGTGTTCCCGGATCTGCAAGCTTCTTAATAACCCTAATTTCTTGGCAAAGGCTGCACTCTTGCCTGTCGTGTCGAATCTGTCACAGGTTTGTACAATTTTGTTGCGTTCATTCAAAAAACACATGAAACATGGGAGTTGGCTTCTTGGGTTTATTCCAATAGAAATTGCATTCTGCACTTCTAGGTACAAATTCAACACGTGCTACTTTTTGCCTGTTGTTTTCTTCAATGCCATTGGTTTTTTATGGGAATTATATTTAAGAAAAAAATGCGAACTTAAACTTTTAGAAGGTCTGAATTTTCTGACTTCTTACAAATGGAAGTAGCCTTCAGATGTATGCTTGTAATTTATTGATTTGACTGATTACCCGATGGTGTATCATTTTTATGTCTTAGAGCAAGAAATGGAGGGGAAAGAGTTTTAGAACTTGGACTGCTAGAAAAGGGATCCATTTGACAACTTATGGCAGCGCATAGAAACTTCCATACATTCTTTTTGGGTGTGATTTTGACTATCCAATTTATCCTTCTGCATGTGATCAACTGGTGTGCTAGATTTCGTGAGAACACTTACTGATCAGAAATATTGAATCTAATTCTAAAAGGCAGATGATGATAACCATAACTTGAATCTAACTCTAAATGGCTTTGCATGCGGTGGGTTATACTAGCAAAATTCTCCATAACACTTGATGCCAGTGCTATCCATTACCCATTTGCAGTGTTTGTCAACAAAAGGAAAATGTTATGAAGAAAAATATTTGTCTGTCTGAATTAGTGGCTATATTCTGCAATTTAGATATATGAAACCGAAAGCTGAGTCTTTTATTTAGTGCTTGTTGAATTGCGAATGATTGTAATACACATGCAGAATGTTCTTTATGTTTCATCAGGTAAACACCAGTTATCTATAGTCTTTCCCTTCTTTTCTCTTTATTCTCTTTTACTCTTTTAATAAAATTAACCTGTATTTCTTGCTTCGATGAGTTGACTTCAGTCTCCTTCTAAGTTGGAATTGTTGAAGGAAGTAAGATTTTAGATCATCTATAAGGGTGTCCTCCTTAGATTTTTCCATAGAAGTATTCTCATATCTAAGAGATTCATGCAGGTTGGGGCTATTGCTCCACAGAGCATGGAGTCTTTGCTTCAAGGTATTCATGAATGCCTTGGCAGTGCAGATTGGGCAACACGAAAAGCTGCAGCTGAAGCTTTGAGTGCCTTGGCATTGCATTCAAGTGACTTGATTACGGATGGAGCCGCTAATACAATATCTGCACTTGAGGGTTGCCGCTTTGACAAGGTAGGCTTATGGACTCAATTTTTGCCTAAACCTCAAGACCTTTTGTGCCTTAGTACTCCTTGTGAAAAGTAGGCTATTGAGATACAGCACTTGTTTAGAAGTCTAATTTCATTTGTGCTTACATGAGTATTTTCTTCAATGGGCATTATGGGTAAGCAGGAAATGCTGCTGTATGGATCTATATTGGAAGTGGTTTCATTTGGATTTAGAAAGAAGTTTGTTAAGATAATGCACATCCATGATGAGCCTATTTCTCTGTGTTGTTCTTTCCTTGATTTCCGGCTTCATCCAATTAAATGGTCTCCAAACTGTTACTCCAGTTTACAAGTGTTGGCAGTTTATCATGTCATTACAACTGGTGCTTCCTTTTACTTTCTATAAGTTAAACCAGCCAGGGTTAACATTCAGAGTGCGGGAGGAGAGCAGTGATCTGAAGTATCATGTCAACAGAAGAATCCCTATGGATATAACTTGTGGGCTTAAATCCATTCTTTCTCTGCTTATTTCTATTCAAACTTCCTAAGCTACCGAGCACTGATAAAAACAAATTGCTAGAAATTTGACAGCTGCCTTCTCAAACAATGTACGTGACGATTAGCTAACCCTGGATCTAGTGATTATCGTCTCATGAAAGAAATGGTTATCTTAGTTGTCTGAAGTTCAAATCCATAATTCTTTCAGGTTGACCCCTCAGTAATGATAGCATATTCGATGCTACAATTAGATTATATCAGAGATGGAAGTACAATACGGGTAATCTGGAACAATGTCTATTGATTAAGAAAGGTATCACTAGATTCCCTAGCTTTTTAGCCAAAGCTGGGTGGTCTAGAGCAGTGTTTGACACAATTTGAGTTTCGAGCAATGTTGTTTGAACTTGATTATGTGAAGGCTATTGCCTTCAGATTAGTCATTTGTTCCTGAAGTTTGGCTACAGCATGATGCATTGAACGGGCCTTGGTAGTCAAGAGGTTCCAACTTCCAGCTTGTATAGAAGGCTCACCAATACTTCAGATGATATGTTGCCCATTGTAGAAGAGATTGTGAACCATTTTAAGTTGCCATTTCTAATAATGAATATATTATACTTCTACAGATAAAGCCCGTGAGAGATTGCATGATGGAGGCTTTGCAGTTGTGGAAGAAGAATTTTGGTAAAGGAGATGGAGGATCTGATGACCAAAAGTCCGTTACTCATGGTACAGAGACTTGGAGGGCTACTTCCATGCATTACTTGTTCAATTCAGGTTTTTATTCTTTTAATGGATGATCTGATTAGCTCTTTATTTTTTCAGAGAGTGAGAATCCCGAGTCAATTGAGATGTTGGAGAAAAATGACCAGAAAAATATGAACCCTTGCGAGAAAAAAGAGCAATCTCTGAAGGATTCCTCTAACGGTACTTCTCCGACTGCAGACTCTAAGGCCAAAGGGTGTAGCATTCAAGACAAAGCAGTTGTCATATTGAAGAAGAAGGCACCTGCTTTAACTGATAAAGATCTTAATCCAGAATTTTTTCAGAAACTGGAGACACAAGGTTCTACTGATTTACCTGTAGAGGTAGTTGTACCCCGCAGATATCTTAATTCTTCAAATAGTAATAATGAGGATGGACTGGGGGCAAATGGCCTAGATGCAAAAGGAAGGATGAATCGCTTGGGTAACGATCAGTCAGATGGATCTTCTAATGAGAGATATCGTAACATTGACAGAGGAGTGGCTAGTATGTATTCAAAGCAAAGAGATGATGATGAATTTGCACGTGATGGATGGCCCGATGACAGGATAAATGGAAAAGATTCCAGAATGAGAGCTTTAGATGATGACAAGATTGAAATGAATCAGAGGGAGTCATATTCAGACCGACCAGCTTTTGCCAGACCTGATGGTCAGTCTGAAGGATCCTTGGTCAGTAATAAAGGAAACTGGATGGGCATCCAAAGGCATTTGCTGCAGTTGGAGAGGCAACAAGCTCATCTCATGAGTATGCTGCAGGCATGTCTGCTACCAAACTTAGAAAAGTATATCTTGTGCTGATTTTTTACTGACGTATCATATTTCTGCATTGCAGGACTTTATGGGTGGATCTCATGATAGCATGGTGACTTTAGAGAACAGGGTCAGAGGTCTTGAAAGGGTTGTGGAGGACATGGCGCGAGATTTGTCAATATCATCAGGTAGGAGAGGTACTACATTTTCATTGGGTTTTGAGGGAGCATCCGGTCGGCCTTTAGGGAAACTTAATGGTTTTGCTGACTACCCAAGTTCAAAATTTGGACGGGCTGGTGATGGTCGGATTCCTCTGGGAGAAAAATACACTCAGTCTGAAGGAACTAATTCAAGCATCAGGGGAAGAAATCCATTGTGGAGATCTGATGTACCAGACACTTGGGAATTTCCTCCATTGAGTAGCTCCAAAAGCGGGCAAAACGGCTTAAGAAGGACTCTTGGTGGTGGATCCTCTGATGGTAGAATGTGTAAACCAGACCATGAAGGTGAAAATGTAGGCAGCAGGAGAGCTTGGGATAAAGGTGCTGGACCAGTTAGGCATGGCGAAGGGCCTTCTGCCCGAAGTGTCTGGCAAGCTTCAAAAGATGAAGCTACACTGGAAGCAATTCGAGTAGCTGGGGAGGATGGCGGAATTTCTCGCACAGCGAGAGTGGCTATCCCTGAGCTTACTGCAGAAGCTATTGGAGATGAAAATGTTAGGCAAGAGCGGGACCCTATCTGGGCTGCTTGGAGTAATGCAATGGATGCCCTTCAAGTTGGTGATATTGATTCAGCGTATGCAGAAGTTTTGTCCACTGGGGATGATTTCTGCCTTGTAAAGCTGATGGATAGATCAGGACCTGTTATCGATCAACTCTCCATTGAGGTAGCAAGTGAGGTACTGCATGCCATTGCACAGTTTCTTCCGGAGCAGAACTTGTTCGACATTTGTTTATTATGGATACAACAGGTAATTCCTGCTACTCTCGGGATGTTATTGTCTTCTTTCTTCATAAGTGATATCTATACCCAGAAGATATCCTCAATGATATCTTTCCTGTAATTTCCACTTTCCAGTTACCACTTTTGCTAAGATGTCTTCATATAACGTGGATTTGCCTCAAAATTTTAATGACAGCTGCACTTCTGGTTTAGCTACTTGTGCTGTTTCTCATATTCTATGTTCTTTCTTGCTTGTCTACAATTTTTTTTTAATTATTTTCCACTCAGTGCCTTGCCATATCAACGGGGACTTTAATTTGTGTGATTCAGGTGTTGGAGATGCTGTTGGAGAATGGACCTAACAGTGTGGATATTCCCATGGAAGTCAAGAAAGAGCTATTGTTGAACTTACACGAGACGTCCTCAACTTTGGACCCCTCCGACGAGTGGGAAGGAGCGACACCTGAACAGCTTCTATCGCAGCTGGCATCTGCGTGGGAAATTGATCTGCAACACCATGATAAATAGTCACTGATGTTGTAAACCAAGGTATTGAATTCTGTTTCTTGGTGTTTAGGTCATCATTACATAGATCATTGAACACATACGGCTTGGAAATTATCAGGAATGTATTTCAATTACATCGTCATGATGGGAATGTAATCCAGCAGTTCTCCAACATAGTTTCAACAGATGCCGAAGATGCGTTTTTAACTCTATGAAAGTAAATGAAATGCCATAACCATGGGGATCACAAGCAGCAACCCCTAAAATCCAAGTAATTTATATCTGTGCCCAGGGAAACATAGAAGAAGCATTTGCCCCCATCTAAAAAGCCGATGGATGTAATGCATACTCATGGGGAGTTTTTTTTTCCGAAATTTTCTCATGTAGGTTCTCAATTTGATTCTAGCATTTGCCTTAGATGGCTCTCGCAATATTTTGCTCGATTAACTTGCCAGGTGCATCTTTTTCAAGAGTTCTGTGATTTTCTCTCTCCCTTTAAATATGGTTCGAAAACGTCATTTATTGAGACGCTTAACCGTGGACTTCTTTTTCATTTCAATTAGAGAATTTAAAAAGAAATATCAAAAATCTTCCAGAATTAGTCTACACATACCCTTTAAATGGCAATGTGCAGTCCGTCTCATAGAAAAAACAACCTTTTCTTTTGGTGTCGAAATAGAAAAACAACTTTACTTCCCCACAATGAACAACATAGTAGCAAATGAGTTCGAAAATAGGTCGACCTTTCCCCGTAGACCTCAGCACCGGTAATGTTGCGCTAGTTTGTTTTTCACGTGCGGGCTAGTTCAGCCTCACGTCATAGATCAGGCATCAAACAGGGTGGCCTCGTTCACACAGAATTCCAACTATTGACAATTTCAAATAAGCATGGTTTTAGCAAAGAGCGCATCTTAATGCATGGAACCAAACACTGAACATTCCCAACAAGGGAGAAAATTTACTGGAATAGCAGTAAGTCTTGACATGACCTGCTCCAGATAGCAAATATGTCAATGATTACAGCAAAATACGAGCCCCAGAAAGGGAGGGAAACATAATCAACCGCAAGGCTTTACTTTTGAACAATTGGGCTTGTTGCCTGCCCTCATTCCCATAATTAAGCAATGGAGTGCCCCTGCACGCGCGAGAGAGCAAGAGAGAGAGAGAGAGAGAGAGAGAGAGAGAGAGCACTTATTTACAACTACAGACACTTTTGTGGGCATTCCATTCACGTTGATCTTCACCTTGGTCATAAGAACCAACTCCCAGCTCTTTCTGCTTTCCCACGATCAAAACATGGCTCATTCAATATAAGCTGCGACAGAAGACTCGCCGATGCAATGCATAGCTGGTCACTGATTAAACACCTCGAATGGCTTGGCAAGTCTCGGGCACCAGGAAGGGAGAAGATTGAGCCAGGAGCAATTCCATCTCAAGGTGTGAAAAGAAGGAATAACCTTTTCAACCAGTTTCAATACCGCTTGTCTGACGCCTACTTGGCAGCATACCAATTTTGTGCACATTTGGCATCAACAGCCAAGTCAACCTTAAGGATATTCACGCCTTCGAAGAATGGTTTGGACATGCATTCAACAACTATGGACTTTGCAACCTCAGCTGATTCTGTTGGTCCTTCAAGAATCACCTCATCATGGACCTGAAGAGAGGAGGGGGGAATAATGAAAAAGCAGCAGGGGCAGGGAGTACTTAAGCTTCAAAGTGACTTAAATACCGATAACTTATCAAGAAAAATCTTTTTTTAATGTTAATCAATAACCATGGCAACCGCACATGTACAGTAACCAATGATAACAGCATTACTCTTCCTTAAATGAAGCTTAATATGTCCTAACAGATGATAAAAGATGATAATAGAGAATCTCAACACCTCAGTGAAAGCTTGGTCCAGTAACCCTAACAGCAGCAATGTACAGAATAATCACCATAGAATGTTTAATCAGGAAAACAATTAGCATTAAGTGTCGATATACCATCACAAGGATTTACATGTTCAAAGAAAAATTCAATGAACAATTGGGAAATCCAAAAGAGAAGGGGAACCAAAACAAGGCAACAAAGAACAGCCAAAGAAGAATATGACATAATTTGCCCCTTGGAACTCCATCACAGAGCAGCGAAGAAAAAACACTTGACGAGAACAGAACAGATTACAAATAGAAAAGCATAGGAAGTTAAGAGAAGATGAAACCAAGAGGTAAACCTGCAAAAGCAGCCTCCACCCCAGATCTTCCAACTGTTTATTGTTTGTTATTCGTAACATGGCACACATGGCAACATCAGCAGCACTACCCTGCGAAATTCACCTTCAACAATTAGTGTGTGTGTGTGAGAGAGAGAGAGAGGAACAAATCACAAAGAAGAAAACAAGAGCAGAACCTGCACTGGTGTATTGATTGCAGCCCGTTCAATGTGGTTTCTATGAGCACGAGAGGCGTGAGCAAGTGATGGGAACTGGCGGGCCCGACCAAGCAACGTGTGTACGCGTCCAGTTTTTCTAGCTTCTTCTTTACGCTTTTCTTGCCAATTGAGCACCTCCCTTCTTTCCTTATACCAGAGATCAACTGTTTCCTTAGCTTCATCTACAGAGACCTGAAAGAAAGGCAATGATCTCATGATATAGAGGTAAGTTCGGCTAAAATTGAAGTTACACATATTGGGAACATTATTATGTATGTCAGTAATACCTTCCAATCCCGTGCAAGTCCCACAGGAGTTTTTCCATATGCAATAGAAAAGTTGAGCATTTTAGCTTTTCTTCTTTCAGAAGCAAAAGCATCCTGAAATACAGATTGCAAGAACAAGACAGTGATAGAATTAGCAAACCCCTAAAGGAGTAGCCTAACACGCCTCACTCAAATATATAGCACTACGATCATGACAGATGTAATTCCTTAAGAAGACCAGCTTCTCCACATAATAGAAGGGACTTGTCCTTTGCGAGCTATTTATTATATAACTAAGCTATTAATATCTATGGGTAAAAGGCTCATGCTTTGTAATAAAACAGAAAAGTTCATAAGTTCATGCTTGACCCAACCTTTGTTTACTCTCTTCTGGACTGTAAAAGAACAGATCATTTGTCCTGGGCACTACATTGTGACAAATCCCCCCCCCCCCAAAAAAAACAAAAAGCATGTCTCATGGCAACCATAATCAACAGCCATCCCCATGGTTCCATGGTAATTCAAAGGAAGAAATTTAAAGGTCAGTCTGAGTATGGTCTAGAATCTTTTCATGTTCCATAGTATGAGTACACTAACACATGAAATTGAAAAAAAAGCAAAGCAACAAATTCATTTGCATATATTGTCCACATGCATCTGCCTTGCACTGTGTCCCCTCTTTTTTTCTTGTTCTTTTTTATTTTTTTTCAATTTTCATGAATGTCAGCTATAGCAGCACCAAGCTTTACCCCTTCAAAAGAGCAGAAAAGATAGAGAGAAGTCATCAAGTCTTCTTCCATTTCTTCTGGAAAGAAGAGCTTCCTCCTCACATGGATGCACAGAGGCAGCGACACAATGTCTCATTCTCTCTGCCCCATTATCTTAACTGCTCATCTTTATATGCTGTGCAAAGTTATGAGCAAAACGAATTGGTAGTCCAAAGACCTTTGATGCAAACAGTACACAAGCTCCACTAGAGCAAAATCAATCTCATGTTTACAGAAGGATGCATTAAAATCTATAATCCAAAGTTAAACCCAATTTCAATGAAGCGCTGCTTACTGCCCTTCACATAATTACTGCTGCGGAGTTTCATTGCTCTATGCCACCTAAAATTTAATGTTAAAGGAGCCTAATGTCTCCCCTTAGCATTTAAAATCTAGACACCTCCTTGTGATTATTTCTGAAAAGTCACCACAGTATTATGCAAGTAAAAAGGAAAAATGCAGCAATTATGGACATGGAGGACTGCACATCCATAAAAGACCAGCCTCAGGACTGCCAGAGCTTCACACTTGATGTTTAAACATTTCTAGTGAGTCTTGCGCTATAATCCTAAATTCAAGACCCTGGAGGAACTTAAACCTCATCTCTGGTGGCAGAGTCTGGAAAATCTGGTAACCTGATTGGCAACATAACAGCCAAACTTTGAAGGGGCAAACAATATTGACAAATCTATCAATCCAAGCATTTACATATGATTAAGCTTCAAAAATATTACCAACAGAAAGAAATTTTTGTTTACCTTTAGGAGTGGAACTGGGGGTTTTTCTTCACCAGGTTGGGGATGCCACTCAAGAATTACTTCCTTCTTTTCAATTGCTTCACGAATATGTTGGTACATATTCAGTGCAGTTCTTGAGTGGAAATCACCGCCAGCTCTGAATGCATCCAACATGCTCTTACAATCAGCAAGGTGTGCAAGAATTCTAAGTTCCAGCTGCAATAAAACTGAAGAATTAAAGTTGACACAAAAATCCCATAAATGAGAATTCCCAGTCAGTGTGTGAAAGTCCACTGAGTATGCAACCACTAAAACAATACCTGTCCATAGTCAGCAACAATTAGTGAGTGCCCAGGTTTAGCAACGAAAGCCTGACGGATCTTGTACCTATCCTTCTCCAAAGCTGGTTGATTCTGACTTAAATAAAGGAGAAAAGCAAGTCTTGTGAGCAACAACAGACCTTGATATAATAATTATTATGCTATCAAATCCTTTCATTCAAAGTGGGATGCAGAAGATAGCCTAGTTTTATTCTTCTTATGATATTTGACATTCTTCATCAAACAATACTTAGCATTTAAGAAGTATTATAATTGTAAATACCACACTTGGAAACATTCAACCAGACAATATGTAAAGGATTTTACACTTGGAAAAACATCTAGCTAGACGATCTCTAAAGGATTTAGCATCCATTGCATAAATGAGCAAACTGAAACCACTAATGAGATTCAAGAAAGCCTTATTTTTACATTTTCCTGATCAATCAGCAACCGAGTACAAAGCAGCATCTCACTACAAATTCTAGGGTCATGTACTGTCCAAACAGGCTTAGAGACAAGCTATCGAATAGAAATAACAACAGAAAACAAAACCTGCAAATTAGGCCTCCTGGCTGATAAACGCCCAGTTTCTGTATTGATATTCAATGAACAATGTACACGTCCATCCTTCCCCGAGACGTTACTTCCCTGAAATGGATGCACATACATAGGAATAAGCAAATGTCAAGGGGAAGGATTTAGAGTTATCAGGGTACATCCAAGTAGTAGAAGCTGTCAGGAAGTGTTCTCAAAAATTTATCATAGGAAAGATTATTTTCTGGAGCAAAAGACAAAAATTTACTTGTTTGCTTATACCATAACTACAGCCCTTGAGGAAGTTTTCTCAATATTGTCAAAGCAACTGGGTTGGAGGAATTCTAAAGTGTTAAAAAAATGAAATAAGAAGACTAAGTACTTCCGAAAACAGTTCGCAAGACAAGCCCACGCTTTGATGCTTATGTAATGAAATTTCCCAATGAAAGCCCGTGTCTTGTATAAAAGAGAGGCAGCTGTCATCCTCTACATCTTACCCAATCAATTACAACAACAATCGCAAAAAACCATCTTTAAGTTTCCTAATTGTATAAAATAGTTGAACAATGATAATGAGGGAGATTCCCAGTGTGTAATACTTTTCACAAACAAAGATTCCCTTATTTGATAGTTTAGCATTTTAACTTGTGGTATGTTTCAGAAATTTCGTTTCCTAAAGTAGAAGAGACAATTAAAGTACAAACAGGATATATTTTCACATTGATGCATTCAACATGGCTTGCTGCAGTCTATAGAACAATTAAAGAGAACATTTTAGAAATCAAAAGGCAATCTCCTGAAGGAGTAATGCCGAGTACTAAATAAATATATAAAACTGGTCAGACAAATAATAAGGCAAACTACACGCGAGCATTTAAACAATTAACTCATATTCAACACACAATGAAAATCAGCCAAGAGCATTTAGAAAACCAATTCTGTCAACAAGTTTTGGTATATCTAACATATTTCTTCCTAAAGTCAGCTCCAAAGAAAGGCCCGTATGACCCTCACGATTCTATGGATGGCTATTATTAACTCTACAGAAAGGATGGGCTGATTTTACTCTCAAGATAGGTTTTTTTTTCCCCTTACCTGGCAGTTCTAACTCAATTGGTGTCAAGATTATTTGTTTGATTAAATTCAACGTATCAGTTTAATGAAATTTGTCATTGAGAAATAACATATATTACAATGTAAGATGGACCATATTTTGATGTCATATGTATTGGTTGTCAGTGGATGCATAAAAGGTCATTTCTTTGCAAATATTCAGATAGAAAAGGGTACAACTACCTCAACACCTGCCAAAGAGACAAGTTCAGATTTCTAGTAGGTTTCAAGTTCAAAAAATTGGGAATTGGGGGTCCACAAGGTAGGTTCCAATTTAACACAAATACTCTAAGCTCAAAATCCACATACCCCTAGCAAACCACCAAATCCTGTTATTTCATCAAGCACACTGCTGGAGACATAGACTCAATTTGCCTAGATGAAGTAGGCATAAAACAGGCCAAAGAACACATCATGGTGTGTCAGTGAGATTTACTAATTTTGACTAAGATAAACTGGCCATTCATACTCATAATCATTAGAATGCGGCGGCCAGTTAACTAATTAGAAGAAATGAAGATTTGCAAAAAAGGGAATACCTGCAAGGGGAGAATAAAATTGGATATGAGAGAGTCAATAGAGCACATTTCACATAGAGCAGCAATTGAATGGCATGCTTCCCTTCCTTCATCTTCATTATGAAAGGCGCTAAAAGCTGTTCCGTAAGCTGATATATCTATGATCCTACTAGCAGTTGATCCTTGAACTCCTGAAGCTTCACTAGTTTCTGATTCAGAGATATCTTCCCCATCATCCCCTGACTCCAGGTTAGAAACGTCATTCGCAAAGTCATAATCTGCAGAAACTTTCCCGGCCAAATTCTTTAAAGCATCCCCACTCACTGAGGGCCAACCACTTGGCGTGTAGATCTCAGCCGGCAGTTGAACACCAATGCTGCGCAGTGTTATATTTCGATTTTTTAAGGGAGTTTTCTTGCCTTCCTCAATGAATCCATCAACATTTGGAACTTTGAAAACTTTCTCCACATCTAGAAACTGGTTGGGATTCTTCCTGCAACAGGAAATCAATCAATCCTTTATTCGCTCAGAATGACAAGTAAAATCGCATATAGAAATCTACAAAATCACTCACCCAACACATAAGGAATATCGGAACTTTTTTTAATTATAAAATAACAAAATTTACTAAAAGAAAGAAACAAATGCGCATAAAAAGATAGGCAATCATCAAGGACAACAGAGGAACAGAAAATAAAATTATCAAAGTGCACGCAGATCCAATGACACTGATTATCTGACAAATTGCATTCAAAGTGTTCATGAGAAGAGCAGCAAACACTGTAGAGATGTTAGGAAAAACAAACAGTCTCATAAATAGATGCCTAACTGTCAGAAACTTCAGACTTACCTAGAAAAAATTTAAAAAAGTTATCTAAAGATGTCTAGATTTAGCCTTCTTATCAGACAGTGTGCAATACTGTAGAGTAGACATCCAGTAGACTAGATAAGTAATGAAAATTTGCACTTCTTTTGTTAAATGCCATTGTTCATCTCACACTCCAAAAGTTTTGTCCGAAGAACACATTTACTACGGCAATTAAGGAAACCCAACTGTGGCCACCCGCATAAGATCAGTTCACAACTTATACCTTAATGATGGGCCTCATATCCAAGGGTGGAGCTAGTGTGGAAACTTAGCATGGGCAATGTCTAAAATGTTTATTAGCTTTAAAATCACTGCAAGATGAATTGACATATAGTTTAAAGAATAATAAAAAAAGCTTGGTGGGGTAGGGGCAACCCCCTTGCTCTGTAGCTACTCCAATCACTGACAACAAGAATGGACAGACAGACTTAGGGACAAAATAACATCTTATCAAGAACTCAGTAATTATAAGAGACTAAATACTGAACTTTCCAGCATAAGTTAATTGATCTCACAAGAGAACAAGTAAAAGTCTCACCTGTTAACAGTTCCCCCAAAGAGTAGCTGCCTCAGTTGAGCGTCACTTCCCACATTCATGTACTTGGCATCTTCACAATACTTGGATGCCCATTTGCGAAACCTATCAGCAGCGACTTCTTGCTCTGATTTGGCTACCTTTTCTATCTCAGCTAGATATGTTCGATCAACCAACATTCCCTCAGCCTCCATTTTGACTAAAATCTCACCAAATGGCCGCCAGTACTCATTGTAGAAGTCAAGCATTGATTTCTGAGGACACGGTTTACCATCAAATCTCCATGACATTCTTTGTAATTTTCTTCGTAAGCTCTCAAAAAGTCTAAGTGTACTCATTGCATCCAATGCAGAGTAGCAAATCCACAGTTCCCGCTCTTCCCTCTGTAATTCTTCTACAGGGGGTATGGTGGTCATTTTACCTTCGGATCCATCTTTCTTTACCTTGTTCCTGCCGAATATAGTTTTCATTGATACTTTGCCGATTAATTCTTTCTCATTACCCAGCTCTGCATCAGATATGACCCTTCGGTCACCAGTTAGTGCTTCAAGAGAATACCCACCCTCTGTCCTCCTTGATGAATTCCAAAGGCGTGCCATATGCATTGTATCAGCATGAAATCCAGAAACCTTAATTCCATAATTCTCAATAATATGGTTATCGAAGCTGTAGTTGTGCCATACCTACAGAAGGAATCTTAGATAATCATTTCAGAAATAATAAACCAAAATGGCAATGCTGAAACCAATGAAACTGATGAATTATACAAAAAGGAGAGTTTTAAATAGATCGTAATAGTCATCTGACCAAAATAATTACGGTGCAAGATAAGTAGGGGAAAGAGAGAAAGAGAGAGAATAAATGCATAGATAGCCAAGTATATTTTGCACATATTGGCTTGCCTTTTTAATGTCTGGGTCTTTGAAAAACGCTTCAAACTCAAGCAAAAGTTCCTTCCCACCATCAAGAATATCAACCCAGATACAGGATTTGCCACTGCCAAAATCTGCCTGAGGTCCAGAGTATATACTGAAGCATATTATCTCTCCATGATCTACTGGTGTTACCTGCTTGACGTCAATCTTAGCTACCTGCATAAACATCAAAGGAAGCTTAAAAATGATTTTGATGAACAACACTTACAAAGCACTTCAGCATGCACAGATTTGCTTGCAACTAATAAGTGCTATGGTTCATAAACAGGAAAAAGAACGAGAACTTCTCCATGCTCAGCTAAATAGGAGGCATTGGAAACAATAACAAAAGAAGACATAACCGTGAATAAACACACCAACCTCCGTGTCACAAGCATGTACTAGATGCTTGTACTGATTTGTTAGCTTCCGCACAACTTCTTTCGCAATGGACTTGTTATTAACAATCAGAACTTTCCCATATATGCTTCTGAGCTTCGCCTTTCTCTCTTCATTCACTTCAGTTGCATCACCGGATTTAACTTCCTTTGTTTTGGAAAGTGTTGCATCCACTGTAGCTGCATCAAGGGATTTCTCTCCATTTATTTCAGAAACCTCAAGATTGTTCTCACCAAAATTTTCCCTTAACTTAGGTGATGGGGAAAATTGATGGGAAGTCTTCAAAGTTCCTGAAGGAATGGTTTGAGGGATATGGAATTGCAGATCATGACTGAGTGACTCAGGCAGTATGAGATCCTGTGCCTTCTCATGGGTATCCACTCCCTCGGAAATTACTTGAGAAAATGGGACAGAAGTTGCAGCATGTGCATTAAGAATGTTATGAGCATTCATTGTGGCCCTACGTTTACTCTCTTCATAGCGATCAAGAAAATTGTAGTTGCTACCGTCCCCATCAAGTGGCATTCGTATGGTTTCCGGCCCCCCATGTGAGTTGTCATGACACATGTGTCCCTTATATCCATAACCATGCTTTGAATTACGTAGACTTTCAGTAGCTCCCTTCCACCCGCTAGAGAGATTCGAAGAACTTGTATTCTTATGATCAATAGAGTGACTCGTTGGATTAGTTACCATCCTAGCTGCAGAACTAGAATTATATCTATAGCGATTACTTTCACCAGTCACGGAACCATCAAGTAAGCTACTTCTAGAAGTGGTGTCTCCAGGATTTTGTATTTGGCAAAACTCCCCCCTGCCACAAATAAGAACATCAATCTCTGAACAAGAAATATGGACGGAAAAGAAAAAAGTTAAGACCAAATGGTTTATCAATTGGGTGGCTTGAGCACATTGACCTTGCAGGCTAGTTAGATTATAGAGCCTCTAGTCACCAACACAAATATAGTAATGCATAACTGCCAGTACTGCCAAACTGTACAAATGCCAGCAGTATTTTACATATTTATGATCTATGTTGCGGATATGCATGTGTCGTTTTCTTGACCAGAAAATCCCTACCTTCGGTCATCCAGATTTTCCTTCTCTTATTACGGTCACTTCAAAATTTTCTAATTTTCTTTTTGCTTGACTAGCAAAGCAGCTAGGTTATTTATAGTTATCATAAAGAAAAAACTTAATTACCAATCCACCCGGATGACTGCTCCAAAGCATGTCCTTAAAAGTTCTCCTGCCTGCCTAAAATACTTTGAATAGTGTAGCATATCACTCAAGATTGCACAAGGCAACTTGTGGTGTGGATATGAAAAAGAGAATGCAGATATGCAATTTCCTCCCATACGTCTGCTTCGCCCCAAGAACCTCAAAGCCAACAGCACAACAAGAACTGCATTGCCCTATCATCCTAAAATTTCCAGGCAAAAAATCGCCACAAAACTACAGCGCACACACACGACTGAACTAGCAACAATCTCCGTCAAAGTTGCAACCCACGAAATAGCAACAACGGCAACCATGAAATGATAACCCAGCAAGCACCAAAGTGCCAGTGCCGAACACACGCGCACACACACAGACACGGACTTTACGCACAGAGACACAAAATACTGGCCTTCTAGCAATCCAATGAGCTACAAGTACAGCGAAAACAAACACCCAAACAGAACTTCTCACAACAGAGGACACATCGAAAGAAAAGCAGAGACCTTGGGACCGTCTCGGCTCTGACGCAGAGCAGACGAGTAGCGGGCGACCCCCTGAGCAAGAACCGGGGGCGGGACCGGAACAGGGAGAGAGAGGAGGGGCAGTACGGCCCCAGAGGGGCGTTCTGTGCGGTGGAGATTCCCATGGCCATCGCCTCCGCGACTCTGCCGAGCTTCCCAGCGCAAGGAGCCGTCTTGGCAGTCTTTGGGAGAATTTACAAAGAGGGCTGTCGATAGGACGGAGCAGCTGGGCGGGGCGGTGCGGGGCGTCTTCGAGAGGGGGTTTTTCGGTCAATGGGTTAGGGCAAGTGGGTCTGCGGCTGGAGCAGAGGCGCCGAGTGTGGCCATGGAGCTGGAGCAGAGACGACAGCAGACAGCAGAGAGAAGGAGAGAGAGACGAGGAGAGAGAAGGCTAAACCCTTCTTTTCAATTTCTTGTGGTTTTTGGCGAGTGTGTGTTAGAGAGAAGGGAAGACCAAAACGTCGATGTTTTAACGGACGACAATATTCTGGTTGGGAAAATTTCTGTCGCCGTTTTGAGGTGATTTCCACAATAAGGGCCGGAACATCCGTCAATTTACAGTCTGGCCAGTTTGAGCTGACGTCTGCACCTCAAGCATATGGGCGTAGGAATGGAGAAGGTCAACTTGACTATTCTCATCTCATCGAGAGAGAAAAAAATTATAAAGCAATAAAAAAAAAAAAAAAAATAAAAACATTTTCACTAAAGACAACTCAAATTTAGTTCGATTGTTTTGGAGTTTTAATCATGCACAACATGAATACTCAACCTTGTTGAATCTAGAAAATTATTTTTATTGAAAAGTTTATTTGCTTAAATTGATTCAAATGTGCATTTTTTATTTAAATAAATTTATCAAATAGACCCTGAAACTTTTAATGAAGCTGCAATCAAATCATAAAATTTATGTTAAAATTTTATGAATTAGGACATTAGGCCCAAAAAATAGTGGAAAGGCATGCTTTCCAAGAGATGATGAGATATTGGACAGCCTTAGGAACGCAGAGATGTTGATATCCATCCTCTGTAGTACCAAAGATGGACATTTTGCATCGTCCCAGGAGTGAGAACTGAATCGGAGTTACGCCATTGCCAATCGCAGTGCCCTGCTCGTGAGGACAGTGCCGGCATGGTGGCCGGGACAAGAGGATGGGCGTGCTTGGCGAGAAAATGTTTCCACAGGCTAAGGACGACCACTAAAGCCCATGGGCCTGATCGTGAAGGAAGTGCGGACCGAAAAGGAAAAAAAAAAAAAAGGAGGAGTGGAAGGAAGCTACTCTGAACGGCTTTCTTATCAGAGCCAGGTTTCGATCCTGGGACCTGTGGGTTATGGGCCCACCACGCTTCCGCTGCGCCACTCTGATTTTGTTGTTCTTTCTTGCATTTTATATGAATTATAACTATTTTCAACTGCTAAACGACACTGCGTCTGCGCGTTTGGCATCTCCGCTCGCCGAAAAAGCTTCAATTCCGGGATGATCTCGAAATTGCTGGATCTATCATGATGCATGCTCTAGGAAATTATCGTTTTGCGCATAATCATCCGGGATTAATTATGGGAGTTCAGAACGAGTGATTGACTAGACATGAATAATCTCTTTTTAACTCTACACAGAAAGAATTTAGAATCAAAAGCTAAAGTTGTAGATGCTTAGGAATAAGATCCGTCTTTGTTCGCTTTGCCTTTTGATTCCTTTCCAAACCCATGCTGTCCATAGATGCCATCGGCACTTCGAGCGAGGCCTTCTCGTGGTCATTCGATTCCATTTTCCAATGTCATCGTCCTCTTTTACATCGTCTGTTTTGCCATAAAGCTAAACACAACAGTGATCATCCAGCATCCCCGGGGGAAGGATTGACGAAGATGTGCATCACATCCAGTCAAGTCTCTACGGTCCCGTTGATTTCCCCGACATTTTCCCTCAAAGCTTGGAGATCCTAAGGTTCTAATTTCTTAGTACAAACGCTGAATTTCCAATTTGCATTGTTCAAATTACTAAGATGAATTACAAAGTCACGAGATTATTCTTTTTGTTATAGCACGCTTTTAGGATTTTGTTGCATGTTTCCTTACCTTCAAGTTCTTATCTTGTGTTTGTGGCTATAACTCAAGATAGAATTATTCAATTTTTACATTTCACACGCCCTGAAGTTCAAACATTAGAAATTCTGGGTAAAATGATCATTGAAATTCATGTCATAAATCAAATCCAATGTACAATAATTACGAAAAATATAATCGAATGTATATTACTAGCGAAGTTGGTAGATTGTCACCAACAAACCAACATGAAAGAAGAAGCACGTCAAGCTTCGACTTGATACGACTCCTCCTCAACATCCTCCGTCCACTCGGAACTCGGCTCGCTCCAGGACCGCGGCCTCAGACCGAACCTGAAGAACAGCACCATCTCCAGCGCCTCGAACACCTTCCGGTCGTCCAGGAACTCGTTCCAGACCCCGCTCACGATGCAGTAGTTGTTGTTGTACGGCACCCGGTGATGGGCCGCGTGCTGCGACCGCGACACGAGCAGCCCCAGATCTTGCAGTGCCACCACCGGCGGCGCGAGCTTGCTCTTCGTGCTGTGGGCCCACGAGTGGAACTGCTGGCTGAACATGATGCAGCCCGAGCAGACCGCCACGAAACCGAGCATCGTCGGGTCGTTGCAAATGAAGTCGATCGGGCCCACCACGAACGCCACCACACGAGCCAGCGCGTGGAGGTTGTTGGCCGCCTGCCGCCTAGTGATCGTCCAGGGCCACTTGTGGTGCCCCTGGAAGGCTTCTATCTGGGCGCCAAAGACCGGGGTCGAGGCGTCGCCGTAGTTGTCGATGCCCCAGTGGTAGACTCCCGATCCGAGGTCCGCCAGGACATAGCCGAGCGCTCCCGCCAAGACGGGCTCGGCCCACGCATGAGACTCGCACGACACGACCACGGACTTGGCCAGAGCAACGAGCACGGCAGTGCACCCGCAGGCGAGCCACGCACGGTGGCCCCACGTGGACTTCAACGACGGGTCATCGAGTACTGGGCGGGTCGGCGATATCAGCGGACCCGGAGCCGTCGACGGCCGCGGTTCGACGGCGAGCTGGGTCCGGTCAGGCCGGGGCTTGGTTGTGGTGGCTGCCAAGCAGTAGACACGGCCCCTGGGGACACGAGCTCGTTCATGGAGCACCGAGGAGTGGAGTAACTTGTGATGAAACGCGAGGGACATGGAGGCTGCCGTGCAGGAAAGAAACCATCAGAACAGGAGAGGGGGCGAGAGACGACGTATATAAGTAGGAACAGCGGCCACGGAACGATTCAGCGGAGGGAAAAGACGTGTGGAGAGGAATGGGGTGGAGGAGGATGAATGGTGTGGCTGGGACTGTGCTTGCGTGGTCCTTTCAGGGACTCAAGAGACTCTCTCGTGCAGATTTGCGTCGCATATTCTTTCTGCACGAGCCCCACACAGCCACGTACAAAAGCTAACCCAGGAAAATAAGAAAAAAACCATTTTGTCATCTAAAAGTTTAAATTTTTAAAATAATTATTCATGTGAGAAATCTCAGGTAACATTAAAATTGAATGTCTTGAATTTGAATTTTTTTGTGCTTATTTTATGCCTCCTTGATCAAATTTTCATACTTAGTATTAAGCATAAAGAGAAGTATTAGAATAATTAAATAATAAAACATACTGTTATATAAAAGTTTAAATTTATCGCAAAATCCCATATCAAAAATGAAATCAAAGTTTGATTTTGCTATCTAAATGATGTATGCTGTCTAGCGACTTCTGCTGTTTGTGTGGTGCGCTCATACGAGCCACTCATTGTTTTATGCTTTTGAGGTGGTCCATAGATCATGTAGCATTCAATTAAGGAAAGAAAAAGAAATTAGAAAGAACATAATTTTTGGATGGGCCACCACCAGGTGCTTAATAAATTTAACATTTCTCTTTCCGTATTAATCGATTTCTATTCAATTGTGGATCCACCGTGAAGCTCCAAAAGCATAGTCGCAAGAATTATGGAAGTGGCCCAAGAAAATCTCTCAATTTCTCTAGCGGGAGATCCATGTGAGACAGAGCTTCTGGTAGGTAACCGGAAGAGGAGGTAAAAGATCGACACGCAATAATGATGGATACAAGTTGGGAAGGGGTGATGGGATATTCCCGGGGAATTTGAGGGCAGACCAAGGAATATCAGGTTCTCGCAGAATCTACCACAAGGTTTATCTATTTCAATGGAGACTCCTGATCACTGGTCCCTGCACTGGTACTACTTATTTCAAATATCAATATGTGTAGTATAAAGCAGGAAAACACAACCAAAAAATATTAAATTATCCTAAATGTTTTAATCCTTCCAACTCTTTTCCTGCCATCAAAACACTTGAACTTATTTTTAAAATAGAAATACTCTCTGCTCATCATTAAAAATTATAAATTTTGTTCAACGTGGGAATCGATATCCAAACGTATACCTTCTATTTCCACTAAAAAAATTCCTAAACTTTATGCATGGTAAAATCAATATATATTTTCCATATAGTGAGTATAATTTAGGGGTTTTTGTAACTTGAAAAAAATTCGAAATATTAGTGCCGCTGTTGGCATAGCATTTCTTTTTTTTTGGTATTAATTTTATAATATAAAAATACATAATCTTTTGAGCCCCTAATTAGTAATTACCAAGCGTCCATGGGCAATCGAAACGATTTGCCCCTCTTCCGTCTCCATATCAACTTTTGATCGTTTGATGCCCGGTCGGAGTGGACAGTGATGAGAGGCTGACTTTGACTCTCTCTCTCCCGCTTCCATGGCTTCTCGTCAGCCATTTGTGCTGCGTCTCCTCTTCGTCTTCGCGCTCTTCTCTCCGCTCAACACGCGCTCTCGAGCCGTAAAGCTACCGTTCCACCCGGAGGACGTACTCCCTTGGCTGCCGAGGCAACTCTCCTGGCCCATCCTCAACGCCCTTCGCCGTCCCCCGGACTGTTGCCCGCCTTCGTCGGCGCCGCTTCTCCCTCCAACGGCTCTGGCGTGGAAAGGAGCTTGCTTCTATGACAACACCGCTTGGCTGGAGTTCCACAACAACACCGGGAGCGAGTTCGGAGGAGGCACACTTCACATCAAGGTTCGTCCTTTCGTTTATCGCGTTGCTTTTGCTTGATCTCTGTTTGGTTGAGTGCGATTCCGGAAGATTTTGGGGGGTTTGAGCTTGTGCTCACCGATCACGAGAGGTTCTCTGGTTGACTATTATGCCGGGTTTGGTACGGCGGAAAGGAATGGAATCAGAAGATGATGGGGAAAGGAGTGGAGTGGAATGTGGATTCCAAATCTTGGTTTTTGTTTGGTGAATTGTGGGAAATGGAATGGAATCGATATACTTGTGTTTGAGTGCGATTCTGGATGATTTTGGGAGGTTTGAGCTTGTGGCGGTTTGGTAATGTGGAGAGATGGTCACTGTTCATGAGATTTTAAAGTTTTCTGATCGACGTTCATGCTTAATTCAATTCACTGCTGTTCGAGTTTGTGATAATTATGGGAGATGTGAGCTTGTAGCGGTTTGTTGATGGGGTCTAATGGCTACTGTTTGCCAGCTTTTGGCAGTTTCCGATTAATTCTTGGTAACTTTTGGTGCTTAGTTTGAGCTTCCTATCTTGATTAATTTGAGGTGGATTTTTCTAATCGATTCATAATACTGAACTGGATGGGAAGTCTATCTCCTTATGAAATTTCTCTTACCAACCGAGGTGTTCAATCATACCATTATGTATAGAGTAATGAAAGAAAATTAATTATTTAAAGGATGTCAGAGAGTATCCTTCAATGTTTAGGCCATTTGCTTGATGCCAACTGTTCCTCTTTTCTCATTCTGCTTATTTATGTCGGAATCTGAGTCATGGAATTTTTCATTTCTTCAAATATTTCTAGTGGATTTCTCACTTGCTGAGGTTTCTTTTCTTTTCCTTTCATCTGCTTGTTTGTACTTGATTAAGCTCCACAGATTGGTGATACTATGGTTGGTCACTTGATTTTTTTGTGTCTTGGTTTTAAGTGGTTGAAGAAGGATTTAGTGATTTGGATTTGGTTGCCCATACAAGTATGGTTGTTTCATTTGATGTAAAATCAAATTATCTTATAGAGGCAATTCCAGTCTAGGTAGGTGCTGCCTCATGTCCCTAGTTCTTGTTTTTGCATCCGGTGCTGCTGAATATGGAAACTAACGACTAGTTGTAGGTATCCGGCTTGTAACCATGAGTTTGGATTGCTCATCCAGGTCAGCAAAGCCCATAGCTGGACATGTATGGATATTTATGTCTTTGCAACCCCACACCGTGTGACATGGGACTACTATTTTTTATCTCGTGAGCACACATTTGAGTTCAAAGAGTGGGAAGGAAAAGCTGAGCTTGAATATGTAAGCTGCTATTATCTTTTTTTCTCTTTCGCTCTTGCATGTGCATATTGGTGAGTTGTTACGCTTTGTTTTCCATTATTTCAATTACAGGTGAAAAGTAGAGGAGTGTCAATCTTTCTGATGCAAGCCGGGATGCTAGGGACCCTTCAAGCACTGTGGGACATGTTTCCCTTGTTTTCAAATACTGAGTGGGGGGAGAAATCTAACATTGGTTTTCTCAAGAAGCATATGGGGGCTTCATTTGGGCAATGTCCCCAGCCATGGGTCACAAACATCAGCATTGATGATATCCACTCTAGAGATTTCCTTGCAATTTCAAAAATTTGTGGGAGGTGGGGTCGTTTTGAGACCCTAGAGAAATGGGTCAATGGAGCATATGCTGGTCACGCAGCTGTATGCTTAAAGGATTCTGCAGGAAAGCTATGGGTTGGTGAATCTGGACATGATAATGAGCAGGTAATTTGGTAACAGCCATGGGTTGGTCATACATGTAAGCATACTTCTCTTTTGGTTTGAAGGGCTAATTTTTATATGACTAGTGGAGAAAAAGCCTTTTGAGGAAAAGAGTTACTTTGCAATTGTTTTTAAGCATTTTATCTATTCCTTTTTGTTCTTTGTGTTCGTACTTAGACAGATTGCTTTTGATGTATATTTATTTTTTTTGAATTTTGACATTTCATCCAGTCTTTCCGCCTGGTGTTGTCTCTGCAATTGTAATTGTGAAGTGTATTATAAAATCATTTGCATAGACAAAATATTAACATGGCTGTCAGTTGATGCCAGTCTTTGACTACAATTGTCCACATTGTTCCTATATCGGGATATATGTTCAAACATCTCAAACACCCCCACCAGTAATTTGAGTGCACCTCCTCCTTTATTCCCTGTGTTCATCTGCCATTAATTTAACTAGGCTCCTTGCGGTGTTTCCCTAACATGTTGTAGGGTGAACCCTTAGGTTTTTGGGGCATTGGATTCCAATGCGATTACTGTATAAATGTAACTTTTGTTGTATCATGGACTTCTTCTCTCACAAATATGGCTCCCATTGAGATTGTTCCATTTTGCATCTTAATTGTTCTTTAGTCACACCCTATGTCCTTAAATCTCCTAGCTCATCTTTTCTTCTCTAATCAAACAAGTCTTTCCTTTCTGTGCTCCTGTAGAAACTTTTGACTGTAAGAGAGGATGAGTAAGTAAATGATGACATGCTGCTTCAGGTTCATGATGAACTAGAGCAGATCCCATTTAGGCTCCTACTAGAAGCTCTGTTGTGGCATCATCATATATGTAACATAGCAATTACAATGTGTTTGAACTGTTTCTATTAAAATTCAAGACCATCTTTATACATGACATTGCTGGTGATAATAATAGTTAGAATTTGATGAAATGACATCTTTTACTTAAGGCAGACCTTGATTGACAAATGTAAGTTCATAATTGGGTTATTGCTACTTGCTCTGTTCCTTTGTGTCGGTAAAGGGGTCAGGTGCTTTAGAAGTCCAATATAGTGCTTGGAGATAATGCAATTTTTGTTTTGTTCTTATCCTTGCAGGGAGAAGATGTCATTGATGTGTTACCATGGGATGAATGGGGGGAGTTTGAGCTTAACAAAGATGACTCAAATCCCCACATTGCATTGCTTCCACTGCATCCTGATGTGCGAGCCAAATTTAACGAGGCTGCTTCATAGGAGTATGCACAGAGGATGAATGGGAAACCATATGGTTATCACAACATGCTTTTTAGCTAGATAGATACTATCGATGAAAATTATCCCCCACCATTGGACGCTCATGTGGGATTGAGATTGTGCATGTGCATATGTGTTTATATATATTTTGTGGGTGCATTCAGTTTGTCTTAGACAATTTTTCTAACGCTAAGGCCTTGTGCTACTTCCAAGTTATATCTGTAGATGCCTTGAGATTCTTATATGATGGATTCGAAATAGTTCATGCTTTTCAGCCTAACTGCTAAACAGCAATTTACCCTTAGTTTGATAGACCCTGAAATATAATGATGCCATTTGGCAGATCATATCAACATTGTCTAATTAGAATTAGGCAATCATGCCTTGATTTTAAATGAAATCAATTGAGCAAAACAAAGGCTAAAACCTGAACAATGATCTCACCAAATAGCAGAATAGCATGTGAGTCTATTGAGAATGGAAAAGAATGTGACTTAGTTTGACAAATATTCATTTTTCTAGCCTCTTATATGATACTAAGGCAGCAAAATAGTAAACTTTGTTCATCTTTTCTTAAGAATTTCTATCGGCATGGCTGATGATGATGCATGTAAAATGCTTGCCATTTGGGATGCATTCTTTGTGTAATGGGAGTGTGGTTCACTTGATTTATAGAAAGGATTTTGGTATCGTAGGTTGCTTCTGTTATGACAGTATGGAACCAAATGCAACTAACCTATGCTGCAAACATGTGGAATGAAGCATTGAACAAGCGACTAGGAACAGAGGTACCATTCCATTCAATTTGCAGTTGTTCGTGTGAAGTTATGCATCTTGTTTTGCACACTGAGGTCCAACTGAAATCTAATGTCTCTTGAATGACATTTAGTTAGCACATGCCACATGGTTTTGATTACATGACACTTACTTTATGGCTACCTTGCAATTGTGTTGCATGCAGGGCTTGGATCTTCCTGATCTATTGGTCGAAACTGAAATGAGGGGGTCATCTTTTCTTTGAACCGCCGACAATTCCAGAGCAAGATGATTGGGTATGCAGTGATGGGAAGTCTGCCTCATGTGTAGCTTTTGTTCTTGAAATATACAAAGCCGCAGGACTCTTTGATCCAATTTCTAGCTCCATTCAAGTTATAGAGTTCACTGTAAGTGCGATCGGATTGACCTTAGTTGGGTTGTCTTCCTGACTCTAATTGCTTGAACTTACTAATTGGAGATGGATGTTGCTTTCTTCAGAGATTGAAAAACTAATTGGAGATAGATGTTGCTTTCTTCAGAGATTGAAAAAACTATAATCTAGTTTGCCTGCTGAAGCATGACTTTTTGTTGTGAGGAATCCCATTTGGCATTTTGTGAATAGCATTGTTTTTTAATGCAGATAAAAGATGCTTACTCGTTAAGGTTCTTCGAGAATAATTCAAGCCGCTTGCCTAAGTGGTGCAATGATGGGGATGGCGTCGAGCTTCCATTCTATCAAATACGAGGAAGGTATCGAATGGAGCTGCCAGGATACAATACAATGGACCCATACCCTCATATGAATGAGAGGTGTCCATCTCTTTGCCCAAAATATTTCAGGCCATCCGATTGCTAGAAAACATTTCCTATAATGTGCATAGAAATTTGTATATTGGTAGGTGATTCCATCAGATTGTAGCTTATGACTGCATATTTTTGTAGAATGTGTAGTAAACAAAGACCCGTGGGTTGCCCAGATTCAGAAATTTGCTTCTTCAAATTCCATTTATTGATATGAACCCACATTACAAGTATAAATTTTTTGTATAATGTTATACTGACACTTTATATAAATCAATCATTATATTTTAGTTCAATCTTTCATCATGTTCTATTTTTATGAATGTTCTTGCTATGTAGTTATTTATGGTAGGAATATTTAAATTTGATGTATACTTTTTACCTTACAATTTGATGTTTACTTTTTATCTTACGACGGATAGACATGCTCTTTTGTTTAGGGGTTCTCTTATCTTCCTTCTTATTTGAATGTTTATTCTATGCTTTTTATGTGTAAAATGAAATGATACGGTAATGGAAATGTCTAATACACCTAAAAAAAATTAACACTTAGTTTTAATTTGTATTACCCGATAAATGGTACCAATATAAGAGCCATTTTTCTATCATTTTTCAATTAAATAAAAAATGTTTATTTGTTTTGTGGTGAAATCATGTATGTTGATATGCACATTTTAGGTGTAAACTAATCGAGAAAAATTAGATATACACTACACCATTTGAGTGATATTTATTCGGTTATTGCTAAGAGAATAAGTGAAAAAAAAAAAGTTTTCAATAATAAATTTATATTGTTATTGTCTCTTATTCCAAGTTATAGCCAAATTAACAAATTATATAAACTAATATTATCATATTGTTCGGGGTAGATTAATTGGTAAAATAAGTAACATAATTATTATGAAGTATGAGAATACCATAAGTGCCGAACACATTTTTTTGACGATAATAAATATTATGAATTTTTTTTTTAAGGAATAAACGCCTCAACATTTTGAAAAGCTCACAGGGGCCTTTGGCCGGTGTCATGGATCGTCTAACCAAGCGAAAGTGAAGATGTGGTGCGGCACATTACTATTTTTTCCGATTAAAAGTAAATTATTTTTTCCTTCTCCCTTTTCTTCCATTTTGACTTCTTGAATTCCTTTTTGATAGTCAATTTTGTCCACTAGCTTTGCGATTTTCTTTCGCATAATATCGCAAACTTGCGTTTTGTCCTATGATCCAATCGTTCGTAATCTTATAGATAAAAGGCATGTACAGATTTTGAAAGACATTCCGCTCATAAATTTGCGGTAGAAAAATTGGGACGCCACATTTTTGGAAAATAATAATGATAGGGTTGTACAACAAATCATCATCTCTTCACTAGTCCTTCGGGTCGGAGCAGACGTCCCTCCCCCCATCCCAATCATGTCTGCAATCAATAACCAATTACAAGTTGTGGAGAGCACCAGCCACGTGTATATTCCATTGAGGTGTTTGTGTTCATTGGAAATTTCAGGATAAAATTAAATGTTTAATTTTTCAGTTGTTTGGTGAGTTAGTAAAAGTGATGCCGTTTTCGGTCTGTAGAGAGCTTTTTCTTTATAGATCAATTAGTTTTCCGCCGTCCACATAACGAAAAGTAGGAAAACAATTTCTTGGGAAACAATTCGCTCTCAAACAAACATGCGGACAACATCCACCAATCACGAGGAAAATTTCTCTCCAATCAAGGACGGGAAGGAAAAACACTAATGCTTAAATCCGGATCTCCGATCGGATATTTCGCGACCTGCTAATGAGTGAATATATATATATTGAGATCGTGATGTCTACATGACCACCAACCAAGAGAGAAATAAAGTTAGAACGTAAAAACAAATATCTGCCTTCGTAAGAAGAGAGTGATTAATAATAAGAGAAAACCAACAAAACCCCCTAACAACCCACCCCCACCCCCAACAAAACCCCTAACAAACCCCACCCCCAACGGGTTTTGCTTGACTGGCAATCCATTGCCGTTATTCCCATTCTCCCGTCTGCTGATGCTGCTGAAGCGAAACGTCTTTCTCGATAATGACGCTCGGGACACCACATTTCATTTCTTGAATAATAATAAGTGGTCTTCACCCAAACCCACTGCTTCCAAGCCTCTTATCTCACAAGCAAAATAATAATGACTGTTGCTCAACGATCCATCATCTCTTCACTACTCCCCCGCCTCCAGGGTTGACTTTTATTTCCAAGTAGTCAATAATACATGTCACCGCGCTCAAAATACACGAAGCATGGCCCCACGGAAAAAAAAGAGTCGAGGTTGCAGGAAACCATATGCTCGAGCAGCAGGGCAGGGCTTTCTTCAAGAGCAGCGTCGCCGGAGATCCTTTCCCTTGGCGTCCAATTCTGCAAAAAGGCCACTGTTAGAGCTGCATGACTATAGACAGAAAAGCTACGTCGTTGTAACGACTTTTAAGAAGTGAAGCAATTGTAATATCAATTAAACTCATTAACCTATAGCATTCGGAGGACAGTGTGTCCACGGAAAACCATCTCTAGCGTATTCCCCTTTTCGGAGATAAGGTTGAAGAATAGCCTGAGCATTGGGATCATCCCACGTCAGCGTCTTCCACTTTTCCTCATCTTCCACCCAAATATGCGGAAGCTCCTCCTCATTATCAATATCGCCTAATCGCAGCTGCAAAGGAATCACCTTCAGCTCTGGGCATCCGTACACTTCCAATCCTTCCATGGAACCGCAGCTTATTGGGACCCCGCATATGCTCTTCAGCTGGGGTAGCCTCTGTAGCTTCAATCGCCTCAGATTTGGGAGAGAAATTGAAGACTGGAAGGATGAAGGGGTGTTGTTCACAGGAGTCATTATGCTTCCTTCTTGGCCTTGTCCCGCTCCGCTTATCATCTCCACCATTCCTTCGCAGAAACGAACCCAGATAATTTGAAGATTTTGAAGATGGAGCAGCAACTCATGCGGAAACAGCTTTCTCATGTTATGGCACTGGTTTACGTCAATTGATTCGAGAGAAATCTCTTCAACTGACACTTGTGGGGGAGGACCTCCGATTATCTCCTCCATCTTCTCACACTCTTCTACCCAAATTCTTCTCAGATTAGGGAAGTGGGGCATCCACTCAAATTCCACCGCTCTCTTCATTTCATCACACCCAGAGAAAAAAATCTCTTCCAGACTAGGGAAGGCTGGGAGCGGATGTGGTGGTGGTGATGTATCTGCGGCTATTATCCCCGCCATTTCTATGCATTGCCATATTGTAATCTCTCGTAGATGCGGAAGGTTGGACATAGACCCATGCCCAAAGAGATACTTCAGTTTCGGACATCTCCATATGCTTAAATCCCTAAGGCTTGAGAAGAGGAGAGGGGTAGGGGTTGGGGCTGGGGAGTCACGGATGCCGATTACTTCATCATCTTTTCCTCCACCGGGCACCCCTAAGTTTTCCCGATATGGAATTTCCAGCTCCTCAAGGTGTTCAAGCGGACCCATGCCAGACAAACTTGTTATGCCGGCGCAGTTTTCCATCTTTAAATCTTGCACATCTCGGGGAACCAAAATAAAAATCCCAGCGCATTCCCCTCCCACGCTCACAATAGCATGACCCAACCCGTCAATGGAGACACTCCTCTTATCCCCAAATCGAGCATCATCACTTACTTTCACAATAAACTCTGATTTTTCTGACCTCCGGTACCTGAGGGTGTAGTCGGGCTGTATTTGAGGTCGTAATAGCGAGGGTTGTCACTCTGCTCAATAAACCTCACGCACTTGTTGAAATCATCCACATTTTTAAGGTAGCATTTAAATGTCTCCAATGCCACCAATTTTGCAACGTCTTCTTCTTCAATCACTGCAGGAACTTCAAGCAATTGCAAGTTTGGTAAACGGTTGAGTATTCCTTTGGGCAATCTCTCAATACACGTTTGGGTAAGGTTAAGGTATCTCAAGTTCATCAACTTTTCCAGACCCTCAAGTGCATCAAGACTGTGACATTCACTAACGTCCAACTTTCTTAAAGATGCGAGCTTCCCCAAATAAGGAATACGACGCAATTCCACGCACGATGAGAGCAATAGTGCTCTTAAGTTTACCAAGTCTGAGATAGAATCTGGAAGTTCTCTTAGGCGACATTCACTCAAGTTTAGAACCTTTAGCCCACAAAACTGTCTGAAGAAAGAGTCAGGGATGATGACTACATCCTTCGACCGGTAGTCACCATTCAGTAGAAGAGTTGATAGTCTAGGACAATTTGGCGACATGTTCAACGGAAATTTACTAATTTTGTTTTTCATAAGAGAAACTTTCTCCAAAGCTTCTGTCCAACACTCCTCAGGGGGAATCCTCATCAATCCCTTTCCTGGTTTTACAATGGAAGTCGCACTCATGATGTGCAATGTCATGTCTCTAATCAAATCATGCATCTTCAATCTTTCCATATCATATGGCGTTGATTGATCAAGTGCCTTTTCCAATAGACAAACATTTTCTAGTTTGTTTAGTATGGTGAGGCCTCTATCAAATTGTTCCTTCCTTGTATCCAATCCACCAATCAATCCTTGGTCGATAAAGAATTCTACCAACTCGAACTTATGAATCAAATTATCTTCTGGATAAAGTGCGCAAGATAAGAAACACTGTTGGACATTATGATCACCAAGGCGATCATAACTGAATTTTAATTTCATTAAGACCTTCTTCTCCATATCTGTTTGCCCCTTACTTGAATCTTTCAATTTCACCAAGGAATCCTTCCATTCAAACAAATGGGTCACTCCTCGCATGCTTCTTGCCATCGTGATGACTCCAATCGGCAAGCCTGCACATTCTCTAACAATGGACTTCACAACTGCTTTGATTTCTAAATTAAGCGTTACTTCACATCCAAACTCCTCCATAAATAAACTCTCGGCTTCTTCTTGAGATAGAGGATTAATTTTTATCTTTTCTTCACATTGCATTTGGCGGCACACATCAAAGGATCGAGTGGTTAAGACTAACTTAAATCCATCCGCTCCAATAGGGATTCCCACCTCTTCAAGATCAAGATGTTCCCATACGTCATCAAGAATCAACACACAATTCTTCTTTCCTTCTAATTTCTCCGACAACATGGCTGCTCGTTTCTTCTCATGCTCATCCACCAAAACATCAAATCCTAGTGCCTTCCAAATATCGCTCTGCAACTTATAAATGCTGAAATCTTGGGACACGGTGATAAAAATCACCACGCCATCGAAGGTTGCATCTTTGAGAAGTCTATTATGTATGTGCATCATGATAGTTGTTTTCCCGACACCACCCATTCCATAAATACCCAATTTGCAAGCATGATTCTCCTTCAGACAGTCCCAAATCAACTCAATGTTCTCGTGAATCACTTTACCTGTTAGCTTTCGTTCCAAAAATTCAACTCCTTTGGCATCTCTATCCTCTATGGTTAGTGTTTGTGGGAGCGTTTGTTCTATGAGTTCTTCCACTTCTCTCGTCAATGTCTCCACCTGTTCCTTTGGAGGCAAAGTTTCCGCATCGGTTTGGCCAATTATTTCGAACTTATTTCTTGCTCTTTCCGTCTCTTCCAGCCATCTCTCAACCAATATCCTCGGCTTCTTCCGAACTGAGGAAGCAGTAGAATCTATCTCCATCTGCTCCTTTATGACAGCTTCTTTGTCATCGAGTTCTTTCATTTTTCTTTTCAGGTTTCTTATCTCTTCATTGTTGGCATTGATGCTTCGTAATTCCATAATTGGAGAACCCCTGTTCATATCTAATTAATTAAAAACATATGTTAGATTTCGATAAGATAATCTGGGGATATATAAGGATAAAAACAGAATGACAGTATCTATATAGATAGATGAAGACACACCTTGTGATGATGATGGGCCTGTTGGGTTTGTTGCCACCTCTGGAACTTGCGAATCAACAATTGTTGCCTCAAAAAAGTGAAGGTCACTTATATGCTGTGGTGCAATTGAGGGATCTATGTCCATTGGAGTCTGCAATTGAGAGTGCTGATTGCAATCCTGCAAACAATTTGAATTACCTATAGAAGGTAATCGATCATCTTGAAATGATGATGCTCCTGTTGGAGTTTGCTGGTCATTCATTGGCATTTCCACAGCATAAGGAGATAGAAAGGAACATTGCGGCTGATGTGGCGAAGTAACAAGATACAATACTTCTTCCCCTGCAGCCTCTGTCGAACATGATGTGCTTTCACCTGTTTTGTTCATCAAAATTAGGGTATGGTTAATTGGAACAAGAGAGAATGCCCATTATAGTTAGTTTACTGGATCCAGTGGGTCCAGTGGACACGTGCAACATATTTGATGCACTGTTGTTATTGAGAAATAGGTTATTGACTCTCTTCACATTTGAAAAGTTGTGTGGCAAAAGCATGTTTATCAGAGATGTTAAGAAGTCAGAATTTTGTTTAAAAAGCATGACGCATTTGCTTTGAAGAATATAATAAATGTTTTTTCTTCATGCCTAGATGAATGTATACAAACTTCACATGAACATACCATGGCTATTTTGCACCAGTGACGGCATTGTTAAGCTCTGATGAAACTAACGCTTACCTCGTGGGTCAGAGATGTAGTTTGCCTCGAACGGTGCCAAAAGTTGCCGGCTTTCTGGTGACCAAGGAGTAGCTGGAGGCAGCGTGACAAGTGATTGTGGTTCCGCGGGAAATTGACGGTTGGCTTCTCCGCTCTCTCTTTCAGCCTCCTCAGCTTGAGTCGGCATGTCATGTGACTCTGGTTCCATGGAGGATTGACCGGGGGCTTCTCTGCTCTGTTCTTCACCCACCTCATCGAGTAACGACAGCATCAGCTCTCTTATGTGGCCCGGCACTTGTGTGCAAATGGAAATCTCTTCATTTGGGACTCCAAGCAGGTGACCTTTCACCCCTGTAAGGTCTCCACAGAATTGTTCCCTACAATGATAACAACGCCATCTGTTTTCTACCTGCCCATCGACGAATTTCCAGGCTATGTCCTCTTTGTTATGAACCTGCAAGCAAATAGAGCACACCCCATCATATAATATCCCCATTTATTATATATCTTCTTAACACGCATAGCATTATTCTCAAGCAGATAGTCTAGCTACCAGAAGTACTAAAGCCACCTGATTATTTAGTAACCAATCCAGTAGCTCCCTTATGGGCTCTGGCACTTTTGTGCAAGGGGCAATCCCTCCGTTTGGTTGTTTAAGAAAGTGACTTTTCACTCTTGTGACTGATCCAGAGTAGTCCTTCTTGCAGTAAGGACAACGCCATTTCTTGTCCCCTCTAATCACGAATTTCCAGGATATATCTTCAGGTCGCGGCATCTTGTCGTCTTGATTATCAACCTACAGGCAAAGAGAGTGCACCAATTCACATAATGTACCAATCTTGTGTACGTTTTCCTAGTACATATAGCATTATTCTTAATCAAATAATAGCATCCCCAAGTATTAAAGCGGGAAAGCCAAACTGCAGATTAATAATCAACAGGGCCAAGAATAATATACCTTTTTTGAGACAAGAAACACCCCATCAACCCAAAGGCAACTTGGAAATTACGGACAACCTTCTCAAGAAAATAATCAATTCTTGAATTATAAGGAGATGTGGAGAATCAAAATATCGTTGGATTTTGACCGAATCGTTGCCGGCAAAGCAAAATCCAAAAAATTCTGACCAAAAAAACAAGCAAAATCCAAAATAGATCCAGATATAAACTTTTAAAACAAAAATCCCAAATTCGTTAGAAATAGAGCTAAAAAATCTCGTCTTGTGTTCGGAAATGGAGGTTTCTGGCGTTACCCTTTCAACGGGGTGCAAAGAAGAGACCGCACCCGATCATATATCGTACCAATCTTGTGTATATCTTCTTAGCGCACGTAGTATTATTCTCAAGCAAATAATAGCATCCACAAGTATTAAAGCGGGAAAGCCAAACTGCAGATTAATATTCAACAGCCCAAGAATAATTTGCCGTTTTGGAGACGAGAAACAGCCGATCAACTCAAAGATAACTTGGCAATTTTGGACTACCTTATCAAAAAAAAAAAAAATTAATTCTAGAATTACAAGGCGATGTGGGAATTCAAAATATCCTTGGATTTTGACCGAATCGTTGCCGGCAAAGCAAAATCCAAAACAGATCCCAATATTAACTTTTAAAACAAAAATCCCAAGTTCGTGAGAAATAGAGCTAAAAATTCTTGCCTACTGTTCGAAAATGGAGATTTCTGGCGTCGCTCGACCCTTTCTTTCGACGGGCTGCAATCCACCGTTGTCGCTCTTCCCCTCTCTCTCTTCTTGCCCCTTCTCTCTCTATTTCTTGGTCTCTGTCCGAGAACTTTACTGCATCTCACAGTTACGTCCACCCACCTACATTCAGGTCATTTAACCCTTCATTTGGCACAGATTCATCAGATTTTCTTTTCCAGCGCGCATCTATTTGATCCAGTTAAATAAGGATGTTCAGTTGGAGAGTCTTCATTTGATTCTTACAAATGGAAAATGGCAAAGATGAAGACGAAGCAACATACCGGTTAGGACAGAAGAAGAAGAATCAGATGCATGCGAGCGGCAAAGATGCACGTCAAGAAGTAGAGCGAAGTTGCTGTTGTTGAGAATCTGAAGCACCAGTCAGCATCCAGGGAACCAGTAAAGACTCTTCCTTTGGCTGAAGGCGGAGATCCAATTCCTAGAGTAACAAAGCCATGTGCTGTTGGAAATGGGAACCAACAGCTTCTGGTGAAGAAACAAGAGGGACTCTGCCACAGAAAGAAAGAGACAACAGCACAGTTGCTAAGAACGCACGCGGGAAACTTCCCCCTCTCCTCTTTAATCATTTCATCATGTTTTTCCTACGCGTGAGAGAGACTGAGAGACTTTGGAATTGGCTAAAGGTGCTACGTGGAGGCCTCCTGGAGAAGTGGCAAATTAGATAGTTACCGTCGCATGTTTTCACCCTCTCTCTCTCTTTACATATTTTTCGTTTTCTTTCTACACTATAACCTGTTACTAAAATAAATAAATAAAAATAATTATTTCTCTCTTTAATGATTTGATTGCTTTTACTCCACCTTGCATGACTTTGACTTTTCTATTTATTTTTACTCCCTATGTACTACGAAATAATAATATTTTCCATATTTTATTAAATATGGGCATTCCCAATTTAATCTCCCATCGGTGAAAATTTTGAAGTATTATCTGTTTGATCTTATTATTTCAATATATCAAACTAAAAATAGAAAAATTGTTAACTAAATAACCTAGTAATTTAATGGATTATTGCTAGATGAATAGTCTATGTTGAAGCCTCAATATATATTCACCATGAATGAGTGACATGTCTATTTGGATTTATTTTTGTAAATAAATTCTTCCACATGTCAACTCTTAATCGTGAATATGCAAACTATTTTCTATTTCAACAATAAGCCTTATAAAATTTTAATTTAATGAAATGCATGGGGAGTTGATGGAGGCCTATTATATTGTTGCCTCATGCTTTCACTATTTATATCTCTCTTTTTTTTCATTTATAAACAATAATCTATTACCAAAATTAAGAACAATTTCTCTACTTACGTGGATGTCACTCCACCTCGTATAACTTTCAATTTTTTTTTTTTGCAGATTTAAAAGTGGCCTCTTTTGGAAGCCACGATTAGAACCATTTCTCCTCTCTTTTTTCTTTTTTCTTTAATAGTGTCGAGTAATTGTCTCTAATATTGTTGTCATCATAAGGAGTGGATGGTATTACTCAAGAAAATGTGTTTGCCTTTGAGCCAATTTCCAACTTCGGCTACGATGAAGCTTATGCCAATGTGCACCCAAGAAACTTTTGAATCCACTTATCTTTTTTTGGCCTGATTGAAATAGTAATAAGTATATAAATATTTTTAAAAATCAATGCACTGAATGAGGTGGAAAATTATCGTGGAACGTTAAACTATGGTTCTCTTAATTACCAAATTCTTTAGACTTTTCAAGGAAAATGAAAAATTAAAAACAAAATTTACCTAAGAAGGCTACCGCACTATTTCCTTATCATACTCTATCCACACACACGCATATACATATATGTCCAGTTTTCTTTTGTATATCATTGCTTTTTTTTTGTCTCTAAAAATGAGTTTCATTGTATTAATTAGGAAAATGTTCGTGAGTACTGTTGCTTATTTACTTTGCATAAATCTAAACTCAAATTTGGAATTTTACCTACAATAATTAATTCGTGAGACCAATTTCATATGCAATCTAGATCCTTAGACGAAAAAGCAAAAAAAATCAATTAAGGGATGATTTAAAGGGACACAATTACTTACTAACCTTTGAGGTTAATTATTGTTGACACATAAATTGTTGCCCAAATGTCCTATTAACATTTTCATGAAATGTAGCGATCATATGCACCAATAATTTGACCCCTGATAAAAATACATTCGTAAGCCCACAATCTCTTTCTCAAGTGCATTATTTCACATTTAAAACTGTGAACCTGATTGTGAATTCTTGTGAACCAACCGTTACACGACTCTACCCGAGCCTAAATTTTCCGCAGTGAATTTAAACGGGAATTCCTATGCAAGTTTTGGGCGTGGCCCGCTCTCCGAATTAAAGTCCTTTCCGCTCCCTCCTTCTGGCAGACCGAAATGGTCGACTCGCGGCCACTTTCCACACGGCAATCCTGCGGGTGTGAATGAAGGAAATTAGCGGTGTGAAAACACACAAGAGGAACAGGAACAGGGAAAGGGAAGCCGGGAATCGTGGAATTCTGGGTCAAAAAAGTAATTCAAAAGTAGCCACAGCAGAGAAAAACCAGCACCCACTCGTAATGACCATATCTTTAAGCAAAGATTTAAGAGTAAAATGGAAAGGACACAAAAGGCAGAAAAATCCGGGCTGAAGGGAGGAGCCTTTAGTCAAGCATTCACACGGTCACAACTCGGTCATTACGTATAGACTATAGAGCCAGTGGGGGAGAAAAAGAAAAAAACAAATCGAGAACCAAAAAAAAAAAAGCAGGAAAAGAAGCGCGAGTTGTCCGAAAGAAAAGGGCAAGAGCTAAGGGACAAAAGAGAAAAGCGCATCATCATGGTGAGATGTCGGTCGAAAAATGAGGAAAAGAACAAAAGAAAACGAAAACGAATAGAGAATCCAAAGCGGCCGAGAGACAAAAACCAAATAAAAAAATAAAAATTCCGAAGGCTAGTGCGACAAGGATCATCTTGATGCGTTCATAATATTGCATGATGTGCTGTGCGCGCGTATGTTTAAATCCATGTTCGGTCGACACCAAAGTCGTCGTCGTTGTTTTCACATGTTGCTCTTATTACTTTTCCTACCTTTTGTTTCACATATATTAAAGTCTTTTTTCGTAGACACTTCATTTGCACCACTTGGTCTGAGCAACACCTCCGACTTTGCAAAATTTCGAGGAGTTTTTTTTTTCTCACACTATATATCATTCATGTCATAAATTTCCAGTATGCATTAGGGTTGATGAATCACTTTGTTTGTAGAAAAAAAAAAAGAATGCATGTTTATTCTGCATTTCATGTAGATATTGCTAATGGCCATATTGCATATGGCTACATTGCGACTTTTGCATTTTAGACTATTAGATAGTACGACAATCTAACATATGTTCTTAGGGCAATGAGAGCGCACGACATCATATAAGGTGAATAATCTTCTTCTTTTTTACGTCTTCTAAGGGCAGTATAGCACTACTCCCAAGCAAATAATAACACTTATGGGTACTCTTTTTTTTTTAGACATGAAAGACCTGGTCAACTTAAATATACTTCAGAAATTGCAATATACCTTTTCAAGAAAATAATTGATTCTGGAGAATGAAACCGTGCCATATGTGGGCCTCTTTTTTCCAACGATGATCTTCCACTTTTTATTATCACCCACTACACATTATGAGTGTGGGAACAATTGGTATTTAAATTTTTTAATTTAAATCATTTTGTTATAAACTATTTGAATTATTAACAAATGAAAATAAATTATTGATAGAAATACACATAAAAACCGTGCGTATAAATATTTATGAAGAGAGAGAAAAAAAAGCTTAATTGATGTTGAAAGTAAACCGACCAGATAAATTTAATCCCCTTATTTCACCAGGAATGAAAGCACTAATAGAGAGATATACTGAGAAGGAGAACAAGCCTTGGAAATTAATTAAGGGGAAATTAAATTCTGCAAGAGTGGAGTGAGCAAAATCTAGTGGGACACGATACGGTGGGAACGTGTTGACTAACTGAGGAACCGAAAGCATAGAAAGTTGGAAAAGACTGAAAAATAAATAAAGAGGGCAAGTGGAACTCTGGGTGGGCTTCGATGGATTGCTCTGATGAGGAGAGGATTATGGTCACAAACAGCACGGCAACGGAGAAATTGCAGCACATCCTCATGATGAATGACCACATCTTCGGCAAAGTTCTAGTGTGAAAAGCAAAAGGTCAAAAAGCAGGAGAATCCCGGCCGAAGCATTCACACCATTACGACCCGGTCATTATGCTGGTGGGCGAGAAAGGAAAACAAAAGGAGATATCAGCTAGAAACACCTCACATGTTTTAGTTTGTAGTTAACGATTCATTAGAAAGAATTCCTGTTTTTTTATAATGCAAAGTCAGATTCTAATATGGTCATTCCATATTCTATTTAGCATTTTGGTTTATTGAGATTCGATTTATTCCATTTAGTTAGATTATATTTCGAATTTTCATTTAAATGATACAACGGTAAATTAAATTATGTGATAAAATTTTAGTGATAATACAAAAAAAAAAGTAATAGAATTGAATTAGTAAATGAAAAAATAGCAAAAAAATGCCATTTGATGAATTCGAAAGGAAGTGGAGAATTGTATTTCTTATTATCTATTTACTATTAAGAGATCTATTATCTAATTCATATTATATCCATAAAGGGAAAAAAAAATGTTCAATAAGGTTAGGCTTCATTGGTGCGTCGTTGCTACCCCAATCACTACTAGTGTTGTGGTCGTGCTACCACCCCTTTGCATAATTAAATCAGATTCTTTTACCGCATCATGCGACATCTCATTACGATGCTCAAAGTTACCGTATTGTTATCGTGATTGCCGTAGAGAGTAACTTTTGAACTTACATCATTGAGTCGATTTCATCGTGTAACTGAATTCGATCACCTGAGTTTACTTGTTGGAAGTGCTTCTATTATTGGAACAATGGTATTAAAGTTTCTTTTCATCGATACTTATGGCCAAATCCGAGAGAATCAATGAAATTTCGCCTTTGTTTTTTATTTTCCTGCCACGTTGGGGCAGCTCATGTTCAAACGAGAATAATCGGTCCATTGATGACTGAGTTCAGCGAACTTGACGGGTTGATGATGGTGCTCAATAATGCTACGCTTTGGAAAATAGGCTTCCGCTTTTTGTTGTCACTCGCTACAATTGGTATTTAAAAAAATTGATTTAAATCATTTTGTTATAAAAAATTTTAAGGCGGAGAACAAAGTAAGAAACCCGGCAGGAAAAGAAAGAGCGAGTTGCACGAAAGAATAAGGGCGAGAGCTAAGGGACAAAACAGAAAAGGCGCCATCACATGGTGTTGGAAAAATGAGGAGAAGAAAACAAAAGAAAACGAAAACGAAGGGAGAATCCAATGCAGCCGAGAGACCCAAAAAAAAACAAAAACAAAAAAGATTACCTAAGATCCAGTCAACTCAGACAACTTGGAAATTGCGAAGTATATTCTCAAAAAATAATTGATCCTAGAGAATAAAATATTTGAATTATTAAATAATGAAAAGAAATTATTGATAAAAATACACATTAAAAACTGTGTATAAATATTTATGAAGAGAGAGAGGAAAAGGTTAATTGATGTTAACCAACCGGATTAATTTAATCCCTTTATTTCTCAAGGAACAAAAGCACAACTAGAGAGATGCACTAAGTCTAGAAAGAGGAAATTTATAATGGGAAATTAAATTATACTATAAAAAAAAAGAGGAAAATGATCGGATTATCTTAGTAGGAGAACATGCCTTGAAAGGAGAATCTCAAATGGAGCTTGACGGTATTACTCATGAAAACTTTTTCACCTTTGCCGTCAAAAGGAGTGGATAGCGTTACTCAAGAAAACGCGTTTGCCTTTGAACAAATTTCAGTTTCGACCGCAAGGAAACTCATACGAATGTGCACTCAAGAAACTTTTAGACTTACTTATCTTTCTTTGTCCTCCTCGAAATAGTACTAAGTATATAAATATTTCAAAAAATCAGTGCATTGAGTGAGGTGGAAAATTATTATGGAATGTTAAACTATCGTTCACTTAATTGCCAAACTCTCTAGATTTGCCAAGGAAAATGAAAAATTAAAAACAAAATTTTTTGAAGAAGGCTATAGCACTATTTTCTTTATCATACTCTATCCATTATATATAAATGTCCAATTTTCTTATATCTACCATTACTCTTTTTTCCCCCTCGAAATGAATTGTGTTATATTATTTAGGAAAACCTTGAAAGTAGTGCTGCTTATTTATTTTGCAAAAATCTTGACTCAAATTTAGAATTTTACCCACACTAATTAATTCAAGAGACCAATTTCGTATGCAGTCTGGATCTTTAGAAAAAAAGAAAAAGAAAAAAATTCAACCAAGGGATGATTTAAAGAGAAATAATAACTTACTAATTTTTGAAGAAAATTACTGTTGACAGCCAAAATTTTGTCCAAATATCTTATTCATTTTCATGAAATTCAGCGATCAAATTCACCAATAATTTGACCCCTAATTAAAAAAAAATTGCAATCCCGCATTCAATCTCTATTGCATTCTTTCAAGCCTAAAATTATGGACCCTATTGCAAATTCTTGACCTTGAATTTTCCAGGACGAATTTAAACGGGAATTCTTATGCAAGTTTTGGACGCAGCCCGCTCTTCGAACTCAAGTCCTCGCCGCTTCCTCCTTCTGGCTGACCGAAAGGGTCGACTCGAGGCCACTTTCCACACGGCATTCCGGCGGGCGGGCATTAAGGAAACTGGCAATGTGAAAACACACAAAATGAGCAGGAACAGGGAATGGGGGGCCGGGAATCGCGGAATCCTGGGTCAAGAAGTGGTTCAGAAGGAAGTGGACACAGCAAAGAAAAACCAGCACCCACTCGTAATGACCATATCTTCGGCAAAGTTAGGGAGTAAAATGCAAGGACATAAAAAGCAGGAAAAATCTGGGCTGAAGGGAGGGGGACCTGAGTCAAGGATTCACACGGTCGCAACTCGGTCATTACGTGCAGAGCTATTGGTAAGAAAAAGAAAACAAATGGAGATACTAGCTAGAAATGCATTACTTATTTTAGTTAGCAGTTAAAAATTACTAAAATTTCTGTTTTCTAGAATGTCCAGTAAGACTCCAATATAATTATTCTATATTCTAATGAGCATTTCGATTTAGTTTGATTTTGTTTATTCTATTTAGTTGGATTATATTTTGATTTTTATATGGATGATATAACAATGAGTTAAATTACGTAATAAAATTTTAGTGATGATATGAAAAGTAATCTAAATGAATTAGTAAAAAAAAAAATTACAGAAAAAGTCTCATTTGATGAATTCAAAAACCAAATGGAGAATTGTATTGTTGAATTCATATTAAGATATCTATTATCTAATCCATATTAGAGTAGTGTGAGAAAGGAAACATGAATAAAACAAATAGAAAAGAAAATCGAATAAGGGATAGGCCTCATCAATGCATCGTCACCACTCAAGTCATTGCTAGTATTGTCATTATGCTGTCATCCCTTTGCAGTTTGCACGTTTAGATTGGATTTCACCGTTGCATCAAGAAACGTCTCACTGTGGCTCTCAAAGTTGTTACATTGCTATTGTGATTGTCGTAGAGAATGACTATTGAACTTACATCATTGAGATAATTCAGTTCAATTACTGAATTCAATCATTCAAGTTGCTTGTCGAGAGAGCTTCCATTTTCAAAGTAGCAATATTAAAGTTTCTCTTCGTCAATTTTTATGACCAAGTTTTAGAAATCAATGAGTTTTCGCCTGAGCTTTTGTTTTTCTTTTTCTTGCCATGCCGGTGCAGCTCCTGTTCAAACAAGAATAGTCAGTCCATTGATGACTGAATTTAGCGAACCTGATGGGTCGGCGGTGATGCTCAATGATGCTACATTTTGGAAAACTGAACACAATTACTAGTCTTCATTATGGATTTGGGCAGAGAACACACACGCCAAAAAAAAAAAGAAGAAGGAAAAGAAGAGCGAGTCGTACAAAAGTTCGCGTTCATGACATTGCCCCATGTGCCGTTCGTATGTGTTTAAATCCATGTTCGGTCGACACCAAGTTGTCCTCGTTTTTGCACGTTGCTCTTATTACTTTTCCCGCCTTTTGTTTCGATTATTGTAGGGCATTTCACCTGCACGACTCGGTTTGGGCGGCATCTCCAACTTTGCAAAATTTTTAAGAGTTTCTTTCTCTACTACACTTTATATCATTCATGTCATATATTTTTGGTATTCATTATTCCACTTTTTATTATCAGCATTATACGTGTGGGAACAATTGGTATTTAAAATTTTTAATTTAAATCATTTTGTTATAAAATATTTGAATTATTAAAAAATGAAAAGACATTATTGATAAAAATACACAATAAGAACTGTGTGTATAAATATTTATGAAGAGATAGAGAAAAAAAAGGCTTAATTGATGTTGAAAGTAAACCGACCAGATAAATTTAATCCTCTTATTTCACCAGGTTTGAAAGCACTAATAGACAGATATACTAAGCAGGAGAACAAGCCTTGGAAATTAATAAAGGGAAATTAAATTCTGCAAAAATGGAGAGAGCAAAATCTGGTGGGACACGATACGGTGAGAACGTGTTGACTAACTGAACACGAAGATAAGGACGAGGGGACATGGTCGGGCCATGCGGAACCGAAAGCAAAGTTGGAAAAGACTAAAAATAAAAGAAGAGCGCAAGTGGAACCGTTGGTGGGCTTCGATGGATTGCTCTGACGAGGAGAAGGATGTGGTCACAGACGACACAGCAGCAGAGAAATTGCAGCACATCCTCATGATGAATGACCATACATTCGGCAAAGTTTTAGTGTGAAAAGCAAAAGATCAAAAAGCAGGAGAATCCCGGCCGAAGCATTCACACCATTATGACCCGATCATTACGCTGGTGGGCGAGAAAGGAAAACAGAAGGAGATATCAGCGAGATACGCCTCACATATTTTAGTTAGTAGTTAAAGATTCATTAGAAAGAATTCCTGGTTTTCTAGAATGCAAAGTCAGATTCTAATCTGGTTATTCCATATTCTGTTTAGCATTTCGGTTTAGTGAGATTCGATTTACTCCATTTAGTTAGATCATATTTCGAATTTTCATTTAGATGATACAACATTAAATTCAATTATATGATAAAATTTTAGTGATAATATAAAAAAATTAATAGAATTGAATTAGTAAATAAAAAAATAGCAAAAAAATGCCATGATGGATTCAAAAAGGAATTGGAGAATCATATTTCCTATTATCTATTTACTATTAAGAGATCTAATATCTAATTCATATTATATCCATAAAGGGAAAAGAAGTGTTCAATAAGATTAGGCCTCAATGATGTGTCGTTGCTACCCCCAATCACTGTTGATGTTGTGGTTGTGTTGCCACCCCTTTGCATAATTAAATCAGATTGCTTTACCACATTATGCGACATCTCATTATGATATTCAAAGTTATTGTATTGTTATTGTGATTGTCGTAGGGAGTAACTTTTGAACTTACATCATTTAGTTGATTTCATTGTGTAATTGAATTCGATCACTTGAGTTTACTTGTTGAGAGTGCTTCTATTATTGAAACAATAGTATTAAAGTTTCATTTCATCAATACTTATGGCCTAATCCTAGAGAATCAGTGAGATTTCACCTAAGCCTTTGTTTTTCGTTTTCCTGCCATGTTGGGGCAGCTCCTGTTCAAACGAGAATAGTTGGTCAGTTGATGACTGAGTTCAGCGAACTTGACGGGTCGATGATGGTGCTCAATAATGCTACGCTTTGGAAAACTAAACACCAATTGTTAGTCTTCATTAAGGGTTTGGGCAGGGAACAAAGTAAGAAACCCGGCAGGAAAAGAAAGAGCGAGTTGTACGAAAGAATAAGGGCGAGAGCTAAGGGACAAAACAGAAAAGGCGCCATCACATGCTGTTGGAAAATTGAGGAGAAGAAAACAAAAGAAAACGAAAACGAAGGGAGAATCCAATGCGGCCGAGAGACCCAAAAAAAAACAAAAACAAAAAAGGTTACCTAAGACCCAGTCAACTCAAGGGCAACTTGGAAATTGCGAAGTATCTTCTCAAAAAAAATAATTGATCCTAGAGAGTAAAACCGTTCCAAACGCGGGCATCTTTCTCCAATGAAGATCTTCTACTTTTTGTTATCACTCGCTACAATTGGTATTTAAAAAAATTGATTAAAATCATTTTGCTATAAAATATTTGAATTATTAAATAATGAAATGAAATTATTGATAAAAATACACATTAAAAACTGTGTATAAATATTTATGAAGAGAGAGAGAGGGGGAAAAGGTTAATTGATGTTAACCAACTGGATTAATTTAGTCCCTTTATTTCTTAACGAACGAAAGCATGACTAGAGAGATGCACTAAGTCTAGAAAGCTGAAATTTATAATGAAAAATTATATTATACTATCGAAAAAAGAGAGGAAAATGATTGGATTATCTAGGTAGGCGAACGTGCCTTGAAAGGAGAATCTCGAATGGAGCTTGACAGTATTACTCATGAAAATTCGTTCGCCTTTGAACCAATTACAATTTCGGCCCCTACATCAACATTTTGTGTGCCAAATTACATGAAAATGTAAAATGCGGTTCACTTAATAAGATCAATCATAGTCTATGAAATTATTTAGTATATCAATATACTCATGCAATAGCTAAGTCACACACATGAGATAGTCCGACTCAAAAAACTTGAACAGGTAAATGAAGGAAAATTAAATAAATATAAGGCCCATTACAATTTCATAAACAAACGACATGAGATATTTTTAACGAAATTCATCCGCCATTTGTGTTTCATAGACACAAGACGCAAAATTATTCTAAAAATGTTCTAGGAAATGACGAACGACCATTAGGGAAAAATCCGGTAAACCTGCGGCATCGCTTGGGAGCAAAATCATTGGGTTGGGGGGGGGGAGGACTTTCCCCTGCCGCCCTAACAAGAGCATAATCGCGACAATCAACGTCCGATTCTCGGAAGTCGCAACTTGGATCATCATCATCATCTACATTCGCAGGCAGACCCACGATGTGTAACATCCCGAATTTTAGTAGCGAATTATTGGAAAAGGATTGATAGGCCGAGTTTTAGGACCCAAATATTTGGAATTTGTCTTCGGGGGTAAAAGCACCAAAATACCCCTTTCCTATGTGTTTGTTTAGATTTGTGTCTTGTCTTCTTTTATTTTTATTTTTATTTTCTTTTTCCCCCATTCTCCCTCCGCACGTTTCTCTCCCCTGTCCCTTTTCTCTCTCTTCCCCTTCACATTTCTTCTCCCCGTCGACAGCCCCTTCCCACTTGCCCATTCCCCTCCCCCTTTGACTAGTCTTCTCCCTTATCTATTTCTTTTTTTTTTTCTCCCACTTGGCCGACAAGCCCATGTGGGCATCTCTCTCTCTCTCTCTCTCTCCGCCTTTTCTTCTCCTGCACGATTGACGCTCCCCTTTCCCCTGCACTTCTTCTTCCTCCTCCTTCTTTTCTTCTCTTTCTTCTTTGTCTTCTGCTGGCCGGCGCCTCTAGTTGCCGCTGCTGCTCATCCTTCTCGCAGCCGCCACTGCTGGCGACCACCACCCGTCACCACCGCACCCCCGTCGTCCCGCCAGCTCGCCGCCGTTCGCCGGCCTCAGGCCGAACCGGCTCTGCCCCGCTGCACCGTGCCTCTCCTCTGTCTTCTTCCTCCGTCCGGGCGTGCCGCCGCCTTGCTTCGGTTCTCGTCGCCCCGCTGGTGCCGCTGCAACGTCGGCCGCCTTGCCCAGACGCCGGACTGCTCTCGGGCCGCCGCGAGCCGCTGCAGGTCGCCGCCCTATTGCTTTCGGTTTCTGCTCTCCCCCTCACTCTCGGTTTTGGTTCGAACCGAGCACCGCCCGAGCTCCGCCGCCTAGCTGCCGTCCTCCGCCGCTCGCCGTCCGCCCAGCATCGGAGCCACCCTAGCAGGTTGCGCCCCCCCCTGAACCAGCTGCTGCACCGCCTCCCTTTTCCCTCTCTTGGTTCTGTTTTCCCTTCGCCGGAGCCGCCACCTGGTCGCCGGAGTTGCTGGCCGCCGTCCGGAGTCGCTGGACCACCCACCAGCCAGCCCCGTGCCGTCGGTTCCTCCGTTTCGCAACCCCTTGCCGCGTGGACAGCCGCCCTCGGTCGAGACCCGGTCCCGGGCCGCCTCGTCCCGACGCACCGGAAGTTCCCGGGCGTTCCCCTCGCCGCCGCCGTCGCGCTCGTGTCGTCGGAATCGATAAACCGTGAGTCGATTTCCTAATCCCTTAATTAGGGGTTAATCTTGCTTAGGAGTAGTTTAATTAGTTTAATTATTGATTAGTGTTTTGGATGATGTTTATTAGTGTTTTAATACTATGTGATTAAGCTTTGCTTAGTATTAATCATGATTAGTATTAATAAATATTATTATTATTTTTGGAATAAATAATAATAATTATTTATTATTTTCGGAATTATTAATTAAATTAATTTATAATTTCGAATTATTAATAGTAATATTGTTATTACTATTCATTGCTGAAAATTAATTATTTTTGGAGAAAATAATTAATTGTGATTATTTATTGAAAATGGTTTTAATTGAGTAATTTTTGGGGAAAATTACTATGGTCTATTTTTCCAAAGTCAATAGTATTTATATACTACTTTATTAAATGACATTGGTTTATTAAAGAAGGGTTTTACTAAATGGAATTATTTGGATTGGATAATTAATTATGGGATTGAAAAATAATTATAAGTATTTTGTGGGAGTAAATTATTTTATGGGAACAATCGACTATATTATGCTTCTTAAATGAGTATTTTGAGTATAATTATAGTTTATACTTATTTTTGAGATAATTGAGTATTATTGGGGAATAGTTGATTGTCGTCGTCGTGAAGACACGTATTTATTTATTATGAATATTGAGACGTGCTTATTTATTATGAAGATTGAGACGTGTGGTTGGGCACCGTAATTATTGAGGTGTGACTTGCAACTTTCGTGAGTGAATGGACTGTTGCTGTTATGCGTGACTGTTGGGCACTATTGCATTTCATTATACGTGTGCCAACTGTAAAAGCATGTTGCGTGAGCACGAATTGTATGTGCATTCACGACAGAGTAAAAAAAAGAACGGATTGTTTGATGATGTGTTGCATGGTCACATTAAGAGGAGAGCCCGCCATACGGTAGACCGCCAACCCTTGGGGTTGTGCCGTGGCCTTTTGGTCGTCCCGACTTCGGGTCGGTTGCCTGGCGACAAAGTGGTCGGGCATGGGTCTGCGGCAGGTGAGCGGGCCCCATGCTCCATAGGGAATGCCGTCGATGGGAGAGAGCCCGTGACGTCGCCGTGCCTCATGGGGAGGACGATGCACGGTCTTCGGAGGTAGACCGCCAACCATAAGGTTGTGCCGTGGCCCTAGTGGTCGTAATAATCGGAGCATGTGTGGGTGTGAGATATGAGAAAGCCGTGTGCAATGCTCGATTATTCGCATGCCTCTTAATGTCGTGATGTTGAAATGACGGTTTCGCAGGTTGCGTGTGCAAGCGCAAGGTAGGTCGCCCGTGTTTGCATCGCTATTGAACCGTCGTCCGATATACCGCTTGAAGTGTGGTATGTGTTGTTTGCCTAGGAACTAGGTTGCATGGTTAGATTGCTCCCAAGGCGAGCGAAGTTCCTAACCTAGGGGCTTAGGACTTTGACTTGCCGAGTTTATCTCAACCCGTCGTGGTTAACATTTTTCAGGTCCGTAGGATGGAGGATCGACGCGTGTTACGGCTCGTGGCCGTCTTTGAAGGGAGTAGATTAACCCCGGCTTGTCGGTTTCATTGGCTCGTTAGGAAGATGCCCGTGGTAAGGGCTTGTACTTGTAAACTTCCTAGGGTTAATCGTTAGTTAATAAAGCGATACTTTGGATGTGTTCTTATTGGGTTTTCCTGCTATCCCTGTTTTTGTAATTGACCGGGGTATTGTGTTTCGCTTCCGCATGCGTTTAATTAAAAGATAAAAATAACGGTCGGCGACGGATCCTGGGGAGTCGCAAATCAAATGACCGCAAGAGAACAGGGGTTGCCGCGTGCTCGAGGGTCGGGGCGTGACACGATGGCTTTTTTAAGTCCCCGGAACTTGGTGATGGTGAAGAGGGCCACTCTGGTTGGAGAAATCTCGTGTATTTGTTGAGATCAACGACACTCTTGAAGGAAGAATCAAGAGCCTCCAGTGCCCATAACTTTTGTACTTCTCTTCCCCGATCCCAAGACATTGCAGGTTTGCCAAACCTGCCAATGTTCCTTCCGCCAAATCTACAAAGTATTTGCTTCCTCAATTATTTCAGGAATTCTGATTCACTATCACTTCGATATTCTTTTGTTTTTTCTTGAGTTTTCTTGGTTGTGTTTCACTGATGTGTTGCTTATTTGGAGCTATATCAATGCCATTCAATTTTCATGAATAAATGTACTCCGTACAAAATGTTCATGATAAGAATGCACCCCATAGTAAAATGTTTAGATTAAGCAACACTGTCAAATTATCTAGATTGAAGTATGTTGCCGAGCAGACCATGCGAGAGGAGCATGCGTCTTCATCGCATCTATGGACCTTGTGATGCTTTTGGTTTAGTAAATGTGGAACTTTACAGAACGTCATCACTTTTGCAACAACGTATTGGCACTAGAAATAATAGTCATCTGCAACTTCAAATTTGCAGGAAAGCATGCTCACGTAGCATAGCAGGTGAAGGCCTCTTGGCAGGCTATCTTCGAAAGCAGCACTGCAAGAAATCTTTCCCTCGGCATATAACGTCTTAGGTATTGCTAGAGAACTTCGCATCACCTTAAATATGGCTTAAGCCTACATTAATGATTAAACCTTAAATAGAAACTAAAGACACAGATCACATACCAAATGGCAATACGCATAATCTCGAACTTCTAACAGAAAACAGGGACCCAGATATGGTTGGAAGCGTATTCCTTGGAAGGACTAATAGAGAAAATGAAAAAGCAATGCAGCGTTCTTACCTGTTATACTCACTCCAGGGAGGTTTCCCAGTTATCATTTCAGTAATAGTATATCCCAAACTCCAGGTGTCAGCTGTATGATCGAGATCCGTGCTATTATTATTCACCATCAAGAATTGTATGAGCTACGGCAGGATATGCTATTCCATCATTCCGCCACAACAAGAAAAAGAATGTAGCATTAACGTTCAAAAAAGCAAAGCACCTCTAGAGCCATCCAGTTTAGGCTTTGCCTTCAAAGAGCAGTAAGCTGCTTGTCCAGTTAGCTAAGAAGTGGTATGATGTTAGTAAAGCCGAGTACTATTTGGTGAGTTCATGGAACACTGGATATAAATTGCAACATCTTCATACATCATATCGACAAAAAAAAATAAAAATAAATAAATCAACCACTTTCGACTTATGTCAGCTCATCATTAAGAAAAGGACCATGAAGCAATCGACAAAATGATCAAATGCTTCAGAACTCAAAAAGAGAGCAACAATGCATTAACTGCTGTCCAGATTTCCATTCTATGGACTAATACACTTTTATTTACCCCATATTACGAAGGAGGTGCTTCTTACTTTGACTAAATTCGATCCTTCCCTTGGAAGGCAGAGGAGCAGCAAAAACAATATGAGAAGAACCTTTCACCAAAGGTATTGCACTCCATTCGCTATGCCTCTTAGGAACTTTTCAGAAGCCAGTAGAAAAGGAAACAACTCTCATTTGGTTTCCGCTTCTATTTACAGCTAGAAATCTTTTCCCGTTTATGCAAAATAGTGACAATACCAACAATGGGGAAAAGAGTGAAGAAAATTATTCAATAACATTTCATCCATTTATAATAGACTTATGCACAGGTGAACTGCCACAATCCAATAATGAGAAGTATGCATTGAGAGAGCATAGATGAAGAATAGCAACCTTGCAAGTTTTCTTTTTTTTTTTTTTTTTCTTTTTGTGCTAACCTAATCAATCAGTCATCCTGACTTCACATTTGCTAGTAAATGCACCACAGATCAGTAAGGAATTTCTACATGCACTCAGTCTTCTGGCAGTGAAGGGGTGGAAACTCACATGTTTAGCAGTCCCAAAGTCAGCAAGTCTGCCTATCCCAGATGCATCCACAAATAAATTAGCTCCATTTAAATCCTTGGCAGTGAAAGTTTAATGTCAAAACAGTTCAATCGGGTTCATGTTGCTCTGATCCAAAAGAGCGAAGCAACGTGTGTGGCACAACATTTTGGACAGACAAGTTATGCAATATCAAATTTGAAATCCTTTCTAAACACAAACAGATTAAAGATAGCGTTGCCCAAAATTCTCCCTTTTCTCTAGAAGGCTTTATGCTAGGAAGATCAATCCATAGTAATAAATTGTCCTTTTGGCTCTAACACAAGGTATGAAGCAGACTCTGTTTGTCCCTTGGCTTCTCAAATATTCAGATCCATTGTTCTTTGACTAACCTAAAAAATCGACCAGCTTTCTTTTTCTTTTTTCAGTCAAAAAGTATCTCCAGATTGAAATTGGACAACACACATGCAAATTCGAAGAAGGCAATGTCATGTGAAGTTTGATAGCATCATTAGCAGCTGCAATATGAAGCTAGCACATCTGAGTGACATTATTTGTAAGACTTCGAAAGGAGGAACTCCAAAGCCGCTATTACAATCTGAAGCACAAATTGCAATCACTGTCCGAGAATCCAAAGAAAGGAAACTCTTTTGGCGAAGAAACAAATGGAATTGCTCGAGTCAAAAAAGCTTTGGAATTCTGGAAGTCTTTCAAGGGCCTCAACCGTTGACTTGTTGCCGCTGCCTCTGACCGTTTTGATCTTAGTTGATGCTTATGTGCTCTGGCCCCTTGTAGTTTCTTTCAAATTCCCAAAATCGTCTCACAATTTTTGGAAAAAAACTTTTCCATCCTAGAAAAATGCAGGTCGGTTCATTTCGCAACCTGAATCCTATTTCTAAACCCGTTTTAATACGCGTCCCTGACCATCATCCTCAAGTTCGATATTTTCCCCAACCCGATCACCAGCGTCCACCGCAGTTCCAGGAAAATGGCGAAAACGGCTCACACCAATCCAAAGCGACCCGTTTGCCCATCCTGCTTCAAACCCGTACGCACGTGGCTCCGCACTCGGATCCAATCTCCGTGTCTTGATCACCCCGCGAGCGTCACCAATCTTCACCATTGTCTGGAACGGATGCACCCTCTCGATTCCCCTCGAAAAATGGACGTTCAGCTCCTTCAAATGAAACGTGTATGCGTTGCATTAATGAAGCAGAGAAGAGTCCAAGCTTGCGAGCACATTAATTAATAAGAGAACACCGTGCATTTTGTGCCTGACTTTGAGCAACAAATTCTTGGGTTGAGTCTCATGTACAAGCTCAAACTCGAGGCGCGATTTAGCAATAATGAAGATTATATGGATACTGTGAAATCAAGCTAAAAGTCAAATTTGATAATGCGCGAATGTTTAATGTTAGTTATGTCCTGAAAAGATGGGATAATAAATTTAAAATCTTGCTTTCCATATTAATCAAATTTATTTAACTGTTAACGATCCATTAGACAACTCCAAAAGTATAATTAGAAGAGTTATGGAAGTGGCCAAAAATCTTTTTTTTAGGTTTTTTGGTTATATATAAAAAAAAAGCTTGAGATATTAATATCATAACAGACATGATATAGGATTTTTGACAGTATTAATACATAATATAAAAATACAGAATATTTTCAGCTCGGGTTATGCTTTAAATGTTTCATTTATGATTTAACTGGTTGAGCACCCTAAATTACCAGAGCGTCCAAGGATAATCAAAACGATTTGTTCCTCTCGTCACCTTTGATGGTTTGAGACACTGGGAGCAGTGGACGATCACTGGAGAGGTGACCCTATCTCTCTCTCTCTCCCCCATATCCATGGCTTCACGTCAACCATTTCTGTTGCTTCTCCTCCTCCTCTTCACGCTCCTCTCTGCTCCACCCGCGCTCTCGAGCCGCGAAGCGCTACCGTTCCACTCGGAGGACGTACTCCCCCTGCTGCCGAGGCAGCTATCCTGGCCCATCCTCCACGCCCTTCGCCGTCCCCTGGACCTGTTGCCCACCTTCGTCGGCGCCGCTTCTCCCTCCAATGGCTCTCTGGAGTGGAAAGGAGCTTGCTTCTTCGAGAACACCGCTTGGTTGGAGTTCCACACCAAGACCGGGAGAGAGTTCGGGGGAGGCACGCTTCACATCAACATTCGTCCTTTAGTTTTATCGCGTTGCTTTGGCCTGGTCTATGTTTGGTTTTGAGTGCGATTCTGGAAGATTTTGGAGGGTTTTGAGCTTTTAAGCTTGTGGTCACTGATCCCGAGAGGTTTTCTGGTCGACTGTCATGTCGGGTTTGGTATGGTGGAATGGAATGGAATCAGGAAATGATGGGGAAAGCAAAGGACTGGAATGATGAGTCCAAGTCTTGGTTTTTGTTTGGTTAATAGTGGGAAACGGAATGGAATGGAAATCCTTGCGCTTGAGTGTGATTCTGGATGATTTTGGGAGGTTTGAGCTCGTGGCTATTTGGTAATGTGGAAAGATGGTCACTGCTTTTGAGGTTTTCTGGTTGACTATTTGTGCCTCATTCAATTCGCTGCAGTTCGATTTTGTGATAATTCTGGGAGATGTGAGGTTGTAGCGGTTTGTTGATAGGCCGTCCTTTGCCAGCTTTTGGCAGTTTCCGATTAATTCTTGGTAACTTCGGTACTTGCTTTAAGCTTTCTATATCTTGGTTAATTTGAAGTTGATTTATTCTAATGGATTCAAAGTACTGAACTGGATAGAGTTTCTGCCTACTTATGGTCCATTTCTTATCAACTGAGGCGTCTGACTTTAATATGTTTCTAGTAGATTTCGTCACTTGCTGTGATTTCTTTTCTTCTCCTTTCATCTACTTTTTTTTTTTATATTAAAGTTCTGCATATTGGTTGTACCATGGTTGGTCTCTTAAGTTTTTTGTGTCTAGGTTTCAAGTGGTTCGAAGAAGGATTTAGTGATTTGGTTCCTCATACAAGTACGGTTGTTTGGTGTGATGTAAAATTAAATTATCTTATGGAGGCAATTCTAGTTTGGGTGGGTTCTGCCCTTTGTCTTCTGCCTCATGTTATAGTTCTTGTTACTTTCTGCATCTGGTTCTGCTGAATATGGAAACTAACGACTAGTTGTAGATATCCAGCTTGTAACCATGAGTTTGGATTGCTCATCTAAGTTGGCAAAGCCCATAGTTGGACATGTACGCATATTTATATCTTTGCAACCCCATACCATGTGACATGGGACTACTATTTTTTTTCTCGTGAGCATACATTCGAGTTCAAAGAGTGGGAAGGAAAAGCTGAGTTTGAATTTGTAAGCTGCAATTCTTTTTTTCTCTTCTGCTCTTGCATGTGCATGTTGGTGGAAGTTGTTACGCTTGGTTTTCCATTATTTCGATTACAGGTGAAAAGTAGAGGAGTGTCAATCTTTCTGATGCAAGCCGGGATGCTCGACACACTCCAAGCCTTGCAGGACGTGTTTCCCTTGTTTTCAAATATCACGTGGGGGGAGAAAGCTAACATTGGTTTTCTCAAGAAGCATATGGGAGCTTCATTTGAGCAACGTCCCCAACCCTGGGTTACAAACATCAACATTGATGATATCCACTCTGGAGATTTCCTTGCAATTTCAAAAATTCGTGGGAGGTGGGGTGGTTTTGAGACTCTAGAGTAATGGGTCAGGGGAGCATATGCTGGTCACACAGCTGTGTGCTTAAAGGATTTTGAAGGAAAGCTATGGTTGGTGAATCCGGACATGATAATGAACAGGTAATTTGGAAACAGATATGGGTTGGTCATGCATATAAGCATATTTCTCTTTCAGTTTGAAAGGCTAATTTTTATATTGACTAGTGGAGAAAAAGCCTTTCCAGGAAAATGATTACTTTGCAATTATTTTTGAGCATTCTATCTATTCCTCTTTGTTCTTTTTTTTTTTCATACATAGACGGATTGCTTTTGATGTTTGACATTTCATGCAATTTTTTTGCCTGCTGCTGTCTCTGCAATTGCTGTGCTTATACGTTCTCTGATTATAAAAGGATTGTCTCGTACAAATTGAGAAGGATAACTAGGCTCCCTGCAGTGTGTTTGTAACATGTTGTAGGGTGAACTCTTAGGTTTTTGGGGCATTGGGACCGGTGCGACATCGTATAAATGTAATTTTTGTCGAATCATGGATTTCTTCTCTTACAAATACAGTTCCATTGAGACTATTCCATTATGCATATTAATTGTGCTTTAGTCACACCCCTATGTCCTTAAATCTCCTTTCTCATCTTATCTTCTCTAATAAGACAGGCCTTTCCTTTCTGTGCTCCCGTAGAAACTTTTGATTGTAAGAGAGGATGAGTAAGTAAACGATGGCGTGCTGCTTGAGGTTCATGATGAGCTAGAGCAAATCCTATTTAGGCTCCTACTAGAAGCTCTATTGTGGCATCATCATATTTCTAACATAGCAAGTCCAGTGTGTTTGAACTGTTTCTATTGAATTTCAAGACCATCTTAATACACGACATGGCAACTTACTGATGATGATTACAGTTAGAATTCAATGAAATCATGTCCTTTACTTGAGGCAGACCTCGATCAACAAATTTAAGTTCAAATTTGGGCTATTGCTACTTGCTCTGTTCCTTTGTGTTGGTAAAGGGGTCAGGTGCTACAAAAGTCCAACATAGTGTTGGAGATAATGCAATCATTGTTTTTGTTCTTGTCATTGCAGGGAGAAGATGTCAATGTTGGGCTATCATGGGATGAATGGTGGGAGTTTGAGCTTAACAAAGATGACTCAAATCCCCACATTGCATTGCTTCCACTGAATCCTGATATGCGAGCCAAATTTAACGAGACTACTACATGGGAGTATGCACAGAGTATGAATGGGAAACCATATGGTTATCACAACTTGCTTTTTAGCTGGACAGACACTATCAATGCAAATTATCCACCGCCATTGGACGCTCACGTGGTACAGAGATTGTACACGTGCATATGTTTATATGGTGCATTCAGTTTGTCTTAGACAATTTTTCTAATGCCAAGGCCTTGTGTTACTTCCAAGGTATATTTGTAGATGCCTTGAGATTCTTAGATGCTGGATACAAAATAGTTTCTGCTTCTGAACCTGACTGCCTTACTTTGATAGACCCTGAAATATAATGATGCCGTGCATCAGATCCCATCAACACGGTACAGTTCATATTAGACAATCATGCCATGACTTCGAATGAAATCAATTGAGCAAAATGAAAGGCTAAAAACTGAACAGTGATCTCGCCAAATAGCAGATTAGCATGTGATTCTATTGAGTGCTAACAATATGGAAAAGAATATGAGTTGGTTTGACAAATATTCATTTTTATGCCTCCTATATAATACTAAGGCAGCAAAGTAGTAGACTTTGTTCATTTTTTCGTAAGAATTCTCTCAGCCTGACTGATGGTGCATATAATATGTTCGCTATGCGGGATGCATTCTTCACAGCATGGGAGTGTGGTCCATTCAATTTATAGAAAGTGTTGTGGTATTGCAGGTTGCTTCTGTTATGACAGTATGGAACCAAATGCAACTAGCCTATGCTGCAAACATGTGGAATGAAGCACTGAACAAGCGACTAGGAAGAGAGGTACCATCCCATTCAATTTGCAATTGTCTGTGTAAAGTTATGCGTCTTGTTTTGCACTGGTGCAACTGGAATCTAATGTCTGTTCTAACGTCTGTTCTAATGTCTCTCAAAATGATGTTCAGTTAACAAATGTTATATGGTTTTGATCACATTACACTTACTTTGCTATATGGCTACCTTGCAATTATGCTGCCTGCAAGGCTTGGATCTTCATGAGCTATTAGTCGAAATTGAGATGAGGGGGTCATCTTTTACTGAACTGCTGACAATTCCAGAGCAAGACGATTGGGTATACAGTGATGGGAAGTCCACCTCGTGTGTAGCTTTTTTTCTCGAAATATACAAAGCAGCAGGACTTTTTGATCCAATTTTAACTCCATTCAAGTTATAGAATTCACTGTTAAGTGTGATCTGATTGACCCTAGTTGGGTTATCTTTCTGACCCTAATTGCTTGAACTTACTATGTAGAGATGGATGTCACTTTCTTCAGAGATTGAGAGAACTATAATCTAGCTTGCCCATCGAAGCATGACATTTTGTCGTGAGGAATCCCATTTGGCGCTGAGTGTGGCCATGGAGCTGGAGTAGAGACGACAGCAGACAGCAGAGAGAGAGAGAGAAGGCTAAACCCTTCTCTTCATTTTCTTGTGGTTTTTGGCGAGTGTGTGTTAGAGAGAAGGGAAGACCAAAGCGTCGATGTTTTAACGGACGACAATATTCTGGTTGGGAAAATTTCTGTCGCCATTTTGAGGTGATTTCCACAGTAAGGACCGAAACATCAGTCAATTTAGAGTCTGGCCACTTTGAGCTGACGTCTGCACCCTAAGCGTATATGGACATAGGAATGGAGAAGGTCAACTTGACTGTTCTCATCTAATTGAGAAAAAAAATTATAAAACAATAAAACAAAAACATTTTCATTGAAGACGACTCAAATACTGTTCGATTGTTTTGGAGTCTTAATCATCCACAACATGAATACTTGACCTTGTTGAATCTAAAAAATTATTTTTATTGAACAGTCAACTTGTTTAAATCGATTCGAATGTGAGTTTTTTATCTAAATAAACTTTTAAAATAGACTTTGAAACTTTTAACGAAACTACAATTAAATCATAAAATTTATGTTAGATATGTAATTGATCGATTGTTCCATTGATTATGACTAACGAAAGTTTCATGAATTAAGGCATTAAGCCCAGAAACTAGAGGAAAGGCATGATTTCCAAGAGATGATGAGATGTTGGACGGCCTTAGGAGGAACATAGGGATGTTGATATCCGCCCTCTACAGTACCAAAGATGGACATTTTGCATCGTCCCAGGAGTGAGAACTGAATCGGAGTTACGCCATTGCCAATCGCAGTGCCCTACTCGAGGGGACGGTGTCGGCATGGCAGCGGGGACAGGAGGAAGGGCGTGCTTGGCGTGGAAAGCGTTTCCACAGGCTACAGACGACCACTAAAGCCCATGGGCATCATCTGTTTTGCCATAAAGCTAAAACAACAGTGATCATCCAGCATCCCCCGTGGGAAGGATCCAGTCCAATCTCCACGGTACCATTGATTTCCCCAGCATTTTCCCTCGAAGCTTGGAGATCCTACGGTTCTAATTTCTTAGTACAAAAGCTAAATTCCCAATTCGAATTGTTTAGGATACTGAGATGCATTTCAAAGTCACGAGATGATCCTTCTTGCTATAGCACACTCTTATGATTTTGTTGCGTGTTTTCTTACATTCAAATTCTTATCCTGAATTTATGACTATAACCCGAGAGAGAATTATTCAGTTTTTACATTTTACGTGACCTTGAAGTTCAAACATTAGAAATTTCGGGTAAAATGGTCATCAAAACTCGTCTCTTAAATCAAATCCATTGTACAATAATTACGAAAAATATAATCAATGTATATCACTAAAGTTGGTCATCGAAACTCAAACACCTTCCGTTCATCCAGGAACTCGTTCCAGACCCCGCTAACGATGCAATAGTTGTTGTACGGCGCTCGGTGATGGGCCGCGTGTTGCGACCGTGACACGAGCAGCCCCAGATCCTGCAGTGCCACCACTAGGGGCGGGAGCTTGCTCTTCGTGCTGTGCGCTCACGAGTGGAACTGCTGGCTGAACATGATGCAGCCCGAGTAGACGGCCACGAAACCGAGCATCGTTAGGTCGTTGCAAATGAAGTCGATCGGGCCCACCATGAATGCCACCGTGCGAGCCAGCGCGTGGAGGTTGTTGGCCGCCTGCCGCCTAGTGATCGTCCAGGGCCACTTGTGGTGACCCCGGAAGGCTTCTATCTGGGCACCAAAGACCGGGTCAAGGCGTCGCTATAGTTGTCGATGCCCCAGTGGTTGGCTCCTGATCAGAGGTCCACTAGGATGTAGCTTTTGAGGTGGTCCATGGACGATGCAACTTTCGATTAAGGAAAGAAAAAGAAATTGGAAAGAACATAGTTTTTGGGCCACCACCAGATGCTTAATAAATTTAACATTTCGCTTTCTGTATTAATTGATTTCTATTCAATAGTTGATCCACTGTGAAGCTCCAAAAGCATAGTCGCAAGAATTATGGAAGTGGCCCAAGAAAATCTCTCAATTTCTCTAGTGGGAGATCCATGTGAGATGGAGCTTCCGGTAGGTAACCGGAAGAGGAGGTAAAAGATTGACACGCAATAACGATGGATACAAGTTGGGAAGGGGCGATGGGATATTCCTGGGGAATTTGAGGGCAAACCAAGGAATATCCGGTTCTCGAAGAATCTGCCACAGGGTTTATATCTTTCAGTGGAGACTCCTAATCACCGGTCCCTGCACTGGTACTATTCATTTCAAATATCAATATGTGCAGCATAAAACGAGAAAACACAACAAAAAAATATTAAATTATCCTCAATGTTTTAATCTTTCCAACTCTTTTCCGGCCATCAAAACACTTGAACTTATATTTAAAATAGAAATACTCTTTGCTCATCATTAAAAATTATAAATTTTGAACCGATATCCAAATGTGTACCTTCTATTTACCACTAAAAGAATTCCTAAACTTTATGCATGGTAAAATCAATATATATTTTCCATATAGTGAGTATAATTTAGGGGTTTTTGTAAATTGAAAAAATTCGAAATATTAGTGCCGTTGTTGGCATAGCATTTTTTTTTGGGTATTATTTTATAATATAAAAATACAGAATCTTTGCAGCCCCTAATTAGTAATTACCAAGCGTTTAAGGACAATCGAAACGATTTGCCCCTCTTCCGTCATCTCCATATCAACTTTTGATCGTTTGATGCCCGGTCGGAGAGGACCGTCACTGAGAGCCTGACACACTCTCTCTCTCTCTGCCACTTCCATGGCTTCTCGTCAGCCATTTCTGCTGCGTCTCCTCTTCCTCTTCGCGCTCTTCTCTCCGCTCATCTCGCGCTCTCGAGCCGCGAAGCTACCGTTCCACCCGGAGGACGTACTCCCTCTGCTGCCGAGGCAACTCTCCTGGCCCATCCTCAACGCCCTTCGCCGTCCCCTGGACCTGTTGCCCGCCTTCGTCGGCGCCGCTTCTCCCTCCAACGGCTCTCTGGCGTGGAAAGGAGCTTGCTTCTACGACAACACCGCTTGGCTGGAGTTCCACAACAACACCGGGAGCGAGTTCGGCGGAGGCACGCTTCACATCAAGGTTCGTCCTTTCGTTTTATCGCGTTGCTTTTGATTGGTCTATATTTGGTTTTGAGTGCGATTCCGGAAGATTTTTGGGAGGTTTGAGCTTCTGGTCACTGATCATGAGAGGTTCTCTGGTCGACTATTATGTCGGGTTTGGTACGGCGGAAAGGAATGGAATCAGGAGATGATGGGGAAAGGAGTGGAGTGGAATGTGGATTCCAAATCTTGGTTTTTGTTTGGTGAATTGTGGGAAATGGAATGGAATTGAAATACTTGTGTTTGAGTGCGATTCTGGATGATTTTGGGACGTTTGAGCTTGTGGCGGTTTGGTAATGTGGAGAGATGGTCACTGTTCATGAGCTTTTAAATTTTTCTGGTCGACGTTCATGCTTAATTCAATTCACTGCTGTTCGTGTTTGTCATAATTATGGGAGATGTGAGCTTGTAGCGGTTTGTTGATGGGGTCTAATGGCTTGTTTGCCGCCTTTTGGCGTTTCCGATTATTTCTTGGTAACTTTTGGTGCTTAGTTTGAGCTTCCTATCTTGGTTAATTTGAGGTGGATTTTTCTAATCGATTCATAATACTGAACTGGATAGGATTTCTATCTCCTTATGGAATTTCTCTTACCAACCGAGGTGTTCAATCATACCATTATTCAGGACACTGGGGGCTCAGTAATATTGTCGCTTTGGTAGAGGCCGCATGGCTTTAAAACGCGTTACTCATGGAAGAGGGATCCCAGCCTTATAAACCATCCCAGGACTCCCCCCCTAGGCGATGTGGGACTCCCCCCTAGGCAAGAGACATGTGACCCCCCTCACTTGCGCATGTCCGAGGACCGAGGCGCGGACGCACCGCCATCTCTCCTCCTCGCGCACCGTCGCTCGGGCTGTCACATTCTCCCCCCCTTCGAGCACGGCGTCCTCGCCGGGCCCCACACGTGGTCGGGAGGCAATGTGGGACTCCCCCCTAGGCAAGAGACATGTGACCCCCCTCGCTTGCGCACGTCCGAGGACCGAGGCGCGGACGCACCGCCATCCCTCCTCCTCGCGCACCGTCGCTCGGCTGTCACATTCTCCCCCTTCGAGCACGGCGTCCTCGGTGGCAGCCCACTGTGATCGGGAGTCGGCACGATACCATTTGTAAGGACTTGGGGCTCACCGAGTAATAGCTGCTTTGGGCCGAGACCCGCACGGCTTTAAAACGCGTTACTCGGGGAAGAGGATCTGACCCTTATAAACCATCCCGAGGACTCCCCCTAGGCAAGAGACATGTGACCCCCTCCCGCGCCCACGTCCAGGGGACCGGCGCGGACCCACCGCCTCGCGCACCGCGCGCCCGCTACGGTGCGCGAGGAGGGGGATGGCGGTGCGTCCGCGCCCGGTCCCTGACGTGCGCAAGGGGGGGGGGTCACATGTCTCTTGCCTGGGGGAGTCCCACATCGCCTGGGGAGTCCGGGATGGTTTATAAGGCCGGGATCCCTCTTCCCCGAGCAACGCGTTTTAAAGCCGTGCGTCTCGCCCAAAGCGGACAATATTAGCCCAGCCCCATGTCCTTACAAATGGTATCGAGCCGACTCCCGATCGCGTGTGGGGGGCCGAGGGGAGAATGTGACAGCCCGAGCGACGGTGCGCGAGGAGGAGGGATGGCGGTGCGTTCGCGCCCGGTCCCCGGACGTGCGCAAGGGAGGGGGGTCACATGTCTCTTGCCTGGGGGAGTCCCACATCGCCTGTAGGGGAGTCGGGATGGTTTATAAGGCGGGATCCCTCTTCCCCGAGTAACGCGTTTTAAAGCCGTGCGGGTCTCGGCCCAAAGCTTGACAATATTACTCGCCGAGCCCTGTGTCCTTACAAATGGTATCAGAGCCGACTTCCGACCGCGTGTGGGGCCACGCGAGGACGCCGTGCTCGAAGGGGGGAGAATGTGACAGCCCGAGCGACGGTGCGCGAGGAGGAGGGATGGCGGTGCGTCCGCGCCTCGGTCCTCGGACGTGCGCAAGAGAGGGGTCACATGTCTCTTGCCTAGGGGGGAGTCCCACATCGCCTAGAGGGGAGTCCTGGGATGGTTTATAAGGCTGAGACCCGCCCAAAGCGGACAATATTACTCAGCGAGCCCCAGGTCCTTACAAACTCGAAGGGGGGGAGAATGTGACAGCTCGAGCGACGGTGCGCGAGGAGGAGGGATGGCGGTGCGTCCGCGCCTCGGTCCTCGGACGTGCGCAAGGGAGGGGGGTCACATGTCTCTTGCCTAGGGGGGAGTCCTGGGATGGTTTATAAGGCTGGGATCCCTCTTCCCTGAGTAATGCGTTTTAAAGCCGTGCGGGTCTCGGCCCAAAGCGGACAATATTACTCAGCGAGCCCCAGGTCCTTACAATTATGTATAGAGGTGAAAGAAAATTAATTATTTAAAGGATGTCAGAGAATATCCTTCAATGTTTGGGCCATTTGCTTGATGCCAACTGTTCATCTTTTCTCATTTTGCTTATTTATGTCGGAATCTGAGTCATGGAATTTTTCAGTTCTTACGTCAAATATTTCTGGTGGATTTCTCACTTGCTGAGGTTTCTTTTCTTTTCCTTTCATCTGCTTGTTGTACTTGATTAAGCTCCACAGATTGGTGATACTATGGTTGGTCACTTGATTTTTTTGTGTCTTGGTTTTAAGTGGTTGAAGAAGGATTTAGTGATTTGGATTTGGTTGCTCATACAAGTATGGTTGTTTCATTTGATGTAAAACCAAATTTTCTTTTAGAGGCAATTCCCGTCTAGGTAGGTACTGCCTCATGTCCCTAGTTCTTGTTTTTGCATCCGGTGCTGCTGAATATGGAAACTAACTAGTAGTCGTAGGTATCCGGCTTGTAACCATGAGTTTGGATTGCTCATCCAGGTCAGCAAAGCCCATAGCTGGACATGTATGGATATATATGTCTTTGCGACCCCATACCGTGTGACATGGGACTACTATTTTTTATCTCGTGAGCACACATTCGAGTTCAAAGAGTGGGAAGGAAAAGCCGAGCTTGAATATGTAAGCTGCTATTATCTTTTTTTCTTTTCTCGCTCTTGCATGTGCATATTGGTGAGTTGTTACGCTTTGTTTTCCATTATTTCAATTACAGGTGAAAAGTAGAGGAGTGTCAATCTTTCTGATGCAAGCCGGGATGCTAGGGACCCTTCAAGCACTGTGGGACGTGTTTCCCTTGTTTTCAAATACTGGGTGGGGGGAGAAATCTAACATTGGTTTTCTCAAGAAGCATATGGGGGCTTCATTTGAGCAACGTCCCCAGCCATGGGTCACAAACATCAGCATTGATGATATCCACTCTGGAGATTTTCTGGCAATTTCAAAAATTCGTGGGAGGTGGGGTGGTTTTGAGACTCTAGAAAAATGGGTCAGTGGGGCATATGCTGGTCACACAGCTGTATGCTTAAAGGATTCTGCAGGAAAGCTATGGGTTGGTGAATCTGGACATGACAATGAGCAGGTAATTTGGTAACAGCAATGGGTTGGTCATACATGTAAGTGTACTTCTCTTTTGGTTTGAGGGGCTAATTTTTATATGACTAGTGGAGAAAAAGCCTTTTGAGGAAAAGAGTTACTTTGTGATTGCTTTTAAGCATTTTATCTATTCCTTTTTGTTCTTTGTTTTCGTACTTAGACAGATTGCTTTTGATGTATATAATTTTTTGAATTTTGACATTTCATCCAGTCTTTCTACCTGGTGCTGTCTCTGCAATTGTAATTGTGAAGTGTATTATTAAATCATTTGCATAGACACAACATTAACGTAGCTGTCAGTCGATACCAGTCTTTGACTACAATTGTCCACATTGTTCCTATATCGGGATATATGTTCAAACATCTCAAATGCCCCCACCAGTAATTTGAGTGCACCTCCTCCTTTATTCCCTGTGTTCATCTGCCATTAATTTTTTAAGACACCCATATGACACTGGTTACAAGTACTCTGATTATAAAAAGGTTGTCTCATACAAATTGAGATGGACACTAGGCTCCCTGCGGTGTTTCCCTAACATGTCGTAGAGTGAACCCTTAGGTTTTTGGGGCATTGGATTCCAATGCGATTACTGTATGAACGTAACTTTTGTTGTATCATGGAATTCTTCTCTCACAATTATGGCTCCCATTGAGATTGTTCCATTTTGCATCCTAATTGTTCTTTAGTCACACCCTGTGTCCTTAAATCTCCAAGCTCATCTTATCTTCTCTAATAAAAGAAATCTTTCCTTTCTGTGCTCCTGTAGAAACTTTTGACTGTAAGAGAGGATGAGTAAGTAAATGATGACATGCTGCCTCAGGTTCATGATGAACTAGAGTAGATCCCATTTAGGCTCCTACTAGAAGCTCTGTTGTGGCATCATCATATATGTAACATAGCAAATACAATGTGTTTGAACTGTTTCTGTTAAAATTCAAGACATCTTTATACATGACACGGCAATTTACTGGTGATGATTATAGTTAGAATTTGATGAAATGACGTCTTTTGCTTGAGGCACACCTTGATTAACAAATGTAAGTTCATAATTGGGTTATTGCTATGTGCTCTGTTCCTTTGTGTTGGTAAAGGGGTCAGTTGCTTCAGAAGTCCAACATAGTGTTTAGAGATAATGCAATTTTTGTTTTGTTCTTATCCTTGCAGGGAGAAGATGTCATTGCTGTGTTACCATGGGATGAATGGTGGGAGTTTGAGCTTAACAAAGATGACTCAAATCCCCACATTGCATTGCTTCCACTGCATCCTGATTTGTGAGCCAAATTTAACGAGGGTGCTTCATGGGAGTATGCACAGAGGATGAATGGGAAACCATATGGTTATCACAACATGCTTTTTAGCTGGATAGACACTATCGATGAAAATTATCCCCCACCGTTGGACGCTCATGTGGTATTGAGATTGTGCATGTGCCTTTGTGTTTATATATATTTTGTGGGTGCATTCAGTTTGTCTTAGACAATTTTTCTAACACTAAGGCCTTGTGCTACTTCCAAGTTATATCTGTAGATGCCTTGAGATTCTTAGATGATGGATTTGAAATAGTTCCTGCTTTTCAGCCTAACTGCTAAACAGCAATTTACCCTTAGTTTGATAGACCCTGAAAAATAATGATGCCATTTGTTAGATCATATCAACACTATCTTATTAGAATTAGACAATCATGCCTTGATTTTGAATGAAATCAATTGAGCAAAACAAAGGCTAAAACCTGAACAGTGATCTCGCCAAATAGCATAATAGCATGTGAGTCTATTGAGAATGGAAAAGAATGTGATTTGGTTTGACAAATATTCATTTTTATAGCCTCCTATATGATACTAAGGCAGCACAATAGTAAACTTTGTTCATTTTTTCTTAAGAATTTCTTTCAGCCTGGCTGATGATGATGCATGTAAAATGCTTGCCATTTGCATAATGGGATTGTGGTTCACTCAATTTATAGAAAGGATTTTGGTATCGTAGGTTGCTTCTGTTATGACAGTATGGAACCAAATGCAACCAGCCTATGCTGCAAACATGTGGAATGAAGCACTGAACAAGCGACTAGGAACAGAGGTACCGCACCATTCAATTTGCAGTTGTCCGTGTAAAGTTATGCATCTTGTTTTGCACACTAAGGTGCAACTGAAATCTAATGTCTCTTGAATGACATTCAGTTAACACATGTCATATGGTTTTGATTACATGACACTTACTCCTTGCAATTGTGTTGCATGCAGGGCTTGGATCTTCCTGATCTATTAGTCGAAACTGAAATGAGGGGGTCATCTTTTGCTTGAACTGCTGACAATTCCAGAGCAAGATGATTGGGTATGCAGTGATGGGAAGTCTGCCTCATGTGTAGCTTTTGTTCTTGAAATATACAAAGCGGCAGGACTCTTTGATCCAATTTCTAGCTCCATTCAAGTTATAGAGTTCACTGTAAGTGCGATCTGATTGACCCTAGTTAGGTTGTCTTTCTGACCCTAATTGCTTGAACTTACTATATAGAGATGGGCGTCGCTTTCTTCAAAGATTGAAAAAACTATAATCTAGTTTGCCCATTGAAGTGTGATTTTTTGTCGTGAGGAATCCCATTTGGCATTTTGTGAATAGCATTGTTTTTTTATGCAGATAAAAGATGCTTACTCGCTAAGGTTCTTCGAGAATAATTCAAGCCGCTTGCCTAAGTGGTGCAATGATGGGGACGACATTGAGCTTCCATTCTGTCAAATACGAGGTAGGTATCGAATGGAGTTACCAGGATACAATACAGTGGACCCATACCCTCATATGAATGAGAGGTGTCCATCTCTTCCCCCAAAATATTCCAGGCCATCCGATTGCTAGAAAACATTTCCTATAATGTGTATAGAACTTTGTATATTGGTAGGTGATTCCATCAGATTGTAGCTTATGATTGCATATTTTTGTAGAATGTGTAGTAAACAAAGACCCGTGGGTTGCCCAAATTCAGAAATTGACTTCTTCAAATTCCATTTATTGATATGAACACATATTACAAGCATATATTTTTTGTATAATATTATACTTACACTTTATATAAATCAATCATTATATTTTAGTTCAATTGAATGTTTATTCTATGCTTTTTATGTGTAAAATGAAATGATACGGTAATGGAAATGTCTAATGCACATAAAAAAAAATTTGAGACCTAGTTTTAATTTGTATTACCCGGTAAATGGTACTAATATAAGAGCCATTTTTTTATCATTTTTTCAATTAAATAAAAAAATGTTTATTTGTTTTGTGGTGAAATCATGTATATTGATACGCACATTTTAGGTGTAAACTAATCGAGAAATAGATATACACTACACCATTTGAATGATATATACTCGGTTATTGCTAAGAGAATAAGTGAAAACAAAAAAGTTTTCAATAATGAATTTATATTGTTATTGTCTCTTATTCCAAGTTATAGCCAAATTAACAAATTATATAAACTAATATTATCATATTGTTTGGGGTAGATTAATTAATAAAATAAGTAACATATTTATTATGAAGTATGAGAACACTATAAGTGCCGAACATAATTTTTTGACGATAATAAGTATTCTGGATTTTTTTTTAAGGAATAAATGCCTCAACATTTTGGAAAGCTCACAGGGGCCTTTGGCTGGTGTCGTGGATCGTCTAACCAGGCGAAAGTGAAGATGTGGCCGGCACATTACTATTTTTTCCGATTAAAAGTAAATTATTTTTTCCTTCTCCCTTTTCTTCCATTTCAACTTCTTGATTCCTTTTTGATAGTCAATTTTGTCCACTAGCTTTGCGATTTTCTTTCGCATAATATCGCGAACCTGCCTTTTGTCCTATGATCCAATTGTTCGTAATCTTATAGATAAAAGATATGTAGAGATTTTGAAAGATATTCCGCTCATACGTTTGTGGCAGAAAAATCGGAACACCACATTTCAGGAAAATAATAATGATAAGGTTGCACAACAAATCATCATCTCTTCACTAGTCCTCCGGAATGACATATTTCCACTGGTCAATAACACATGTGACCGCGTTCAAAATACACTAAGCATGGCCCCATGGAAAAAAAGTTGAGGTTGCAGGAAAGCATATGCTAGAGCAGCAGGGCTTTCTTCAAGAGCAGCGTCGCCGGAGATCCTTTCCCTTGGCGTCCAATTCTGCAAAAAGGCCACTGTTAGAACTGCATGACTAGAGACAGAAAAGCTACATCTTTGCAAGTACCCGTAAGAAGTGAAGCAATTCTATATCAATTAAACTCATTAACCTATAGCATTCGGAGGACACTGTGTCCACGGAAAACCATCTCTAGCGTATTCCCCTTTTCGGAGATAAGGTTGAAGAATAGCCTGAGCATTGGGATCATCCCACGTCAGCGTCTTCCACTTTTCCTCATCTTCCACCCAAATATGCGGAAGGTCCTCAATATCAATATCACGTAATCGCAGCTGCAAAGGAATCGCCTTCAGCTCTGGGCAATCGTACACTCTCAATTCTTCCATGGAACTGCAGCTTATTGGGACTCCGCATATGCTCTTCAGCTGGGGTAGATCGCATAGCTTCAATTCCCTCAGATTTGGGAGAGAAATAGAAGACTGGAAGGATGAATGGGTGTTGTTTACAGGAGTCATTATGCTTCCTTCTTGGCCTTGTCCCGCTCCGCTTATCATCTCCACCATTCCTTTGCAGTCAAAAACCCAGATCCTTTGAAGATTTCGAAGATGGAGCAACAAATCATGCGGAAACAGCTTTCTCATGTTCATGCAACCGGATGCGCTAAGAGATTCAAGAGAAATCTTTTCAACTGATGCGTGTGGGGGAGGACCTCCGATTATCTCGTCCATCTTTTCACAATAGCTTACATCAATTGTTCTCATATTAGGGAAGTGGGGCAGCCACTCAGATTCCACCGCTCTCTTCATTTTACCACACCAATGAATAAAAATCCTTTCTAGACTAGGGAAGGCTGGGAGCGGATGTGGTGGTGGTGGTGTAACTGCTGCTATTATCCCCACCATTTCCTCACATCTCCCTATTTGAATCTGTCGTAGATGCGGAAGGTTGGATATAGACCCATGCCCATATAGATACTTCAGTTTCGGACATTGAGATATGTTTAAAGACCTAAGGTTCGGGAAGAGGAGAGGGGTAGGGGCTGGAGTTGGGGAGTCGCGGTTGTCAATTACCTCTTCATCTTGTCTTCCACAGAGCATCTCTAAGTTTTCCCATTTTTTTATTATTAGCTCCTCCAGGTATTCAAGCGGACCGATGCCAGACAAATTTATTAGGCCGTCGCATGCAATCCCCACCAATGCCTGCACATCTCGGGGAATCAAATAAAAATGCCGGCGCATTCTCCTCCCATGCTCACAAAAGGATGACTCCACCCCAGAATTCGGACTCTCCTCTTGTCATTCCTAAATTGAGCACGATTACTTTTTTCATACTCATAATAATCGCATTGTTGATTCAGGCGGAGACAATAATATTGAAGCTTACCCTGCTCAATAACCCTCACACACTTGTTGAAATCATCCGCATCTTCAAAGTAGCATTCAAGTGTCTCCAGTGCCCTCAATTTTGTAATGTCTTCTTCATCTAGAGTCCCAACTTTAAGATGCTGCAAGTATAGCAAACCCCCCAGTACGCCTTTGGGTAATCTGTGACTCATTGAAAAATCTAGGGCAAGGTATCTCAAGTTTATCAATGTTCCCAAACCCTCGAGTGCTTCTAGATTCTCACAGCCCCTAGTGTCCAATTTTCTTAAACATGTGAGCTTCCCTAAATAAGGAATACGACGCAATTCCGAGCACCATGAAAGCAATAGTGCTCTTAAATTTACCAAGTCTGAGATAGAATTTGGAAGTTCTCTTAGGCGACATCCACTCAAGTTTAGAACCTTCAGCCCACAAAACTGTCTGAAGAAAGAGTCAGGGATGATGACTATATCCTTCGACCAGTTACCATTCAGTAGAATAGTTGATAGTTTAGGACAATTTGGCGACATGTTCAATGGAAATTCACTAATTTTGTTTTTCATAAGAGAAACTTTCTCCAAAGCATCCGTCCAACATTCCTCAGGCGAAAGACTCACCAACTGCTTTCCTGCACTTACGATGGAAGTCGCACCCATGATGTGCAATGCCATGTCTCTAATCAAATCATGCATCTTCATCCACCCGATGTGAGTTTCCATCAGGAAAACACTTCCTAGTCTTTTTAGTATGGTGAAGCCTCTATCATATTGCTCCTTCCTTGTATTCAATCCACCAATCAATCCTTGGTCAATAAAGAATTCCACCAACTCAAACCTATTAATCAATTCATCTTCTGGATAAAGTGCACAAGATAAAAAAACACTGTTGGACATCATGATCACCGAGGCAATCATAACTGAATTTTAATTTCATTAAGACCTTCTTCTCCATATCTATTTGCCCCATACATGATTCTTTCAATTTCAACAAGGAATCCCTCCATTCAAACATATCAGTTACTCCTCACATGCTTCTTGCCATCGTGATGATTCCAATTGGCAAGCCTGCACATTCTCTAACAATGGACTCCACAACTTCTTTAGTTTCCAAATTAAGTGCCACTTCGGATCCAAGCTCCTCCAAAAATAAACTCTCAGCTTCTTTTTGAGATAGAGGTTTGATTTTTATCTCCTCTTGACATTGCATCCGGCAACAGACATCATAGGACCGAGTGGTTAAGACCAACTTAAATCCATTTGATTTAATAGGTATTCCCACTTCTTCAAGATCAATACGCTCCCACACATCATCAAGAATCAAAACACAATTCTTCTTTCTTTCTAAATGCTTAGATAACTTTGCTGCTCGTTTCTTCTCGTGTTCATCTTTCATATCGCCAAATTTTAGTGCCTTCCAAATATCACTCTGCAACTTATAATTGCTGAAATCTTGGGACGCAGTGATAAAAGCCACACCATCGAATGTTGCATCTTTGAGAAGTCTATTATGTATATGCATCATAATAGTTGTCTTCCCAACACCACCCATTCCACAAATACCGAATTTGCATGCATGATTCTCCTTCAGTCGGCTCCAAATCAACTCAATGTTCCTATGAATCGCTTCACCTATTAGCTTTCGTTCCAAAAATGCATCTCCTTTGGCATCTCTCGCCTCTCTAAGTAGTTTCTGCGGAAGCGTTCGTCCTGTGAGCTCTTCCACTTCTCTCGTCAATGTCTCCACCTGTACCTTTGGTGGTAAAGTTTCCACGTTGGCTTGGTCAATTATTTGGAAATTATATCTTGCTCTTTCTATTTCTTTCAGCCATTTCTGAACCAATATCCTCGGCTTCTTCCAAACTGAGGAAGCAGCAGACTCCATCCCCATCTGCTTCTTTATTACATCTTCTTTGTCGTTGAGTTCTTCCATTTTTCTTTTCAGGTTTCTTATCTCTTCATCATTGGCATAGATGCCCCGTACCCGTACATCCATGATTGGAGAACCCCTGCTCATATCTAATTTGTAAAAAACATATATTAGATTTCAATGAAAGAATCTGGAGATATTTAAGGATCTAACCGAACCATAGTAATGATGTAGATTAATCAAGACACACCTTGTGATGATGATGGGCTTGTTAAATATGCTGCCACCTCTAGAACTTGCAAATCATCAATTGTTGCCTGAATAACGGGAGAGTCAATTGCATGCTGCGATGGAAATGAGGGATCCATGTCCACTGGAGTTTGCCATGGAGACTGCTGGTTGCGATCCTGCAAGCAATGTGAACCTGCAGCAGTTGATTGTTCATATTGGCATGATGATGGCCCTGCTAGAGTCTGCTGGTCATTCATTTGCATCTGATATTGAATGGAACATTGTGGTTGATACAAATTAAGAGAATACGGTACTTCTTCCGCTGAAGCCATCGTTGAACTTTCACCTGTGTGATGTTCATCAAAATTAGGATATTTGATTGGAACTTGGGAGACTGCTTATTGTAGTTAGTTTACTGGATTTAGTGGGTCCAGTGGACACGTGCAACACATTGGATGTACTGTTTTTAAGGAATAGGTTATTGACTCTCTTCACATTTGAAAAGTTGCGTGGGAAAAGCATGTTTATCGGAGATATTTAAAAGTCATCACTTTGGTTAAAAAACCCAATGTGTTTGCGTTGAAAAATATAATAGATGTTTTTTCTCCACGCCTGGATGAGTGTAAAGAAACTTCAGATGAGACATACCATGGTTACTTTGCACCCATAACGGCATTGCCGAACTCTGATGAAACTGACGCTCTGCTTGTGATTGTTGGTCATAGTTTAACCCAATGACATCCTGTTGAGTGAAGTTTGCCATGTGGGTCGCCCCCAGTGGTGTTGGCAATAACTGTCTCACGTATTCGAGGCTTTCTTGTGTCCATGGAGGCGGCATGTCACATGATTGTAATTCCGTGGAGGATTGACCGTGGGCATCTCTGCTCTGTTCTTCAGCCACCTCATCGAGTAACGACTGCATTAGCTTTCTTAAGTGGTCCGGCACTTGTGTGCAAATGGAAATCCCTTCGTTTGGGACTCCAAGCAAGTGACCTTTCACTCCTGTAAGGTCTCCCAAGAATTCTTCACTGCAGGAATGACAACGCCATTTACCATCTCCTAGTCTATTGACGAATCCCCAGGCTATATCCTCTTTGTTGCGAACCTACAAGCAAATAGGGCGCACCCCATCATATAATATCCCATTTTTTTTGTATTTCTCCTTAGCAAGCATAACATTATTCTCAAGCTAGAAAAATAGCTACCACAAGTACTAAAGCCACCTGATTTTTGTGTAACAATTCCATTAGCGTGCTTATGTGCTCTGGCACTTTTGTGCAAGAGGCAATCCCTTCTTTTGGTTGTTTAAGAAAGTGACTTTTCACTCTTGTGACTGATCCAGAGTATTCATTTTCACAGTAAGGACAATGCCATTTCTTGCCCCGTCTAATCACGAATTTCCAGGCTATATCTTCAGGTCGCCCCATCTTGTCGTCTTGATTATCAACCTGCAGGAAAAGAGAGCACACCTGATTATATAATGTACCAATCTCGTGTATATTTTCCTAGTGCGATTCTCAGGCAAAAAATAGCATCCCCAAGTATTCAAGCGGGAAAACCAAACCGCAGATTAATATTCAACAGACCCAAGAATAATTTGCTTTTTTTTAGGCAAGAAACACCCGATCAGCTCAAAGACAATTTGGAAATTCCGAACTACCTTCTCAAGAAAATAATTAATTTTTGAATTACAAGGAGATTTGGGGTGTTAAAAAAATGTCTCGAATTTGAGCCTAGTGAATAAAATCAAACTGACGAGAATATGTGAACTTGATCACATGCGGATCAAAAATTGATGTATGTGAATTGATTATCTCACAATTACGCATGGATTTTATTTGCATGTAATTCCCCGCATGCGTAGGAGACAAAGAAGACAGCAGGAAGAAGTTTCTGGTTGAGCTTACATGCATTTAATTTGCTGCACATGTCCTGTTGACTCTTGCCGCATGAAGAAAGATGGGCAATATTTTATTGCCCATCTTTGACAACAATTATGAAAGAGAGAGAGAGGAGCCGCAGGAAGAATTTGCCAAAATAAAATCTTGCGGGCTTCATTTGTCCTCTTTCATTAATTGCACATGGTCAAAGAAAGAGGAAAGACTGACTTATACGTTCATCTTCTTCTCCACCTGATTAAATGCATCATGTGCATGCATGGGAATGGAAATTGGTGGGTGCCGCTTTAGAAGCCTATCTTGTAGGCGCCATTTGTCTTATTCTCCATCCATTCTCCCATGAAAGGAGGACTTCGGTGGCCATGAGGATGCAGAGAGCAAGAAGAGAGCGAGAAGTAAGCTTTCTTGAGAACATAGAAGCTCTCGGCAGAGAAGGAAATTATCTCGTTGTAATTACACTCGAGTATTTTAGCTAGTTAAATTCTTATTAGTAGAAATTGTTTAATTTCTTGAGTGAGAATTTCACTGAAAATTATGAGGGGCTAAACACTATGTGAGTTATTAGGTGTAACTGGGGGCTGAGAAACACCGAGAGAGTGTTCGAGTGTTCGAGTGATTGTAATATCCATTGTATCGCTTGGTTTCTATAGTGAAATTCCGTGCTGCTCTTCCCATGGACGTAGGTTTCAATATTCGGACCGAATCACGTAAATCTGGTATCCAATTTTCTTTCATTTCTTCCGACTAATTTTATCCGATTCGCTCGATCCATATCCATAAAAATTCAACATGGGGAATCAAAATATCATTGGACCGAATTGTTGCCGGTAAAGCAAAATCCAAAATAGATCCGGATATTAAATTTCAAAACAAAAAGCCCAAATTCGTGAGAAATAGAGCTAAAATCTCTTGCCTGGTGTTCGGAAATGGAGAATTCTGGCGTCGCTCGACCCTTTCTTTCGACGGGCTGCAGTCCACCGTTGTCGCTCTTCGCCTCTCTCTCTTCTCGCCCCTTCTCTCTCTATTTCTTGGTCTCTCTTTGAGAAGTTTATTGCATCTCACAGCTACGTCCACCCACCTACATTCGGGTCATTCAACCCGTCAGAATTCATTTCGCATGGAATCCATCACGTTTTCTTGTCTAGTGCGAATATCTTTGGTCCAGGTAAGTAGGGATGTTCAGTTGAAGAGTCTTTATTTGATTCTTACAAATGGAACATGGCAAAGATGAAGACGAAGCGACATACCGGTTAAGACAGAAAGCAGATTCAGATGCATATGCAAGTGGCAAAGATGCGCTTCAAGAGGTAGAACTAAGTAGCTGTTCTTGAGAATCAGAAGCACCATTCAGCATCCAGGGGCCGAGCGAAGACTCTCCCTCTTGCTGAAGGCGGAAACCCAATTCCTAGAGAAACAAGAGCATTCGCCTGCTGTTGGAAATGGGAACGAACAGATTTTGGGGAAGAATCGAAGAGGGACTCTGCCACACGGCTTGCTAAGAACGCACGCAGGAAACGTCTCCGTCTTCTCTCTTGTCATTTCATCATGTTTTTCCGTATGTGAGAGAAAGTGAGAGGCTTGGAATTGGTCAAAGTCTTAGATGCTGATCAACGACACTGTCGAAAGTTACAGATACGCTTTGTTTTACTGGTAGAAAAAGCACGTAAATCACCGACTGATACAGAAGTCCCATAGTCGAGTCAATTGCCAAATGAGCAGACATAATTACATGTCATATCATCATCCGACCCAACATAACAACTACAGTAACATCACGTCGAATTACTATTGGTAACTATGATGAGTCTCCACTTTAAATATCCATCACTTGTCTTTAGATAAATTTCTCAAATATATTCGAATTATGACCATCCAATTTACAAGGCCTAATCGTCAATGACAACCTTCTCCTCCTAGGTGTCGGGTTCAGGGCATCGATCAGGTTAATTGTGAATCAATTTTCACTTTCACTCTTTCTTTCTTTTTCCTAATATTTTTTTTTTGTTTTCATTCTACACTATAAACTATTAGTAGAATAAATAAAAGTATTTTATTTTCCTCTTTAATGATTTGATTGCTTTTACTCCCTTAGGTACTACGAAATAATAATATTTTTAATATTTTTGTACAAGTTATTTCACATGTCGACTGTTAATCATCAATGTCAAAACTATTTTTATTTCAATAGTGGACCTAATAAAATTTTAATTTTATATAATGCATGGAAAGTTGACAAGTGACCGATTACATTGCTGCCTCATGCTTTCACTATTTATATCTTTTTTTCTTTTTCATTTCTAAACAATAATCTATTATCAAAATGAAGAGCAATTTGTCTATTTATATGCATGTCACTCCACCACGCATGACTTTCAATTTTTTTTAGAGATTTAAAAAAGGCCTCTTTTGGAAGGCACGATTAGACACCTTTCCCCTCTCTTTTTCTTTTTCTTTTTCCTTTTTTTTTTTCCTTCAATAGTGTCGGTAATTGTCTCCGATGTCATTTTCATCATAAGGAGTGGACAATGTTACTCAAGAAACGCATTTGCCTTTGAGCTAATTTAAGCTTCAATTGCAAGGAAACATATACAAATGTGCACCGAAGAAACTTTTGAGCCCACTTATCTTATTTGTCCCACCTGAAATAGTACTAAGTACATAAATACTTTAAAAAGTTGGTGCACCAAATTAGGTGGAAAATTATTATGGAACTTAAACTATGGCTCACTTAATTCCTAAACTCTTTAGTCTTTCCAAGGAAAATGAAAAACTAAAAACAAAATTTACTTAAGAATGCTACCGCACTGTTTTCCTTATCATATTCTATCCATCTTACTATATATAAATGTCCACTTTCTTATGTATGGCATTGCTCTTTTTTGTCTCTCGAAATGAGTTGCATTGTATTAATTAGGAAAATCTTTGTGAGCACTGTTGCATCCCCTCTCCTTACGGTTAAGGTAACGACTTCGGGCATGGCTAGCTCCCATAGTGTGACGAATGGTGTGTATAAAGCCCAGGAACGAATTCATTGCCATATGGCTGACCGACAACTACTAGTGATTCCGACTTATTTACTTTGCATAAATCTTGACTCAAATTTAGAATTTTACCTACACTAATTAATTCGTGAGACCAATTTCATATGCAGTCTAGATCTTTAGACCAAAAAGAACAAAAAAATTTAATCAAGGGATGATTTAAAGAGAAACAATTACTCACTAACCTTTGAGGTTAATTATTACTGACACATAAATTTTTGCCCAAATTTCCTATTCGCATTTTCATGAAATTTAGCAATTAGATTCACCGATAATTCAACCCCTAATAAAAATACATTCATAAGCCCATAATCTATATCTCAATTGCATTCTTTCACATTTAAAATAGCGAACCTAATTGTGAATTCTTGTGAACCAACCGTTACACGACTCTACCTGAGCCTAAATTTTCCGCAGTGAATTTAAATGGGAATTCCTATGCAAGTTTTGTGCGTGGCCCGCTCTCCGAATTAAAGTCCTTTCTGCTCCCTCCTTCTGGCATACCGAAATGGCCGACTCGCGGCCCCTTTCCACACGGCAATCCTGCGGGTGTGAATGAAGGAAATTAGTGTTGGAATATAATCTAGAAAAAGTAAATTGTTTGTTGTAATCAGAACATTAATGCAAAGAAGGTTGTAAACTTACAAATCTTGGAGAAGATGAAAATAATATATTACTGGAAAAATAACACAAAGTTGGAGGTGAGATACGGATATCCGAATCTCCTTAAGGCGATTAGTTTCTGCAATGGTGCTCCGCAGATTCACAAACTATGCCTCCCAAGATACAACATCTTGAACCTGTTTGGATTAACACTATACAAACAGGACTCAGTAGAACCATTCAATTGAACCAGCACACTCAGAAAAATCAGAAGAGTAGAGTAGTATTTCAAATCACTTTTGGAATCGTATTCTTGAATTTTTCTTTCTGAAAAACCTTCTGAAGACGCTCTATGCTCTTATCTATTTATAGAGCTTTCAAGTTCATGTACAGAAGAGATACATGAATTAAATAGATATGTATATCCAAGAGATTCATGAATTCAGGAAATACGTGAATCCATTCATGAGATACGTGAATCCAATAGATTCATGAATTCAATAAATATAGATACGTGAACAGAAAAAACGTATCTTAATTTGTTTGCATTCGTTGATCCATTAACCACATATTTATAACAATCCCCCATATTAATGGATCAACAAAATATTTTTGACTCGAAGGAATCTGAGCATACTTGTTGAAATACACCACATCAAGATAGGTAGCTTTCGCTTTGAACCTTCTTTAGTGAAAGCCTATCGGACTTACTTAACTAGTCAATTGACTAAGCCTTGAATCGCCAGTTGTTTGTGTAAGCCTAGACAATAAACCTCACACAGAGTATTTCCAATTCAAGATTGGTTCTCGGTTGTATTCGTTCTTTCGGCCCTGAACCTCTCGGGATTCATGCGTGCTTTAAAAAATCTAGCCTTAAAAGATTTTCATAGAGTCGGCCAGCTCCACACATATAGGTGCATTCCTATTAAAGATATCCTACCATATCTTACTTGAATGTTACATTCCAAGTTATAGGAATCATTAAACGTGTAACGTACCATTAATAATGCTATAGGAAAGCATTGTTGCATCATAGGAATGGGAGACAGTGCTTACAGTAGAGTTTCCAGAATTTGTATTGTCCTATTGAACCTAGACCATGAGATCTCCAATCGCATAGGTTAGGTTTTCACCCCGGAATCTCTTTATTGGGTTAAGGCTTTTAAACCCGTTCCCCTCGATGCGCAGTTTATCTTCTCTGTTGACAAACCTTTTATCAGCGGATCCGCAATATTTTCCTTTGACTTTACAAAGTCTAAAGAAATGACTCAATTTGAGAGCAATTGCCTTACGTTATTGTGTTTACGACAAATGTGTCTAGACTTATCGTTATAAATCACATTATGTACCATTGCAATTGCCACTTGATTGTCACAGTGTATGCAAATTGCAGGCATAGATTTTGGCCATATTGGAACATCGTCTAAAAAATGTCGAAGCTATTCTGCTTCTTCGGCAGCTTTATCCAAAGCAACAAACTCTGATTCCATCATAAAGCGTGTTATTAGAGTTTGTTTAGAGGATTTCCATGACACTACGGCACCTCCTAGCGTGAACACATATCCGCTAGTCGATTTCGATTCATCAAAATCTGAAATCTAGTTGGCATCACAATAACCTTCCAAAACAGCTGGATATTTGCCATATTGTAGAACATAGTCTTTTGTCCTTTTCAAATATCCTAATACTCTCATCATAACATTCCAATGCTCGTGACCTGGGTTATTGGTATATCTACTTAGTTTGCTTACTGAATACACAATATCTGGTCTAGTGCAATTTATGATATACATGATGCTGTCGATTACTTGAGAGTATTTCAGCTGTCTGATACTATTTACAGTATTCTTTCTCAAAGTTAGGTGTGGAAGAAAATGATTGTTTGCATCTTTAATGCCGAATCCTTTAAATCTCTCAATTACATTTTTAATGTAATGAAATTGTGTTAAACCTAAGCCATCAGAATTCCTTAGAATTTTGATGCCAAGTATAATATCCGCTACACCTAAATCTTTCATCTCAAAGTTCTTCTTGAGAATGTTCTTGGTGATTTTGATGACTTCAGCATTATCTCCAAGAATTAGCATGTCATCGACATACAGACAAATAAGTACATATCCAACTGTTGTGGATTTAGTGTACACACATTTGTCACACTCATTGATTCTATATCCATTTTGAATTATTACCCGGTCAAATTTTTCATGCCATTGCTTAGGAGCTTGTTTAAGTCCATACAATGTTTTGACAAGTCTACACACTTTGTGTTCTTATCCTTTGACCTTGAACCCTTCAGGTTGTTCCACATAAATCTCCTTGTCGAGATCACCATTTAAGAATGTAGTTTTCACATCCATTTGATGTATATGCAAATTGTATAGAGAAGCTATAGCAATTAACATCCTTACTGATGTTATTCTTGTGACAGGTAAATAAGTATCAAAGTAGTCAAGACCCTCTTTTTGTCTAAACCCTTTGACTACAAATCGAGCTTTGTACTTATTAATGGAACCATCAGCTTTTAGTTTTTTCGTGAATATCCATTTACATACAATTGGTTTATTTCCAAGTGGAAGATTAACCAATTCCCAAATATGTTATTTAGGATATAATGGATTTCATTGTCAACAGCTTTTTTCCAGAAATGAGCATTTGGAGATGACATTGCCTCTTTAAATGTTTAGGGCTCACCTTCTAACATGTATGTTAGAAAATCAGGTCCGAAAGATCTTTCAACTCGAGACCTTTTACTCCTTCGAAGTTCGACTTCTTTGGTCATAACTTCATCATTCTCAAATTCTGATTCTCTAAGCCTTTTCTGAGAAAGTTCTCCTTGATTTCTTTTTGCAGGATATATATCCTCAAAAAAATTCACCATCCCTTGATTCTAGGATTGTATTGACATGGATTTCCGCATTTTCAGATTTGTGAACCAAAATTTATATGTGTTACTATTTTGAGCATAACCAATGAATATGCAATCCACCGTTTTAGGTCCCAACCGAATTTGTTTTGGAGGAGGAATTGCTACCTTGGCAAGCACGCCCACACTTTTAGAAAATTGTAAAATGGCAACTTTCCATTCCATAACTCGTATGAAGTTTTATCTGTCTTTTTGTGGGGTATTTTATTAAGAATATAATTTGTAGTTAAAACTGCCTCCCCCCATAAGTTCTGAGGTAAATATGAATTCAAAAGCATGGCGTTAGCTATCTCCTTTAGTGTCATGTTCAATCATTCAGCAACTCCATTTTGTTGTGGAGTATAAGGTGCAGTCGTTTGGAGAATTATTCCAAAACTAGCATGAAACTCTTTGAAATTGATTGAACTGTATTCTCCTCCTCTATCAAACCTAAGCACTTTGATTCGTTTATCAAGTTGGTTTTCAACTTCATTTTTGTACTCGACAAACATGCTCATAGTCTCATCTTTGCTAGTTAGTAAATAAACATAGAAAAATCTAGTACAGTCATCCACAAATGTGATGAAGTACTTCTTTCCACTTCTACTTTCTACAAACTTTAAATCACATAGATCACTATGGATTAATTGTAGAGGTTCACTTGTTCTTTCAATGGATTTGAAAGGTTTCTTGGCAAACTTGGCCTCAACACAAGTCTCACACTTGTAACGGGCATCCAACTCAAATCTTGGAATTAACCCCAAGTTTGCTATTCTCTTCATTGTACTATAGTTTATATGTCCTAATCTACCATGCCATAGATAAAGAGATACAACAGTGTAAATTGAAGACTTTTCTTTATTAATAATCTTTGGGTATACATAATTCGAGTTTACATCAATGACAGTCACATTGGCTTTAAACAAATCATTACACAAGTACCATTTCCCCACATACATCCCTCCTTTCGAAAGTACAAACTTGTCAGATTCAAATACCCACTTTGAAACCCTTCTTGACAAGTATGGGGCCAGAAATTAGATTTTTGCGAATCTTTGGTACATGCAGCACATTCAATAGGGCAACCTCCTTGCCAGATGTAAACTTCAGGATCACCTTTTCTCTTCCGTCAATCTTTGCTGATGTAGAGTTAGCCATATAAAGCTTCTCATCTTCTTCAGCCTTCTCATAAGATGAAAACATGTGTTTATCTGCACAGATGTGATTTGTGGCACTTGTGTCTAGCCACCAGCCATTAGTGTTCGACACCAAAGATGCTTCGGACATTACCACAACAGACAATCTTTCAATATTGTCATGTTCTGTCAAATTCAATTGCTGGGCTGCACCATCGTTCTTGCTTCTTTCTTTCGGGCGCTTCTTGCAATCCTTAGCTCGATGGCCAGGCTTGTTGCATATAAAACATGTCCCTTGGAATTTCTGGAACCGTTCCTTTTGCTTGTCTTTTCCTTGAAAGGACATCTTCATTTTTCTATCTTGCTTGGATTTGGAAGATTTCACAATGTTGGCCTTTGGCTCAGAAGAAGGTTTCGCACTCCTTCTATTGTCCTCCTCGATTCTGAGGCGCAAAATGAGATCTTCAAGGCTTATCTCATTCCGTTTGTGCTTCAAATAATTTTTGAAGTCTGACCAGGCCGGAGGCAGTTTCTCAATCATGGCCGCCACTTGGAATGATTCACTAAGTATCATTCCCTCAGCAGAGATGTCACTCAGAATTAATTGCAATTCTTGAACCTAACTCATGACAGATTTAGAATCCATCATCTTGTAATCCAAGAATTTGGCAACCACAAATTTCTTAGTGCCAGCGTCCTCAATTTTGTATTTCTTCTCTAAGGACTCCCATAACTATTTAGCAGATTCAATATTACAATAAACATTATATAGTGAATTCACTAAACAGTTAAGAATATAATTTCGACATAAGAAGTCCCCATGCTTCCAAGCCTCCAATGCACCGAGCATCATGACATCGTGCTCATCTGGACTAATTATCGGGCACACCTCCAATAAATACTTCATCAAATTTAGCATGGTCAGATAGAAGAACATCTTCTGCTGCCACTGTTTAAAGCTCACTCAGGTGAATTTCTCCGGTTTCTCATTAGCTGTAACTAGAGGTGTTGCCATCACAATAGGCAAGGTTCGTTGAACCATCCCTCCAGAAACGAAGCCAAAAGCCATTTGGCTTGTACTGTTTTGAAAAATAGTCCCGGGCATACCAGTCGTAAGACTTGTACCCACACCACTAAAATTGGTGTTGGCCCAAGGGCCCGTAGCATGGACAGCTACAAATTTAGGCCTCGAGGGCTGAACATCTCCTAAAACATTTTGGACATTGAAGGGCACTTGATTGTTTTCAGCCATCTCAATAGTCTGACTAGAACAACAAACAATGAGTGAGCTAATCGCCTTAAGATTGTTGGAATATAATCCAGAAAAATTAAATTGTTTGTTGTAATCAGAACATCAATGCAAAGAAGACGATGACAACTTTATAAACTTACAAATCTTGGAGAAGATGAAAATAATATATTACTGAAAAAATAACACAAAGTTGGAGGTGAGGTACGGATATCCGAATCTCCTTAAGGCGATTAGTTCTAGCCAATGGTGCTCCGTAGATTCACGAACTATGCCTCCCAAAATACAACACCTCGAACCTGTTTGGATTAGCATTATGCAAACAAAACTCAATTGAACCAGCACACTTAGAAAAATCAGAGGAGTAGAGTAGTATTTCAAATCACTTTTGGAATCGTATTCTCGAATTTTTTCTTTCTGAAAAAACTTCTGAAGAAGTTCTATGCTCTTATCTATTTATAGAGCTTTCAAGTTCATGTACAGAAGATATACATGAATTAAATAGATACGTGTATCCAAGAGATTCATAAATTCAGGAGATATGTGAATTCAAGAGATTTATGAATTCAGGAGATACGTGAATTCAAGATATTTATGAATTCAGGAGATACGTGAATCTAATAGATTCATGAATTCAATAAATATAGATATGTGAACAAAAAAGACGTATCTTAATTTATTTTCATTCGTTGATCCATTAATCACATATTTATAACAATTAGCAGTGTGAAAACACACAAAAGGAACACGAACGGGGAAAGGGGAGCCGGGAATCGTGGAATTCTGGGTCCAAAAAGCAGTTCAAAAGTGGCCACAGCAGAGAAAAACCAGCACCCACTCGTAATGACCATATCTTTAAGCAAAGATTTAAGAGTAAAATGGAAGGACATAAAAAGCAGGAAAATCCGGGCTGAAGGGAGGAGCCTTTAGTCAAGCATTCGCACGGTCACAACTCGGTCATTACGTATAGAGCCAGTGGGGGAGAAAAAAAAATCGAGAACCAAAAAAAAAGCAGGAAAAGAAGGGCGAGTTGTCCGAAAGAAAAGAGCGAGTACTAAGGGACAAAAGAGAAAAGCGCATTATGATGGATGTTGGTCGAAAAATGAGGAAAAGAACAAAAGAAAACGAAAACGAAAAGAGAATCCAAAGCAGCCGAGAGACAAAAACCAAATAAAAAAATAAAAATTCCGAAGGCTACCGCGACAGGGATCATCTTGATGCGTTCATGATATTGCATGATGTGCTGTGCGCGCGTCTATATAAATCCATGTTCGGTCGACACCAAGTCGTCCTCGTCGTTTTCACATGTTGCTCTTATCACTTTTCCTACCTTTTGTTTCACATATATTAAAGTCTCTTTCGTGAGTACTCCATTTGCACCACTTGGTCTGAGCAGCGCTTTCGACTTTGCAAAATTTGGAGGAGTTTTTTTTTTTTCTTACACTTTATATCAATCATGTCATAATTTTCCAATATGCACGAGGGTAGATGAGTCACTTTGTTCGTAGAGAAAAAAAGAAGAAGAATGCATGTTTATTCCGCATTTCATGTAGATATTGCTAATGGCCATATTGCATATGGCTACATTGCGACTTTTGCATTTTAGACTATTAGATAGTATGACAATCTAACATATGTTCTTAGGGCAATGAGAGCGCACGACATCATATAGGGTGAATAATCTTTTTTTTTTGTTATGTTTTCTAAGGGCGGTATAGCATTACTCCCAAGCAAATAATAACACTTATGGGTACTATTTTTTTTTTAGACATGAAAGACCTGGTCAACTTAAATATAGTTTAGAAATTGCTATATACCTTTCCAAGAAAATAATTGATTCTAGAGAATGAAACCGTGCCACACGTGGGCCTCTTTTCTCCAACAAGGATCTTCCACTTTTTATTATCACCCACTACACATTATGTGTGTGCGAACAATTGTTATTTTAAAATTTTAATTTAAATCATTATGTTATAAAATATTTGAATTATTAAAAAATGAAAAGAAATTATTGATAGAAATACACAATAAGAATTATGTGTATAAATATTTATGAAGAGATAGAGAAAAAAAGGCTTAATTGATGTTGAAAGTAAACCAACCGGATAAATTTAATCCCCTTATTTCACTAGGAATGAAAGTACTAATAACTACTGGGGTTTGCCTCAGTGGCTACCATTCTCACATTACCTTTTTCACATGAGAAGGAAGATGTGGAGGTTCAAATCTCCACATTTTCAGGAGGTTAGGATGAGGACGCTATAGTTTCAGGAGTAGTTCCAACGCCCTGCATAAAGGTAAGGTAAAAGTCTGAGTGCTAGAGTGGGAGTAGAGTAGGATCGACAAAAAAAAAAAATACTAATAGGGAGATATATTGAGTAGGAGAACAAGTCTTGGAAATTAATTAGGGGGAAATTAAATTCTGCAAAAATGGAGAGAGCAAAATCTGGTGGGACATAGTGACCAAAGGGGTTTTACTGTTCATCTTTCTCTGCATCTGAGCTTCGACCTCTGCATCTTCGACCCTGGTGTGGCTTAATCCAGCCAGCAAAAGCCACATTTTCGGGAAGGGATCGAGCAGAAGTCGACATTGTTCTCTGCTCCATTCCGATTCTGGATTGGTGTAGTGTCGGCGTTTGCCCATTCTGGTTGAAGATTCACTACGGATGTGAGGTAGCCCTAATTCGGGGAAGAGGCCAAACTATAGCCGGCCAAGTTACCTGCGTTCCACTGCTCGGGTAAGGCTCTATATCCTCACGATCCTGCTATGGGAGAGATTAGTATTAGCTAGCTGGGTAGCTGGGTCTTTTTTAATCATGGAAAAGGATAATGTTATTGCGAAATCCCAGCTGGGTTTGGGTAATGTTCGCCATCGTAGCCGAAGTAGGGTCTCTATTACTCGAAATGCTGCTGGTGAGTCGAGAAGAGACAGGAATATAGGCAAAAATTATGTTGCTATGGGTAATGACAGCAGAACAGAACGGCCTCTCTCTGTTATGGATGGTGCTGGGCCTAGTCAAGGCATGAACGCTGAGCAGAGGCAAGGCGTGTTGGCCCAAAATGCTGAAGCGTCGGCCACAACTACTCGCTCTTGGGCTAATGTAGCTAAAGCGGCTATACAAGGGTACTCCCTTTCTTTCATTGATCCTGGTTCTGATGGGAGCAATGTAGTCCACTGTTCGGAAGATGATTTTGTTGCTGCTGATCCCATTTGGCATAATTGCTTAGTTGGCTACTTTGTTGGGAAGAAACTCCCATTTAAGTTAGTCGAGACGGCCCTTAAACACCTTTGGGGCCAACGCTTGTTAGAGGTTAAAGCTAATGACCAAGGGTTCTATTTTTTCCATATTTCTGATCCTGAGTTTAGGAGAAAGGTACTCGAGGGTGGGCCATTGACAGTGGCACGTGTGCCCCTCATCCTTCAACAATGGCACCCCATGTTAAAGTTGAAACAAGAAGATCATTCTACAATTCCAGTTTGGATTAGACTTAAGAATCTCCCCTACGGGCTGTGGTCTGCTAAGGGGATTAGCAAGGTAGCAAGTGTCATGGGAAGACCGCTATATGTAGACCAGCGTACGGAGCATTTGAAAATGATTTCATTTGCTAGGGTCTGTGTTGAAATAGCAGCGTCTAAACCTTGTTATGATACTATAACGGTCTTCATGAATGAGCAACCTCGGACAGTGAATGTTGAATATGAATGGAAACTAGTATCTTGTCATACTTGTGGTACTTTTGGCCATAGGTGTCCTGCTCAAGTCCCCTCTTCATCTGAGCCCGAACCGGCGATCACAGCTCAAGTGCAGGCTCCTCAACTCCTTGCAATCAGGGAGGGACAAGGTCCCCTTCTTGCTGCATCCATACAAGCTAAGGAGACTAGACCAGCCCCTGCTGAGGAGTGGAAACGAGCTAGCAGAAATCAGAACCGTCGGACTGGAAAAGCTCCTGCGCGGCCTGATCCCGCTCCCCCATCCTCTTTTGACTCGAGATGATGATGGGTGAGGAGTTTCTTCGCCGTGCACGCTTTGAAGCCGCTGGTATTTCTGGCTTTGTGTGTCTTGGTCTTGTCTTCCGTGGGATGCTCTAAGGGTGCTTGCTTTGTAGGCTGCCGATGCGGGTATTCTTTGCTGCGATATTACCGATGTTCTTGGTGTTATCGATGCTAATGCAACTATCATTGTTCTTTGCGGTTCTTGCCGGAGTAAATGCCGCAACCGGTGTTTCTTGTTAAAGGTGCTTTGCCATTGCTGCCGATGTGGGGCATTCTCGCCCGCCGATGTCTTGGTGGTGCTACTCTTTGCTGAAGTTGCGGCTAGCTGCGGTTCTTGTGAGTGCTGGCCGCTGGTGTAGTTCTTTGCGGATGCGGGCGGTGCGGATGCGAGATGGTGCGGATGTTCGGGTGCGGATGCGGGCGGGTGCGGATCTTCTTGGTGTGCGGCTAGCTGCGGAGGCAATTGCCGCTAGTGCACGCCGCTGGCTGCTGTTGAGGATACTGCAGATGCCACTGCTGGTGGTGTTGCTGCTGACTTTACTCCTAAACCTGATGGAGACGTCCGTTCAGGCCGTGAGACGGGTCCTGCTGCTGGTATCCCTCTCGTAGATGCTGCTGTCAAAGTAGCATTGGAAGGTCCTATGGATTTATGTTCAAGCCAAATAGTGAGACCTGCTAGTGGCCCCTTTGAATCTGACTTTTCTGACCTTTAGCTCACTGAGGTGAGAATCGAACAAGCTAATAGACTAGGGTCTACCTCTGGTACTCCTGCTGGTAAGGCAAAAATATCTGGGCAAGGTAATAGGTCTGGACCGCACCTGGGAAAGCTTCCAAGCCAGCTGCCACCAAAAGGCGCTCAAAAAGAAAGTAATCCACTTTCCTTTTCATTATGTACAGTTTTATTTATGTATTTTGGCTTTTGGAATGTCAGGGGTCTTATGAATCCTATTAAGCAAGCGGAGGTTAGACAGTTTGCGCGCCTCAATAATCTATGCTATATTGGCCTATTGGAAACAAAAGTGCCAGCTGCTAGCTTTTCCAATATCTCTTCTGGTTTACTCCCTGGATGGAATTGGATTTCTAATTATGAGTCCTCTCCTCGAGGGCGGATTTGGGTTGGATGGAACCCGTTTTTGGTATGCTTTACTACTCGGATTAGTAATGACCAGATTATTCATGGTGATGTAAAATTCTTGAACTCGGGGATTACACTTTCTCTATCGGTTGTCTATGGGGAGCATACTTTTGTTGCTCGAAGACCCTTGTGGAGTGAACTTATCAGCTTGAGTGCTACTCTAAAGGAAAGTCCTTGGATGGTTGCGGGTGATTTCAATGCTATTCTGGATTCTTCGGATCGCATGGGGAGCCCGGATATTTGGATTCCCGCCTTCGATGAATTCAAGAACTGTCTGGAGCAAGCTGAACTATTCGACCTACGTTATGTGGGTTTTCGGTTTACTCCGGTCCACCTCCTCGGCCCTCGCAGAAACAAAGGAAGATTGACCGAGTCCTGGTCAACAACTGTTGGTGCTCCGCTTTCTCTTTCTCTGAAGCATCCTTCCTAGCCCCTGGCCTATCGGACCATACTCCGATGACTGTGAGAATTCTTGCACCTGTTTCTAGGCGTAATCCTTTTAAATTCTTTAACTTATGGATGAGCCACCCGGACTTCCTCATGCTAGTTTCTCAATCTTGGGAGGCCCAAGTATCAGGTTCTCCTATGTACAGACTTTATGCTAGACTCAAGTTGCTGAAGGGCCGGCTCAAATGCCTTAATAGAGATGCCTACTCGGATATTTCTATGAGGGTAGCTGCAGCTAAAAATATCCTTCAGTCTACTCAAGAGGCTCTTCACCTAGACCCTCAAAGTAGCTCTCTGGCAGCTAAGGAACATGCCCAACTCAAGGAATATTATGAGCTCTGCTCTCTTGAGGAATCATCCTTCAGGCAAAAGTCTAGAATTCGCTGGCTTAAGGAAGGGGACCATAATACCAAGTTCTTCCATCACTCAGTTAACCACCGACACCTCCGTAATCGTATCATTTCTGTCGTGGATAGCTCAGGAAAAATGATATCAGAAATGAAGGAAGTTCAGAATGTTTTTGTCTCTTACTTTCAAGACCTCCTTGCTCCGGCTGTTATGACTATGTGGCCTTCTATACAAGAACTCACTGATGTCATTCAGTCCCCTCTCAAGGAAGATCAGATTAACTTTCTCTCCCAACCATTTCTCCATTCGGAAATTCGAGATGCTATGTTCTCCTTGGCTGGAAATAAAGCCCCTAGACCTGATGGCTATAATGCTGACTTCTTTAAAAAGAATTGGGACAAGGTTGGCCCTTCAGTTACTGAAGCGGTTATGGATTTCCTTGTATCTGGTTGTATGCTTAAGGAAGTCAACAATACTATCATTGCCCTGGTGCCCAAAATCCCCAATGCGACATCGGTTTCCGATTTTCGCCCTATTGCCTGTTGTAACACAATTTACAAGTGTATCTCTAAGATACTTTCCTCTAGAATTGCTGCGGTGCTCCCTTACCTAATCAGTCCGGCTCAAACTGCTTTTGTTAAGGGTAGGAGAATAAGTGACAATATCCTTCTTGCCCAAGAACTCTTCTGCGGGTTTCATAATAAGCCTTATATACCGAAGTGTGCCATCAAGGTGGATTTTAGAAAAGCCTATGATACCCTTGATTGGAACTTCCTTGAGAAGACCCTCCAAGCATTTGGCTTTCCCTCTCATCTCACTAAGCTCATTATGGTATGCGTTAGGACCCCAAAATTTTCTATTTCCATAAATGGCGAACTCCATGGTTTCTTTGCAAGTGGACGTGGTATAAGACAAGGTGACCCTATGTCTCCATACCTTTTCACCTTGATCATGGAAGTTTTTACTGGGATTCTTGATTCTCATACTCGGCACCCGGATTTTCGATACCACTGGCGGTGTAAGGCTACACGTCTATCCCACCTTTTCTTTGCGGGTGATGTATTTCTCTTTAGTGAAGCAAAACTTGCTTCTATTTCCTGCCTCCAAAACGGCCTTACCTTATTTTCTAATTGGAGTGGATTGGTCCCTAACCCCAAGAAAAGTGAAGTCTTCATCTCAGGAGGCTCGGAGAATACGAATGAGCAGATTATACAATCTCTTGGCTTCAACCGTGGTTCCCTTCCTGTGCGATATTTGGGTGTACCCATCATTTCATCAAGACTGAGCAAAGTGGACTGCAATGCCCTAGTTTGCCGGCTCACTACTAGAGTCCAATCTTGGACCCACCGCTTTCTTTCTTTTGCAGGCCGTCTTCAACTTATTAAGTCGGTACTACATGCCATCCAAGCTTATTGGGCCTCCATTTTTTGGCTCCCATCGGCGGTAGTGGACAAGATAGAACAAATATGTAGGCAATTCCTCTGGAAAGATCCAACTATGGGGCCAGGAGGTGCAAAGGTATCTTGGGATGATGTTTGCCTTCCCCATCAGGAAGGGGGCCTTGGAATAAGAAGGATAAGGGACAGCAACAAAGCAGCTATGGCAAAACACATTTGGCTGCTATTCACCGATAAAGAGTCGCTATGGTGCAAATGGATTCATGCTACTTATCTCAAAAGGAAGAATTTTTGGGATACTTTGACTCCTACCCATTACTCTTGGGCATGGCGAAAGATCCTTACTTTAAGAGAGGAATTCCTACCCCATTTCAGATGGAAAATAGGAGATGGTGAATTGACATCGCTTTGGTCGACCCATGGCTTGCCCTCGGTCCTCTAAACTCGGTATTCTCTAACAACTACATCTGTCAATCAGACCTTCCTAGACAAGCGAGAGTGAATGACCTATTTTCTTTGGAAGGGACCCAGCTACTCCAAGAGCTGGAATTGTGGCAAATACCGATCCCCCATCTCTCAACCGGTCAAGACACCTTCTCATGGGTGGAGGGCTCCTTCGGAAAATTTTCAATAGCTTCGCGTGGGCTACTATACGGCGCAAATCCAACCCGGTTCATTGGTCTTCTTTTTGTCTAGGATAAGGCGCGACCCCTAGACATCAATTTCTTTCTCGGCGATTACAAAAAATCGCCTCCCCACTCGAGATATATCTCATGTCCTATGGCGAGAATCCCCATTCGGTCCGGGCTCTGCAACTCTATGCCGGATTCAATCAATCACTCGTTTTTTGCGTGCGGCATCTCTAATACCCTATCTAACTGCGAGCTGCCAAATGTAATCTCCCTTGGAGCAATTCCTCTTGGTCGGATAATTTACTATGGGCCATCAAGTTTTTGTCTGGGAAAGGTTTTTACGGGGAGATAGCACTTTCCTCCTTTGGTTCTCTCTGCAATATTATCGGAAAACCAGAAATGACATCCTCTTCGGTGGCCACAACCTTTGTATTTCCTCTATGAAGCAAGTCCTTCATAAGGCAGTTAAGGATAAAGCCCTAACTTTCAAATCGGTTGAAGACAACCCTAAAGAAACGAGAAGGATGCGGCGCGGTTGGGGGATAGACCCCGGATTTTTGGAGTGGAGCCACCTATAATTTAGTATAGGATGGCGTAGGTCCTCTTAGTTCCCTAGGCATCTAGCCTTTTGTATATTTTGGGACCGCGGTACCCATCTACTCCAAGGACACTTCGTCCGGATGAGTATCTGTTGGTACCGTGTTTCCCCCCCCTCTGTTGTACAGTTCTATGGTTGTTCTATAAAATCTTACCTTACCAAAAAAAAAAAAAATCTGGTGGGACACGATACGGGGAAACGTGTTGACTAATTGGAGACGAAGATAAGGACGAGGGGATGGAACCGGAAGCAGCGAAAGTCGGAAAAGACTGAAAATAAAAGAAGAGAGCAAGTGGAACTTGCGGTGGGCTTTGATGGATTGCTCTGATAAGAGAAGGATGTGGTCACAAACGACACAGCTACGGAGAAATTGCAGCACATCCTTGTGATGAATGATCACATCTCCAGCAAAGATTTAAGTGTAAAAAGCAAAAGGTAAAAAAGCAGGAGAGTCTTGGCCAAAGCATTCACACCATCACGACCCGGTCGTCACGCTAGTGTGTGAGAAAGGAAAACATAAGGAGATATCAGCTAAAAACACATCACATGTTTTTGTTTGAGGTAGTAGTGAAAGATTCATCAGGAAGAATTTTTGTTTTTCTAGAATGTCAAGTCAGATTATAATTTGGTCAGTCCATATTCTATTTAGCATTTCGATTTAGTGAGGTTCTCTTTATTCTGTTTGGTTAGATCATACTTTGAAATTTCATGTAAATGATACAACAGTAAATTAAATTATGTAATTAAATTTTAGTGACGTAATAGAATTGAATTAGTAAATTTAAAAAATAAAAAAAATGCCAATCAACGGGGTATGTGCTTCCAAAATAATTGTAGGAATTCTAACGCACTATCACTTCAATTTTCTTTTTCTTTTCTTTTCCTTGGGTTTTATAGTTTGTGTTTTGCTGATCAATTGCTTATTTGGAGCCATATCAATACCATTCAATTTTGATGAATAAATGTACTTCATACAGAATGTTTATGATAAGAATGCACTCCATAGTAAAATGTTTAGAGTAGGCAACACTGTCAAGTTGCCCATATCGAAGTATGCCGCTGGTTAGACCATACATGCGTCTTGTTTTGTCGATATGTAAGTATTTCATCACCCATGTGGACTTTGTGATCCTTTTAATTTACTAAATATGGAACTTTACAGGACAACACCCCTTTTCAACAACCTATGGCATTTGAAATAAGTCAATCATCTGCAACTTCAAATTTGTAGGAAAGCATGGTCAAGTAGCATAGCAGCTGAAGGCCTCTCGACAGGCTGTCCTTCGAAAGCAGCACTGCAGGAAATCCTTTCCCTTGGCAGACAACGTCTCAGGTATTGCTGGAGAACTTCACATCACCTTAAATGTAGCTTGAGCCTACATTAATGATTAAACCTTAAACAGAAACTAAAAACATAGATCACATACTAAATGGTAATACGCACGCACAGTCCCAAACTTCCAATAGAAAATGGTGACACGGATTTGGTTGGAAGCGTGTTCCTTGGAAGGAAAAACAGAGAAAATGAAAAGGCACTGCGGCGTTCTTACCTGCCATACTCCCTCCAAGGAGGTTTCCCAGTCGTCATTTCGGTAATAGTACATCCAAACTCCAGATATCGGCTGTATGATCGAGATCCATGCTGTCATCATTCGCCATCATGGATTGTATGAGCTGCAGGATATACCATTCCATCATTCTGCCATGACAAAAAAAAAGAATGTAGCATTAACGATCACAAAAGCAAAGTACCTTTGGAGCCATCTAGTTTAGACTTCCCTTCAAAGAGCGGTAAGCTCCTTGTCCAGTTGCTAAGAAACGGTAGGACATCAGTAAAGCCAAAGACCATTTGGTGTGTTCATGGAACAGTGATAAAAAAGCAACATCTTTATGGACATAGATACATCAAATAACTAAATCAACCACTTTCAGCTTATGTTAGCTCATGACTGAGAATAAGGACCATGAAGCAATCGCCCAAATGATTTCAACAAATGCTTGAGAACTCGAAAAGAGAGCGACAACACCTTGGCTACAGTCCCGAATTCTGTTCTATGGACCAATACACTCTTATTTACCCCAACGTTAGGAAGGAGGCCCTTCTAACTCTGACTAAATTCGATCTTTCTTTTGGAATGCAGAGGAGCAGCAAAAACAACACCAGAAGAACATTTCACCAAAGGTATTGCGTTCTATTCACCATGCATCTTAGGAACTTTTTGAAAAACCGGTAGAAAAGGAAAGAACTCTCATTGGGTTTCGGCATCTAATAACAGCAAGAAATCTTTTCCCGTCTATGCAATATAGTAACTTTACCCAAAACAATGGGAAAAAAAGTGAAGAAAATTACTCATAACTTTTCATCTATCTATAATAGATTTTTGCATAGACGAAATGCCACAAACCAATAAAGAGAAGTACGCAGTCACCCTGGGTCCCTGACTTCACATTCGAATGCACCACAGATTAGCAAGGAATTTCTACATGCACTCGGCTGTCTTGTAGTGAAGAGGTGGAACGCCCAATAGTCCTAATCCAATATGCAAGTCATCTCATGATGCTTGATCAATGGTTTAGAATTACCCATGTATGGAGTTGTTAACATGCAGGTAAGCCAATCCAGTCACAATATGGCGGGTAAAAGTGCGGACAACCGATTCTGTTAGGGAACCAAAATGCTCCTGGATATACTTGTCTATCGAAGCTTGATGTGCATATTCTAGATATATGTTAAGCCGATCCTCAACTTGAGTATGGATGAATATGTTGAAATTTTGGGGTGTCAAATTATGAATGCCCGTTGAGCAGGGATGTGTAGACGCTGTGGAAAGGTGACTCACAATTTCACTGCCATTATGCTGCAGCAAGTTCGGATGTCTAAGCTGGCTAAGTACTTCAATTTCCTGTGTAACAGGTTGAAAAAAATCGAGGTAGCAAAGCAATCAATTACATGGAAATGATGAAAGAAAGATTCCCCAGCATATTTAGATCAGATGAGAGGATAGATCGAATCCCAGAGCACTAAAAGAAAAAATTAACCACTTTAACTGCCTTATGCACTCAGCCGAATTCGGATCCTTAGGCTATCACTCGAAGTCCTTCGACACACATAGAGCTCCGGTTTCTCTGTCACATGATATTGGATGTCTAAAAAAAAATGCAAGATGTCGAAGTTTCCCAGCGCTAACTTACTGGTTGCTTGCAATGTAAATACTTCCCGACGGAATATGATGGAAACGGATTCTGAAAAACGAAACTCAAACTAATCGAATAACCCTTAAAATATGCGGAAACGTGCTGATGATACATGTTACACCGATCAAAAGGTACATCACTAGACAAACATACCTTATTTGCCCCGGATTAAGTGCTCCTTTTGCAGCGTTGAGAGTAGTCGAGTAGGGTGCATCCCTGTTCTTGAGAGAGATTCTTTTGTTTTTGTGCGGGAGAAACCTCAAGCATGAAACTGCTCATCATCAAACGTTATTTATTCTTTTTCTTTTATTTTACAGTTTTCTCACGCAAAATAACTCCCTTGGCAATTTACCTCTCTCATGGCCCTTTCAAAAATTAATGGGCCGAGTTTAGCCCAACATGAGCGGCCCATTATCAATGAAAAACCCATCACTTCCAAAATTTCAACGTCCAATAAGCTGGCCTTTTTGCCATGGACTTGCTAGTGGTAACTGCTCTGTTCTTTCAGCAACTTGAGCTTAAGTCGTAGGGTTCTCCATTTATCCACGAATTTGAGGCACCAAAATAGTGGTGATTACTGTGCAATTATTTCTTCATTTTTTTACATCTTAACTCAAAATGTGGCTGAGGTGAATTTTTAAGACAAAGGGTGTAAAGTAAACTATTCAGCCTCCGTTTCCAGCTATGATAACATTCTTAAGCAGATCAAATATTTTATATCCGATAGTTCAATGTCGAAACAATTTAGTTGTGTTGCTCTAATCCAAAAGAGTGAAGCAGTGTACGTGGCACAATGTTATCATCAAGTATATGCAATATCATAAACACAAACATATTGGAGGTGGTGTTGCCCAAAATTCTTGCTTTTCTCTAGGAGCCTATGTTCCGGGAAAATCAAATGATGAAATGAATTGTCCTTTCAATTTTAAGACAATAGGAAGCAGACTCTGCTAGTTCCTTGGCTTCTCAGATATTTGGATCCATTGTTCTTCGACTAAACTGAAATATTGAGTTAAAGTTTTTTTCTTTTGGCCAAAAAGTTCTCACCAGATTGCATTCTGAAAATACACATGCAAATTCCAAAAAGGCAATTTCATGTGAAGTTTTGTGGCATCATTATGAAGCTAGGACGTCAGAGTGATTTACCATCGCACGGCATTTCCACGAGAATGATGTCCACTGCTTCGTTGCTGCAATGACATCCAGCCAAGAAATCGATGTAGCTCTGGCAAATGAGCCGTAGAAGCGTTACTAAGCCTACAATGTTGCAATGCCAGGCCCTGCGTCGCCTCAGGGCGGCAACCATTATCGATTGGCCACCACACAGTACTCTCCGGATCTAAATCAGAAAGGCCACCACGCCAGTGACGCCGCTCTCTCCATCGTCAGTTGGTGCCGCCAACTTCCTCGCTTCCCTCTCCCTCCTTCATCTGATGGTAATTCATAAGAGATTTTACTGTAATTGAAGAACGGGAACTGGGACATCCATTTAAACCGCCAGATTGGACATTTGTCAGAAGTGTTTTTCTTGTAATCTTAAGCAGTGAGGATTTAAGATCAGTCTTCTAAAGTGATGAGTAGAGTTCCTTCCAAATGTCAATTTCCCTCATGACTATGCATTATGGATCATCAGGGTGTTCACCTTCGCAGAATTTGAGTATCGAGTAGAGATCATCGCAGATTTGGAAGGCAAGAGAATCCGGACTCTCTGGTCAACCTTGCATCAACAAGCAAAATTAGCTTTTAATCGATATGATTCCATACGCAAAGCAAGGAAAAATTGAAAATTAATGGAGATCGACGATGGGCTCCACCAAAAATCGAAGCTTCGAGGGTGAACATGGAAGTTTCCTTTTCCCATGACAACACCACAGAGGAGGTGAGGTCACCTGGTCAAATTATAAAGATGGCAGCAGATGGATCATAATCAATAAGGAAATGAAGCTAATGAGTTGATAACGATCAACAGTTCCACTGCATTACCATCTAATGAAATCGGAAAACCCGTTGCTGTAAGAAGAGTAGCGCCTCTCTCTGTCCGAGGATAAGTAGTTGGCAGTTCGACACTGCAAAACATGGAGAACCTGCTAGCTGCAACATAGGGATGCTTATAATAAGTGATCAACCATTCTACCTTCATGAATCTACATTGCTCTTACAAGGAAAAAAAAAAAAAGCTGCTGAAAAATGGATCCCGAGGGTAGTAGGTCAGTCTCACGTGATCCTCTCCTCTGTTCCATGAAAATGGCGAAGACGACTCACTCCAATCCAAAGCGAGCCTTCGATGGAAAAAAAAAAAAAAATCCTAGGCAACCCGTTTGCCTATCCTCCTCTTAGCCCGTACTCACGCGCCTCTGCATTCGGAACTGAAATCCGGGTCTCAATCACCCCGTCAACGTCCCCGTTCTTCAGCACAGTTTGGAACAGAAGCACCCTCTCAATTCCACTCAAATCTTGAGTCTAGGCCTCGAGAACGTCTCCATCGCCACCATTTCTGACGTCAACTTTGGCGCCAAATTTTTGATTTCGCCACTCAAGCAAGACTCCAAAATCAGCGCCAAGTGATTGGTAAGTGCAGATTTGGGTATTAACGAACAGCGTCTTGTCCTCGGAGGAAATCAAGCATAATGGTGAAGATAGAGATATATATGGACTATAAAAGACATTTCCCACATAAAATATGCGAAAATGAAGACGGAACTAACTGCTTACAAGGATCTATTCAGACAAGGAAAATTAAACGAGAAGGGCTGCACAAAGTATCATCCTTGGTTCAACCAACAATCCTTAATTAGTCCTTAGAGACGACTGATTTCCATTACTCAATAAAATACGCCACAGCATTCAAAATAAGCAATACAACGACCCTTCTGCCAAGAAGTATGGCACAAGAAAAAAAATAATTCATATGGAAGTAATTACAACAGCAGGTGAAGGCCTTTCTGCGGGCTTTCTTCCAAAACAGCATTGTAGGATTTCCTCTCCCATGGCGGAAAATTCTGCAAAAGCCACAGCATCTTCAAGGCAAGAAAAATAAATAAGACGCTTCTTCTGACATGGCAGAGCTGCATGGGTGAAGAAGGAAAGTGCATCTTTGTCATGACTTATAAGAAGTGAAGGAAATTATATCGATAACTCACGTTAATGGGACCTATGGCCTCGTAGAACACAGGTACTGCCACGGAAGAGGAGATAAGGTTGAAGAATAGCCTGAGCATTGGGATCATCCCATCTCAGCGTCTCCCACTTTTCTTCGTCTTCCACCTCAATATACGGAAGGTCCTCAATGTTACGCAATTGCAGTTGCAAAGGAATCCTGTTCAATTCTGGGCATGTGGACACTACTATGACTTCCATGGAATTGCAATATATTGGAACTTCGCATATGCTCTTCAGCTGAGGTAGACAACGTAGCTCCAAGAGCTTCAACTTTGGGAGAGAAGTTGAAGACCGGAAGGATAAAGGGGTGTTGTTTACTAGAGTCATTATGCTTCCTTCTTGGCCTTGTCTCCCTCCGCTTATAATTTCCACCATTCCCTGGCAGCACCTGACTTCGATCCTTCCAAGATTTCGAAGATGGTTCACCAACTCATGTGGAAACAGTTTTCTCATGTTATCGCAACTATGTACCTTAAGAGATTCAAGAGAAATCTCTTCAATTGGCATGTATGGGGGAGGACCTCCAATTATCTCCTCCATGTTCTCACAATAATATACTGTGATATCTTTCAGATTAGGGAAGTGAGGCAGCCACTCAAATTCCACAACTTTCTTCATTTTGTCACAGGAGTCAACTACAATTACTTCCAGACTAGGGAAGGCTGGGAGCCAATGTGGTGGTGGGGATGTAACTTTTGTTGTTATCCCCACCATTTCCTTACATTCACTTATTTTAATCACCCGTAGATGCGGAAGGTAGAATTTAGACCGATGCCCAAAGAGATACTTCAGTTTCTGACATCTCCCGATAAGCAACTCCCTAAGGTTGGGGAAGAGGAGAGGGGTAGGGGTTGGAGCAAGGGAGTCAAGGACGTTGATTACTTCTTCTTCTTCCCCTCCACAGAGTACTCGTAAGTTTTTCCATTCTCCAATATCCAGCAACTCAAGGTTTTCAAGCGGACCCATGTTAGTCAAATTTGTTGTCCTGTCGCATTTAATCATTTTCAATGTCTGCACATCTTGGGGAATCAAAATACAAATTCCAGTGATTTCCCCTCCCACGCTTACAATAGCATGATTGCACTCATAAATGTCGACAATCCTCTCACCATCCCCAAATCTATCATCATGACTTACTTTTGCATAAATCGTTGAACTTTTTCCGTACACATAGAGCTTGTAATAGCGAAGGCTACTCTGCTTAATAAGCCTCACACACTTGTTGAAATCATCCACATCTCCAGAGCAACATTCAAGTGTCTCCAATGACAACAATTTTGTAATGTCTTCTCCATTCACTTCTTGAACTTTGAGATATTGCAAGTTTAACATATCCCCTAGTGTTCCTTTGGGTAATCTCTTCATACATGTATCGGCTAAGTCAAGGTATCTCAAGTTCACCAACATTTCCAAACCCTTGAGTACTTCAAGATTCACACAGCCACGAATGTCTAACTTTCTTAAAGATCTTAGCTTTCCTAAATAGGGAATATGACGCAATTCCACACATTCTCTAAGCAATAGTGCCCTCAAGTTTACCAAGTCTGAGATGGAATCTGGAACTTCTCTTAGTCGACACTCACTCAAGTTTAGAACCTTTAGCCCCCATAATTGTTTAAAGAAAGAATCGGGGATGACCACATCACATGACAAGCTACAATTCAATAGAAAAGTTGATAGCTTAGGACAATTTGGTGACATGTTCAATGGAAATTCTTTAATGTAACTTTGCATTAGAGAAACTTTCTCCAAACCATCCGTCCAATATTCCTCGGGTGGAATCCTCATCAAACTCTTTCCTGCTTTTACAATGGAAGTCACACTCATGATGTGCAATGCCATGTCTCTTATCAAATCATGCATCTTCATCTCATTCCCATGACCTTCCAATAGGCAAACATTTTCCAGTTTGTTTAGTATGGTAAGGCCTCTATCATATTGTTTCTCCCTTGTATTCAATCCACCAATCAATCCTTGGTCAATAAAGAATTCTATCAACTCGAACTTATCAATCAATCGATCTTCTGGATAAAGTGCACAAGATAAGAAACACTGTTGAACTTCATGATTACCAAGGCGATCGTAACTGAATTTTAAAATCATTAAGACCTTCCTTTCCATATCTGTTTGTCCCATATCCGATTCCCTCAATTTCACCAAAGAATCCTTCCATTCAAACACATCAGTCACTCCTCGCATGCTTCTTGCCATCGTGATGACTCCAAGCGGCAAGCCTGCACATTCTTTAACAATGGACTTCACAACTACTTTAGTTTCCAAATTAAGGGTCACTTCGGATCCAAGCTCCTCCAAAAATAAACTCTCGGCTTCTTCATAAGATAGAGGTTCAATTTTTATCTTCTCTTGACAATGCATTTGGCAGCATACATCAAAGGATCGAGTGGTTAAGACCATCTTAATTTCATCTGCTCTAATTGGGATTCCCACCTCTTCAAGATCAAAAAGTTCCCAAACGTCATCAAGGATTATTGTAGACCTCCCTCCATTGGTTAAATGATTGGACAACATTGCCGCTCGTTTCCTCACATCCTTTTCTGATAGTATGCCCAAATTTAGTTCATTCCAAATGTCATCTTGCAACCTTTGTGTGTTGAAATCTTGTGACACGGTGATCCACAACACATTGCCATAGATTGCTTCTTCAAGGAGTCTATTATGTAAGTGTACCATAAGAGTTGTTTTACCAACACCCCCCATTCCATAAATGCCTAATTGGGATATTTGATTCCCTACTAGGTACTCTAGAATCTTTGCAGTATTTCTCTGAAATGCCTTTCCCACCAACTTTCGTTCTAACAATTTACTAACTTTGCTCTCTTTCGGCTCAAATATTCCTTTTGGGAATTCGCCTTGTCTTATAAGTTCTTCTGCTTCTCGCACTAATATATCCACCTGTTGATGTGGTGGCAAACAACCCTCACTTGCTACTTCAATACTATGAAAATCATTTCTAAGCTTCTTCACATCTACCAACCAATTCGCAACTTCCTTTCGCTGCTTCTTCAGGTATAGAGATGCAGCAAATTCTAACTCATCCCTTATGTTAGCTTCTCTACTAAAGAGTCGTTTTAGTTTTCTTTGCAAAGCTGTATTCTCTTCAAAATTGTTCTCTATGTTTGGATGACTAGGGATTGGTGCACCCTTGTTCATGTCTAATTCTGCAAGTAAAACATTCCATCTGTTAGAGTCACATGATAACATTCTTGCTACCCCCAATAACGTAACAAGATGATAGATATGAATTAATTTAGGTAATTAACCGTATAACCAGTAAGGATGGGCCTATCAGACCTGTTTCACAAGTTGGAATGTGAGGAGCTAGAGGAGCATTATTCGGAGCTTGTGATGATGATAGGATGGAGTGATTTATGTCCATTTGACAAGTGACTAAATGGTTTTTCCATGATGATGATGATGGCATGGTTAGATTCTGCTGCGCAGTTCTTCTCTCGTGATGAATGGACTGATGTGGAACACTTTGATGTTGAGGGGGCACCAAAGCTGATTGCAATAAATATGAGTATAAGATCAATAAAAAATTAAGACTTTCAAATCAAGCCATGAGTACAGGTAAAGCAACATTTAGAACTTGATCACAAAAATATCTACAATGAAAATCAACATGCAAATTAGTTAAATATTTTGAAGAAAGCTGTGCAATAAAAAGATAGTGATATCGGAAACATAGAATATGCAATGATACCACAGCAATTAAGAAAAGATTGGACATGAAAGGAGATGAATTTGAGTTATACTAGAGAGAGTTAAAATCTAAAGACATATCACTTCTGCAATGAAAGCATCTATGCTCACTCGAGTAAGATAATCTGGGAATAATTATGATTCATTCGGAACAGCGGTATCTATTTAGGTAAATCAAGACATACCTTGTGGTGATGATGGCCCGGCTATATTTGCTCCACCTTCCAAAACTTGCAAATCGACAGGTGTTGCCTCGAAAAAATGAGGCTCCCCAGTAGGTTGTAATATAATCGGGGTATAGATGCCCCACAAATCTCGCTGGGGAAACGAATTGGTTTGCGTTCCACATTCTTCATTGCAAGTTGGAAGTTGGTTAGAATGCTGGACGGTGTTGGTTACACTTGTTACACTAGATATACTAGGTTGTTGATTGCAATCCAGAAAGCAATTTGAATTCTTAAGTGTCCTGGTGACCCTTGTTAAACACCCAATTAAGGAAAGTTCGTAATTCTCAACAAATTATCTCTCTTATATTATGTGTAAACAACGCATTGAAAATAAGAATATTTCTCTATTAAGTATACTTAACAAGTGTCATAGGGCACTCATAAACAAGACTAATTTAATATGGATCGATAATTTCATACCTTGTGATGCTGATGGGCCCATTGTATTCAAGATGTCCTCTGGAATCTGTACAGGGAAATTTAATGGTTCGAAAATGAGAGGTTCATTGGAAGGTGTCGATGGAATAGGTGGCTCTATGTCCATGGAAGCCCGTGGAGGAGACAAATCAGTGCCATGTCCACACTGCCTGTGAAAGCTCTGATCTGGTTGATTAGAATGCTGGGGAGTGTTGGTTGTGACCATGTTAGTGAGTTGAGTATCTGATGCAATGTGACCAGGCAAAATCGAGCCCTGTAACTCATTCTGGAAAGTGTTATCGAGGAGCTGGCGGTATGGTGATGGCAATGGTACACTTGGATTCTGTTGTGCATTTGATGTCTCAAGGGCCAGAGACTCTGTAAAAAAAGGCATCAGTTCATTATCGAATTAGGGAAGAATGAATATGGCGGGAGAGATGCACTAGAGTAACTGGTTGCACCATCCAATGGGAGGCTTGCGATGTTGCCCGCCCTCACCTCCTGCACCATATGTTCCATCAATTCACGACTTTGTGGTGTCAAAGGAGGCACACCTGGTGATTAATTGAGATACCCAACGGCATTAGTCAGATTCATATAGCTGGCTTCAACAGGAATTATTTGAAGTTTATGTTGTGAAATGGACATTTCGACAATAAAAAACAAAAGTAGACAGAAAACCATAACTAAAATTAGATCAATTAGTTTTTACTTTACTATACTGCCCATTTTTTGTGATAATTTGGAACTCCGTACTTTGTGGAAATTGTAAATCGGTTCCTCCGTCCAGATTCGGCGGATGGGATGTGCTGGTCGGAGCTGCTCTAATATTTCCTAGTATCCTTTCCTCATATGCACTTCGGTCGCTCGAGTCCATCACTTTTTTTGCCATCAATACATCCCTAGCTTCTGCTTTTACATCAATATCAACTCTCTCGCATCCTTTAATACCAAAGCGTGGAATTCCAGCCAAGTGAGCCTTGATCCTTGTCGCCCCTCCACCATGCTCCTGTCCGCAGAAGTTACACCTCCACTTGCTATTTCTATCATTTAGGAATGTCACATGCCTCCAAAATTGATCCTTTTCTTTAGGCATTGTGACTATCAATATCGTACAAAAAGTAATCCAATTATATAAGGATATCAATTGGAGAGTCTTTATTTGATTCTTACAAATGGAAAATAGCAAAGATGAAGATGAAGCAACATACCGGTTAGGACACAAAAAGAAGATTCAGATGCATCTAAGTGGCAAAGATGCACATCAAGAAGTAGAGCTAAGAAGCTGTTCTTGAGACTCTGAAGCACTGGTCAGCATTCGGGGATCGAGCATAGAGTCTTTATTTCGCTGAAGGCGGAGATCCGATTCCTAAAGAACAGAGGCATAGGGCTGCTTTTGCAAGTGGGAATGATCAGCTTGCGGTGAAGAACCACGAACTCTGCCACGAGAGACGACACAGCTGGGAAGAGTGCAAGGAGGAAATGACCGTCTTTTCTACATCATTTCTTCGTGTTTTTTTATGAGAGAGAGAGAGAGACTTCGAATTGTTTTGTTTTTTTTTTTGGGTCGAAGACTTGGAATTGTTCATGACTCCTGATCAACAACACTGTTGAAAGGTACATATATGGTTATTTTATTGTACTTACTCCAATCATGAATGGTTGCGCACGTTAGCATCTGTAATTATTGCTCCTACTAAAGAAAACTGCCAAACACGCCACGAAAACAGAGCCAATTGCCATTGCTGGTGCTTAAATTATTAATTTGTTAAACTTCTGATACTGTGTTAGGTGGACTCCTTGTTGTCCCAAAAGCTATTTCAGCTGAAGTTTTTGTTCTGACCTTAAAAAAAAAAAAACCGAAGTTTTTGAAGCATCTTTAGCCACATGAATAGGAAACACGGGTGCCACTTGGAGGCCTTGTGGAGAATTGGCGTGAGGTTCATTAGATAGTCGCGCATGCTTTCACTTTTTTAGGATGCGTTTGTTTCGCGAAAATCGTACCATTTTTGGAAAATATTTTTTAGGAAATCATTTTTCATGAAAATGATTAGTTTTCCTGTGTTTGGTGATATGTGATTAAAAATGTTTTCAGGCGTTTGGATCACATTTGGAAAATAATGAATAACATTTGAACTAACAAAAAGGAATTTCACGTAAAGAGAGAAATTGTTTTCAATGAATTCATTTTCTTAAAATAATACATAATATTTATGTTCTGGAAAGTATTTTCCATTGACTAAATTGTTTATGGAGAAACAAACAATGGAAATAAAACACTTTCTGGAAAACTATTTTTTCAAAACAAACGCACCCTTAATATCTTTTTCTTTTTCATTCTAGACGATAAAAATGATTTTTTTCCCTCTTTAAACATCTTATCGTTTTTCTCCACCTCACGTAACTTTTAACTTTTCTATCTATTTTTCCTCTGTAAATTCTACATAATAATATATTTTCATAAATAGTTAGCATTATCCAAATTAACCCCCATGCATTGAAATTTTGAATATCTGAGTATATTATCTGTTTAGTCTTATTATTTAATTTTTAAACTAAATAAAGAAAATTAGTTAACCAAATAACCTAATAATTTTATGGATTATATTAGATACATAGTCAATGTTAAAGCTTCATTACACATTTACTGTGAATGAGTGATATGTAAACTTATAGTTATTTTTGTAACCGAATTCTTCTACATGTCAGAGCTAAGTCATGAATGTGTAAACTATTTTTTACATTAGTAATAAATCTAATAATTTAACATAATGCATGGAGAGTTGACATGTGGCCAGTTATATTGCCACCTCATGCTTATGCATGGAGAGTTGACATGTGGCCAGTTATATTGCCACCTCATGCTTTCACTTTTTTATATCCTTTTCTTTTTTATTTCAAAACAATAACTTATTACCAAAATAATGGGAGAATGACGCTAGAAGCATAAAAAATTATTACGATGCTTACTTTTATGTCATATATTTTCGTCAACTCACTTAAATGTAAAATCAGAAAAAAGATCACTTAAATGTCAATAAAAAAATTACGTGATTTTTATAAATAAAATTTAATATGACCTGGCATTGTTTTTTAAAAAATCAGTCCATGTGGACTTTCTTGGTTGCCGTCCAATGAAGAAGAGGAGAAAATATTGACATTTTTTTTTCTTCATCTCACCCCTCCATTACCCTCTCTCTAAGCTCGCTCGCTGCAACAATGGCGTCGCCCCTCTCCCTCACCTGCACGCCTCTGGTCCCTCTGCTCGAGAAAGCCATCTGGTCATACCCTCTCTCCGAGTTCGACTTCCGCCCCTCCACGATCGTCGCCACCAGCGGAGTCGCCACCAGATCCATGCGTTGGCGTCGCTCATGAACCACCCGTATTGTCTCCGGCGAGCTTGGCCGAAAGGCCCTATTTTCCCGTCTTCAATTTTCGCCTTTAAAGAGCTCGCCTCTCTGCCTTGAATCTCCATCCACCCATTCCCGAAGCGTCATACGTGCGTACGTCCTGCACCTCATCGAGGTGATCGGGTGAAGCAGCGCTGTCTCAAGAAGATTCTAGAAAACTACGTAACAGAATCAAATTTGGGGGGTTTGACGGAGTAGGAATCATTATCTTTTAGGGTTAATACACACAGGTCTTCGAGAACTTAAAAGGAGGGTGGGGGCAGAGTCTCCAGAGACACATTTTTCGCATGAAAAAAGGAATCAAAAGCTCTCGATGTTATCGAGCTCCCGGATCATCATCTACTCTCAATCGCCGGAAGATTATTGATGTGCCATGAATTGTCCTGCTCTACTCTCTATTTTGCGATCTAAGTATTTAAAGAACTCGCATCCTGCTTGACACACCATTGTTGGCTCTGATTCTTGGCTTTTTCGTCACTGAGAAAATTTTCCCTGTCGATCTAATCTTTGTTCGCCGTCACCGACAATCGATTTTGGAAGAATGCGAGGCGCACTTTGTTTTACTCTGCTTTGCGGCAGGAAATTACAAAGTGACGAAATCGATCTCAAAATCTATTCATTTGTTTTGATTCCCACGGGTAGTAATCTAAAAAGCATTGACATTCTTTGAGAGCTATCATGTTGTGTCGGAGACATTCAATCGACACGTGTCGAAAAATCCAACATTTAATTAACTCTCCTAACACTCGAGTCGGGAATTCCAACACTAAGTTCATAATTTCAATATGTGATTCCAACACATAAGGGGTTAATTTTAAAAATTCTCAATAAATGAAGAATCAACATATAAATATGTAAAAAGATAAAATTAATACAAGTGGAAAAAACAAAATTTTGATATTCTCTTTACTTTTGACTCTCACTTCCCGTTCACCCCCAATTTTATTTTTCTCTTTTCTTTAACATGGCACGCGAGTTCATAATGTACATTGCTTATTTTTCTTCTAAGTTTTATAGATTATTGGAATGGAGTTGAAGTTGTTAAATTGAAAGAATGGATGATATTAACAAATGGTGGATTAATGTTTTTAGTGTAAATGCATTCTAGGATCTTTTTTATTACTAATTTATTTGTGAATTTGAATTAAATTAATTTGATTGAAATAATTATAAAAGTAATAATTTATCATGTATATATAAATGTATATTTAATATATAATATGTCCCGACATGTCGAATCTTCTATTTTTGAAAAATAATGTATCAACGTGTCATGTTACGTGTCACGTGTCGGCGTTGGGTGCTATTTAGATAGTCACAATCGAACTTTCCTTCCTTGATCTCGTCATGGATTGAGTTCCATCATCGTCTAGAGACTAGTTGTTGGAAAAATGAGGCATGATATTAGTTTCTTTAAAGATTTATTTACTTCACGAAATTACTAATGATCACCAGTAAATTTCCTCCATGAATATTATATAGTAATTCTAGTATTTTTCAAGGTCTCTCAAGGGAAACAATCCAAAAAGGTGGCCTTTTTTTAGGAAAGAAAAACACAAAAAAGACTATGAACATTCATCCCGAAACTGAAGTATCTATCTCGATCTTGATGAACAAAAGCAACCCTTCGAAAAAGTTGCTAAATGAACTAGTACGTTTTCAGAACGTTTTCAGAAAACCATTCGGAGAAGGTTGCTAAGTGAACCGATATGTTTTCCAAAAGACACATTGAAAAGACATAAAAATTCAAAATAAAATAATATTTAAAAATTATTTTTTTTAATAATTTCGAATTTCATAATTTCAAAAAATGCTGAATAAATAAATACAATCTTTCGGACAACAAAGATTGACAAGATAACCATACGAAATAAAATAAAAAGTTAGGGAATCAATGCTAATTAAACTATGAGCGTGCTATCGTGCCAAGTTCTAAGTGCACCTAATAATCACGCACTTGGGTAATGTGAGGTCTAGCCTACAACCCCAACCTTTTTCTTTGAACAAATTTAAAAAGCTCATACTTATAAAAGTGACCCATTTCTTCTCAATTTTCCTACGTGAGACAAAAAAGAAAAATATTTTTTATTTGTTTTACAAACAAACACACACCAGGGAGTGTCTGACTCCATGTTTTAAGTAGAAGCTGAGATTTGATCTTCTCTATTCTCCACAAGGGGGCGGCACGGGGCCCTCGTGGCGGCAAAAGTTGGGATGGGCTGGTAGAGTAGCTCCTTCGTGGCTTGCCGAAACGTGGCGCATTGAGGTGGGAGTTTGCTTGGCTATTGCGAGTCAAAGAATGCAAGAAAAGAGATTTGAGAGAGACTCACTATTTTTTTTTTTTTACGAAATTTTCTTCTAGTGAATATCTGACTGGGCATACCGATAGGCCATATCATCGGAGAAATTAATAAAGTATTACCATATCATATTTCCGGTAACTCAAATTAAAATTGGCATTTAAGTGATTGCTTATTTTAAAAAGTGGTACTTAGGTGATCCCAAAAAAAATTTTGGTACCAAAGTGAATGTCGTACATAACTTTTAACATTTCTTGTGTCATTCTCCCCAAAATAAACAATATATATTAACTTTATTTTTTTCTTTATTTTCCTCTTTAAATTTGTCTATTTAAATGAATGCCACTTCGCCTTATGTAACTTTTACTTTTTGCATAGAGTAGATCAATGATACATTCGGTAACATTTTTGTTCTTGAAAACAATATTTTTTCGAAAATAGTTATTTTCTATTTTTATTTCTTGGAACAATTTTTGAGTAAAAGAATGCGTTTAGTAACTATACGGAATTCCTATTCACGGAGTAGAAAAAGAATAAGAATGCGTTTAGTATGATCCACAATTTTTTTTGCAACGTAAATTTCTTTCTTTTTTTAATAAATTTTTCAGATTTTTCTTCTTCTTTTTTTAATTTTTTTCCTCTCTTCTTCTTCTGGTAGCAACCGGTGGCAGCGAGGACCAGCAACCGGCAACGGCGACGAGTTAGAAGAGGAAGAAGAAGGAAAAAAAGAAAGAAAAAAAAAAGAAAATGACTCAATATAGAAATTGCTATTGGAAACAAAAGGCTACTTTTACTTACTTTTTTATTTTTCTTCCAAATCTGTTTCCTAAATAATTTTCTATTACCAGAATAGAAATGTTAGTTAACGCTACTAAACGATTTTCTATTTTTTTTAAATAAAAAAAATAAAAACGTTAACAAATGGTGCCCAAATAAGATTTCCATGGCTTCTTTAATATCATTAAAACTTTTCTTTTTCTCATCAAAACACTCAAACTTATAAAATCGATTTGATTGTTCTCGATGGCGGCTGCCAATTAGGGTGCTCAACCAGTTAAATGAAACAATAAAAACCAGATTAAAGTATGATTGGAAGCGTAAAATATCCCTTCGCCTCTCCAGTATAATGTCGCCTTTTGCTAGTTTGATACTCGGTACATCGTCCACGATCGGAGTATACTGCCACCGTCACTGAGAGGGCGACTCTCTCTCTCTCTCTCTCTCTACAATTTCCATGGCTTCCCGTCAGCCATTGCTGCTGCTTCTCTTCCTCGTCACGCTCTTCTTTCCACTCATCCCGCGCTCTCGAGCCGCGAAGCTACCGTTCTACCCGGAGGACGTACTCCCCCTGCTGCCGAGGCAGCTCTCCTCAACTCCCTTCGCCATCCCCTGCACCTGTTGCCCGCCTACACTCGGCATCGCTTCTCCCTCCAACGGCTCTCTGGTGTGGAAAGGAGCTTGCTTCCACGACAACACGGCTTGGTCGGAGTCCCACAACGAGACCGGGAGCGAGTTCGGCGGAGGCACTCTTCATATCAAGGTCCGTCCTTTAGTTTTATCACGTTGCTTTGGCTTGGTCTCTGTCTGGTTTTCTGTTGGACTATTACGTCGGGTTTGGTACGGTGGAATGGAAAGGAATCAGGAAATGATGGGGAAAGGAATGGACTGGAGTGATGATTCCAAGTCTTGGTTTTTGTTTGGTGAACAGTGGGAACGGAATGGAATGGAAATCCTTGTGTAGTGCGTAGAAGATTTTGGGAGGTTTGAGCTTGTGGTGGTCTGATAATGTGGAGAGATGGTCACTGTTCACAAGCTCTTCACGTTTCCCGGTCGACTGTTTGTGCTTAATTCAATTCGCTGCCGTTTGATTTTGTGATAATTCTTGGAGATGTAAGGTTGTAGCAGTTTGTCAGTGGGGTCTAGTGGCCATCGTTTGCCAGCTTTTGGCCGTTTGTGATTTATTCTTGGTAACTTCGGTACTTAGTTTGAGATTTCTATATTGGTTAATTTGAGGTTGTTTTTTCTAATGGATTCAAAGTACTAAACTGGATAGAGTTTCTATCTACTTATGGTATTTTTCTTACCAACTGAGGTGTTCGGTCATACCATTATGTATAGAGTTGTGAAAGAAAATTAATTATTTAAAGGATGTTAGAGAATATCCATCAATATTTGGGCCTTGCACTTGATCCCAACTGTTCCTCTTTTCTCATTCTGCTTATTTATGTTGGAATCTGAGTCACGGAATTTGTCAGTTCTTACTTCAATAAGTTTATGGTTGGTTTCGTCACTTGCTGCGGTTTCTTTTCTTTTCCTTTCATCTGCTTTGTTTGTACTTGATTAAGCTCCACGGAGTGGTGGCACCATGGTTGGTCACTTGAGTTTTTTGTGTCAGGTTTTAGGTGGTTGAATAAGGATTTAGTGATTTTGTTGCTCATACAAATATGGTTGTTTCCTTTGATGTAAAATCAAATTATCTTATGGAGGCAATTTTAGTCTAGGTGGGTACTGCCTCATGTTTATAGTTCTTGTTTTTGCATCTGGTTCTGCTGAATATGGAAACTAACGACTAGTTGTAGATATCTAGCTTGTAACCATGAGTTTGGACTGCTCATCCAGGTCAGCAAAGCCCATAGCTGGACACGTATGGACATTTATGTCTTTGCAACCCCATATTGTGTGACATAGGATACTATTTTTTTTATCTCGTGAGCACACATTCGAGTTAAAAGAGTGGGAACGAAAGGCTGAGTTTGAATATGTAAGCTGCAATCATCTTTTTTCTCTTCCGCTCTTGCATGTGCATATTGGTGAGTTGTTACACTTGGTTTTCCATTATTTCGATTACAGGTGAAAAGCAGAGGAGTGTCAATCTTTCTGATGCAAGCCGGGATGCTAGGGACCTTTCAAGCACTGTGGGATGTGTTTCCCTTGTTCTCAAATACTGGGTGGGGAGAGAAATCTAGCATTGGTTTTCTCAAGAAGTATATGGGAGCTTCATTTGAGCAACGTCCCCAACCCTGGGTTACAAACATCAGCATCGGTGATATCCACTCTAGAGATTTCCTTGCAATTTCAAAATTTAGTGGGAGGTGGGGTGGTTTTGAGACTCTAGAGAAATGGGTCAGTGGGGCATATGCTAGTCACAATGCTTAAAGGATTCTGAAGGAAGCTATGGGTTGGTGAATCTGGACATGATAATGAACAGCTAATTTGGCAACGGCCTTGGGTTGGTCATACATGTAAGCGTACTTCTCTTTCAGTTTGAAGGGCTAATTTTTATATTGACTAGTGGAGAAAAAGCATTTCAAGGAAAAGAGTTACTTTGCGATTGTTTTTAGCATTTTATCTATTCCTCTTTGTGCTTTTTCTTTTTTCCATACATTGACGGATTGCATTTGATGTTCGACATTTCATCCAATCTTTCTGCCTGCTGCTGTCTATGCAATTGCAATTGTGAAGTAAAATTTTAAATCAATTGCATAGACACAATATGAACATGGCCGTAAGTATGCAAGTCTTTCACCATAACTGTCCACAATATAGTAGTGTAGATAAAAAGAATCTAAACCAATCAAATTAGATACTACGTAAATGAATTAAAGTCCAAACAAAGATGGAATACGCTGCAATGTTGTTAGAGAGTTTTCTTGCCGAGAAAATAAAACCATTATAAGAAAAACTAGACAATTCAAGTTTAGCAAATCGTAAATCTAGACTCAAACTCACCGATCAAATGCATGTTTTTATTCATATGATGACATGTTGTCATGTCATTTGAAGATTCAACTTAAAATATTCTACAGGTTGTGCTTATTAGCATGAACATAATGGAACACAATGCTAGATGTCATTAGATAATTAGATTAGATTTTACTAAATCAGGTTCGGTTAAACGATTAAATCATTTTATAGAGTAAAGTTTTTTAAGTTATGAGTTAAAATCTCCCTATTTCAATGCAAAACAGAATGAGAATAAATATTATATATTTGACGTTGAAGCATTTGTCATGAGCATTGGACTCATTGAAACAGTGCTCGAGACTTTTAAGGTATTTTTTAGTTAATTCTATTTTAAAAAGGATGAACTAATTTTCAGAAATGTTAAAAGAAATAAAAGATAGAAATAATAAGTTAACGATCATAATCTTATAGATGAAGATATATACAGATTTCAAAAGGCAATACAGATTTTAGGGGACCACCGTCAGGTTGGGTCTCCCCTCCCCCCCAAAAAAAAAGGTTTGCTTGCCCATGCATGCTTTTCCCATGTCCGAAGCCACAGTGATGTCATCGGTTGATCTAGCTACTGGGCGATTTCTCTCTTTCTCCCCACCGTCTCCGGTAGGAGCATACGTCCCTCCCCCCATCCCCAATCATGTCTCCAACCGATGGCCGGTTACAAGTTATGAGGGCACCGGCTACGTCTATATTTAATCGAGGGCGTGTTTGTGTTCCCTGAAAATTTCGAGATAAGATCAAATGGCTAATTTTTTTGTTGTTTGGTGGGTTAGGAAAAGTGAAGTCGTTTTCCACCCAATCCAAGATTGTCATTTTTCGTCCGTAGAGAGCTTTTTCTCCGCAGATTGATTAATTTTCTGCCATCCAAATACCAAAAAATAATAAGACAATTTCTTGGGAAACAATTCTCCCTCAAACAAACATGCGGACAATCTCCACCGACGGAAAGGAAAATTTCTCTCCAATCAGGGACAAGAAAGAAAACACTAACACTTAAATCTAGATCTCCGATCAGATATTTCACGATTTGATTACAATTGAATATACACATACGTATATATTTTTCCTTTAACAAATTTTTGGTCCGAGAAAGGAACATGGGGTAGGAATTGAGATCGGCCACTAATTAAGAGAGAAAAAAAGGTAGAACGTAAAAACAAATATCTGCCTTCATAAGAAGAGACTGATTAGTAATAAGAGAAAACCAACAAAACCCCTAACAAACCCCACCCCCACCCACGGGTTTTGCTCGACTGGCAATCCATTGCCGTTATTCCCATTCTCCCGTCTTTCTCGATAATGACGCTCGGGACACCACATTTCATTTCTTGAATAATAATAACTGGTCTTCACCCAAACCCACTGCTTCCAAGGCTCTTATCTCACAAGCAAAATAATAACGACAGGGTTGCACAACAAATCATCATCTCTTCACTAGTCCTCCGGGATTGACTTTTATTTCCACTAGTCAATAATACATGTCACCGCCTTCAAAATAAACGACGCATGGCCCCACGCAAAAAAAAAGTCGAGGTTGCAGGAAAGCATATGCTCGACCAGCAGGGCAGGGCTTTCTTCAAATGTAGAGCCACCACTGGTCATCCCTTCCCTTGGTGTTCAATTCTGCAAAAAGGCCACTGTTAAGAGAGCTGCATGACTAGAGACAAAAAGCTACATCTTTGTTAACGACTTTTAAGAAGTGAAGCAATTCTATATCAATTAAACTCATTAACCTATAGCATTTGGAGCATCGTCGTATCCCCCTTTTCGGAGATAAGGTTGAAGAATAGCCTGAGCATTGGGATCATCCCACATCAGCATCTTCCACCCAAATATGCGGAAGCTCCTCAATATGAATATCACGTAATCGCAGCTGCAAAGGAATCGCCTTCAGCTCTGAGGATCCGTACACTCCCAATCCTTCCATGGAACCGCAGCTTATTGGGACTCCACATATGCTCTTCAGCTGGGGTAGCATCCATAGGTTCAATTCCCTCAGATTTGGGAGAGAAATTGAAGACTGGAAGGATGAAGGGGTGTTGTTTACAGGAGTCATTATGCTTCCTTCTTGGCCTTGTCCCGCTCCACTTATCATCTCCACCATTGCTTCGCAGCTGCGAACCTTGATATTTTGAAGATTTCGAAGATGGAGCAGCAACTCTTGCGGAAACAGCTTTCTCATGTTATTGCAAATAGCTGCGCTAAGATATTCAAGAGAAATCTTTTCAACTGACACGTGTGGGGGAGGACCTCCGATTATCTCCTCCATCTTATGACAACCTACTACATTGATTCTTCTCAGATTAGGGAAGTGGGGCAGCCACTCAAATTCCACCGCTCTCTTCATTTTACCGCAACCCAAGATATCAATCCCTTCTAGACTAGGGAAGGCTGGGAGTGGATGTGGTGGTGGTGATGTAACTGCTGCTATTATCCCCACCATTTCCTCACATTCATCTATTTTAATCTCTCGTAGATGCGGAAGGTTGGATATAGACCCATGCCCAAAGAGATACTTCAGTTTCGGACAATAATATATATCTAAAACCCTAAGGCTTGGGAAGAGGAGAGGGGTAGGGATTGGCGCTGGGGAATTACGGATGTTGATTACTTCATCTTGTCCTCCACAGAGCACCTCTAATTTTTCCCATCTATATATTATTAGCTCCTCCAGGTATTCAAGCGGACCGATGCCAGACAAATTTTTTAGACCATCGCATTCCAACCCCACCAATATCTGCACATCTCGGGGAATCAAAATAAAAATGCCGGTGTGTTCTCCTCCCATGCTCATAATAGCATGACTCCACCTCTGAATGTCGACTCTCCTCTTCAAATTCCAAAATCCAGTGGCATCACTTTCTCCTTCCTCAGGATAGCCAATTCTTTCATCCATGCAGAGATAATAATATTGAAGCTGACCCTGCTCAATAACATCCCTCACACACTTGTTGAAATCATCCGCATCTTCAAAGCTGCATTCAAGTGTCTCTAGTGCCCTCAATTTTGTAATGTCTTCTGCATCTGGAAACCAAACTTTAAGATGCTGCAAGTTTAGCAAACCCCCCAGTACTCCTTTGGGTGATCTACAAGTCATTGGAAAATCTAGGGCAAGGTATCTCAAGTTAGTCAACATTCTCAGACCCTTAGGTACTTGAAGACTACAACAGCCATCAATGTCCAACTTTCTTAAAGATGTGAGCTTCCCTAAATAAGGAATACAACGCAATTTGAAGCAACGTGAAAGCAATAGTGCTTTTAAGTTTACCAAGTCTGAGATGGAATTTGGAAGTTCTCTTAGGAGACATCTACTCAAGTTTAGAACCTTTAGCCCACAAAACTGTCTGAAGAAAGAGTCAGGGATGCCTGTTTTCATTGGCCAGTTATCATTCAGTAGAATAGTTGATAGTCTAGGACAATTTGGCGACATGTCCACCGGAAATTCGCTAATTTTGTTTTTCATCAGAGAAACTTTCTCCAAAGCTCCTGTCCAACACTCCTCAGGGGGAATCCTCATCAATCCCTTCCCTGGTTTTACAATGGAAGTCGCACTCAAGATGTGCAATGCCATGTCTCTAATCAAATCGTGCATCTTCATCCCCCTCTCAAGATCTTCCAATAGGCAAACATTTCCCAGTTTGTTCAGTATGGTGAGGCCTCTATCATGTTGTTCCTTCCTTGTATCCAATCCACCAATCAATCCTTGGTCAATAAAGAATTCTACCAACTCAAACTTATCAATCAATTCATCTTCTGGATAAAGTGCACAAGATAAGAAACACTGTTGGACATCAGCATTACCAAGGTGATCATAACTGAATTTTAGATTCATTAAGACCTTCTTCTCCATATTTGTTTGCCCCTTACTTGAATCTTTCAATTTCACCAAGGAATCCCTCCATTCAAACACATGGGTCACTCCTCGCATGCTTCTTGCCATCGTGATGACTCCAATTGGCAAGCCTGCACATTCTCTAACAATGGACTTCACAATTGCTTTGATTTCCGAATTAAGCATTACTTCACATCCAAACTCCTCCATAAATAAACTTTCGGCTTCTTCTTGAGATAGAGGTTCAATTTTTATCTTTTCTTGACATTGCATTTGGCGGCACACATCAAAGGATCGAGTGGTTAAGACCAACTTACATCCATATGCTCCAATGGGGATTCCCACCTCTTCAAGATCAAGATGTTCCCACACATCATCAAGAATCAACACACAATTCTTCTTTCTTTCTAATTTCTCCAACAATATGGCTGCTCGTTTCTTCTCATGCTCATCCACCATAACGCCAAATCCTAGTGCCTTCCAAATATTGCTCTGCAACTTATAAATGCTGAAATCTTGGGAAACGGTGATAAAAACCACACCATCAAAGGTTGCATCTTTGAGAAGTCTATTATGTATGTGCATCATGATAGTTGTTTTCCCACCACCACCCATTCCATAAATACCCAATTTGCAAGCATGATTCTCCTTCAGATGGTGCCAAATTAACTCAATGTTCCTATGAATTGCTTCACCTGTTAGCTTTCGTTCCAAAAATTCGACTCCTTTGGCATCTCTGTCCTCTATGAGTAGTGTTTGTGGGAGCGTTTGTTCTAGGAGTTCTTCCACTTCTCTCGTCAATGTGTCCACCTGTTCCTTTGGTGGCAAGGTTTCCACAGGGGCTTGGTCAATTATTTGGAACTTATTTCTTGCTCTTTCCATCTCTTTCAGCCATCTCTCAACCAATATCCTCGGCTTCTTCCGAACTGAGGAAGCAGTAGACTCTATCTCCATCTGCTCCTTTATGACAGCTTCTTTGTCATCGAGTTCTTTCACTTTTCTTTTCAGGTTTCTTATCTCTTCATTGTTGGCATTGATGCTCCGTACTTCCATAATTGGAGAACCCCTGTTCATATCTAATTAATAAAAAACATATGTTAGTAATCTGGGGATATATAAGGAAAGAAACAGAATGATAGTATCTATTTAGATAAATCAAGACACACCTTGTGATGATGATGGGCCTGTTGTGTTTGTTGCCACCTCTGGAACTTGCAAATCAGTTGCCTCAAAAATGTGAAAGTCACTTGTGTGTTGTGATGCAATTGAGGGATCTACTTGCAATTGAGACTGCCGATTGCAATCCCGCAAGCAACTTGAATTACCTATAGCAGCTAATTGATCACACTGGAATGATAATGCCCTTGTTGGAGTCTGCTGGTCACTCATTTGCATTTCCTCAGGATAAGAAGATCGAATGGAAGATTGTGGCTGATATGGCAAATCAGAAAAAAAAAGGTACTTCTTCCGTTAAAGCCATCGTTGAACAAGATATGCTTTCACCTGCGTGTTGTTCATCCGAATTAGGATATGGTTGATTGGAACACGGAGGAATGCCCGTTGCAGTTAGTTTACTGGATCTAGTGGGTCCAATGTACAAAGTGTGCAACACACTTGGTGCACTATTATCAAGGAATAGGTGATTGGTTCTCTTCGCATTTGAAAAGTCTCATTGAAAAAATCATGTTTTATTGGAGACATTTAAGAGTCACCAGTTTCAGAATAGAATCTTTGCTTTGAAGAATATAAGGATGTTTTTTTCTTTCACGCCTAGATGAATGTATAGAAACATCACAAGAACATACCATGGCTATTGTGCACCTGTGACGGCATTGTTGAACTCTGAGGAAACTGACGCTCTGCTTGTGATTGGTGGTCGGAGTTTAACCAAAAGACATCCTGTTGGTCGGAGTTTAACTGTTCCATAATACTTTTGAAGCTTTCTAGTGAGTTTGAAGGCAACTGAGGTTCCGTGGAATATTGACCGTTGGCTTCCGTGCTCTCTTCTTCAGCCACCTCAGGTTGAGCGGGCATGTCACGTGTTTGTGGTTCCGTCGAGGATTGACCGTTGGCTTCTCTGCTCTCTTCTTCAGCCACCACCTCAGCTTGTTGAGAGTGCTGATCGCAATCCTGCAAGCAATTTGGAGTACCTACAACAGGTAATTGATCATATCGGAATGATGATGCCCCTGCTAGAGTCTGCTGGTCATCCATTTGCATTTGAGATCGAATGGACCATTGTGGCTGATCTGGCAAATCGAGAAGATCCGATTCTGCATCACAGAACATGACATGCTTTTACCTGTGTTGTTCATCAAAATTAGGATACGATTGATTGGAACATGGGAGAATGCCTATTGTAGTTAGTTTACTGGATCCGGGCAGATACATGCAACACATTCGATGCACTGTTATTAAGGAATAGGTGATTGACTTTCTTCACATTTGAAAAGTCCCATGGGAAGATCAATTTTATCGGAGATATTTAAAAGTCACCACTTTGGTTAAAACTGAAAAATATAATAGATGCTCTTTCTCCATGTCTAGATGAATGTATAGAAACTTCACAAGAACATACGATGGCTATTTTGTGCCAGTGACCGCATTGGTAAAGTCCCATGAAATTGACGCTCTTGGTCAGAGGTGAAGTTTCCCATGTCGGTCGCCGGCTCTCCTGTTGCGAGTAAGTAATCTATATCATATCTGAAGCTCAGCGGAGGGAAAGGAACAGCTGAACGCGGCATGTCACGTGACTGTGGTATCGTGGAAAATTGACTGTTGGCTTCTCTGCTCTCTTCTTCAGCCACCTCAGCTTGAGTTGGCATATCAAGTGATTGTGGTTCCATGGAGGATTGACCGTAGGCTTCTCTGCTCTGTTCTTCAGAGACCTCTCTGCTCTCTTCTTCAGCCGCCTCATTGAGTAACGATAGCCATAGCTTTCTTACGTGGTCTGGCACTTCTGTGCAAATGGAAATCCCTTCATTTGGGACTTTAAGCAAGTGACTTTTCACTCCTGTAAGGTCTCCAAAGAATTCTCCACTGCAGTAATGACAACACCATTTGTTCTCGTCCAGTCTATCGACGAAATTCCAGGCTATATCCTCTTTGTTACAAACCTGCAAGCAAATAGAGCGCACCCCATCATATATTATCCCCATTTTTTTAATATATTTTCTTAGCATGCATAGCATTATTCTCAAGCAGATAATGTAGCTACCACAAGTACTAAAGCCACCTGATGATTATGTAACAATTCCATTAGCGATCTTATGTGCTCTGGCGCTTTTGTGCAAGGGGCAATCCCTTCTTTTCGTTGTTTAAGAAAGTGACTTCTCACTCTTGGGACCGATCCAGAGTATTCATTCTCGCAGAAAGGACAACGCCATTTATTTCCCTGTCTAATCACGAATTTCCAGGCTTTATCTTCAGCTCGCGGCATCCTGTCGTCTTGATTATCAACCTGCAGGTATGGAGAGCGCACCCAGTCATATAATGTACCAATCTGGTGTATATTTTCCTAGCGCGCACAGCATTATTCTCAAGCAAATAATAGCATCCACAAGTACTTAAAGCAGGAAAGCCAAACTGCAGATTAATATTCAACAGACACAAGAATAATTTGCTGTTTTTTGAGACAAGAAACACCCTATCAACTCAAAGACAACCTGGCAATTGTGGACTACCTTATAAAAAAAAACAATAATAATAATTCTAGAATTACAAGGCGATGTGGGGATTCAAAATATCCTTGGATTTTGACCGAATCGTTGCCGGCAAAGCAAAATCCGAAACAGATCCCAATATTAACTTTCAAAACAAAAATCCCAAGTTCGTGAGAAATAGAGCTAAAAATTCTTGCCTACTGTTCGAAAACGGAGATTTCTGGCGTCGATCGACCCTTTCTTTCGACGGGCTGCAATCCACCGTTATCGCTCTTCCCTTCTCTCTCTTCTTGCCCCTTCTCTCTGTTGGAAATTAATTAAAATTGATTTTGTTAAAGGACACCGCCTGTTGATTCTTAATCAAGAAGAAAAGAGAAGACAAGTTCAACTTGACTTCATTTCCTTTGACTTGAAGGCAAAGTTGCGGCTGCAGGCGGTGGAATGCAGGCGGTGGACTCCTGGCGGTGGAATGCAGGCGGTGGATCAGCTTATAAATAGAAGAGAGTGGCGTGTGAGTAGAATAGAATAATAAAGGGTCAGAGAGAGAGAGAGAGTGAGTCTTAGCTGCATTAAGAGAGAAGAGAGAGTTTAGTTTAAACAGCTTGTATTAGTGTTGTGTTGATTTTTATAAAAGCCTACGCAAGGCCCTTGAAACTTATTCTCTCTTTTGTGTCATTCTCTCCCTACCAAATCCTCCAAAATTATTTGTTGTCCTTTTGGTTCCTACAATTGGTATCAGAGCTAGCAATGGCGTCCACCAGTTCCGTTCAATTGCAACTTCCAAAGTTGAATGGAAGGAATTACAACAACTGGTCCGTCCAGATGAAGGTTCTCTTCAGATCCCAAGATTCGTGGAACCTGGTGGAGAATGGCTACATCGAAGTGGCCGATGCTGAAGAATTCAATGCTTTGAGGAAGGAGGAGAAAGATTTGTTGGTGGAGACCCGAAAGAAAGATCAGAAAGCCCTATTTGCGATCTTTCAAGCCGTAGAGGAATCGATATTTGAAAAAATATCGAGTGCGGAGACCGCGAAAGCAGCGTGGGATATTTTGCAAAAATCCTACAAAGGCGATGATCGTGTCAGGCGGGTGCGGCTCCAAACACTTCGAGGAGATTTTGAGTCATTACGCATGAATGACTCGGAATCTATCTCGGCTTACTTTGATCGAGTACAAACCATCGTTAACCAACTGAGGGTTAATGGTGAAGAACTCCAGGATGTACGAGTTGTAGAAAAAATCTTGAGGTCTTTGACTGAAAGATTTGACTACGTCGTTGCGAAGATCGAAGAAGGCCAGGATATATCAACCATGACGTTGGAGCGGTTGATGGGTTCGTTATGCTCGCATGAGCAAAGGATGAATCAAAAGTCTATTGGTTTGAATCCCGAGCAAGCATTGCAGAGTCGGGTCATTCACTCAAGTCGAGGAGGCCATCATGGTGTCCGAGGTCGTGGAGGTGCTCGAGGTAGAGGTGGAAATCTGAATTCCACTAGAAGGTGTAAAACACATGACAAATCAAAAGTCAAGTGTTTTAAGTGCAACAAGTTCGGACATTATAAATCCGAATGTCGAACAAACACGGGGCACGAGCTATCAGAACAGGTACATGCAGTTGATGCAAATGAGGATGTGGTGTTAGCTTGCAAGACGGATGACTCGAGTACCATGGACGGCAAAATATGGTACCTAGATATCGGGTGCAACAATCACATGTGTGGCCGAAAGGAGCTATTCTCACAGTTAGATGAGACGGTTCGTGGTGAAGTCAACTTCGGGGACAAATCAAAAATTCAGGTGATGGGCAAAGGTAACATTGATATTAAAGCAAAAAATGGTACTCATGTTACTATTGCGGATGTTTATTTTGTGCCGGGACTTTGTTGGAATTTGCTAAGTGTTGGGCAACTTTCCGAAAAAGGCCACAAAGTGAATATTGAAAATAGAGTTTGCACCATCAGAGGTGTAAACAATAAGTTGATCACGACGGCGCAAATGACGAAGAACCGGCTGTTCCCTCTATCTCTTCAGACGAAGACTCTATTGAGTTTTCAAGCAATGGCGAAAGATGACAAGTGGCTGTGGCATCTTCGGTTCGGTCATCTAAATTTTCGTGGACTAAAACTACTTGTCCAGAAAAAGATGGTGACTGGCATGCCTTTGATCGACAGTCCAGACAGCCTATGTGAAGGATGTCTTGTTGGAAAGCAGCATCGAGAATCTTTTCCAGTTGGAAAAGCTAGAAGAGCCAAGCAACCTTTGGAGCTGGTACATACTGACATCTGTGGTCCTGTTGAGGTGGAATCATTCGGACAAAAAAGGTACACGCTAATTTTTGTCGATGATTTTACTAGAAAAACATGGATATATTTCTTGAGAGAAAAATCCGAAGCTCTTGGCAAATTTAAAGAATTCAAAGTCTATGTTGAGAAACATAGTGGGTTTACTTTAAAGACGTTAAGGTCGGATAGAGGTGGAGAATTTACTTCCAATGAATTTGACAAATACTGTAAAATTCATGGAGTGAAACGTCAGTTGACTGCTAGCTATACTCCTCAGCAAAATGGTATAGCAGAAAGAAAAAATAGAACAATTTTTGAAATGGCAAGAAGTATGCTAAAGGCTAAAGGTTTACCGAAGAAGTTCTGGGCAGAAGCCGTTGCTTGTGCTGTGTTTATACTAAACAGGTGTCCAACAAGGAGTGTTCTTGGAAGAACCCCAGAAGAGGCTTGGAGCGGCAACAAGCCAGATGTTTCGTTCCTACGAGTATTTGGGTGCGTAGCATATCCCCATATACCAGACGAACGGAGGAAAAAGTTGGACGACAAAAGCCAGAAGTGCATTTTCATCGGCTACGGTGAAGTGACTAAGGGTTATAAGCTGTATAATCCAGTCACAGAAAAAGTAATTATCAGCAGGGATGTTCAATTTCTTGAAGATGAAGCCTGGGACTGGAATCAAAAGGATAACCAGGAAAGTATCTCTATTGAAGATGAATCACTGGTGGGAGAGACAAAAAGGTCTTCAACTGAAGATCCATCAGCTTCGCCTGGAAGTTCGTCTTCTTCACCAACATCGGGTTCAGAACCGTTGATTCGTCGTTCGCAACGATCACGCCAAACGCCAGTTAGACTCAAGGATTATGTGGTCACAAGAGATGATGACAGTGATAATGATGAAATCACTGATGAAACAACGGTAAATTTCTGTTTATTTGCAGAATGTGACCCTATTTCCTATAATGATGCAGCGGTAGATGAGAGGTGGATCCAAGCAATGGATGATGAAATCCACTCCATTGAAAAGAATGACACATGGGTACTAACTTCTTTACCACCTGGTAAGAAGCCCATCGGTGTCAAGTGGGTGTACAAGACAAAGTACAAACCCGACGGTCAAAAGGTGGACCGTTATAAAGCCGATTGGTCATGAAAGGCTACAAGCAAAAGCCGGTATTGATTATTTTGAAGTATTTGCACCGGTAGCTCGAATGGATACTATTCGAATGATATTAGCACTAGCGGCTCGTAACCGTTGGAGGATCCATCAAATGGATGTGAAATCAGCATTTCTTAATGGTTTCCTTGATGAAGAAGTATATGTGGAGCAACCACAAGGTTATGTGAAGAAAGGGCATGAAAATCAAGTGTACAGGTTGAAGAAAGCTCTATATGGGCTAAAACAAGCACCTCGAGCTTGGTACACGAGGATTGACACATACTTGGTGGAGCATGGTTTTCAAAAGTGCCCATATGAGCATACACTGTATATCAAGTCAAATACTAATGGTGATCTCATAATTATATGCCTTTATGTGGATGACTTGATATTTACAGGAAATTGTGAAAAAATGTTTGCCGAATTCAGGGAGGCCATGACTAGTCGGGTTCGAAATGACAGATTTGGAACCGATGTCCTATTTTCTTGGGCTTGAAGTGAAGAGACAAATGATGGCATATTTGTATCACAGCAGAAATATGCTAAGGATATTTTGAAGCGATTCAATATGGAATCACTCAAATCAATTCGAACTCCCGTAGCGTAACGGTTGGAGCCGAAGACGAAGGAATCGGTGAATTGGTAAATCCCACTTATTTTAAAAGCATTGTTGGCAGTCTAAGATATTTGACTTCCACAAGGCCTGATATTACTTATGGCGTGGGAATTATTAGTCGGTTCATGGAGAAACCATACCAATCACATTTGCAGGCAGCAAAAAGAATTCTAAGGTATGTTAGTGGAACTCGTGATCATGGAATTTATATTCCTACACTAACAATTTCAGTTTAGTGGGTTATACAGATAGTGATTGGGCAGGTGATACTGAAACGCGGAAGAGTACTTCCGGATATGCGTTCTTTCTTGGATCAGGAGTCATTTCTTGGTCCTCGAAAAAACAACAAATTATTACATTGTCAACAACTGAAGCAGAATACATAGCAGTGACCTCAGCAGCATGTCAAGCAATATGGCTTCATAGGATGCTTTCTGAGTTAATGCATGAACAGAAAGGTCCTACTAAATTGATATGTGATAACAAGTCGGCGATTGCATTAGCCAAAAATCCTGTGTTTCATGGCAGGAGCAAACACATTGACATCAAGTATCACTATATCCGTGAGCTGGTTAAAGAAGGTAAAATTGAACTTGACTTCTGTAGATCCGAAGACCAGGTTGCAGATATCTTGACAAAACCATTGAAGGCGGATCCGTTCGAGAAATTAAAGATGATGCTCGGTGTTGTTGATTTTCAAAATCAATTTTAAGGGAGGCTGTTGGAAATTAATTAAAATTGATTTTGTTAAAGGACACCGCCTGTTGATTCTTAATCAAGAAGAAAAGAGAAGACAAGTTCAACTTGACTTCATTTCCTTTGACTTGAAGGCAAAGTTGCGGCTGCAGGCGGTGGACTCCAGGCGGTGGAATGCAGGCGGTGGACTCCTGGCGGTGGATCAGCTTATAAATAGAAGAGAGTGGCGTGTGAGTAGAATAGAATAATAAAGGGTCAGAGAGAGAGAGAGTGAGTCTTAGCTGCATTAAGAGAGAAGAGAGAGTTTAGTTTAAACAGCTTGTATTAGTGTTGTGTTGATTTTTATAAAAGCCTACGTAAGGCCCTTGAAACTTATTCTCTCTTTTCTGTCATTCTCTCCCTACCAAATCCTCCAAAATTATTTGTTGTCCTTTTGGTTCCTACGCTCTCTCTATTTCTTGGTCTCTGTCCGAGAACTTTACTGCATCTCACAGTTACGTCCGCCCACCTACATTCAGGTCATTTAACCCTTCATTTGGCATAGATCCATCAGATTTTCTTTTCCAGCGCGCATCTATTTGATCCAGTTAAATAAGGATGTTCAGTTGGAGAGTCTTTATTTGATTCTTACAAATGGAAAATGGCAAAGATGAGGACGAAGCAACATACCGGTTAGGACAGAAGAAGAAGAATCAGATGCATGCGAGCGGCAAAGATGCACATCAAGAAGTTGAGCGAAGTTGCTGTTCTTGAGAATCTGAAGCACCCGTCAGCATCCAGGGATCCAGTAAAGATTCTTCCTTTGGCTGAAGGCGGAGATCCAATTCCTAGAGTAACAAAGCCATGTGCTGTTGGAAATGGGAACGAACAGCTTTTGGTGAAGAAACAAGAGGGACTCTGCCACAGAGAGAAAGAGACAACAGCACAGTTGCTAAGAACGCACGCGGGAAACTTCCCCCTCTCCTCTTTTATTATTTCATCATGTTTTTCCTACGCGTGAGAGAGACTGAGAGACTTGAGCCTGTTCAACGTCGATTGCTCATGGAACAGCTCAACCAAGGAGGGATCGGTGGCGGGTGTGTGGCGCGACAGTGCAGGGGTGCTGCTCGACGGATTTGCAGACCGAATCTTCGCCCCTTCTGCTCTAATTGGTGAAACCCTAGCAATCCGCAGCGCTCTCCTCTGTCTCAAGTCAAAGAAGGGAAGTACAGAACGAAGAAGACAGCAGACGGCAAACTCCCGAAGTGAACTGGTTCTATCGGACAGTTTAGAAGCTGTTCAGTTAACTTTGGGCCGGGCTGAAGCTCCGTGGGCTGTGAAACAAATCGTGGAAAACTGTCGTGGGCTACTAACAGAGCTGTCACATGTTGGGCCGAAGTTTATTCCAAGGGACCAAAATCGCGCCGCTGATTGGGTTGCAAGGGCCTCTAACACGAAACATCTCCCGTCTAACTGGATTGCTCAACCACCGCACTCTTTGAAGTTTATTTTATGCTCTGAACTTCGGTTATCTTGTAATCCTTTATTTACAGATCACCAATGAAGAATCTACCTTTCTGACCAAAAAAAAAAACAGAGAGACTGAGACGCTTGGAATTGGTCAAAGTCTTGCACTCTGATCAACCCGAGAGTTGAAAGGCACAGGTATGCTTTATTTTACCGCTGGAAAAAGGGCATAAATCACCGCCCGACGCACAAATCCACAGTCGGTGCCAACTGCCAAATGACTATAAGTAATCGCACGTCGTATCATCATTCAAGACATACGTAACAACTATTGCAATAACACGTCGAATCACTATTAATCTCCACTTTAACTTATGCCTAGGTAAATTTATCAAATATATAGTCCATAATATACCAATTTACAAGGCCTAATCACCAATGACAACCTTCATCCCCTCTACGTTGGGTTAGGGAGCATTGATCGTATTCTTTGAGGATCAATTTTCACTTTCACACTGTCAAATGCATCGAATCTACCCTGTGAAATCCTTAATTTATGGCGCTTCTTTCTTTCACCAACCAAAACATCCATCCAACCATCCCTGCATCATTATGACCTAATTGCCCAACTGGCCCCACTCTCTCCCCAAACGAAACCCCCCAAGCCACCTCTGTCCTCCTTGGCCATCATACGCTCAATTAATGTGATCACATGGCTAGCCGTACGACCAAGCCCGTTAAATCCAAGCCATTGCTTACCTTGCCCCTTCTTGACATGTCCACATCATCCGTGCGATCCTTGTTAATCGGGGCGAAACCCAGTCCGACGCTCCCGCTGACACTGACTTGTCTTGTTTCAATGGAGGGGGGGTTTCTCGACCGTCGGATCAGCGACATGGACAGTGGAGATGTGGGGCCTTCCCCTTGTTGTCCCAAAAAGCTATTTCAAATGAAATCTGGAAGCATCTTCAGCAACATGAATAGAAAACTCGGGTGCTATGACCAAAAAAAAAAATAGAAAAGAAAAGAAAAGAAAACTTGGGTGCTACGTGGAGACCTCCTGGAGAAGTGGCACATTAGAGAGTTACCGTCGCATGTTTTCACTCTCTCTCTCTCTTTACATATTTTTCGTTTTCTTTCTACACTATAACCTATTACTAAAATAAATAAATATAAATAATTATTTCTCTCTTTAATGATTTGATTGCTTTTACTCCACCTTGCATGACTTTGACTTTTCTATTTATTTTTACTCCCTATGTACTACGAAATAATAATATTTTCCATATTTTATTAAATATGGGCATTCCCAATTTAATCCCCCATTGGTGAAAATTTTGAAGTATTATTTGTTTGATCTTATTATTTCGATATATCAAACTAAAAATAGAAAAATTGTTAACTAAATAACCTAGTAATTTAATGGATTATTGCTAGATGAATAGTCTATGTTGAAGCCTCAATATATATTCACCATGAATGAGTGACATGTCTATTTAGACTTATATTTGTAAATGAATTCTTCCACATGTCAACTCTTAATCGTGAATATGCAAACTATTTTCTATTTCAACAATAAGCCTTATAAAATTTTAATTTAATGAAATGCATGGGGAGTTGACGGAGGCCTATTATATTGTTGCCTCATGCTTTCACTATTTATATCTCTCTCTTTTTTTTCATTTATAAACAATAATCTATTACCAAAATTAAGAACAATTTCTCTACTTACATGGATGTCACTCCACCTCGCATAACTTTCAATTTTTTTTTTTGTAGATTTAAAAGTGGCCTCTTGTGGAAGCCACGATTAGACCTCTTTCCCCTCTCTTTTCTCTTTTTTCTTCAATAGTGTCGAGTAATTGTCTCTAATATTGTTGTCGTCATAAGGAGTGGATGGTATTACTCAAGAAAACACGTTTGCCTTTGAGCCAATTTCCAACTTCGGCTACGACGAAGCTTATGCCAATGTGCACCCAAGAAACTTTTGAGCCCACTTATCTTTTTTTGTCCTGATCGAAATAGTAATAAGTATATAAATATTTTTAAAAATCAGTGCACTGAATGAGGTGGGAAATTATCGTGGAACATTAAACTATGATTCTCTTAATTACCAAATTCTTTAGACTTTTCAAGGAAAATGAAAAATTAAAAACAAAATTTACCTAAGAAGGCTACCGCACTATTTCCTTATCATACTCTATCCACACACACGCATATACATATATGTCCAGTTTTCTTTTGTATACCATTGCTTTTTTTTGTCTTTAAAAATGAGTTTCATTGTATTAATTAGGAAAATGTTCGTGAGTACTGTTGCTTATTTACTTTGCATAAATCTGAACTCAAATTTGGAATTTTACCTACACTAATTAATTCGTGAGACCAATTTCATATGCAATCTAAATCCTTAGACGAAAAAGAAAAAGAAAATCAATTAAGGGATGATTTAAAGGGAAACAATTACTTACTAACCTTTGAGGTTAATTACCATTGACACATAAATTGTTGCCCAAATGTCCTATTAACATTTTCATGAAATGTAGCGATCATATTCACCGATAATTGGACCCCTAATAAAAATACATTCGTAAGCCCACGATCTCTTTCTCAAGTGCATTATTTCATATTTAAAATTGTGAACCTGATTGTGAATTCTTGTGAACCTACCATTACACGACTCTACCCGAGTCTAAATTTTCCGCGGTGAATTTAAACGGGAATTCCTATGCAAGTTTCCACACGGCAGTCCTGCGGGTGTGAATGAAGGAAATTAGCAGTGTGAAAACACACAAAAGGAACAGGAACAGGGAAAGGGAAGCCGGGAATCGTGGAATTCTGGGTCAAAAAAGTAGTTCAAGAGTGACCACAGCAGAGAAAAACCAGCACCGACTCGTAATGACCATATCTTTAAGCAAAGATTTAAGAGTAAAATGGAAAGGACATAAAAAGAAGGAAAATCCGGGCTGAAGGGAGGAGGCTTTAGTCAAGCATTCACACGGTCACAAGTCGGTCATTACGTATAGAGCCAGTGGGGGAGAAAAAGAAAAAACAAATCGAGAACCAAAAAAAAAAAAAAAAAAAGGCAGGAAAAGAAGCGCGAGCTGTCCGAAAGAAAAGGGCGAGAGCTAAGGGACAAAAGAGAATAGCGCATCATGGTGAGGATGTTGGTCGAAAAATGAGGAAAAGAACAAAAGAAAACGAATAGAGAATCCAAAGCAGCCGAGAGACAAAAACCAAATAAAAAAATATAAATTCTGAAGGCTACTGCGACAGGGATCATCTTGATGCGTTCATGATATTGCATGATGTGCTGTGCGCGCGTCTGTATAAATCCATGTTCGGTCGATACCAAGGGCCTGCATGGAAGCTTTCGCCAAACAAGTAATAATTTTCGTTCTTTTGTTCTAGGGAGTAGATTTCTAAGCAACCGTTTGTTAAAATTTTTGTTCGAGAACAGATTTGGAACTAATCGAATAAAAAAAAAAGTAGGCTGCTCTTTTAAACAACTTGAGAATCGCTTTTTTTTTTTTCCATTTCTTTTTTTTCTCTTTTCTTTCTTTTTCCTTTTTTTCTTCCTCCCTCAACCCATCACCGCCCACCGCCACCGTCGCCGGCGCCAGCGCTGGCCACCACTGGCGAGTGGCTGGGCGAGGTCCGGCAAGCGGCGAGCTCGCCGGAGGCTCACCTAGCCACCGGCGAGCTCGGCCGAGCACGGATCCGCTCGATCGGCCTCGCCCGAGATCCGGCCACCGGCGAGCTCACCGGGAGGCTCGCCCGGCCACCGGCGAGCTCGACCGAGCACAGATCTGCTCGGCCGGCCTCGCCAGATCCGGCCACGGCGAGCTCGCCTCGCCGCCGGCCCATCGCCAGGCGGCGTCGGCTGGCCGGGCAACGCCGCCCGGCGGTGGGTCGGCGAGGCCGAGCCTCCCGTGGCCGGATCTCGGGCGAGCTCGCTCGCCGTGGCCGGGCGAGTCGGCCTCGGCAGATCTCGGCGAGCCGAGCTCGCCTAGCCACCGCAAGAAGGTTCGACCTCGCCCGCCCACCGCGTGGCGGCGTCGCCCGGCCCAAGCCGACGTCGCTGGCGGTGGCCCGACGAGGCCGGCCTCGCCGTGGTCGGGCGAGCTTGGCCTCACGGTGGCCGGGCGAGCTCGGCCGCAGATCCCGGCCAAGGTCGCCTCGCCCGCTCACGGCAAGGCCGGGCGTCGCCAGGACCCGACGAGGGTGTCGCGGTGTCGCCGGGCTCCCGGCGAGGGCTTTGGCCCTCGTCGTCGCCGTCACGGTCGCCGCAATCTATTAAGAATAATAAAAAAAAAAAAAGGTGAAAATGAAAAGGAAAAAGAAAAATAAAATTGTATTTAAATTATTAAAAAATTAAAAAAATTATTTTGACTAGAAATTTTCGGGTTTTTACCAAACGCATTGCCAAGAATAAAAATTTTGGACGATTACCAAACACCTTCAAATCTAAATTGTTTCTTGAATAAAAAAGTTAATCACTTCCGAAATAGAACTGCTTCCTAGAACATTAATCACTAACGCACCCCAAGTCGTCATCGTCGTTTTCACATGCTGCTCTTATCACTTTTCCTGCCTTTTGTTTCACATATATTAAAGTTTCTTTCGTGGGCACTCCATCTGCACCGCTTGGTCTGTGCAGCGCCTCCGGCTTTGCAAAATTTCGTGGAGTTTTTTTTTTTCTTTACACTTTATATCATTCATGTCATAAATTTTCAGTATGCATGAAGGTAGATGAATCACTTTGTTCGTAGAAAAAAATTAACAAAAAAAAAGAATGCATGTTTATTCCGCGTTTCATGTAGATATTGCTAATGGCCATACTGCATATGGCTACATTGCGACTTTTGCATTTTAGACTATTAGATAGTTTGACAATCTAACATATGCTCTTAGGGCAATGAGAGCGCACAACATCATATAGGGTGAATAATCTTCTTCTTCTTTTTTTATGTCTTCTAAGGTTGGTATAGCATTACTCCCAAGGAAATAATAACACTTATGGGTACTAAACCTGTAAAACAAAGCTCAAATTTTGTGAAGAAACAGAGCAGCGAAATGGCAGCGGAGACCGAAGTTGCTGCTATAGAGTGACGGCTGGGGCAACAAGCATGCTCAATCGACCCTGAGTCAGCAAAGATAAACCTATAAAACAAAGCTCAAATTTGGTGAAGAAACAGAGCAGCGAAATGGCAGCGGAGACCGAAGTTGTTGCTATAGAGTGACGGCTGGGGCAACAAGCATGCTCAATCGACCCTGAGTCAGCAAAGATAAACCTGTAAAACAAAGCTCAAATTTGGTGAAGAAACAGAGCAGCGAAATGGCAATTGGCGGGACTGCACTAAGGCAGAAGGAGTTCCGCCCGAAATCGTTGAGGCTAGGCTAGGTATGCTGGAACACAGCGACTGTTGTGTTGGAGATCCGTCGGGGTTTGGCCTGAGGAAATCCACGACAGCCCGGGAAGAGACAAACAGGGCCAGCAACTTGCTCCAGTCAGGAGATGAAACAGAGGCGTCAGTAAATCCCTTTTCATTTTGCTCTTCGGGGGGAGTGCTCAAGTTATTTGACATACATTGTCCGTATCATCTCTATTGAGCCATTGTTAACAGGAAATTCTCATTTTGCTAGCGAAACTTGGCCCAAGTTTATCCGAGAGAGAACCGATTAGGGAATGACGTGGTGTTGCGTGAAGTGAGAACTGGCGGCAGCAACCAGCAACGGACGCCGAACCGAGATAGAAACCAAATGGGTCGCCTTGCCAACACTCCAAAACAAGCCCTCGGACCTTGACTTCAGGACTTGAACCAGTCTTTCCTCTGAACAAGTTGCTTGAGGGCTAGACCGTGCGTGAAGTCTCTGTTTCACGGACGCAGCCTCTGAAACTTGTACTCTGCTTGAACCAGACCGGGCTTGAAGATGGTTGGCTGAGGATCCCGGCGGTGGTCGGTTGTCACTCGCTTCGTGCGAGAGCGACAGCGGCTGATGGAAGCGAGAGAGTAGGCTTCGTTTGCTTCTTGCGAGAGTGAGGAGAAATAGAGAGTTGACGTGCGCGGGAGATTTTTGAAAAAAAAGGAAGAGAGAGAGGGAGAGGGGGAAGACGCACACAGCAGCAGAGAAATGAGAGAAAGCGTGCGCAAGAAGAGAGAACGCGCACGCAATTAATGAAGAGAGAGAAGGGAGCGGTGCAGGGCTCAAAAGGTAGGACCCACATATGGCACGCGGCGCAACGTGTCGTTCATTGATTGGTCTGAGACCACGCTAACTCGGCGGTCTCGAGAAGGAGAAAATATTAGATAGACTAATCATTTACACATAAACAAAATACTAGTCCATCCATTATTCGACACGTATCTCATGGGCCCATCATTCAGATTTTTCAAAAATTGTTTTCCCAATAAATTTCTTTCTTCCACAAACGCCCCTCTGCTCTCTCCTTCCTCTCTCTCCGTCTCTTTCTCTGTTTCCTTAAAAAACAGAGACAGGGATCTTGGTGGTTTACGGAAGTCGGTCTTCCTTCACCAGACCATGGCCTCCGTCGACCGGCCGGCGACGGAGTAGTCGATGGAGGCCTACGTCAGCCCTGGTGGCTTGAACCTGACCCAAGCCATCTTCAAGCCGATCCCCGCAACCGTCGCCCTCCAAGCACCACACCAAGATCGTCGGGTCGGCAACTTCGGCATGGCCATGGCCCAGGCCATCCTCAGCCAGGACCTCGCCGACGAGCTAGCCCTCATCGACGTTAAGTCCATCAACCTTCGCGGCGTGATGTTCGACCTCCAGCACGCCGCCACCTTTCTCCATCACACAAAGATCTCGGCCTCCGTTGACTACTCCGTCGCCGGCCGATCGAGGGAGGCCAAGATCTTGGTGAAGGAACCATGAAAACCTAGATCTGTGTTTCTAAGGAAAGAGACAGAGACACAAGACAGAGAGAGAAGAGAGAGACGAAGGAGAGAGAAGAGGGGTGTTTGTGGAAGAAAGAAAGTGCTTGGGAAAATAATTTTTGAAAAATCTGAATGGTGAGCCCATGAGACACGTGTCGAACAATGGATGGACTAGTAATTTGCTGACTGAGCACAATTAGTGTAGCCAATATTTTCTCGGTAGGTGAGACATTACATGTAGATTGTGCAACTCACCACTCAGAGAAAAACACGTGGCGTCCACGTCGGCGGTGGGCCCACGCACGAGGCTGAACCTCTCCTCTGTCTCCTCTGCCAAATCGTACATTTTTCTGCTCTACTATGTTCTCTCTCCTCTCTCCTCTGCAAAGGGGAGAGAGAAGCTCGACCTTTGCTCCGGCCGGGGGAACACGACGGCGAGCCTCCGCCTCCGCTCGTGGATCCAGACCTCCACCTCCGCCTCCTTGAGCCCCGCCCCTTCGCCTCCGCTCGTGGATCCAGACCTCCGCCTCCCCGAGCCTCCGCCTCTGCCGAGCCTCCATTGCCTTCTTTAGCAACTTCTTCTGCTCATTAACTGAGAAGCCCCCAAATCAAACAATATCTCGTCCTCCTCCATCCATTTAAAGCTCCTGCTCATCGCCTTCTCGATAGCCCTAGATTCGTCCTGCTTCCTCGGTGTCGGCTTCTTCGGCGAGCACCAGAAGCAGCCGCCCTTGCTCGGGGGCGATGGCAATGGCGATTTCTCTCCTGGGTTCCGGTTCGGCGGCGAGAAAATCACGTCCTCCGCGGCCGAATTCCACGAATTAGAACCCGAAGAATCGCGCTGCCCATTTCCCCGCAAATCCTCTGGCTTCGTATCCTGTTTCGGGCGAGCCTCCCCGCCGGAGGCAGAGCACTCAGGGAGGCAACAGCGGAGGCGACGTCAACGTCTAGATCCACGAGCGGAGGCGGAGGGGCGGGGCTCGGGGAGGCAGAGGCGGAGGCTCGCCGTCGCGTTCCCCCAGTCGGAGCAGAGGTAGAGAGGAGAGAGGACATAGCAGAGCAGAAACATGTACGATTTGGCAGAGGAGAGAGGAGAGAGGGGTTCGGCCCCTTTGTGTCTCACTGCCGACGTGGACGCCACGTGTCTTTCTTTGAGTGGTGAGCTGCATAATTTACATGTAATATCTCACCTATTCAATATTTTCTCAGTCTCGGACCATCTAATATTTTCTCGAGCTTTTGTTTTTCTTTTTCTTGCCACGCTGGTGTAGCTCCTGTTCAAACGAGAATAATCAGTCCATTGATGACTGAGTTTAGCGAACCCGATGGGTCGGTGATGGTGCTCAATGATGCTACATTTTGGAAAACTGAACATGATATGGATCCAAAAAAAAAGCAGGAAAAGAAGAGCGAGTCGTTCAAAAGAAAAGAGGGAGAGCTAAGGGACAAAAGAGAAAAAGGCGCATCATGGTGAGGATGTGGTTGGAAAAATGAGGAGAAAAAAAAAAAGAAAAAGAAAACGAAAACAAAGAGAGAATCCAGTGCAGCCAGGAGTCAAAAAAAGAGAAGTTACTTGAGGCTACTGCAACAGGGATCATCTTTGATGCGTTCATGACATTGCCCGATATGCCGTTCGCTTGTGTTTAAATTCATGTTCGGTCGACACCAAGTCCTCGTCGTTTTTGCACGTTGCTCCTATTACTTTTCCTACCTTTTGTTTCGATCAAAGTCTCTTTTGTAGACATTTCACCCTCACCGCTCCGTCTGAATAGCACCTTCGACTTTGCAAAATTTCGAGGAGTTTCTTTCTCTATTACACTTTATATCACTCATGTCATATATTTCCAATATTCATTAGGGTGATCAATCACTTTATTTGTAGAAAAACTAATAATAAAAAGAAAACACGTTTATTCTGCATTTCACGTAGAAATTGCTAATGACCATACTGCATTTGGCTACATTGTGACTTTTGCATTTTAGACTATTAGATAGTATGACAATCTAACTTATGTTCTTAGGGCAATGAGAGTGCATGACATCATTATCGGGGAAAATCTTTTTTATGTCTTCTAAGGGTGGTATAGCATTACTCCCGAGCAAATAATAACACTCATGAGTACTAAAACCGTTCGATGATGGGAAAGCCAATCTATGGATTGATATTCAAGAACCCATAAAGTTTATGAAACGATATGAGTCTTTTTTTTTTTTTAGACACGAAAGACTTGGTTAACTTAAAGATAGTTCAGAAATCACAATATACCTTCTCAAGAAAATAATTGATTCTAGAGAATACATAGGCCTCTTTTCTGCAACGAGGATCTTCCACTTTTTATTATCAGCATTATATGTGTGGGAACAATTGGCTTTTAAAAAAATTAATTAAAATCATTTTGTTTATAAAATATCTGACTTATTAAAAAATGAAAAATATTATTGATAAAAATACACAATAAGAATCGTGTGTATGAATATTTATGAAGAGGTAGATAAAAACAAAAAAAGAAGCTTAACTGATGTTGAAAGTAAACCGAGCAGATAAATTTACTCCCCTTGTTTCGCCAGGAATGAAAGTACTAATAGGGATATATAATAAGTAGGAGAACAAGCCTTGGAAATTAATAAAGGGGAAATTAAATTCTGCAAAAATGGAGAGCAAAATTTGGTGGGACACGATATGGTGGGAAAGTGTTGACTAAGGACGACGGGACATGGTCGGGCCATGCGGAGCCGAAAGCATAGGAAGTTGGAAAAGATTAGAAGTAAAACAAGAGCACAAGTAATTACTAGAGTTCATCCAAGTGACTATCATTTCTCGTATAAGTAGGGAAAGGGAGTTTGAATTTCCCAACTTTTCAAAAGAGTTGGGTGGGGACGCTATAGTTTTAGGAATGAGTTTTGATTCTCACATTCTATACAAAGGCAAGGTAAAAATCTGAGAATAAAAATAGAGTAGGACATAGAGTAAGATCGCAAAAAAAAGAAAAAAAAAAGAACGCAAGTGGAATTGTCCCAGGGCTTCAATGGATTGGTTTGATGAGGAGAAGGATGTGGTCACAAACGACACAGTAGCGGAGAAATTGCAGCACACCCTTGTGACGAATGGCCGTACCTTCAATAAAGTTTTAGTGTGACAAGCAAAAGGTCAAAAAGCAGGAGAATCCCGGCCGAAGCATTCACACTGTTACGACCCGGTCGTTACGCTAGTGGGCGAGAAAGGAAAACAGAAGGAGATATCAGCTAGAAACGCCTCACGTGTTTTGGTTAGTAGTTAAAGATTCATTAGAAAGAATTCTTGTTTTTCTAGAATGTCAAGTCGGATTCTAATGTGGTCATTTCATATTTGTTTAGCATTTCGGCTTAGTGAGATTTCATTTATTCCATTTTTAGTTAGATCATATTTCGAATTTTCATTTAAATGATACAAATGTATATTAAATTATGTAATAAAATTTTAGTGATAATATAAAAACGTAAGAGAATTGAATTAATAAATGAAAAAAAGCAAAACAATGCCATTTAATGAATTGGAGAATAGTATTTCCTATTATCTATTTATTATTAAAAGATCTATTATTTAATTCATATTATATCCGTAAATTTAAAAACAAAGTGAAAAACCCAGCAGGAAAAGAAAGAGCGAGTTGTACGAAAGAAAAGAGGGAGAGCTAGAGCTAAGGGACAAAACAGAAAAGGCGCATCATGCGAGGATGTACGTGGTTGGAAAAATGAGGAGAAGAAAATGAAAGAAAACGAAAACGAAGGGAGAATCCAACCCCACCGAGAGAAAAAAAAAAAACAAAAAGGGTTATCAAAGACCCAGTCAACTCAAAGACAACTTGTAAATTGCGAAGTATCTTCTCAAAAAAATAATTGATCCTAGAGAATAAAACCGTTCCATACGCGGGCATCTTTCTCCAATGAAGATCTTCCGCTTATTTATTATCACTCGCTACAATCAGTATTTAAAAAAATTGATTTAAATCATTTTGTTATAAAATATTTGAATTATTAAATAATGAAAACAAATTGTTGATGAAAATACACATTAAGAATTGTGTGTATAAATATTTATGAAAAGAGAGAGAGGAAAAGGTTAATTGATGTTAACCAACTAGATTAATTTAACCCCTTTATTTCTCAAGGAATGAAAGCACGACTAGAGAGATGCACTAAGTCTAGAAAGAGGAAATTTATAATGGGAAATTAAATTATACTATCAAAAAAAGAGAGGAAAATGATCGGATTATCTAGATAGGAGAATGCGCCTTAAAAGGAGAATCTCAAACGGAGCTTGATGGTATTACTCATGAAAACTTGTTCACCTTTGAACCAATTACAAGTTTGGTCCCTACATCGACATTTTGTGTGCCAAATTACATGAAAATGTAAAATGCGGTTCACTTAATAAGATCAATCATAGTCTATCAAATTATTTAGCATATCAATATACTCATGCAATAGCTAAGTCACACACACATGAGAAAGTCCGACTCAAAAAACTTAAACAAGTAAGTGAAGGAAAATTAAATAAATATAAGGCCTATTACAATCTCGTAAACAAATGACATGAAATATTTTTAACGGAATTCATCCGCCATTTGTGTTTCAAAGACACAAGATGTGAAATTATTCTAAAAATGTTTCGGGAAATGACGAACAACCATTAGGGAAAAATCCGGTAAACTTGCGGCATCTTTTGGGAGCAAAATCATCAGGGGGGAGGGGGGAAGACTTTCCCCTGCCGCCCTGACAAGAGCATAATCGCAACAATTAACGTCCGATTCTCCTCTTGGAAGTCGCAACATGGATCATCGTCATCTACACTCACAGGCAGACCCACGATGGCTTTTTTTGATTCCCCGGAACTTGGTGATGGTGATGAGGGCCACTCTGGTTGGAGAAATCTCATGTATCTGTTGAGATCAACGATTCTCTTGAAGGAAGAATCAAGAGCCTCCAGTGCCCATAACTTTTATACTTCTCTTCCCCAATCCCAAGACATTGCAGGGTTGCCAAACCTGCCAATGTTCCTTCCGCCAAATCTACAGAGTATTTGCTTCCTAAATTATTTCGGGAATTCTGATTTACTATCACTTCGATATTCTTTTTTTCTTTTTAGTTTTCTTCCTTGTGTTTCCCCGATGTGTTGCTTATTTAGAGCCATATCAATGCCATTCAATTTTCATGAATAAATGTACTCTGTACAAAATGTTCATGATAAGAATGCACCCATAGTAAAATGTTTAGATTTAGCAACACTGTCAAATTGTCTAGATCGAAGTATGCTGCTGATTAGACCATGCAAGAGGAGCATGCGTCTTCATTGCATCTATGGACCTTGTGATGCTTTTGGTTTAGTAAATGTGGAACTTTACAGAACGTCATCGCTTTTGCAACAACGTATTGGCACTTGAAATAATAAAGTCATCTGCGAGTTCAAATTTGCAGGAAAGCATGCTCACGTAGCATAGCAGGTGAAGGCCTCTCAGCAGGCTGCACTGCAGGAAATCTTTTCCTCGGCAGATAACGTCTCAGGTATTTCTGGAGAACTTCATATCACCTTAAATATGGCTTGAGCCTACATTAATGATTAAACCTTAAACAGAAACTAAAGACACAGATCACATACCAAATGGCAATACGCATAATCTCGAACTTCCAACAGAAAACAGGGACACAAATTTGATTGGAAGCATATTCCTTGGAAGGACTAACAAAGAAACTGAAAAAGCCATTCTTACCTGTTATACTCACTCCAAGGAGGTTTCCCAGTTATCATTTTGGTAACAGTACATCCCAAACTCTAGGTGTCAGCAGTATGATCGAGATCTGTGCTGTTATTATTTCACCATCAAGAATTGTACGAGCTGCTGCAAGATATGCTATTCCATCATTCCGCCACAACAAGAAAATGAACGTAGAATTAATGTTCAGAAAAGCAAAGCACCTCTAGAGCCATCCATTTTAGGCTTTCCCTTCAAAGAGCAGTAAGCTGCTTGTCCAGTTAGCTAAGAAATGGTATGACATTAGTAAAGCCGAATACTATTTGGTGAGTTCATGGAACACTGGATATAAATTGCAACATCTTCATACATCATATCGACAAAAAAAGAAAAAAGAACTAAATCAACCACTTTTGACTTATGTTAGCTCATCATTGAGAAAAGGACCATGAAGCAATCGACAAAATGATCAAATGCTTCAAAACTCAAAAAGAGAGCAACGATACATTGACTGCTGTCCAGATTTCCATTCTATGGACTAATACACTTTTATTTACCCCATGTTAGGAAGGAGGTGCTTCTTACTTTGACTAAATTCGATCCTTCTCTTGGAAGGCAGAGGAGCAACAAAACAATACAAGAAGAACCTTTCACCAAAGGTATTGCACTCCATCTGATATGCCTCTTAGGAGCTTTTCAGAAACCAGTAGAAAAGGAAAGGACTCTCATTTGGTTTTGGCATCTATTTACAGCTAGAACTCTTTTCCTGTTTATGCAAAAATAGTGACAATACCAACAATGGGGAAAAGAGTGAAGAAAATTATTCAATAACATTTTATCCATCTACAATAGACTTTTGCACAGATGAACTGCCACAATCCAATAATGAGAAGTACGCATTAAGAGAGCATAGATGAAGAATAGCAACCATGCAAGTTTTCTTTTTCTTTATTTCTTTTTGTGCTAACCTAATCAATCAGTCATCCTAACTTCAAATTTGCTAGTAAATGCACCACAGATCGGCAAGGAATTTCTACATGCACTCAGTCTTCTGGCAGTGAAGAGATGGAAACTCACACGTTTAGTAGTCCCAAAGTCAGCAAGTCTGATGCATCGACAAATAAATTAGCTACCTTTAAATCCCTGAGCAGGCCAAAGAGCTTTCACAGCCTACAGGCACAAAGAAGAATGTCCTATCGTCCTTATCCAATATGCAAGTCGTCTAATGATGCTTGATCAATGGTTTAGAATTACCCATGTAGGGAGTCGTTAACTATCAGGTAAGCCAATTCAGTCACAATATGGTGGATAAAATTCACAATATGGTGGATAAAATTGCGGACAACTGATTCTGTTAGGGCCCTAAGACGCTCCTGGATATTCTAGATATATTTTAAGCCAATTAGGTCTATCGAACCACGATGTACATATTCTAGATATATGTTAAGCCAATCCTCAACCTGAGTATGTATTTATATGTTGAAATTTTGGTGAGTGGAATTATGAATGCCCATTGAGTTGGGACATGTAGATGCAATGGAAAGGGGTCTCACGATTTCACTGCCATAATACCGCAAAATGTTTGGATGTCTCAACTGGCTAAGTACTTCGATTTCTTGTGTAACAGGTTGAAAAAAGAAAAGAAAAGGAGGTAGCAAAGCAATCAATTACCTGGAATTGACAAAAGAAACTTTCCACGGCATATTTGGTTCAGATGGGAGGATAGATTGGATCCTAGAGCATTACAAAAAATTACCTTCTTCAACTACCTCATGCACTCAGCCAAATTTGGATTGATAGTCAATAACTTAAACTCCTTCAATGCACACAGAGCTCTGGTTTCTCTGTCATGGAACATGTCAAAGTTTAGTTAACTGCATGTTTAAAAAAGTGGAACATGTCAAAGTTTCCCAGATCTAACTTACTGGTTGCTTGCAATGTAAACACTTCTGAAAGTGCCACGTCCAATAAGCTGGCCTTTTTGCCATTGACTTGCTAGTGGTGACTACTCGGTTCTTTCAGCAACTTGAGCTGATGTTGCAGGTTCTCCATCCATCCACGACCTTGAGGCATCAAGATGGGTGATTAATGTGCAATCTTACTTCTTCATCTTTTTACATCTTAACTCAAAGTGGGGCTGAGGTGAATTTTTACAACAAAAGAAAACTTCCCAGCCTATGTTTCAAGATATGATAAAACTAATAAGCAGATCATTATTCTACTACCGAAAGTTTAATGTCAAAACAGTTTAATCGGGGTCATGTTGCTCTGATCCAAAAGAGCGAAGCAGCGTGTGTGGCACAACATTTTGGACAGACAAGTTATGCAATATCAAATTTGAAATCCTTTCTAAACACAAACAGATTAAAGATAGCATTGCCCAAAATTCTCCCTTTTCTCTAGAAGGCTTTATGCCAAGAAGATCAATCCATAGTAATAAATTGTCCTTTTGGCTCTAAGACAAGATATGAAGCAGACTCTGTTCGTCCCTTGGCTTCTCAAATATTCAGATCCATTGTTCTTCGACTAACCTGAAATATCGACCAGTTTTTTTTTTCTTTTTCCAGTCAAAAAGTATCTCCAGATTGAAATTGGACGACACACATGCAAATTCCAAGAAGGCAGTGTCATGTGAAGTTTTGTAGCATCATTAGCAGCTGAAATAAGAAGCCAGCACATCTGAGTGACATTACCTGTAAGACTTTGAAAGGGTGAACTCCGAGGCCGCTATTACAATCTGAAGTGCAAATGGCAATCCCCCAGCAATATGCAGAACACATGACACAAAGAGTTTCCCGACGGATGATGTTTCGTCGGCGACTAATTCACTAAATTCTAAACGCACGCCTAAACAAAGCCATCCCAATCCTTAACTTGCCTCAGTTCAGACCCACCCCCGCCATGAATCGAAGTAAAACGTCAGGACTCCTCGTCGTGGCCTCAAATCGCTGTCTCAGTCCCCACAAGTCCCAAACAGCACATACCAAATCAAAATCTCACAATTCACGCACCTAAGCCCGAAATCGCCCGAAATCACCACGCACAAGTGATATACTCATCAACGATTCGCACTCATCGGATTTCGCCAAGATGCCACGAGGAAATCACCGCCAAAATCGAGCCCGAGGACACGATTTGAGCTGCACAAAGCTGAGAATAGCCAGCTTTGTCGTCGTGGAAGCCACTCAGGCCATAATCGCCGGTCGCCGATAGTCGACACCGCCGTCGGATGGCTCGTCACCGCCTAGTTTTCAATTTCCCTAAAATCAAGCCCTAGGGTTTGGTTTTGGGGTTGCCAGTGTGGCCATGTCCTCTAGCCGTCGTTATTGATCGCTGCCAAATTTGTGCAGTTGACGAAGAGTCGTTTGTGTTCTGAGAAGAAGATGAACTGAAGAGGCTCAGATGAAGAACGAAGAAGTTGAATGGAGAAGAAGAAAGAAAAATGAGTCTTTTGGACGAAAATGCCCCTAAAGATGACTTGAAAAATGGCATGTGAGATACATGTGCTCAATTTTTGACTGACCAGAAAGCTACATCTTTATTTGACTCAAAGTCACTTTTGAGAAAACACTCTTATTTTGGATTTTCATTTGAAATTTTTCCTATTTATTATGAAGTATAAGAACAACGTAAGTGTCAAACACAATATTTTATTTTAATCCCTGACGAGTGAAGTTGCGATGTGAGCCGCCCTAGCCATGGCAATAACCATCCCTAGTGGGGGAAGTTTTCACAAAGGAGCAGCTCGACGAACATTTCATCGAATAGCCGTCCTCTTGCTTCCTTCTTCAGCCTCCTTGCTGAGTAACGACCAAATTAGACCTCTTATGTGGTTAGGGATCCTAGTGCAAATGGCAATCTTTTTCGCCTTTTACTCTAGCAAAGTAAAAGTAAAGTGATTTTCCACATTTTCACTCTACTCCCGTCTTTATTGGATTCTTTCTTGCAATTACGACATTGTTATTTATCGCTCTCTAGTCTCTTTACGTATGTCTAGATTTTATCTTCATCTTGCAACATTTAGGAATCAATCTATAAAGAAAGAGTGCGCACCCATTATATGGTCTCAGGCAAATAAAAGCATCCACCACTACTAAACCCATTCAATAAGGAAGCCAATCTGCAAATTGATATTCAAATTCCAAAAACAGAGAATAAATTAGAGAATTAAGACTAAAAATGAATGGCATTTTATTTATCATGCTAGCAATTGTACACATATGCCCGTCTAATACAAGAAATTGATATTTGAGTTTGAAAAATTAAAGAAAATCATTTTATATGAACCATATCAATTATAAATTATGAAAAGTAACTATTGATAAAACTCAAAAAGAGAAATATATCTTGGAATTTGAAATTTTGTTAGGAAGGTCGCTACTAAAAGATATATCTGAATTTTACTATTAAAAAATGTGAGATAAAAAAATTAATGATTTACGCATTTATCCATGGACACAATATTTGTATAGAAAGTAATTAAGGATATTTAGGGGAAGTAAAAAATGATTGAGAGCTCTTTAAAATATGAGGCTTCATTTGCTTTATATAATAGTGTAGATAAAAAGAATCTAAACCAATCAAAATTAGATACTACGTAAATGAATTAAAGTCCAAACAAAGATGGAATATGAGGCAATGTCTTTAAAGAGTTTTCTTGTTGAGAAAATAAAAGCAATAAAAGAAAAACTGAAACAAGTTAAGTTGAGCAAATCACAAATCTGGACTCAAACTCACGCTCATTTTACTTAACCACAGATAGTGATACATCCATCTATATATTCTTTCAAATGCATGTTTTTATACATATGATGACATGTTGTCATGTCATTTGAAGATTCAACTTAAAATATTCTACATGCTGTGCTTATTAACATGAACATAATGGAACACAATGCTAGATGTCATTAGGTAATTAGATTAGATTTTACTGAATCAGGTTAGATTAAATGATTAAATCATTTTATAGAATTAAGTTTTTTAAGTTATGATTTAAAATCATTTCAATACAAAACGGAATGAGAATAAATATTATACATTTGATATTGAGGCATTTGTCAGGAGCATTGGACTCATTGCAACAGTGCTCGAGACTTTTAAGGTATTTTTTTAGTTAATTCTTTTTTAATAAGGATGAACTATTTTTCAGAAATGTTAAAAGAAATAAAAGATAGAAACTGCTCTCCAGTTTGCTTGCCCATGTATGCTTTTCCCATGTCCGAAGCCACCGTGATGTCATCGGTCGATCTAGCTACTGGGCGATTTCTCTCTTTTTCCCCACCGTTTCCAGTTGAAGCAGACGTCCCTCCCCCATCCCCAATCATGTCTCCAATCGGTGGCTAGTTACAAGTTCTGGAGAGTACCGGCTACTATATTTAATCGAGCGCGTGTTAGTATTTGCTGGAAATTTTGAGATAAGATGAAATGGTTAGTTTTTCAATTGTTTTGGTGGGTTAGGAAAAGTGACGTCATTTTCCATCCGATCAAAGATTGTTGTTTTCAATCCGTAGAGGATTTTTTCTCCGTATATCGATTACTTTTCCACCATCCAAATACCGAAAAGTTGGAAACAATTTCTCGGAAAACAATTCTCCCTCAAACAAACATGCAGACAATAACAACCTTTTGGTCCGAGAAAGGAAGAATGGGTGGGAATTGAGATCGTGATGTCTACATCGCCACTAATTAAGAGAGAAAAAAAAGTTAGAATGTAAAAACAAATATCTGCCTTCGTAAGAAGAGAGTGATTAATAATAAGAGAAAACCAACAAAACCCCCTAACAACCCACCCCCACCCCCAACAAAACCCCCTAACAACCCACCCCCACCCCCACGGGTTTTTGCCTGACTGGCAATAATCCATTGCCGTTATTCCCATTCTCCCGTCTGCTGATGCTGCTGAAGCGAAACGTCTTTCTCGATAATGACGCTCGGGACACCACATTTCATTTCTTGAATAATAATACGTGGTCTTCACCCAAACCCACCTGCTTCCAAGCCTCTTATCTCACAAGCAAATTAATAATAATGAGAGTGTTGCTCAACAAATCATCATCTCTTCACTACTCCTCTGGGATGACTTTTATTTCCACTGGTCAATAATACATGTCACCGCCTACAAAATACACGAAGCATGGCCCCACGGAAAAAAAAAAGTCGAGTTTGCAGGAAAGCATATGCTCGAGCAGCAGGGCAGGGCTTTCTTCAAGAGCAGCGTCACCACCGGAAATCCTTTCCCTTGACGTTCAATTCTGCAAAAAGGCCACTGTTAGAGAGCTGCATGACTATAATAGACAGAAATGCTACATCTTTGTTAAGGACTTGAAAGAAGTGAAGCAACTGTATATCAATTAAACTCATTAACCTATAGCATTTGGAGGACACTGGAATCGTTTCCAAGCGTTTTCCCCTTTTCGGAGATAAGGTTGAAGAATAGCCTGAGCATTGGGATCATCCCACATCAGCGTCTTCCACTTTTCCTCATCTTCCACCCAAATAAGCGGAAGCTCCTCAATATCAATATCACGTAATCGCAGCTCCAAAGGAATCGCCTTCAGCTCTGGGCATCTGTACACCCTCAATTTTTTAATGGAATCGCAGCTTATTGGGACTCTGCATATGCTCTTCAGCTGGGGTAGATGGTCTAGGTTCAATTTCTTCAGATTTGGGAGAGAAATTGAAGGAGGCTGGAAGGATGGAGGGGTGTTGTTTACAGGAGTCATTATGCTTCCTTCTTGGCCTTGTCCTGCTTCACTTATCATCTCCACCATTCCTTCGCAGCTATAAACCGAGATCTTTTGAAGATTTCGAAGATGGAGCAGCAACTCATGCGGAAACAGCTTTCTCATGTTCTTGCAATTAGATGCGCTAAGAGATTCAAGAGAAATCTTTTCAACTGACGCGTGCGAGGGAGGACCTCCGATTATCTCCTCCATCTTATCACATTCATCTACCTTGATTATTCTCAGATTAGGGAAGTGGGGCATCCACTCAGATTCCACCACTCTCTTCATTTTACCACAGTAGCTAATATCAATCACTTCTAGACTAGGGAAGGCTGGGAGCGGATGTGGTGGTGGTGATGTAACTGCTGCTATTATCCCCACCATTTCTTTGCATAGCCCTATCCAAATCTTTTGTAGATGCGGAAGGTTGGATATAGACCCATGCCCAAAGAGATACTTCAGTTTCGGACAAAATATATTTCTAAAACCCTAAGGCTTGGGAAGAGGCGAGGGGTAGGGGTTGGGGCTGGGGAGTCACGGATGTCGATTACTTCTTCATCTTTTCCTCCACAGAGCACCCCTAAGTTTTCCCAATTTCCAATTTCCGGCTCCTCAAGGTGTTCAAGCGGACCCATGCCAGACAAACTTGTTATGCCGTCGCATTCTCTCATTTTTAAATTCTGCACATCTCGGGGAACCAAAATAAAAATCCCAGTGCATTCCCCTCCCACGCTCACAATAGCATGACCCCACTCCCTAATGGAGACACTCCTCATATCCCCAAATTGAGCATCATCACTTACTTTCACAATAAACTCTGATTTTTCTGGCTCCCGGTACTTGACGCTGAATTTGGGCCCGTATTTGAGGTCGTAATAGCGAGGGTTATCACTCTGCTCAATAAACCTCACGCACTTGTTGAAATCATCCACATTTTTAAGGTAGCAGTTAAATGTCTCCAATGCCACCAATTTTGCAATGTCTTCTTCAATCACTGCAGGAACTTCAAGGAATTGCAAGTTTAGTAAATGGTTGAGTATTCCTTTGGGCAATCTCTCAATACACGTTTGGGTAAGGCTAAGGTATCTCAAGTTCATCAACTTTTCCAGACCCTCAAGTGCATCAAGACTGTGACAGCCACTAACGTCCAACTTTCTTAAAGATGCAAGCTTCCCCAAATATGGAATACGACACACGCAATTCCACGCACCATGAAGCAATAGTGCTCTTAAGTTTACCAAGTCTGAGATAGAATCTGGAAGTTCTCTTAGGCGACATTCACTCAAGTTTAGAACCTTTAGCCCACAAAACTGTCTGAAGAAAGAGTCAGGGATGATGACTACATCCTTCGACCGGTAGTCACCATTCAGTAGAAGAGTTGACAGTCTAGGACAATTTGGCAAAATGTTCAGCGGAAATTCACTAATTTTGTTTTTCATAAGAGAAACTTTCTCCAAAGCTTCTGTCCAACACTCCTCAGGGGGAATCCTCATCAATCCCTTTCCTGGTTTTACAATGGAAGTCGCACTCATGATGTTCAATGCCATGTCTCTAATCAAATCATGCATCTTCAATCTTTCCCAATAATTTCCCCTTGAATGATAATGTTCCTTTTCCAATAGACAAACATTTTCCAGTTTGTTCAGTATGGTGAGGCCTCTATTATACTGTTTCTCCCTTGTATCCAATCCACTTCCATCAATTAATCCTTGGTCCATAAAGAATTCTATCAACTCGAACTTATCAATCAATTCATCTTCTGGATAAAGTGCACAAGATAAAAAACACTGTTGAACTTCACATTTCTCAAGGCGATCGTAGCTGAATTTTAGATTCATTAGGACCTTCTTTTCCATATCTGTTTGCCCCATATCTGATTCTTTCAATTTCACCAAGCAATCGTTCCATTCAAACACATCCGTCACTCCTCGCATGCTTGCTGCCATAGTGATTACTGCAAGTGGCAAGCCCGCACATTCTTTAACAATGGACTCCACAATTGCTTTAGTTTCCAAATTAAATGTTACTTCAGATCCAAACTCCTCTAAAAATAAACTCTTGGCTTCTTTTAGAGATAGAGGTTCGATTTTTATCTTCTCTTGACAATGCATCTGGCGGCAAACATCAAAGGATCGAGTGGTTAAGACCAACTTAACTCCATCCGCTCTAACAGGGATTCCCACCTCTTCGAGATCAAAACGTTCCCACACATCATCGAGGATTATTATCAACTTCTCTCTTTCGGTTAAAACATCGAACAACATTGCTGCTCGTTTCCTCACATCCTTTTCTTGTAGTTTGCCTGAACTTAGTGCCTCCCAAATTTTGTCCTGCAACTTTGGTGTGTTAAAATCTTGTGATACAGTGATCCACAACACATTGTCATGGTTTGCTTTTTCAAGGAGTCTATTATGAATGTGCACCATAAGAGTCGTTTTACCAACACCCCCCATCCCATATATGCCTAGTCGGGATATTTGATTCCCTTCTAAGTACTCCAAAATCTTTGTTGTATTTTTCTGAAATGCCTCTCCCACCAACTTTCGTTCTAACAACTTATTGATTTTGGTCTCCCTCACCACAAATAGTCCTTTTGGGAATTTACCTTGTTCCATAAGGTCTTCTGCTTCTTGCATAAGTATATCCACTTGCTGCTGTGGCAACAAACAATCCTTACTTGTTGCCGCAATACTATGAAAGTCATCCCTAAGCTTCTCCACATCCGCCAACCAATTCTTAACTTCCATTCTCTGCTTCTTTAGGGATAGAGACGCAGCATATTCTAACTCATCCCTTATGTCAGCTTCTCTACAGTAGAGTTGTTTTATTTTTCTTTTCAAAGCTCCAGTCTTTTCAAAGTTCTTGTCTGTGTTTGTATGACCTCCCAGTGGTGCACCCATGTTCATACCTAATTCTGCAATTAAATCCATCTATCTCATTATAGCATTCTTGCTTTCCCTAATAACATAACATGGTGATACATAAGGATTAATTTAGGTAAATAACTAGATACCTGGTAATGACAATGGGCCTATCAGGCCTGTTCCACAACATTGAATCTGAGGAGGTGGAGGAGCATTATTTGGAGCTTGTGATGATGAGGGTATACATGGATCCATGTTCATTGGAGCTTGTGTGCGACATGGGCCCATATGGTTTTTCTGTGACGATGATAGCCCGGTCGGATTCTGCTGCACGTTCCTTGTCTGAGGACTCATGAATTGATGTGGAACACTTTGATGTTGAGGGGGCACCAAAGCTGGTTGCACTAAAATATTGGAGTGTCCATGCATACAGGGAAAACAACATTGAACTTGGTCACAAAAAACGTCCACAATGAAAATCAACATGCACATAAGTTAAATATTTCAATGAAAGAAACCGTGCAGTAAAGTAAATGATATCAAACATATATAATATGCAATGATACCACGGTATTTGAGAAAAGATTGGATATGGATATAGAAGAATTTGAGTTATACTAAAGAGAGTTAATAATACAAAGAAGGATCACTTTTGCAATAAAAGCATCAATGCTCACTCGAGTTGGAATACCTGCGATTAATTTGGTATGACAATTATCTATTTAGGTAAATCAAGACGTACCTTGCGATGGTGATGGGCCAGCCATATTTGCTCCATTCTCCAGAACTTGCAAATTGACAGGTGTTTCCTCGATGTGAGGGCGTCCAGTAGGCCGTAATGCAGTTACGGGACATATGCCCCTCGAATCTCGCAGGGGAAACGAACCGGTTTCAGTTCCACATTCTTCATTGCAGTTTCGAAGTGGTTGGTTAGAAGGCGGGACAGTGTTGGTTCCACTTGTTACACAAGATATACGTGGCTGATTGCAATCCAGATTTGAATGACCTACACCAAGTAATTGATCATAATGGAATGACGATGCCCCTGCTGGTGCACCTTTCGGCATTACTAATTTATGAGCCATAACTTCATGCATAGACTCTGATCGAAATATTCCTACTCACCATAACAAAGCAACATGGGGTTTACAAATAGACCACATGAATGATAAATATAATATGGATTTTGTTAATAAGTGTTCTCGCAGCAATACCAAATTAAGGAAAGTTTGTAACACCAATGTATTATCTTCTCTTGTATTATGCGTGATCAATGCATTGACAAGAAAAATATTTCCTTATTAAGGCTCTATTTGTTTTTGCGAAAAATGTGGTGTTTCTAAAAATATTTTCCAAAAGTCATCTTTTAGGGAAATAATCATATTTTCTGATATTTGTTTGAAACTTGAAAATGAACTAAAAAATATTTTCCATCATTTGGTTTGGAAAATTCGATTCGATTTTCTCCGTGCACTAATTTTAATAAATTTTTTATTTTCTTTATTTATTTTTTATAAAAAATTGATTTTTAAATTTTCTTTCAATTTTTTTCTTTTTTATTTTTTCCTTTATTTATTTTTTCTTGTGCTCCTTCTTTTTCCTCAGCTGGTTGCTGAAATCGGCCAAAGGACCTCTGGCTCACTCACCGTTGAACTCTAGCTCGCTCGCCGCTTGCCAAATCGGCAAGCGTGAGCCTTTGACTCGCCGATCTGGTGACACCCGAAATCGGTGAGCTCGCATAGGCTCTCGCTTGTCAATCAAGCAAGACTCGAGCTTGCTGGCCTCAGGCATCTCTAGATCGATGAGCAGTGAGCTTAAGGCTCACCTGTGCAAAATGTTTTCTTCAACTTGAAAAATGAAAAACATTTTCCCTCATTTTAGAAAATTTTTTTCCCTTCATGGAAAATATTTTCTCTAATGAATTTTTTTTCCATGAAATGAATAATGTAAAATCTGAAAAATGTTTTCTTGAAAAAGTTATTTTTAGTGAAACAAATGGAGCTTAAGTATATTAAACAAATGTGATGGGACGCATTAACAAGATCCATTTAATAGATTGATAGTATCATACCTTCCGATGTTGATGGGCCTGTTGTATTTATGATGTCCTCTGGAATCTGCGGAGGGGAATTAGATGGCTCGATAGTAAGAGGTCCACTGAAAGGTTGTGATGGAATAGGTGGCTCTATGTCCATGGAAGCCCGTGGAGGAGATAAACCAGTGTCACGTCCACACTGCCTGTGAAAGGTCTGATCTGGTTGATCAAAATGCCGGGGAGTGTTGGTTGTGGCCATGTTAGCGAGTTGAGCATCTGATGCAATGGGACCAGGCAGAATGGACCCCTGTGACTCATTCTGAGAAGGGTTATCAAGGAGCTGGCGGTGTTGTGATGGCAATGGCGCACTTGGATTCTGTTGTGCATTCAATGTTAGAGACTCTTTTGAAAGGGCAACGGTTCCTTTGCCGAATCAGGGGAGAAAGAATTTACCTGGGGAGGTGCACTCAGGTAACTTGTTGCACCATCTAATGAGAGGTTTGCAATGTCGACCGCGCTGTCCTCCTGCATCATTTGTTCCATCGATCTACGAGTTCGTGGTGTCCTCCATACGTTCATGATCGGAGAACCCCTGTTTATATCTATTTTATAAAAAAGCATACTTCAGAGATTTCGATAAAATAATTTGAGGACATTTAAGGATTTAACGAAATGATAGTATCTATTTAGATAAATTAAGACACACCTTGTGATGATGACGGGCCTATTGTAATTGTTGCCATCTTTGGAACTTGCAAATCATCATTTGTTGCCTCAATAACGTGAGAGTCGGTTGTATGCTGTGGTGCCATTGAGGGATCTATGTCCATTGGAGTCCGCAATTGAGAGTGCTGATTGCAATCCTGCAAGCAATTTGAATTACCTATAGAAGGTAATCGATCATCTTGAAATGATGATGCTCCTGTTGGGGTTTGCTGGTCATTCATTGGCATTTCCACAGCATAAGGAGATAGAAAGGAACATTGTGGCTGACGTGGCGAAGTAACAAGATACAATACTTCTTCCCCTGCAGCCTCTGTCGAACATGATGTGCTTTCACCTGTTTTGTTCATCAAAATTAGGGTATGGTTAATTGGAACAAGAGAGAATGCCCATTATAGTTAGTTTACTGGATCCAGTGGGTCCAGTGGACACGTGCAACATATTCGATGCACTGTTGTTATTAAGAAATACGTTATTGACTCTCTTCACATTTGAAAAGTTATGTGGCAAAAGCATGTTTATCAGAGATGTCAAAAAGTCAGAATTTTGTTTAAAAAGCATGACGCGTTTGCTTTGAAGAATAAAATAAATGTTTTTCCTTCATGCCTAGATGAATGTATACAAACTTCACATGAACATACCATGGCTATTTTGCACCAGCGACGGCATTGTTAAGCTCTGATGAAACTAACGCTTACCTTGTGGGTCAGAGGTGCGGTTTGCCACGAACGGTGCCAAAAGTTCCCAGCTTGCTGATGACCAAGAAGCAGCTGGAGACAGCGTGACATGTGATTGTGGTTCCGTGGGAACTTGACGGTTGGCTTCTCCGCTCTCTCTTTCAGCCTCCTCAGCTTGAGTCGGCATGTCATGTGACTGTGGTTCCATGGAGGATTGACCGGGGGCTTCTCTGCTCTGTTCTTCACCCACCTCATCGAGTAACGACAGCATCAGCTTCCTTATGTGGTCCGGCACTTGTGTGCAAATGGAAATCCCTTCGTTTGGGACTCCAAGCAAGTGACCTTTCACTCCTGTAAGGTCTCCCAAGAATTCTTCACTGCAGTAATGACAACGCCATTTGCCATCCCCTAGTCTATTGACGAATTCCCAGACTATATCCTCTTTGTTACGAACCTACAAGCAAATAGAGCGCACCCCATCATATAATATCCCAATTTTTTTATATTTCTTCTTAGCATGCATAGCATTATTCTCAAGCTAGAAAACATAGCTACCACAAGTACTAAAGCCACCTGATGATTGCGTAACAATTCCATTAGCGTGCTTATGTGCTCTGGCACTTTTGTGCAAGAGGCAATCCCTTCTTTTGGCTGTTTAAGAAAGTGACTTCTCACTCTTGGGACTGATCCAGAGTATTCATTCTTGCAGTAAGGACAACGCCATTTCTTGCCCAGTTTAATCACGAATTTCCAGGCTATATCTTCAGGTCGCGGCATCTTAATGTCTTGATTTTCAACCTGCAGGCAAAGAAGAGAGAACACCCGATCATATAACGTACCAATCTTGTATATATTTTCCTAGCGCACATAGCATATTCTCAAGCAAATAATAGCATCCACAATTATTAAAGCAGAAATCCAAACTGCAGATTAATATTCAACAGCCCAAGAATAATTTGCTGTTTTTGAGACGAGAAACAGCCGATCAACTCAAAGATAACTTGGCAATTGTGGACTACCTTATCAAAAAAAAATTAATTAATTCTAGAATTACAAAGTGATGTGGGGATTCAAAATATCCTTGGATTATGACCGAATCGTTGCCGGCAAAGAAAAATCCAAAACAGATCCCAATATTAACTTTTAAAACAAAAATCCCAAGTTCGTGAGAAATTGAGCTAAAAATTCTTGCCTACTGTTCGAAAATGGAGATTTCTGGCGTCGGTCGACCTTTCTTTCGACGGGCTGCAATCCACCGCTGTCGCTCTTCCCCTCTCTCTCTCTTCTTGCCCCTTCTCTCTCTATTTCTTGGTCTCTGTCCGAGAACTTTACTGCATCTCACAGTTACGTCCACCCACCTACATTCAGGTCATTTAACCCTTCATTTGGCACAGATCCATCAGATTTTCTTTTCCAGCGCGCATCTATTTGATCCAGTTAAATAAGGATGTTCAGTTGGAGAGTCTTCATTTGATTCTTACAAATGGAAAATGGCAAAGATGAGGACGAAGCAACGTACCGGTTAGGACAGAAGAAGAAGAATCAGATGCATGCGAGCGGCAAAGATGTACATCAAGAAGTTGAGCGAAGTTGCTGTAGTTGAGAATCTGAAGCACCAGTCAGCATCCAGGGATCCAGTAAAGACTCTTCCTTTGGTTGGAGGTGGAGATCCAATTCCTAGAGTAACAAAGCCATGTGCTGTTGGAAATGGGAACGAACAGCTTTTGGCGAAGAAACTAGAGGGACACTGCCACAAAGAGAAAGAGACAACAGCCCAGTTGCTAAGAACGTACGCGGAAACTTCCCCCTCCTTCTCGTTTATCATTTCATCATGTTTTTCCTACGCGTGAGAGAGAGCGAGAGACTTGGAATTGGTCAAAGTCTTGCACTCTGATCAACCCGATCGAGCAACCCGAGAGTTGAAAGGCACAAGTATGCTTTATTTTACCGCTGGAAAAAGAACGTAAATCACCGCCCGACGCACAAATCCACAGCCGGTGCCAACTGCCAAATGACTATACGTAATTGCACGTCGTATCATCATTCGAGACATACGTAACAACTATCGCAATAACACGTCGAATCACTATTAATCTCCGCTTTGACTTATGCCTAGGTAAATTTATCAAATATATAGTCCATAACATACCAATTTACAAGGCCTAATCACCAATGACAACCTTCATCCCCTCTATGTTGGGTTGGGGAGCATTGATCGTATTCTTCGTGGATCAATTTTCACTTTCACACTATCAAATGCATTGAATCAACCTTGTGAAATCCTTAATTTATGGCGCTTCTTCCTTTCACCAACCAAAACATCCATCCAACCATCCAGGCATCATTATGGCCTAATTGCCCAACGGGCCCCACCCTCTCCCCAAGCGAAATCCCCCTTAGCCATCATACGTCCAATTAATGTGATCGCGTGGCTAGCCGTACGACCAAGCCCGTTGAATCCAAGCCGTCCGTTGCTTACCTTGCCCCTTCTTGACATGTCCACGTCATCGGTAGCAATCCTCGTTAATCGGGGCGGGGCCCAGTCCCACGCTCCCGCTGACACCGACTTGTCTTGTTTCGAGGGAAGGGGTTTCCCCACCGTCGGATCAGCGACATGGACGGTGGAGATGTGGGGCCTTGTTGTCCCAAAAAGCTATTTCAAATGAAATCTGGAAGCATCTTCAGCAACATGAATGAAAATGCTGACCAAAAAAAAAAAAAGAAAAGAAAAGAAAAGGTGCTACGTGGAGGACTCCTGGAGAAATGGCACAGTAGATAGTTATCGTCGCATGCTATCACTCCCTTTTTTTTTTACATATTTTTCATTTTCTTTCTACACTATAACCTTTACTAAAATAAATATAAATGATTATTTCTCTCTTTAATGATTTGATTGCTTTTACTCCACCTTGCATTACTTTGACTTTTCTATTTATTTTTACTCCCTATATACTACGAAATAATAATATTTTCCATATTTTATTAAATAGTGGGCATTCCAAATTAACCCCCATGCGTGAAAATTTTGAACATCAGAAAATATTATCTGTTTGATCTTATTATTTCAATATATTAAACTAAAGATAGAAAAATTGTTAACTAAATAACCTAGTAAAAATTATTGCTAATGAATAGTCTATGTTGAAGCCTAATATATATTCACCATGAATGAATGACATGTCTATTTGGACTTATTTTTGTAAATGAATTCTTCCACATGTCAACTCTTAATCGTGAATATGCAAACTATTTTTTATTTCAACAACAGGCCTTATAAAATTTTAATTTAATAAATGCATGAAGAGGCCTTTATATTGTTGCCTCATGCTTTCACTATTTATATCTTTTTTTTATTTTTCATTTCTAAACAATAATCTATTACCCAAATAAAGAACAATTTGTCCTTTTATATGTATCTCACTCCACCTCGCATGACTTTCACATTTTTTCAACAGATTTCAAAGTGGCTTCTTTTGGAAGCCACGATTAGATGCCATTCCCCGTTTTTTTTTTTTCAATAGTGTCTCTGCAATTGTCTACGATGTCGTTGCCATCAAAAGGAGTGGACAGCGTTACTCAAGAAAACACGTTCGCCTTTGAACAAATTTCAGCTTCAACTGCAAGGAAACTCATACGAATGTGCACTCAAGAAACTTTTGGACCTACTTATCTTTCTTTGTCCTCTTGGAAATAGTACTAAATATATAAATATTTTTAAAAATCAGTGCACTGAATGAGGTGGAAAATTATTATGGAATGTTAAACTATGATTCTCTTAATTACCAAATTCTTTAGATTTTCAAGGAAAATGAAAAATTAAAAACAAAATTTCTGAAGAAGGCTAGCACTATTTTCTTTATCATACTCTATCCATTTTACATATATATAAATGTCCAGTTTTCTTTTATATCTAGCATTTTTTTTTTTGTCTCTAAAAATGAGTTTCATTGTATTATTTAGGAAAATGTTCTTGAAAGTAGTGCTGCTTATTTACTTTGCAAAAATCTTGACTCAAATTTGGAATTTTACCTACAATAATTAATTCATGAGACCAATTTCATATGCAATCTAGATCCTTAGAAAAAAAAAAAAAAAAAATCAATTAAGGGATGATTTAAAGGGAAATAATAACTTACTAACCTTTAAAGAAAATGACTACTGACACCCAAAATTTTGCCCAAATATCTTATTCATTTTCATGAAATGTCAGCGATCATATGCACCAATAATTTGACCCCTAATTAAAAAAAAAATTCGTAAGCCCACAATCTCTTTCTCTAGTGCATTCTTTCACATTTAAAATTATGAACCTGATTGCAAATTCTGAACCAACCGACGACTCTACCCGAGCCTAAATTTTCCAGGTGAATTTAAACGGGAATTCTTATGCAAGTTTTGGGCGCAGCCCGCTCTCCGAACTAAAGTCCTTTCCGCTTCCTCCTTCTGGCAGACCGAAATGGTCGACTCGCGGCCACTTTCCACACGGCAATCCGGCGGGTGTGAATGAAGGAAATTGGCAGTGTGAAAACACACAAAAGGAACAGGAACAGGGAAGGGGGCCGGGGATCGTGGAATTCTGGGTCAAAAAGTGGTTCAAAAGTGGCCACAGCAGAGAAAAACCAGCACCCACTCGTAATGACCATATCTTTAAGCAAAGATTTAAGAGTAAAATGGCAAGGACATAAAAAGCAGGAAAATCCGGGCTGAAGGGAGGGGACTTTAGTCAAGCATTCACACGGTCACAACTCGGTCATTACGTATAGAGCCAGTGCAGAAAAAGCAACTGGTAAGAAAAGAAAACAAATGGCATATACTAGGGACTAGAAAACGCATCATCTTGAGATTCTCGAAAAAGAGGAAAAGCGAAAAGTTAAAAAAAACCAAATAAAATTTCTGTTTTCTTGAATGTTCATAATAATGATGTGCTGTGCGCGCGTATGTTTATTCTATATTCTAACCAAGTCATTGTCGTTTAGTTTTGATTTTCTTTTACTTTTCTATTTTGTTTCACATTATAGTCTCTTTTGGGCATTTTTATATGGATGATATAACAATCCGACTTTGCAAAATTAGGAGTTTTTTTTGTAATAAAATTTTATGATTGATATGAAAAGTAATCAAATGAATTAGGGTAAAAGAAAATTTACAGAAAAAAAAAAAAAGAATGCATTTGATGATTTCAAAAACCAAATGGAGAATTGCATATGGCTATTGTTGAATTGCATTTAAGATATCTAGATTATCTAATCCATATGTTCTTATAGCAATGTGAGACATCAAAGTGAAAATCTTTTTCATGAATAAAAACAAATAATAAAATGGGTAAAACTTGAAAAGGAATAGGCCTCATAAAATCACCACTCAAGTCATTGCTGGTGTTATCATTGTGTTGCCACCCCTTTGTAGTTTGCACATTTAGATTGGATTTCACCGTTGCATACGTCTCACTGTGGCGCTCAAAGTTGTTACAATATACCTTTTCAAGAAAATAATTGATTCAATTTTTATGACCAAGAGAATGAAACCAGCTCCTGCCATATGTTTGGGCCTCTTTTTTTCCAACGATGATTTCTTCCATCATGGTGAGGATGTTTGAGGAGAAAAAAATACGAAAGAAAACAAAAATTATCACCCACTACCAGTGATCATCTTTTATGAGTGTGGGAACAATTGGTATTTAAAATTTTTAATTTAAATCATTTTGTTATAAAATATTTGAATTATTAACAAATGAAAATAAATTTTGATAGAAATACACAATAAGAGTTGTTGTTTTTGCTTAATTGATGTTGAAAGTAAACCGACCAGATAAATTTAATGCATCATATATTTCCACTTTTTTATTTCACCATTATATGTGTGTGGGAACAATTGGTATTTAAAATTTTTAATTTAAATCATTTTGTTATAAAATATTTGAATTATTAACAAATGAAAAGAAATTATTGATAGAAATACACAATAACAACCGTGTGTATAAATATTTATGAAAGAGAGAAAAAAAAAGCTTAATTGATGTTGAAAGTAAACCGACCAGATAAATTAATCCCCTTATTTCACCAGGAATGAAAGCACTAATAGAGATATACTAGGAGAACAAGCCTTGGAAATTAATTAAGGGAAATTAAATTCTGCAAAGTGGAGTGAGCAAAATCTGGCGAGACACGATACAGTGGGAAATGTGGTGAACACGGGAACGAGGGGTGTTGACTAACTGCGGAACCGAAAGCAGAGAAAGTTGGAAAAGACTGAAAAATAAATAAAAAGCGCAAGTGGAGCTCTGGGTGGCCTTTGATGGATTGCTTTGATGAGGAGAGGATTATGGTCACAGACGACCCAGCAGCGGAGAAATTGCAGCACATCCTCATGATGAATGACCATACATTCGGCAAAGTTTTAGTGTGAAAAGCAAAAGATCAAAAAGCAAGACAATCCCAGCCGAAGCATTCACACCATTCCAACCCGGTCATTACGCTGGTGGGCGAGAAAGGAAAACAGAAGGAGATATCAACGAGATACGCCTCACATGTTTTAGTTAGTAGTTAAAGATTCATTAGAAAGAATTCCTGTTTTTCTAGAATGCAAAGTCAGATTCTAATCTGGTTATTCCATATTCTGTTTAGCATTTCGGTTTAGTGAGATTCGATTTATTCCATTTAGTTAGATCATATTTCGAATTTTCATTTAAATGATACAACGTTAAATTAAATTATGTGATAAAATTTTAGTGATAATATAAAAAAAAAGTAATAGAATTGAATTAGTAAATAAAAAAATAGCAAAAAAATGCCATTTGATGAATTCGAAAAGGAATTGGAGAATCGTATTTCCTATTATCTATTTACTATTAAGAGATCTATTATCTAATTCATATTATATCCGTAAAGGGAAAAAAATGTTCAATAAGGTTAGGCCTCATTGATGCGTCGTTGCTACCATAATCACTACTAGTGTTGTGGTCGTGCTGCCACCCTTTGCATAATTAAATCGGATTCCTCTACCGCATCATGCGACATCTCACTGCAATACTCAAAGTTACCGTATTATTATCGTGATTGCCGTAGAGAATAACTTTTGAACTTACAATATTGAGTCGATTTCATAATGTAACCAAATTCGATCACCTGAGTTTACTTGTTGGGAGTGCTTCTATTATCGGAACAGCAGTATTAAAGTTTCTTTTCATCGATACTTATGGACTGAATCCTAGAGAATCAATGAGATTTCGCCTGCGCTTTTGTTTTTCATTTTCCTGCCACGTTGGGGCAGCTCTGTTCAAACGAGAATAATCGGTCCATTGATGACTGAGTTCAGCGAACTTGACGGGTCGATGATGGTGCTCAATAATGCTACGCTTTGGAAAACTAAACACCAATTGTTAGTCTTCATTAAGGGTTTGGGCAGAGAACAAAGTAAGAAACACGGCAGGAAAAGAAAGAGCGAGTTGTACGAAAGAAAAGGGCGAGAGCTAAGGGACAAAACAGAGAAGGCGCATCACATGGTGTCGGAAAAATGAGGAGAAGAAAACAAAAGAAAACGAAAACGAAAACGAAGGGAGAATCGCCGAGAGACCAAAAAGAAAAAAACAATAAAAACAAAAAAGGTTACCTAAGACCCAGTCAACTCAAAGACAACTTGGAAATTGCGAAGTATCTTCTCAAAAAAATAATTGATCCTAGAGAATAAAACCGTTCCATACGCGGGCATCTTTCTCCAATGAAGATCTTCCACTTTTTATTATCACTCGCTACAATTGGTATTTTAAAAAATTGATTTAAATCATTTTGTTATAAAATATTTGAATTATTAAATAATGAAAAGAAATTGTTGATAAAAATACACATTAAGAACTGTGTGTATAAATATTTATGAAAGAGAGAGAGGAAAAGGTTAATTGATGTTAACCAACCAGATTAATTTAGTCCCTTTATTTCTCAAGGAACGAAAGCATGATTAGAGAGATGCACTAAGTCTAGAAAGAGGAAATTTATAATGGGAAATTAAATTATACTATCGAAAAAAGAGAGGAAAATGATCGGATTATCTAAGTAGGAGAACGTGCCTTGAAAGGAGAATCTCAAATGGAGCTTGACGGTATTACTCATGAAAACTATTCGCCTTTGAACCAATTACAATTTTGGCCCCTACATCGACATTTTGTGTGCCAAATTACATGAAAATGTCAAATGCGGTTCACTTAATAAGATCAATCATAGTCTATCAAATTATTTAGTATATCAATATACTCATGCAATAGCTAAGTCACACACACATGAGAAAGTCCGACTCAAAAAACTTGAACAAGTAAGTGAAGGAAAATTAAATAAATATAAGGCCCATTACAATCTCGTAAACAAATGACATGAGATATTTTTAATGGAATTCATCCGCCATTTGTGTTTCATAGACACAAGATGCAAAATTATTCTAAAAATGTTCCAGGAAATGACGAACAACCATTAGGGAAAAATCCGGTAAACTTGCGGCATCACTTTGGGAGCAAAATCGTCGGGGGGAGGGGGGAAGACTTTCCCCTGCCGCCCTGACAGAGCATAATCGCAACAATCAACGTCCGATTCTCCTCTCGGAAGTCGCAACTTGGATCATCATCATCATCTACATTCGCAGGCAAACCCACGATGGCTTTTCTTGATTCCTCGGAACTTGGTGATGGTGATGATGGCGACTCTGGTTGGAGAATCTCATGTATTTGTTGAGATCAACGACACTCTTGAAGGAAGAATCAAGAGCCTCCAGTGCCCATAACTTTTATACTTCTCTTCCCCAATCCCAAGACATTGCAGGTTTGCCAAACCTGCCAATGTTCCTTCCGCCAAATCTACAGAGTATTTGCTTCCTAAATTATTTCGGGAATTCTGATTCACTATCACTTTGATATTCTTTTTTTTTTCTTGAGTTTTCTTGCTTGTGTTTCACTAATGTGTTGCTTATTTGGAGCCATATCAATGCCATTCAATTTTCATGAATAAATGTACTCCGTACAAAATGTTCATGATAAGAATGCACCCCATAGTAAAATGTTTAGATTAAGCAACACTGTCAAATTGTCTAGATTGAAGTATGCTGCCGATCAGACCATGCGAGAGGAGCATGCGTCTTCATCGCATCTATGGACCTTGTGATGCTTTTGGTTTAGTAAATGTGGAACTTTACAAAATGACATCACTTTTGCAACAACGTGTTGGCACTTGAAATAATAAAGTCATCTGCAACTTCAAATTTGCAGGAAAGCATGCTCACGTAGCATAGCAGGTGAAGGCCTCTCGGCAGGCTGTCTTCGAAAGCAGCACTGCAGGAAATCTTTTCCCTCGGCAGATAACGTCTCAGGTATTGCTGGAGAACTTCGCATCACCTTAAATATGGCTTGAGCCTACATTAATGATTAAACCTTAAACAGAAACTAAAGACACAGATCACATACCAAATGGCAATATGCATAATCTCGAACTTCCAACAGAAAACAGGGACACAGATTTGGTTGGAAGCGTATTCCTTGGAAGGACTAACAGAGAAAATGAAAAAGCAATGCAGCGTTCTTACCTGTTATACTCGCTCCAAGGAGGTTTCCCAGTTATCATTTCGGTAATAGTACATCCCAAACTCCAGGTGTCAGCAGTATGATCGAGATCTATGCTGTTATTATTCACCATCAAGAATTGTATGAGCTGCGGCAGGATATGCTATTCCATCATTCCACCACAACAAGAAAAAGAACGTAGCATTAACGTTCAGAAAAGCAAAGCACCTCTGGAGCCATCCAGTTTAGGCTTTCCCTTCAAAGAGCAGTAAGCTGCTTGTCCAGTTAGCTAAGAAATGGTATGACATTAGTAAAGCCGAATACTATTTGGTGAGTTCATGGAACACTGGATATAAATTGCAACATCTTCATACATCATATCGACAAAAAAAAAAAAGAAATAAATCAACCACTTTTGACTTATGTTAGCTCATCATTGAGAAAAGGACCATGAAGCAATCGACAAAATGATCAAATGCTTCAGAACTCAAAAAGAGAGCTACGATACATTAACTGCTGTCCAGATTTCCATTCTATGGACTAATACACTTTTATTTACCCCATGTTAGGAAGGAGGTGCTTCTTACTTTGACTAAATTCGATCCTTCTCTTGGAAGGCAGAGGAGCAGCAAAAACAATACGAGAAGAACCTTTCACCAAAGGTATTGCACTCCATCCGCTATGCCTCTTAGGAACTTTTCAGAAACCAGTAGAAAAGGAAAGAACTCTCATTTGGTTTTGGCTTCTATTTACAGCTAGAAATCTTTTCCCATTTATGCAAAATAGTGACAATACCAACAATGGGGAAAAAAGTGAAGAAAATTATTCAATAACATTTCATCCATCTATAATAGACTTTTGCACAGATGAACTGCCACAATCCAATAATGAGAAGAACACATTGAGAGAGCATAAATGAAGAATAACAAGCTTGCGTGTTTTCTTTTTCTTTTTTTTTGTGCTAACCTAATCAATCGGTTATCCTGACTTCACATTCGCTAGTAAAGGCACCACAGATCAGCAAGGAATTTTCTACATGCACTCAGTACTCTGGCAGTGAAGGGTGGAAACTCACATGTTTAGCAGTCCCAAAGTCAGCAAGTCTGCCTATCCCAGATGCATCCACAAATAAATTAGCTCCCTTTAAATCCCTGAGCAGGCCAAAGAGCTTTCACAGGCCTGTAGGCACAAAGAAGAAGGTCCTATTGTCCTTATCCAATATGCAAGTCATCTAATGATGCTTGATCAATGGTTTAGAATTACCCATGTATGGAGTCGTTAACTATCAGGTAAGCCAATTCAGTCACAATATGGTGGGTAAAATTGTGGACAACTGATTCTGTTAGGGCCCTAAGATGCTCCTGGATATTCTAGATATATTTTAAGCCAATCCGGTCTATCGAACCATGATGTGCATATTCTAGATATATGTTAAGCCAATCCTCAACCTGAGTATGTATGAATATGTTGAAATTTTGGTGAGTGGAATTATGAATGCCCATTGAGTTGGGACATGTAGATGCAATGGAAAGGTCTCACAATTTCACTGCCATAATATCGCAGAATGTTTGGATGTCTCAGCTGGCTAAGTACTTCAATTTCCTGTGTAACAGGTTGAAAAAAAAAAAAAACGAGGTAGCAAAGCAATCAATTACCTGGAATTGATAAAAGAAACTTTCCACAGCATATTTGGATCAGATGAGAGGATAGATTGGATCCTAGAGCATTACAAAAAATTACCTGCTTCAACTACCTCATGCACTCAGCCAAATTTGGATCGATAGTCAATAACTCAAACTCCTTCAATGCACACAGAGCTCTGGTTTCTCTGTCATGGAACATGTCAAAGTTTAGCTAACTGCATGTTTAAAAAAGTGGAACATGTCAAAGTTTCCCAGATCTAACTTACTGGTTGCTTGCAATGTAAACACTTCCGAAAGTGCCATGTCCAATAAGCTGGCCTTTTTGCCATTGACTTGCTAGTGGTAACTACTCTGTTCTTTCAGCAACTTGAGCTGATGCTGCAGGTTCTCCATCCATCCACGACCTTGAGGCGTCAAGACAGGGGTGATTAACGTGCAATCTTACTTCTTCATCTTTTTACATCTTAACTCAAGTGGGGCTGAGGTGAATTTTTACAACAAAGGGTGAAAAGAAAACTTCCCAGCCTACGTTTCAAGATATGATAAAACTAATAAGTAGATCAATATTCTACTACCGAAAGTTTAATGTCAAAACAATTTAATGGGGTCATGTTGCTCTGATCCAAAAGAGCAGAAGTTAGCGTGTGTGGCACAACATTTTGGACAGACAAGTTATGCAATATCAAATTTGAAATCCTTTCTAAACACAAACAGATTAAAGATAGCGTTGCCCAAAATTCTCCCTTTTCTCTAGAAGGCTTTATGCCAGGAAGATCAATCCATAGTAATAAATTGTCCTTTTGGCTCTAAGACAAGATATGAAGCAGACTCTGTTTGTCCCTTGGCTTCTCAAATATTCGGATCCATTATTCTTCGACTAACCTGAAATATCGACCAGTTCTTTTTTTTTTTTTTTCTTTTTTTCAGTCAAAAAGTATCTCCAGATTGAAATTGGACAACACACATGCAAATTCCAAGAAGGCAATGTCATGTGAAGTTTTATAGCATCATTAGCAGCTGCAATATGAAGCTAGCACATCTGAGTGACATTACCTGTAAGACTTCAAAAGGAGGAACTCCAAGGCCGCTATTACAATCTGAAGCACAAATAGCAATCACTGTCCTGAGAATCCAAAGAAAGGAAACTCTTTTGGCGAAGAAACAAATGGAATTGCTCGAGTCAAAAAAGACTTTGGAAGTATGGAAGTCTTTCAAGGGCCTCAATCGTTGACTTGTTGCCGCTGCCTCTGAACGTTTTGATCTTAGTTGATGCTTACGTGCTCTGGCCCCTTCTAGTTTCTTTCAAATTCCCGAAATCGTCTCACAATTTCTGGAAAAAACTTTTCCATCCTAGATAAATGCAGGTCCATTTCGCAACCTGATTCCTATTTCCAAACCCATTTTAATACGCGTCCCTGACCATCATCCTCAAGTTCGATATTTTCCCCAACCCGATCACCAGCGTCCACTGCAGTTCCAGGAAAATGGGGAAAACGGCTCACTCCAATCCAAAGCGACCCGTTTGCCCATCCTGCTTCAAACCCGTACGCACGTGGCTCTGCACTCGGATCCAATCTCCGTGTCTCGATCACCCCACGAGCATCACCGTTCTCCACCATTGTCTGGAACGGATGCACCCTCTCGATTCCCTCGAAAAATGGACGTTCAGCTCCTTCAAATGATACGTGCATGCATTGCATTAATGAAGCAGAGAAAAGTCCAAGACTTGCGAGCACATTAATTAATAAGAGAACACCGTGCATTTTGTGCCTGACTTTGAGCAATAAATTCTTGGGTTGAGTCTCATATACAAGCTCAAACTCGAGGCACGATTTAGCAATAATGAAGATTATATGGATACTGTGAAATCAAGCTGAATGTCAAATTTGTTCTGACAATGCGAATGTTTAATGTTAGTTATGTCCTGAAAAGGCAGGATAGTGAAAGTCGTTGTGGTAATATAAGAGGGTGGGTAGGCAATATAAGTGGAGTTGAAGCTGTCAATGGCCGTGGTTCGACGGCAAGCTTGGTTGGGCACCAGTTATTTAATAAATTTAAGTTCTTGCTTTCCATATTAATCAAATTTATTTAACTGTTATCGATCTATTAGGCAGCTCCAAAAGTATAGTTGGAAGAGTTATGGAAGTGGCCAAATTTTTTTTTTTAGGTTTTTTGGTTATATATATAAAAAAAAGATTGAGATATTAATATCATAACAGACATGATTTAGAAATTTTGACAGTATTAATACATAATATAAAAATACAGAATATTTTCAGCTCGGGTTATGCTTTAAATGTTTCATTTATGATTTAACTGGTTGAGCACCCTAAATTACCGGAGCGTCCAAGGATAATCAAAACGATTTGTTCCTCTCGCCTCTACATATCACGTCACCTTTGATGGTTTGAGACACTGGGAGGAGTGGACGATCACTGAAGAGGTGACTCTGTCTCTCTCTCTCTCTCCCACTTCCATGGCTTCTCGTCAGCCATTTCTGTTGCTCCTCCTCCTCCTCTTCACGCTCTTCTCTCTGCTCCACCCGCGCTCTCGAGCCGCGAAGCACTACCGTCCCACCCGGAGGACGTACTCCCCCTGCTGCCGAGGCAGCTATCCTGGCCCATCCTCCACGCCCTTCGCCGTCCCCTGGACCTGTTGCCCGCCTTCGTCGGCGCCGCTTCTCCCTCCAATGGCTCTCTGGAGTGGAAAGGAGCTTGCTTCTTCGAGAACACCGCTTGGTTGGAGTTCCACAACAAGACCGGGAGCGAGTTCGGGGGAGGCACGCTTCACATCAACGTTCGTCCTTTAGTTTTATCGCGTTGCTTTGGCCTGGTCTATGTTTGGTTTTGAGTGCGATTCTGGAAGATTTTGGAGGGTTTTAAGCTTTTAAGCTTGTGGTCACTGATCTCGAGAGGTTTTCTGGTCGACTATCATGTCGGGTTTGGTACGGTGGAATGGAATGGAATTGGGAAATGATGGGGAAAGCAAAGGACTGGAATGATGAGTCCAAGTCTTGGTTTTTGTTTGGTTAATAGTGGGAAACGGAATGGAATGGAAATCCTTGCGTTTGAGTGTGATTCTGGATGATTTTGGGAGGTTTGAGCTTGTGGCTGTTTGGTAATGTGGAGAGATGGTCACTGCTTTTGAGGTTTTCTGGTCGACTATTTGTGCTTCATTCAATTCGCTGCAGTTCGATTTTGTGATAATTCTGGGAGATGTGAGGTTGTAGCGGTTTGTTGATAGGCCGTCGTTTGCCAGCTTTTGGCAGTTTCCGATTAATTCTTGGTAACTTTGGTACTTGCTTTGAGCTTTCTATATCTTGGTTAATTTGAAGTTGATTTATTCTAATGGATTCAAAGTACTGAACTGGATAGAGTTTCTGCCTACTAATGGTCCATTTCTTATCAACTGAGGTGTTGACTTCAATATGTTTCTAGTGGATTTCATCACTTGCTGTGATTTCTTTTCTTCTCCTTTCATCTGCTTTTTTTTTTTTTTTTTTTATGATAAAGTTCTGCATATTGGTTGTACCATGGTTGGTCTCTTAAGTTTTTTGTGTCTAGGTTTCAAGTGGTTCGAAGAAGGATTTAGTGATTTGGTTCCTCATACAAGTATGGTTGTTTCGTGTGATGTAAAATTAAATTATCTTATGGAGGCAATTCTAGTTTGGGTGGGTTCTGCCCTTTGTCTTCTGCCTCATGTTATAGTTCTTGTTACTTTCTGCATCTGGTTCTGCTGAATATGGAAACTAACGACTAGTTGTAGGTATCCGGCTTGTAACCATGAGTTTGGATTGCTCATCCAAGTCGGCAAAGCCCATAGTTGGACATGTATGGGTATTTATATCTTTGCAACCCCATACCATGTGACATGGGACTACTATTTTTTATCTCGTGAGCACACATTTGAGTTCAAAGAGTGGGAAGGAAAAGCTGAGTTTGAATATGTAAGCTGCAATTCTTTTTTTCTCTTCTGCTCTTGCATGTGCATGTTGGTGGGAGTTGTTACACTTGGTTTTCCATTATTTTGATTACAGGTGAAAAGTAGAGGAGTGTCAATCTTTCTGATGCAAGCCGGGATGCTCGGGACACTCCAAGCCCTGTGGGACGTGTTTCCCTTGTTTTCAAATATCAGGTGGGGGGAGAAAGCTAACATTGGTTTTCTCAAGAAGCATATGGGAGCTTCATTTGAGCAACGTCCCTAGCCCTGGGTTACAAACATCAGCATTGATGATATCCACTCTGGAGATTTCCTTGCAATTTCAAAAATTCGTGGGAGGTGGGGTGGTTTTGAGACTCTAGAGTAATGGGTCAGGGGAGCATATGCTGGTCACACAGCTGTGTGCTTAAAGGATTCTGAAGGAAAGCTATGGTTGGTGAATCCGGACATGATAATGAACAGGTAATTTGGAAACAGATATGGGTTGGTCATGCATGTAAGCGTATTTCTCTTTTAGTTTGAAAGGCTAATTTTTATATTGACTAGTGGAGAAAAAGCCTTTCCAGGAAAAGGATTACTTTGCAATTGTTTTTGAGCATTTCATCTATTCCTCTTTGTTTTTTTTTTTTTTTTCATACATAGACGGATTGCTTTTGATGTTTGACATTTCATGCAATTTTTTTTCTGCTTGCTGTCTCTGCAATTGCTGTGCTTATCTGTCATTCATTTTTAAAGACACCCATATGGCACTGCTTATACGTTCTCTGATTATAAAAGGATTGTCTTGTACAAATTGAGAAGGATAACTAGGCTCCCTGCAGTGTGTTTGTAACATGTTGTAGGGTGAACTCTTAGGTTTTTGGGGCATTGGGACCAGTGCGATTACTGTATAAATGTAACTTTTGTCGAATCATGGATTTCTTCTCTTACAAATACAGTTCCATTGAGACTATTCCATTATGCATATTAATTGTGCTTTAGTCACACCCCTATGTCCTTAAATCTCCTTTCTCATCTTATCTTCTCTAATAAGACAGGCCTTTCCTTTCTATGCTCCCGTAGAAACTTTTGATTGTAAGGGAGGATGAGTAAGTAAACGATGGCGTGCTGCTTCAGGTTCATGATGAACTAGAGCAAATCCTATTTAGGCTCCTACTAGAAGCTCTATTGTGGCATCATATATTTCTAACATAGCAAGTACAATGTGTCTGAACTGTTTCTATTGAACTTCAAGACCATCTTAATACACGACATGGCAACTTACTGATGATGATTACGGTTAGAATTCGATGAAATGACGTCCTTTACTTGAGGCAGACCTTGATCAACAAATTTAAGTTCAAATTTGAGCTATTGCTACTTGCTCTATTCCTTTGTGTTGGTAAAGGGGTCAGGTGCTACAGAAGTCCAACATAGTGTTGGAGATAATGCAATCATTGTTTTTGTTCTTGTCATTGCAGGGAGAAGATGTCAATGCTGGGCTATCATGGGATGAATGGTGGGAATTTGAGCTTAACAAAGATGACTCAAATCCCCACATTGCATTGCTTCCACTGCATCCTGATATGCGAGCCAAATTTAACGAGACTGCTGCATGGGAGTATGCACAGAGTATGAATGGGAAACCATATGGTTATCACAACTTGCTTTTTAGCTGGATAGACACTATCAATGCAAATTATCCACCGCCATTGGATGCTCATGTGGTACAGAGATTGTACATGTGCATATGTTTATATGGTGCATTCAGTTTGTCTTAGACAATTTTTCTAACGCCAAGGCCTTGTGTTACTTCCAAGGTATATTTGTAGATGCCTTGAGATTCTTAGATGCTGGATACAAAATAGTTTATGCTTCTGAACCTGACTGCCCTTACTTTGATAGACCTTGAAATATAATGATGCCGTGCATCAGATCCCATCAACACGGTACAGTTCATATTAGACAATCATGCCATGACTTCGAATGAAATCAATTGAGCAAAACAAAAGGCTAAAAATTGAACAGTGATCTCGCCAAATAGCAGATTAGCATGTGATTCTATTGAGTGCTAACAATATGGAAAAGAATGTGAGTTGGTTTGACAAATATTCATTTTTATGCCTCCTGTATAATACTAAGGCAGCAAAGTAGTAGACTTTGTTCATTTTTTCGTAAGAATTTCTCTTAGCCTGATTGATGGTGCATGTAATATGTTCGCTGTGCGGGATGCATTCTTCACAGCATGGGAGTGTGGTCCATTCGTTTTATAGAAAGTGTTGTGGTATTGCAGGTTGCTTTTGTTATGACAATATGGAACCAAATGCAACCAGCCTATGCTGCAAACATGTGGAATGAAGCACTGAACAAGTGACTAGGAACAGAGGTACCGTCCCATTCAATTTGCAATTGTCTGTGTAAAGTTATGCATCTTGTTTTGCACACTGTGGTGCAACTGGAATCTAATGTTTGTTCTAATGTCTCTCAAAATGACGTTCAGTTAACAAATGTTATATGGTTTTGATTACATTACACTTACTTTGCTATATGGCTACCTTGCAATTATGTTGCCCGCATCTAATGTTTGTTCTAATGTCTCTCAAAATGACGTTCGGTTAACAAATGTTATATGGTTTTGATTACATTACACTTACTTTGCTATATAGGCTTGGATCTTCTTCCTGAGCTATTAGTTGAAACTGAGATGAGGGGGTCATCTTTTACTGAACTGCTGACAATTCCAGAGCAAGACGATTGGATATACAGTGATGGGAAGTCCACCTCATGTGTAGCTTTTGTTCCCGAAATATACAAAGCAGTAGGACTCTTTGATCCAATTTCTAGCTCCATTCAAGTTATAGAATTCACTGTAAGTGCGATCTGATTGACCCTAGTTGGGTTATCTTTCTGACCCTAATTGCTTGAACTTACTATGTAGAGATGGATGTCACTTTCTTCAGAGATTGAGAGAACTATAATCTAGCTTGCCCATCGAAGCATGACTTTTTGTCATGAGGAATCCCATTTGGCGCCGAGTGTGGCCATGGAGCTGGAGCAGAGATGACAGCAGAGAGAGAGAGAGAAGAGGAGAGAGAAGGCTAAACCCTTCTCTTCATTTTCTTGTGGTTTTTGGCGAGTCTGTGTGTTAGAGAGAAGGGAAGACCAAAACGTCGATGTTTTAACGGACGACAATATTCTGGTTGGGAAAATTTTGTCGCCGTTTTGAGGTGATTTCCACAGTAAGGGCCGAAACATCCGTAAATTTACAGTCTGGCCACTTTGAGCTGACGTCTGCACCGCAAGCATATATGGACATAGGAATGGAGAAGGTCAACTTGACTATTCTCATCTCATCGAGAAAAAAAATTATAAAACAATAAAAAAACAATAAAACAAAAACATTTTCATTGAAGACGACTCAAATACAGTTCGATTGTTTTGGAGTCTTAATCATCCACAACATGAATACTCGACCTTGTTGAATCTAGAAAATTATTTTTATTGAATAGTCTACTTGCTTAAATCGATTCGAATGTGAGTTTTTTTATCTAAATAAACTTATGAAATAGACTTTGAAACTTTTAATGAAACTACAATCAAATCATAAAATTTATGTTAGATATGTAATCGATCAAGTGTTCCATTGATTATGACTAACGAAAGTTTTATGAATTAGGGCATTAAGTCCAGAAAATAGTGGGAAGGCATGCTTTCCAAGAGATGATGAGATGTTGGACGGCCTTAGGAACACAGGGATGTTGATATCCGCCCTCTACAGTACCAAAGATGGACATTTTGCATCGTCCCAGGAGAGAGAACTGAATCGGAGTTACGCCATTGCCAATCGCAGTGCCCTGCTCGAGGGGACGGTGTCGGCATGGCAGCGGGGACAGGAGGAAGGGCGTGCTTGGCGTGGAAAGCGTTTCCACAGGCTACAGACGACCACTAAAGCCCATGGGCATCATCTGTTTTGCCATAAAGCTAAAACAACAGTGATCATCCAGCATCCCCCGTGGGAAGGATCCAGTCCAATCTCCACGGTCCCGTTGATTTCCCCGACATTTTCCCTCAAATCTTGGAGATCCAAAGGTTCTAATTTCTTAGTACAAACGCTGAATTCCCAATTTGAGTTGTTCAGAATACTGAGATGCGTTACAAAGTCACGAGATGATCCTTTTTGCTATAGCACGCTCTTATGATTTTGTTGTATGTTTCCTTACCTTCAAATTCTTATCCTGAATTTGTAGCTATAACCCAAGAGAGAATTATTCGGTTTTTACATTTCACGCGACCTTGAAGTTCAAACATTAGAAATTCCGGGTAAAATGGTCATCAAAACTTGTCTCATAAATCAAATCCAATGTATAATAATTACTAAAAATATAATCAAATGTATATCGCTGGCAAAGTTGGCGGATTATCACCAACAAACCAACATGAAAGAAGAAGCAAAGTTGGTCATCGAAACTCAAACACCTTCAGGACCATCTCCAGCGCCTCGAAAACCTTTCATCCAGGAACTCGTTCCAGACCCCACTAATGATGCAGTAGTTGTTGTTGTATGGCGCTCGGTGATGGGCCGCATGCTGCGACCATGAGACGAGCAGCCCCAGATCCTGCGGTGCCACCACCAGTGGCGGGAGCTTGCTCTTCGTGCTGTGCGCTCACGAGTGGAACTGCTGGCTGAACATGATGCAGCCCGAGCAGACGGCCACGAAACCGAGCATCGTCGGGTCATTGCAAATGAAGTCGATCGGGCCCACCATGAATGCCACCATGCGAGCCAGCGCGTGGAGGGTGTTGGTCGCCTGCCGCCTAGTGATCATCTAGGGCCACTTGTGGTGCCCCCGGAAGGCTTCTATCTAGGCACCGAAGACCGGGGTCAAGGCGTCGCTGTAGTTGTCGATGCCCCAGTGGTTGGCTTCTGATTTGAGGTCCGCCAGGATGTAGCTTTTGAGGTGGTCCATGGTCCATGTAGCTTTCGATTAAGGAAAGAAAAAGAAATTGGACAGAACATAGTTTTTGGGCCACCACCAGGTGCTTAATAAATTTAACATTTCGCTTTCCGTATTAATCGATTTCTATTCAACTGTTGATCCACTGTGAAGCTCCAAAAGCATATTCACAAGAATTATGGAAGTGGCCCAAGAAAATCTCTCTCTCTCTCTAGTGGGAGATCCGCGCGAGATGGAGCTTTTGGTAGGTAACCGGAAGAGGAGGTAAATATCGACACGCAATAACGATGGATACAAGTTGGGAAGGGGGATGGGATATTCCTGGGGAATTTGAGGGCAGACCAGGGAATATCCGATTCTCGAAGAATCTGCCACAAGGTTTATATATTTCAGTGGAGACTCCTAATCACCGGTCCCTGCACTGGTACTACTCATTTCAAATATCAATATGTGTAGCATAAAACGGGAAAACACAATAAAAAAATATTAAATTATCCGGCCCTCATGAACTTATATTTTAATCATTAAAAATTATAAATTCTGTTCCTGGGAACCATATCAAAAACTTGTAACTTATTCTTATTTACCACTAAAAGAAATTCCTAAACTTTATGCATGGTAAAATCAATATATATTTTCCATATAGTGAGTATAATTTAGGGGTTTTTGTAAATTGAAAAAATTTAAAATATTAATTTTGTTGGCAAGCATTTTTTTTTTTGGGTATTATTTTATAATATAAAAATACATAATCTTTGCAGCCCCTAATTAGTAATTACCAAGCGTTTAAGGACAATCGAAACGATTTGCCCCTCTTCCGTCGTCTCCATATCAATTTTTGATCGTTTGATGCCCGGTCGGAGTGGACTGTCACTGAGAGACTGACTCTCTCTCTCTCTGCCACTTCCATGGCTTCTCGTCAGCGATTTCTGCTGCGTCTCCTCTTCCTCTTCACGCTCTTCTCTCTGCTCAACACCGCGCTCTCGAGCCGCGAAGCTACCGTTCCACCCGGAGGACGTACTCCCTCTGCTGCCGAGGCAACTCTCCTGGCCCATCCTCAACGCCCTTCGCCGTCCCGTGGACCTGTTGCCCGCCTTCGTTGGCGCGGCTTCTCACTCCAATGGCTCTCTGGCATGGAAAGGAGCTTGCTTCTACGACAACACCGCTTGGCTGGAGTTCCACAACAAGACCGGGAGCGAGTTCGGCGGAGGCACTCTTCACATCAAGGTTCGTCCTTTCGTTTTATCGCGTTGCTTTTGCTTGGTCTATATTTGGTTTTGAGTGCGATTCCGGAAGATTTTTGGGAGGTTTGAGCTTCTGGTCACTGATCACGAGAGGTTCTCTGGTCGACTATTATGTCGGGTTTGGTACGGCGGAAAGGAATGGAATCAGGAGATGATGGGGAAAGGAGTGGAGTGGAATGTGGATTCCAAATCTTGGTTTTTGTTTGGTGAATTGTGGGAAATGGAATGGAATCGAAATACTTGTGTTTGAGTGTGATTCTGGATGATTTTGGGACGTTTGAGCTTGTGGCGGTTTGGTAATGTGGAGAGATGGTCACTGTTCATGAGCTTTTAAAGTTTTTTGGTCGACGTTCATGCTTAATTCAATTCACTGTTGTTCGAGTTTGTCATAATTATGGGAGATGTGAGCTTGTAGCGGTTTGTTGATGGGGTCTAATGGCTGCTGTTTGCCAGCTTTTGGCAGTTTCCGATTATTTCTTGGTAACTTTTGGTGCTTAGTTTGAGCTTCCTATCTTGGTTAATTTGAGGTGGATTTTTCTAATCGATTCATAATACTGAACTGGATAGGATTTCTATCTCCTTATGGAATTTCTCTTACCAACCGAGGTGTTCAATCATACCATTATGTATAGAGGTGAAAGAAAATTAATTATTTAAAGGGTGTCAGAGAATATCCTTCAATGTTTGGGCCATTTGCTTGATGCCAATTGTTCATCTTTTCTCATTCTGCTTATTTATGTCGGAATCTGAGTCATGGAATTTTTCAGTTCTTACGTCAAATATTTCTGGTGGATTTCTCACTTGCTGAGGTTTCTTTTCTTTTCCTTTCATCTGCTTGTTTGTATTTCATTAAGCTCCAAAGATTGGTGATACTGTGGTTGGTCACTTGATTTTTTTGTGTCTTGGTTTTAAGTGGTTGAAGAAGGATTTAGTGATTTGGATTTGGTTGCTCATACAAGTATGGTTGTTTCATTTGATGTAAAACCAAATTTTCTTTTAGAGGCAATTCCGTCTAGGTAGGCCCATTGCCTCATGTCCCTAGTTCTTGTTTTTGCATCCGGTGCTGCTGAATATGGAAACTAACTAGTAGTCGTAGGTATTCGGCTTGTAACCATGAGTTTGGATTGCTCATCCAGGTGAGCAAAGCCCATAGCTGGACATGTATGGATATATATGTCTTTGCGACCCCATACCGTGTGACATGGGACTACTATTTTTTATCTCGTGAGCACACATTCGAGTTCAAAGAGTGGGAAGGAAAAGCTGAGCTTGAATATGTAAGCTGCTATTATCTTTTTTCTTTTCTGCTCTTGCATGTGCATATTGGTGAGTTGTTACGCTTTGTTTTCCATTATTTCAATTACAGGTGAAAAGTAGAGGAGTGTCAATATTTCTGATGCAAGCCGGGATGCTAGGGACCCTTCAAGCACTGTGGGACGTGTTTCCCTTGTTTTCAAATATTGGGTGGGGGGAGAAATCTAACATTGGTTTTCTCAAGAAGCATATGGGGGCTTCATTTGAGCAACATCCCCAGCCATGGGTCACAAACATCAGCATTGATGATATCCACTTTGGAGATTTTCTGGCAATTTCAAAAATTCGTGGGAGGTGGGGTGGTTTCGAGACTCTAGAAAAATGGGTCAATGGGGCATATGCTGGTCACACAGCTATATGCTTAAAGGATTCTGCAGGAAAGCTATGGGTTGGTGAATCTGGACATGATAATGAGCAGGTAATTTGGTAACAGCCATGGGTTGCTCATACATGTAAGTGTACTTCTCCTTCAGTTTAAAGGGCTATATTGACTAGTGGAGAAAAAGCCTTTCGAGGAAAAAAAATATTACTTTGCAATTGTTTTTAAGCATTTTATCTATTCCTTTTTGTTGTATGTTTTCATACATTGATGGATTGCTTTTGATGTATATATATTTGAATTTTGACATTTCATCCAATCTTTTCCGTGCCCGGTGCATTCTCTCGCAATTGTAATTGTGAAGTGTTATTAAATCATTTGCATAGACACAACATTAACATAGCTGTCAGTCGATGCCAGTCTTTCACTACAATTGTCCACATTGTTCCTATATTGGGATATATGTTCAAACATCTCAAACGCCCCCACCAGTAATTTGAGTGCACCTGCACCTCCCCTCCTTTATTCCCCTTGTGTTCATCGCCATTAATTTTTTAAGACACCCATATGACACTACTTACAAGTACTCTGATTATAAAAAGGTTGTCTCATACAAATTGAGATGGACACTAGACTCCCTGCGGTGTTTCCCTAACATGTCGTAGAGTGAACCCTTAGGTTTTTGGGGCATTGGATTCCAATTCAATTACTGTATGAATGTAACTTTTGTTGTATCATGGAATTCTTCTCTCACAAATATGGCTCCCATTGAGATTGTTCCATTTTGCATCCTAATTGTTCTTTAGTCACACCCTGTGTCCTTAAATCTCCTAGCTCATCTTATTTTCTCTAATTAAACAAGTCTTTCCTTTCTGTGCTCCTGTAGAAACTTTTGACTGTAAGAGAGGATGAGTAAGTAAATGATGACATGCTGCCTCAGGTTCATGATGAACTAGAGCAGATCCCATTTGGGCTCCTACTAGAAGCTCTGTTGTGACATCCTCATAAATATTTAACATAGCAAATACAATCTGTTTGTACCGTTTCTATTAAAATTCAAGACCATCTTTATACATGACACGGCAATTTACTGGTGATGATTATGGTTAGAATTTGATGAAATGACGTCTTTTACTTGAGGCAGACCTTGATTAACAAATGTAAGTTCATAATTGGGTTAATGCTACTTGCTATGTTCCTTTGTGTTGGTAAAGGGGTCGGGTGCTTCAGAAGTCCAACATAGTGTTTGGAGATAATGCAATTTTTGTTTTGTTCTTGTCCTTGCAGGGAGAAGATGTCATTGCTGTGTTACCATGGGATGAATGGTGGGAGTTTGAGCTTAACAAAGATGACTCAAATCCCCACATTGCATTGCTTCCACTGCATCCTGATTTGCGAGCCAAATTTAATGGGGGTGCTTCATGGGAGTATGCACAGAGGATGAATGGGAAACCATATGGTTATCACAACATGCTTTTTAGCTGGATAGACACTATCGATGAAAATTATCCCCCACCATTGGACGCTCATGTGGTATTGAGATTGTGCATGTGCATTTGTGTTTATATATATTTTGTGGGTGCATTCAGTTTGTCTTAGACAATTTTTCTAACACTAAGGCCTTGTGCTACTTCCAAGTTATATCTGTAGATGCCTTGAGATTCTTAGATGATGGATTTGAAATAGTTCCTGCTTTTCAGCCTAACTGCTAAACAACAATTTACCCTTAGTTTGATAGACCCTGAAAAATAATGATGCCATTTGTCAGATCATATCAACATGGTCTTATTAGTATTAGACAATCATGCCTTGATTTTGAATGAAATCAATTGAGCAAAACAACAGCTAAAACCTGAACAGTGATCTCGCCAAATAGCAGAATAGCATGTGAGTCTATTGAGAATGGAAAAGAATGTGATTTGGTTTGACAAATATTCATTTTTATAGCCTCCTATATGATACTAAGGCAGCAAAATAGTAAACTTTGTTCATTTTTTCTTAAGAATTTCTATCAGCCTGGCTGATGATGATGCATGTAAAATGCTTGCCATTTGCGTAATGGGATTGTGGTTCACTCGATTTATAGAAAGGATTTTGGTATCGTAGGTTGCTTCTGTTATGACAGTATGGAACCAAATGCATCCAGCCTATGCTGCAAACATGTGGAATGAAGCACTGAACAAGCGACTAGGAACAGAAATACCATCCCATTCAATTTGCAGTTGTCCGTGTGAAGTTATGCATCTTGTTTTGCACAGAGGTGCAACTGAAATCTAATGTCTCTTGAATGACATTTAGTTAACACATGTTATATGGTTTTGATTACATGACGCTTACTTTATGGCTACCTTGCAATTGTGCTGCATGCGGGGCTTGGATCTTCCTAATCTATTAGTTGAAACTGAAATGAGGGGGTCATCTTTTGCTTGAACTGCTGACAATTCCAGAGTAAGATGATTGGGCATACAGTGATGGGAAGTCCGCTTCATGTGTAGCTTTTGTTCTTGAAATATACAAAGCAACAGGACTCTTTGATCCAATTTCTAGCTCCATTCAAGTTACAGAGTTCACTGTAAGTGCGATCTGATTGACCCTAGTTGGGTTGTCTTTCTGACCCTAATTGCTTGAACTTACTATTTAGAGATGGATGTCGCTTTCTTCAGAGATTGAAAAAACTATAATCTAGTTTGCCCATTAAAGTGTGATTTTTTGTCGTGAGGAATCCCATTTGGCATTTTGTGAATAGGATTGTTTTTTATGCAGATAAAAGATGCTTACTTGCTAAGGTTCTTCGAGAATAATTCAAGCCGCTTGCCTAAGTGGTGCAATGATGGGGACGACGTTGAGCTTCCATTCTGTCAAATACGAGGTAGGTATTGAATGGAGCTGCCAAGATACAATACAATGGACCCATACCCTCATATGAATGAGAGGTGTCCATCTCTTCCCCCAAAATATTCCAGGCCATCCAATTGCTAGAAAACATTTCCTATAATGTGCATAGAACTTTGTATATTGGTAGGTGATTCCATCATATTGTAGCTTATGATTGCATATTTTTGTAGAATGTGTAGTAAACAAAGACCCGTGGGTTGCCCAAATTCAGAAATTGACTTCTTCAAATTCCATTTATTGATATGAACCCATATTACAAGTATAAATTTTTTGTATAATATTATACTGACACTTTATATAAATCAATCATTATATTTTAGTTCAATCTTTCATCATGTTCTATTTTTATGAATGTTCTTGCTATATAGTTATTTATGGTAGGAATATTTAAATTTGATGTTTACTTTTTATCTTACGACGGATAGAAATGCTATTTTATTTAAGGGTTCTCTTATCTTCCTTCTTATTTGAATGTTTATTCTATGCTTTTTATGTGTAAAATGAAATGATACGGTAATGGAAATGTCTAATGCACATAAAAAAAATTAAGACCTAGTTTTAATTTGTATTACCCGGTAAATGGTACTAATATAAGAGCCATTTTTCTATCATTTTTTCAATTAAATAAAAAAATGTTTATTTGTTTTGTGGTGAAATCATGTATATTGATACGCACATTTTAGGTGTAAACTAATTGAGAAAAAATTAGATATACACTACACCATTGGAATGACATTTATTCGGTTATTGCTAAGAGAATAAGTGAAAACGAAAAAGTTTTCAATAATGAATTTATATTGTTATTGTCTCTTATTCCAAGTTATAGCCAAATTAACAAATTATATAAACTAATATTATCATATTGTTCAGGGTAGATTAATTAATAAAATAAGTAACATATTTATTATGAAGTATGAGAACACCATAAGTGCCGAACACAATTTTTTGACGATAATAAGTATTCTGGATTTTTTTTTAAGGAATAAACGCCTCAACATTTCGGAAAGCTCACAGGGGCCTTTGGCTGGTGTCGTGGATCGTCTAACCAGGTGAAAGTGAAGATGTGGCGCGGCACATTACTATTTTTTCCGATTAAAAGTAAATTATTTTTTCCTTCTCCCTTTTCTTCCATTTCGACTTCTTGATTTCCTTTTTGATAGTCAATTTTGTCCACTAGCTTTGCGATTTTCTTTCGCATAATATCGCGAACTTGCATTTTGTCCTATGATCCAATTGTTCGTAATCTTATAGATAAAAGATATGTACAGATTTTGAAAGATATTCCGCTCATAAGTTTGTGGCAGAAAAATCGGAACACCACATTTCAGGAAAATAATAATGATAGGGTTGCACAACAAATCATCATCTCTTCACTAGTCCTCCAGGATGACTTATTTCCACTAGTCAATAACATGTGACCGCGTTCAAAATACACGAAGCATGGAAAGCATATGCTCGAGCAGCAGGGCTTTCTTCAAGAGCAGCGTCGCCGGAGATCCTTTCCCTTGGCGTCCAATTCTGCAAAAAGGCCACTGTTAGAGAGCTGCATGACTATAGACAGAAAAGCTACATCTTTGTAAGGACTTGTAAGAAGTGAAGCAATTCTATATCAATTAAACTCATTAACCTATAGCATTTGGAGGACACCAGCTTTTCCACGGAAAACCATCTCTAGCGCATTCCCCTTTTCGGAGATAAAGTTGAAAAATAGCCTGAGCATTGGGATCATCCCACGTCAGCGTCTTCCACTTTTCCTCATCTTCCACCCAAATATGCGGAAGCTCCTCAATATCAATATCACGCAATCGCAGCTGCAAAGGAATCGCCTTCAGCTCTGGGCAATCGTACACTCTCAATTCTTCCATGGAACCACAGCTTATTGGGACTTCGCATATGCTCTTCAGCTGGGGTACATAGTATAGCTTCAATTCCCTCAGATTTGGGAGAGAAATTAAAGACTGGAAGGATGAAGGGGTGTTGTTTACAGGAGTCATTATGCTTCCTTCTTGGCCTTGTCCTGCTCCGCTTATCATCTCCACCATTCCTTTGCAGTCAAAAACCCAGATCCTTTGAAGATTTCGAAGATGGAGCAGCAAATCATGCGGAAACAGCTTTCTCATGTTCATGCAACCAGATGCGCTAAGAGATTCAAGAGAAATCTTTTCAACTGATGCGTGTGGGGGAGGACCTCCGATTATCTCCTCCATCTTTTCACAATAGCTTACATCGATTGTTCTCATATTAGGGAAGTGGTGCAGCCACTCAGATTCCACCGCTCTCTTCATTTTACCACACCAATGAATAAAAATCCTTTCTAGACTAGGGAAGGCTGGGAGCGGATGTGGTGGTGGTGGTGTAACTGCTGCTATTATCCCCACCATTTCCTCACATTCATCTATTTTAATCTCTTGTTGATGCGGAAGGTTGGGTATAGACCCATGCCCAAAGAGATACTTCAGTTTCGGACAATAAGATATGTTCAAAGACCTAAGGTTCGGGAAGAGGAGAGGGGTAGGGGTTGGGGCTGGGGAGTCACGGATGTCAATTACCTCTTCATCTTGTCCTCCACAGAGCATCTCTAAGTTTTCCCATTTTTTTATTATTAGCTCCTCCAGGTATTCAAGCGGACCGATGCCAGACAAATTTATTAGACCATCGCATGCAATCCCCACCAATGCCTGCACATCTCGGGGAATCAAAATAAAAATGCCGGTGCATTCTCCTCCCATGCTCACAATAGCATGACTCCACCTCAGAATGTCGACTCTCCTCTTCTCATTCCTTTCTTGAGCACAATCACTTTCTTCATCCTCATAAAAATCACATTGTCGATACATGCGGAGACGATAATATTGAAGCTTACCCTGCTCAATAACCCTCACACACTTGTTGAAATCATCCGCATCTTCAAAGTAGCATTCAAGTGTCTCTAGTGCCCTCAATTTTGTAATGTCTTCTCCATCTAAAATCCCAACTTTAAGATGCTGCAAGTTTAGCAAACCCCCCAGTACTCCTTTGGGTAATCTGACTCATTGAAAAACCTAGGGCAAGGTATCTCAAGTTCATCAATGTTCCCAAACCCTTGAGTGCTTCAAGATTCTCACAGCCCTTAGTGTCCAATTTTCTTAAAGATGTGAGCTTCCCTAAATAAGGAATACAACACAATTCCGAGCACCATGAAAGCAATAGTGCTCTTAAGTTTACCAAGTCTGAGATAGAATTTGGAAGTTCTCCTAGGTGACATCTACTCAAGTTTAGAACCTTTAGCCCACAAAACTGTCTGAAGAAAGAGTCAGGGATGATGACTACATCGTTTGATCGGTTATCATTCAATAGTAAAGTTGATAGTTTAGGGCAATATGGTGACATGTTCAATGGAAATTCACTAATTTTGTTTTTCATAAGAGAAACTTTCTCCAAAGCATCCGTCCAATATTCCTCAAGCGGAAGACTCACCAATTGCTTTCCTGCACTTACAATGGAAGTCGCACCCATGATGTGCAATGCCATGTCTCTAATCAAATCATGCATCTTCATCCACCCGGTGTGAGTTTCCAACAGGAAAACACTTCCTAGTCTTTTTAGTATGGTGAAGCCTCTATCATATTGCTCCTTCCTTGTATTCAATCCACCAATCAATCCTTGGTCAATAAAGAATTCCACCAACTCAAACTTATTAATCATTTCATCTTCTGGATAAAGTGCACAAGATAAAAAACACTGTTGGACATCATGATTACCAAGGCGATCATAACTGAATTTTAATTTCATTAAGACCTTCTTCTCCATATCTATTTGCCCCATACATGATTCTTTCAATTTCACCAAGGAATCCCTCCATTCAAACATATCAGTTACTCCTCGCATGCTTCTTGCCATCGTGATGATTGCAATTGGCAAGCCTGCACATTCTCTAACAATGGACTCCACAACTTCTTGAGTTTCCAAATTAAGTGCCACTTCGGATCCAAGCTCCTCCAAAAATAAACTCTTAGCTTCTTTTTGAGATAGAGGTTTGATTTTTATCTCCTCTTGACATTGCATTTGGCAACAGACATCATAGGATCGAGTGGTTAAGACCAACTTAAATCCATTTGATTTAATAGGTATTCCCACCTCTTCAAGATCAATACGCTCCCACACATCATCAAGAATCAATACACAATTCTTCTTTCTTTCTAAACGCTTAGATAACTTTGCTGCTCGTTTCTTCTCGTGTTCATCTTTCATATCGCCAAATTTTAGTGCCTTCCAAATATCACTCTGCAACTTATAATTGCTGAAATCTTGGGACAGGGTGATAAAAGCCACACCATCGAATGTTGCATCTTTGAGAAGTCTATTATGTATATGCATCATAATAGTTGTCTTCCCAACACCACCCATTCCACAAATACCGAATTTGCATGCATGATTCTCCTTCAATCGGTCCCAAATCAACTCAATGTTCCTATGAATCGCTTCACCTATTAGCTTTCGTTCCAAAAATGCATCTCCTTTGGCATCTCTCGCCTCTCTAAGTAGTTTCTGCGGAAGCGTTCGTCCTGTGAGTTCTTCCACTTCTCTCGTCAATGTCTCCACCTGTACCTTTGGTGGTAAAGTTTCCACGTTGGCTTGGTCAATTATTTGGAAATTATATCTTGCTCTTTCTATTTCTTTCAGCCATTTCTGAACCAATATCCTCGGCTTCTTCCGAACTGAGGAAGCAGCAGACTCCATCCCCATCTGCTTCTTTATTACAGCTTCTTTGTCGTTGAGTTCTTCCATTTTTCTTTTCAGGTTTCTTATCTCTTCATCATTGGCACAGATGCCCCGTACCCGTACATCCATGATTGGAGAACCCCTGCTCATATCTAATTTATAAAAAACATATATTAGATTTCAATGAAAGAATCTGGAGATATTTAAGGATCTAATGGAACCATAGTAACGATGTAGATTAATCAAGATACACCTTGTGATGATGATGGGCTTGTTAAATATGCTGCCACCTCTAGAACTTGCAAATCATCAATTGTTGCCTGAATAACGGGAGAGTCAATTGCATGCTGTGATGGAAATGAGGGATCCATGTCCATTGGAGTTTGCCATGGAGACTGCTGGTTGCGATCCTGCAAGCAATGTGAACCTGCAGCAGTTGATTGTTCATATTGGCATGATGATGGCCCTGCTAGAGTCTGCTGGTCATTCATTTGCATCTGATATTGAATGGAACATTGTGGTTGATACAAATTAAGAGAATACGGTACTTCTTCCGCTGAAGCCATCGTTGAACTTTCACCTGTGTGATGTTCATCAAAATTAGGATATTTGATTGGAACTTGGGAGACTGCTTATTGTAGTTAGTTTACTGGATTTAGTGGGTCCAGTGGACACGTGCAACACATTGGATGTACTGTTATTAAGGAATAGGTTATTGACTCTCTTCACATTTGAAAAGTTGCGTGGGAAAAGCATGTTTATCGGAGATATTTAAAAGTCATCACTTTGGTTAAAAAACCCAATGTGTTTGCATTGAAAAATATAACAGATGTTTTTTCTCCACGCCTAGATGAGTGTAAAGAAACTTCAGATGGACATACCATGGTTACTTTGCACCCATAGCGGCATTGCCGAACTCTGATGAAACTGACGCCCTGCTTGTGATTGTTGGTCATAGTTTAACCCAATGACATCCTGTTGGGTGAAGTTTGCCATGTGGGTCGCCCCCAGTGGTGTTGGCAATAACTGTCTCACGTATTCGAGGCTTTCTTGTGTCCATGGAGGCGGCATGTCACGTGATTGTAATTCCGTGGAGGATTGACCGTGGGCATCTCTGCTCTGTTCTTCAGCCACCTCATCGAGTAACGACTGCATTAGCTTTCTTATGTGGTCCGGCACTTGTGTGCAAATGGAAATCCCTTCGTTTGGGACTCCAAGCAAGTGACCTTTCACTCCTGTAAGGTCTCCCAAGAATTCTTCACTGCAGTAATGACAACGCCATTTGCCATCCCCTAGTCTATTGACGAATTCCCAGGCTATATCCTCTTTGTTACGAACCTACAAGCAAATAGAGCGCACGCCATCATGTAATATCCCAATTTTTTTGTATTTCTTCTTAGCATGCATAGCATTATTCTCAAGCTAGAAAAAATAGCTACCACAAGTACTAAAGCCACCTGATTTTTGTGTAACAATTCCATTAGCGTGCTTATGTGCTCTGGCACTTTTGTGCAAGAGGCAATCCCTTCTTTTGGTTGTTTAAGAAAGTGACTTTTCACTCTTGTGACTGATCCAGAGTATTCATTCTCACAATAAGGACAATGCCATTTCTTGCCCCGTCTAATCACGAATTTCCAGGCTATATCTTCAGGTCGCCCCATCTTGTCGTCTTGATTATCAGCCTGCAGGAAAAGAGCACATCAGATTATATAATGTACCAATCTCGTTTATATTTTCCTAGTGTGATTCTCAGGCAAAAAATAGCATCCCCAAGTATTCAAGCGGGAAAACCAAACTGCAGATTAATATTCAACAGACCCAAGAATAATTTGCTTTTTTTTAGGCAAGAAACACCCGATCAGCTCAAAGACAATTTGGAAATTGCGAACTACCTTCTCAAGAAAATAATTAATTTTAGAATTACAAGGAGACTTGGGATATTAAAAATATGTCTCAAGTTTGAGCCTAGTGAATAAAATCAAACTGACGAGAATATATGAACTTGATCACATGTGGATCAAAAATTGGCGTCTATGAATTGATTATCTCCAAATTGTCAGAAGATGAAGATTACGCATGGATTTTATTTGCATGTAATTCCCCGCATGCGTAGGAGACAAAGAAGACAGCAGGAAGAAGTTTCTGGTTGAGCTTACATGCATTTAATTTGCTGCACATGTCTTGTTGACTCTTGCCGCATGAAGAAAGATGGGCAATATTTTATTGCCCGTCTTTGACAACAATTATGAAAGAGAGAGAGAGGAGCCGCAGGAAGAATTTGCCAAAATAAAATCTTGTGCGCTTCATTTGTCCTCTTTCATTAATTGCACATGGTCAAAGAAAGAGGAAAGAATGACTTATACGTTCATCTTCTTCTCCACCTGATTAAATGCATCATGTGCATGCATGGGAATGGGAAATTGGTGGGTGCCGCTTCAGAAGCCTATCTTGTAGGCGCCATTTGTCTTATTCTCCATCCATCCTCCTATGAAAGGAGGACTTCGGATGGCCATGAGAATGTAGAGAGCAAGAAGAGAGCGAGAAGTAAGCTTTCTTGACAACGTAGGAGCTCTCGGCAGATAAGGAAATTATCTCGTTATAATTACACCTGAGTGTTTTAGCTAGTTAAATTCTTGTTAGTAGAATTTGTTTAATTTTGAGTAAGAAATTTCACTGAGAATTGTGAGAGCCTAAATAATATGTGAGTTATTAGGTGTAATTGGGGGCTGGGAAATACTGAGAGAGTGTTTGAGTCTTCGAGTCCAGTGATTGAATTCTATCATTGTATCGGCTTTAGTTTACATAGTGGAATTCCGCGTCTTTTTCCCAGTGGACGTAGGTTCCTATTTTCGGACTAAACCCCATAAATCTAGTGTCCGATTTTCTTTCCTTTCTTTCGACTAATTTTATCCGATTCGCTTAATCCATATCCATAAAAATTCAACATGAGGAATCAAAATATCATTGGACCAAATCGTTGCTGGTAAAGCAAAATCCAAAATAGATCCGGATATTAACTTTCAAAACAAAAAGCCCAAATTCGTGAGAAATAGAGCTAAAATCTCTTGCCTGGCGTTCGGAAATGGAGAATTCTGGCGTCGCTCGACCCTTTCTTTCGACGGGCTGCAGTCCACCGTTGTCACTCTTCGCCTCTCTCTCTTCTCGCCCCTTCTCTCTCTATTTCTTGGTCTCTCTCCGAGAAGTTTATTGCATCTCACAGCTACGTCCACCCACCTACATTCGGGTCATTCAACCCGTCAGAATTCATTCCGCATAGAATCCATCACGTTTTCTTGTCTACTGCGAATATCTTTGGTCCAGGTAAATAAGGATGTTCAGTTGAAAAGTCTTTATTTGATTCTTACAAATGGAACATGGCAAAGATGAAGATGAAGCGACATACCAGTTAGGACAGAAAAAGCAGATTCAGATGCATATGCAAGTGGCAAAGATGCTCATCAAGAAGTAGAGCTAAGTAGCTGTTCTTGAGAATCAGAAGCGCCAGTCAGCATCCAGGGGCCGAGCAAAGACTCCCTCTCGCTGAAGGCGGAAACCCAATTCCTAGAGAAACAAGAGCATTCGCCTGCTGTTGGAAATGGGAACGAACAGATCTTGGGGAAGAATCGAGAGGGACTCTGCCACAAGAGAAAACAGCACAGCTTGCTAAGAACGCACGCAGGAAACGTTTCCGTCTTCTCTCGTCATTTCATCATGTTTTTCCATATGTGAGAGAAAGTGAGAGACTCGGAATTGGTCAAAGTCTTAAATGCAGATCAACGACACTGTCGAAAGTTACAGATGTCTTTATTTTACTGCTAGAAAAAGCACGTAAATCACCGCCTGATACAAAAGTCCCATAGTCGAGTCAATTGCCAAATGAGTACACACAATTACATGTCGTATCATCATCCGACCACGAACATAACAACTAAAGCAATATCATGTGGAACTATTATTGATGACTATGACGAGTCTCCATTTTGAATATCTATCACTTATCTATAGGTAAATTTATCTAATATATTCAAACTATGAACATATCAATTTACAAGGCCTAATCACCAATGACAATCTTCTCCTCCTAGATGTCGGGTTCAGGGGCGTTGATCAAGTTAACTGTGAATCAATTTTCACTTCCACTCTTTCTTTTTTTTTCCTAATTTTTTTTCGTCTTCATTATACACTATAAACTATTAGTAGAATAAATAATAATACTTTATTTCCTCTTTAATGATTTGATTGCTTTTTCTCCCTTAGGTACTACGAAATAATAACATTTTCAATGTTTTTGTACAAATTATTTCACATGTTGACTATTAATCATCAATGTCAAAACTATTTTTATTTCAATAGTGGACCTAATAAAATTTTAATTTCATGTAATGCATGGAGAGTTGACGGGTGACCTATTACATTGCTGCCTCATGCTTTCACTATTTATATCTTTTTTTCTTTTTCACTTCTAAACAATAATCTATTACCAAAATAAAGAACAATTTGTCTATTTATATAGATGTCACCCCACCTCACCTAACTTCCCCCCCCCTTTTTTAAGAGATTTCAAGTGGCCTCTTTTGGAAGCTGAGATCGCCCCCCTTTCCCCTCTCTTTCTTCTTCTTTTTTTTCAATAGTGTCGGGGAATTGTCTTTGATGTCATTGTCATCAAAAGGACTGGACAGTGTTACTCAAGAAAATGCATTTGCCTTTAAGTCAATTTCAGCTTCGGCTGCAAGGAAACTTACACGAATGTGCACTCAAGAAACTCTTGAGCCCACTTATCTTTCTTTGTCTTGTTCGAAATAGTCCTTGATCCTTGTCACCTCTCCACCATGCTTCTGTCCACAAAAGTTACACCTCCACTTGCTATTTCTATCATTCAAGAATGTCACATGCCTCTAAAATGGATCCTTTTCTCTAGGCATTGCGACTATCAATATCTTACAAAAAGTAATCCAGTTATATAAGGATATCAATTGGAGAGTCTTTATTTGATTCTTACAAATGGAAAATAGCAAAGATGAAGATGAAGCAACATACTGGTTACGACACAAAAACAAGATCAGATGCATCTAAGTGGCAAAGATGCACATCAAGAAGTGGAGCTAAGAAGCTAATCTTGATACTCTGAAGCACTGGTCAGCATCCAGGGATCGAGCAAAGAGTCTTTCTTTCGCTGAGGGCGGAGATCCGATTCCTAAAGAGCAGAGGCATAGGGCTGCTTTTGTAAGTGGGAATGAACAGCTTGTGGTGAAGAACCACGAATTCTGCCTCGAGAGACAACACAGCTGGAAAGAGTGCAAGCAGGAAATGACTGTCTTTTCTACATCATTTCTTTGTGTTTTTTATGAGAGAGACAGAGACAGAGAGAGTTCGAATTGTTTTTTTTTTTTTTTTTTTTGGGGTCGAAGACTTGGAATTGTTCAAAGTGTTGACTCCGGTCAACAACACTGTTGAAAGGTACATATATCATAGATGCTTATTTTATTGTACTTACTCCAATCATGCATGGTTGCGCAACGTTAGCATCTGCAATTATTGCTTCTACAAGAGAAAACTGCTAAACACGCCACGAAAACAGATTCAATTGCCATTGCTGGGGCGTAAATTATTAATTTGTTAAACTTCTGATACTGTATCAGGTGGATTTCTTGTTGTCCCAAAAGCCATTTCAACTGAAGTTTTTGTTCTGACCTTAAAAAAAACAAAAACCGAAGTTTTTGAAGCATCTTTAACCACATGAATAGGAAACATGGGTGCCACATGGCGGGCTTGTGGAGAATTGGCGTGCGGTTCATTAGATATTCGCGCATGCTTTTACTTTTTCAATATCTTTTTCTTTTTCATTCTAGACGATAAAAATGATTTTTTTCCCTCTTTAAAAATCTTATCGTTTTTGCTCCACCTTACGTAACTTTTAACTTTTCTATCTATTTTTCCTCCGAAAATTCTACATAATAATATATTTTCATAAATAGTTAGCATTATCCAAATTAACCCCCATGCATTGAAATTTTGGATATCTGAGTATATTATCTGTTTAGTCTTATTATTTAATATTTAAACTAAATAAAGAAAAATAGTTAATCAAATAACCTAGTAATGATTATAATTAGATACATAGCCAGTGTTAAAGCTTCATTACACATTTATTATGATAAGTGATATGTGAGCTTACAGTCATTTTTGTAACTGAATCAAGTCGTGAATGTGTAAATTATTTTTTACATCAACAATAAATCTAATCATTTAACATAATGCATGGAGAGTTGACATGTGGCCAATTATATTGCCACCTCATGCTTTCACTTTTTTATATATACTTTTTCTTTTTATTTCAAAACAATAACTTATTACCAAAATAAAGGGAAAATGACGCTATAAGTATAAAAAATTATTACAACGCTCATTTTAGTGCTAAATATTTTCGTCGACAAACTTAAATGTCAAATCAGAAAAAAAAGATCAGTTAAATGTTTCTGACGAGAAATTTTGATAAAAAAATTACGTGACTTTTATAAAAGAAAATTTTAATATGACTTGGCATTGTTTTTTAAAAGATCAGTCCATGCGGACTTTCTTGGTTGCTGTCCAATGAAGAGGAGGAGAAAATATTGACATTTTTTTTTTCTTCATCTCTCTCCTCCATTACCCTCTCTCTAAGCTCGCTCGCTGCAACAATGGCGTCCCCCCTCTCCCTCACCTGCACGCCTCCGGTCCCTCCGCTCGAGAAAACCATCCGGTCATACCCTCTCTCCGAGTTCGACTTCCACCCCTCCACCATCGTTGCCACCAGCGGAGTCGCCACCAGATCCATGCGTTGGCGTCGCTCATGAACCACCCGTATTGTCTCCGGCGAGCTTGGCTGAGAGGCCCTATTTTCCTGTCTTCAATTTTCGCCTTTTAAGAGCTCGCCTGTCTGTCTTGAATCTCCGTCCACCCATTTCCGAAGCTTCATACGTGCGTACGTCCTGCACCTCATCGAGGTGATCGGGCGAAGCAGCGCTGTCTCAAGAAGATTCTAGAAAACTACGTAACAGAATCAATTTTGGGGGGTTTGACGGAGTAGGAATCATTATCTTTTAGGGTTTATACACACAGGTCTTCGAGAACTTAAAAGGAGGGTGGGGGGCAGTCTCCACAGACACATTTTTCGCACGAAAAAAGGAATCAAAAGCTCTCGATGTTATCGAGCTTCCGGATCATCATCTACTCTCAATCGCCGGAATATTATTGATGTGCCATGAATTGTCCTGCTCTACTCTCTATTTTGCGATCTAAGTACTTAAAGAACTCGCATCCTGCTTGACACAGCATTGTTGGCTCTGATTCTTGGCTTTTTCGTCACTGAGAAAATTTTCCCTGTCGATCTAATCTTTGTTCACCGTCACCGACAATCGATTTTGGAAGAATGCGAGGCACACTTTGTTTTACTCTGCTTTGCGGCGGGAAATTACAAAGTGATGAAATGGATCTCGAAATCTATTCATTTGTTTTGATTCCCACGGGTAGTAATCTAAAAAGCATTGACATTCTTTTAGAGCTATCATGTTGTGTCAGAGACATTCGATCGACACGTCGAAAAATCCAACATTTAATTAACTCTCCTGACACTCTTTGACACTCGAGTCGGGAATCCAACACTAAGTTCATAATTTCAATATGTGATTCCAACACATAAGGGGTTAATTTTAAAAATTCTCAATAAATGAAGAATCAACATATAAATATGTAAAAAGATAAAATTAATAAAATTAATAAAAGTGGAAAAAACAAAATTTTGATATTCTCTTTACTTTTGACTCTCACTTCCCGTTCACCCCCAATTTTATTTTTTCTCTTTTCTTCTGGCACGCGAGTTCATAATGTACATTGCTTATTTTTTCTTCTAAGTTTTATAAATTATTGGAATGGAGTTGAATTTGTCAAATTAAAACAATAAATGATATTAACAATTGGTGGATTAATATTTTTAGTGTAAATTCATTCTAGTTTCTTTTATTATTATTTATTTATTTGTGAATTTGAATTAAATTAATTTGATTGAAATAATTATAAAATTGATAATTTATTATGTATATATAAATGTATATTTAATATATAATGTGTCCCGACATGTCGGAATCTTCTATTTTTTGAAAAATAATGTATCAACATGTCATATTACGTGTCACATGTCAGCGTTGGTGTTACTTAGATAGTCACAATCGAACTTTCCTTCCTTGATCTCGTCATGGATTGAGTTCCATCATCGTCTAGAGACTAGTTGTTGGAAAAATGAGGCATGATATTACTTTCTTTAAAGATTTATTTATTTCACGAAATTACTAATGATCACCAGTAAATTTCCTCCCGAATATTATATAGTAATTCTAGTATTTTTCAAGGTCTCTCAAGGGAAACAATCCAAAAAGGTGGCCTTTTTTTTAGGAAAGAAAAACTCAAAAAGACTATGAACATTCATCCCAAAACTGAAGTATCTATCTCGATCTTGATGAACAAAAGGAACCCTTCGAAAAAGTTGCTAAATGAACTAGTACATTTTCAGAAAACCATTCGGAGAAGGTTGGTAAGTGAACCGATATGTTTTCCAAAAGACACATTGAAAAAAAATAAAAATTCAAAATAAAATAATATTTAAAAATTAATTTTTTAAATAATTTCGAATTTCATAATTTCAAAAAATGCTGAATAAATAAATACAATCTTTCGGACAACAAAGATTGACAAGATAACCATACGAAATAAAATAAAAAGTTAGGGAATCAATGCTAATTAAACTATGAGCGTGCTATCGTGCCAAGTTCTAAGTGCACCTAATAATCACGCACTTGGGTAATGTGAGGTCTAGCCTACAACCCCAACCTTTTTCTTTGAACAAATTTAAAAAGCTCATACTTATAAAAGTGACCCATTTCTTCTCAATTTTCCTACGTGAGACAAAAAAGAAAAATATTTTTTATTTGTTTTACAAACAAACACACAACACCAGGGAGTGTCTGACTCCATGTTTTAAGTAGAAGCTGAGATTTGATCTTCTCTATTCTCCACAAGGGGGCGGCACGGGGCCCTCGTGGCGGCAAAAGTTGGGATGGGCTGGTAGAGTAGCTCCTTCGTGGCTTGCCGAAACGTGGCGCATTGAGGTGGGAGTTTGCTTGGCTATTGCGAGTCAAAGAATGCAAGAAAAGAGATTTGAGAGAGACAATGACCATTTTGACTCACTATTTTTTTTTTTTACGAAATTATCTTCTAGTGAATATCTGACTGGGCATACCGATAGGCCATATCATCGGAGAAATTAATAAAGTATTACCATATCATATTTCCGGTAACTCAAATCAAAATTGACATTTAAGTGATCGCTTATTTTAAAAAGTGGCACTTAGGTGATCTCAAAAAAACTTTTGGCATCAAAGTGAATATCGTACATAACTTTTAACACTTCTTGTGTCATTCTCCCCAAAATAAACAATATATATTAACTTTATTTTTTTTATTTTCCTCTTTAAATTTGTCTATTTAAATGAATGCCACTTCGCCTTATGTAACTTTTACTTTTTGGATAGAGTAGATCAATGATACGTTTGGTAACATTTCGTTTCTGAAAATAATATTTTTTCGAAAATAGTTCTTTTCTATTTTATTTCTTGGAACAATTTTTGAGTAAAAGAATACGTTTAGTAATTGTACGAAATTTCTATTCCCGGAATAGAAAAAGAATAAGAATGCGTTTGGTACGATCCACAATTTTTTTTGCAACGTAAATTTCTTTCACTTTTTTAATAAATTTTTCAGATTTTTCTTCTTTTTTTTAATTTTTTTCCTCTCTTCTTCTTCGGTAGCGACCGGTGGCGGCGAGGACCGGCAACCGGCAACAGCGACCAGTTAGAAGAGGAAGAAGAAAAAAAAGAAAGAAAAAAAGAAAATGACTTAATATATAGATTGCTATTGGAAACAAAAAGCTACTTTTACTTACTTTTTATTTTTCTTCCAAATCTGTTTCCTAAAATAATTCTCAATTACCAGAATAGAAATGTTAATTAATGCTACTAAACGATTTTTTTTTTTTTTTTTTTTTAATAAAAAAATAAAAACGTTAACAAATGGTGCCCAAATAAGATTTCCATGGCTTCTTTAATATCATTAAAACTTTTCTTTTTCTCATCAAAACACTCACACTTATAAAATCGATTTGATTGTTCTCGATGGCGGCTGCCAATTAGGGTGCTCAACCAGTTAAATGAAACAATAAAAACCAGATTAAAGTATGGTTGGAGCGTAAAATATCCCATCGCCTTTCCAGTATAATGTCGCCTTTTGCTAGTTTGATACTTGGTACATCGTCCACGATCGGAGTATACTGCCACCGTCACTGAGAGGGCGACTCTCTCTCTCTCTCTCTACAATTTCCATGGCTTCCCATCAGCCATTGCTGCTGCTTCTCTTCCTCGTCACGCTCTTCTTTCCACTCATCCCGCGCTCTCGAGCCGCGAAGCTACCGTTCTACCCGGAGGACGTACTCCCCCTGCTGCCGAGGCAGCTCTCCTCAACTCCCTTCGCCGTCCCCTGCACCTGTTGCCCGCCTTCGTCGGCATCGCTTCTCCCTCCAACGGCTCTCTGGTGTGGAAAGGAGCTTGCTTCTATGACAACACGGCTTGGTCGGAGTCCCACAACGAGATCGGGAGCGAGTTCGGCGGAGGCACGCTTCACATCAAGGTCCGTCCTTTAGTTTTATCACGTTGCTTTGGCTTGGTCTCTGTTTGGTTTTCTGTTGGACTATTACGTCGGGTTTGGTACAGTGGAATGGAAAGGAATCAGGAAATGATGGGGGAAAGGAATGGACTGGAGTGATGATTCCAAGTCTTGGTTTTTGTTTGGTGAACAGTGGGGAACGGAATGGATTGGAAATCCTTGTGTAGTGCGTAGAAGATTTTGGGAGGTTTGAGCTTGTGGCGGTCTGATAATGTGGAGAGATGGTCACTGTTCACGAGCTCTTGAGGTTTCCCGGTCGACTGTTCGTGCTTAATTCCATTCGCTGCCGTTTGATTTTGTGATAATTCTTGGAGATGTAAGGTTGTAGCGGTTTGTTGGTGCCTTGGTGGGGTCTAGTGGCCATCGTATGCCAGCTTTTGGCCGTTTGCGATCTATTCTTGGTAACTTCAGTACTTAGTTTGAGATTTTTATCTTGGTTAATTTGAGGTTGTTTTTTTTCTAATGGATTCATAGTATGAACTGGATAGAGTTTCTATCTACTTATGGTATTTTTCTTACCAACTAAGGTGTTCGGTCATACAATTCTGTATAGAGTTGTGAAAGAAAATTAATTATTTAAAGGATGTTAGAGATTATCCATCAATGTTTGGGCCTTGCACTTGATCCCAACTGTTCCTCTTTTCTCATTCTGCTTATTTATGTTGGAATCTGAGTCCCGGAATTTTTCAGTTCTTACTTCAATATGTTTCTGGTGGATTTCGTCACTTGCTGCGGTTTCTTTTCTTTTCCTTTCATCTGCTTTGTTTGGTTGGTCACTTGAGTTTTTTGTGTCAGGTTTTAGGTGGTTGAATAAGGATTTAGTGATTTAGTTGCTCATACAAATATGGTTGTTTCCTTTGATGTAAAATCAAATTATCTTATGGAGGCAATTTTAGTCTAGGTGCGTATGCCCATTGCCTCATGTTTATAGTTCTTGTTTTTGCATCTGGTTCTGCTGAATATGGAAACTAACGACTAGTTGTAGATATCCAGCTTGTAACCATGAGTTGGATCGCTCATCTAGGTCAGCAAAGCCCATAGCTAGACACGTATGGACATTTATGTCTTTGCAACCCCATAATGTGTGACATGGGACTACTATTTTTTATCTCGTGAGCACACATTCGAGTTCAAAAAGTGGGAACGAAAGGCTGAGTTTGAATATGTAAGCTGCAATCATCTTTTTTCTCTTCCGCTCTTGCATGTGCACATTGGTGAGTTGTTACACTTGGTTTTCCATTATTTCGATTACAGTGAAAAGTAGAGGAGTGTCAATCTTTCTTATGCAAGCCGGGATGCTAGGGACCTTTCAAGCACTGTGGGATGTGTTTCCCTTGTTTTCAAATACTGGGTGGGGGGAGAAATCTAGCATTGGTTTTCTCAAGAAGCATATGGGAGCTTCATTTGAGCAACGTCCCCAACCCTGGGTTACAAACATCAGCATCGATGATATCCACTGTGGAGATTTCCTTGCAATTTCAAAAATTCGTGGGAGGTGGGGTGGTTTTGAGACTCTAGAGAAATGGGTCAATGGGGCATATGCTGGTCACAGTACTTAAAGGATTCTGAAGGAAAGCTATGGGTTGGTGAATCTGGACATGAGAATGAACAGCTAATTTGGCAACGGCCTTGGGTTGGTCATACATGTAAGTGTACTTCTCTTTCAATTTGAAGGGCTAATTTTAATATTGACTAGTGGAGAAAAAGCCTTTCAAGGAAAAGAGTTACTTTGCGATTGTTTTTAGCATTTTATCCATTCCTCTTTGTTCGTTTTTTCTTTTCCATACATTGATGGATTGCTTTTGATGTTCGACATTTCATCCAATCTTTCTGCCTGCTGCTGTCTATGCAATTGCAATTGTGAAGTAAAATTTTAAACCAATTGCATAGACACAATATGAACATGGCCGTAAGTATGCAAGTCTTTCACAATAACTGTCCACATTGTTCCTCTATGGGGATATCCAACAGACAAAAGTTTAAACTTCTCAAACACCCCACCCGTAGTTTGAGTTATTATTTCACCACCTCCTCCTTAATGCCCTATGCTTATCTGTCATTCATTATTGAAGACACTCATACAACACTGCTTTAATGTGCTCTATTTATCAAAAGGTTGTCTCGTATATATTGAGAAGGACAACTAGGCTGGCTCCTTGTGGTGTTTTTGTAACATTTTGTGAACCCTTAGGTTTTTGGGGCATTGGATTCCAGTGCGATAACTGTATAAATGTAACTTTTGTTGAATCATGGACTTCTTCTCTTACAAATACAGTTCCCATTGAGATTGTTCCATTTTGCATGTAAGTGTGCTTTAGTCACACCTCTATGTCCTTAAATCTCCTTGCTCATCTTATCTTCTCTAATAAGACAAGTCTTTCCTTTCTATGCTCCCGTAGAAACTTTGATTGTAAGAGAGGTTGAGTAAATAAACGATGGCATCCTGCTTCAGTTTCATGTTGAACTCAAGCAGATACTATTTAGGCTCCTACTAGAAGCTCTATTGTAGCATCACCATATTTGCAACATAGCAAATGCAGTGTGTCTGAACTGTTTCTAGTGAACTTCAAGACCATCTTTACACATGACACGGCAATTTACTGATGATGCTTGTGGTTAGAATTCGATGAAATGACGTCCTTTACTTGAGGCAGACCTTGATTAACAAATTTAAGGTCACATTTGGGTTATTGCTACATGCTATGTTCCTTTGTGTTGGTAAAAGGGGTCAGGTGCTACAGAAGTCCAACATAGTAATGGAAATAATGTCATTTTTTTTTCTATCATTGCAGGGAGAAGATGTCATTGCTGTGCTATCATGGGATGAATGGTGGGAGTTTGAGCTTAACAAGGATGACTCAAATCCCCACATTGCATTGCTTCCACTGCATCCTGATATGCGAGCCAAATTTAACGAGACTGCTGCATGGGAGTATGTAGAGAGTATGGATGGGAGACCATAAGGTTATCACAGCATGCTTTTGAGCTGGATTGAGACTATCGATGCAAATTATCCACCGCCATTGGACGCTCATGTGGTACAGAGATTGTACATGTGCATATGCGTGTATATATATTTTGTGGGTGCATTCAGTTTGTCTTAGACAATTTTTCTAACAATAAGGCCTTGTGTTACTTCCAAGTTATATCTGTAGATGCCTTGAGATTCTTAGGTGCTGGATACGAGATAGTTTCTGCTTCTTATCCTAACTGCTAAACAGCAATTTACCCTTACTTTTGATAGACCCTGAAATATAATGAATCCATGCGTCAGATCCTATCAACACGATCTAGTTGGAATTAGACAATCATGCCATGATTTTGAATGAATTCGACTGAGCAAAACAAAAGGCTAAAAACTGAACAGTGATCTCGCCAAATAGCAGATTAGCATGTGACTCTATTGACTACTAACATTATGGAAAAGAATCTGACTTGGTTTGACAAATATTCATTTTCTATGGCCTCCTATGTGATACCAAGGCAGCAAAATAGTAGACTTTGTTCGTTTTTTCTTAAGAGTTGCTATCAGCCTGACTGATGATGCGTGTAATATGCTCGCCATGTAGGGTGCTTTATTCACGTGATGGGAGTATGGTTCACTCGTTTTATAGAAAGTGTTGTATTATTGTAGGTTGCTTCTGTTACGGACAATATGGAACAGATGCAACCAGCCTATGATGCGAACATGTGGAATGAAGCACTCAACAAACGACTAGGAACAGAGTTACCATCCCATTCAATTTGCAATTGTCCATGTGACGTTATGTATCTTGTTTTGCACACTGAGGTGCAATTGGAATCTAATGTCTCTTGAATGACATTCAGTTAATAAATGTTTTATGGTTGTAATTACACTTACTTTACTTTATGGCTACCTTACAATTGTGTTGCATATAGGGCTTGGATCTTCCTAATCTATTAGTCGAAACTGAAATGAGGGGGTCATCTTTTGCTGAACTGCTGACAATTCCGGAGCAAGACGATTGGGTATACAATGACGGGAAGTCCGCTTCATGTGTAGCTTTTGTTCTTGATATATACAAAGCAGGAGGACTCGTTGATCCAATTTCTAGCTCTTCAAGTTACAGAGTTCACCGTAAGTGTGATCTGATTGACCCTAGTTGGGTTATCTTTCTGACCTTGATTGCTTGAACTTACTATATAGAGATGGATGTCACTTTCTTTGGAGATTGAGAAAGTTATAATCTAGTTTGCCCTTTGAAGCGTGACTTTTTGTCATGAGGGATCGCACGTGGCATTTTGTGAATAGCATTGTTTTTTATGCAGATAAAATATGCTTACTCACTAAGGTTTTTCAAGAATAACTCAAGCCGCGTGCCTAAGTGGTGCAATGATGGGGATGACGTCGAGCTTCCATCCTGTCAAATAGGAGGTAGGTATCAAATGGAGCTGTTGAGATACAACACAATGGACCCATACCCTCATATGAATGAGAGGTGTCCATCTCTTCCCCCAAAATATTCCAAGCCATCCGATTGCTAGAAAACATTTCCTATAATGTGCATAGAACTTTGTATATCGGTAGGCGATTCCATTAGATTATAGCTTATGATTGCATATTTTTGTAGAATGTGTAGTAAACAAAGACCTGTGGGTTGCCCAAATTCAGAAATTGACTTCTTCAAATTCCATTTATTGATATGAACCCATATTACAAGTATAAATTTTTTGTATAATATTATACTTACACTTTATATAAATCAATCATTATATTTTAGTTCAATCTTTCATCATGTTCTTTTTTTATGAATGTTCATGCTATATAGTTATTTATGATAGGAATATTTAAATTTGATGTTTACTTTTTATCTTACTACAGATAGAAATGCTCTTTTGTTTAAGGGTTCTCTTATCTTCCTTCTTATTTGAATGTTTATCCTATGCTTTTTATGTGTAAAATGAAATGATATGGTAATGGAAATGTCTAATGCACTATCTCCAGCGCCTCGAACACCTTCCGTTCATCCAGGAACTCGTTGCAGACCCCGTTCACGATGCAGTAGTTGTTGTTGTGAGGGGCCCGGTGATGGGCCACGTGCTGCGACCGCGACACGAGCAGCCCCAAATCCTGCAGTACCACCACCGGCGGCGGCAGCTTGCTCTTCGTGATGTGGGCCCACGAGTGGAACTGCTGGCTGAACATGATGCAGCCCAAGCAGACCGCCACAAAACCGAGCATCGTCGGGTTGTTGCAAATGAAATCGATCGGGCCCACCACGAACGCCACCGCGCGAGCCAGCGCGTGGAGGTTGTTGGCCGCCTGCCGCCTAGTGATCGTCCAGGGCCACTTGTGGTGCCCCTGGAAGGCTTCTATCTGGGCGCCAAAGACCAGGGTCGAGGCGTCGCCGTAGTTGTCGATGCCCCAGTGGTAGACTCCCGATCCGAGGTCCGCCAGGACGTAGCCAAGCGCTCCCACCAAGATGGGCTCGGCCCACACGTGAGACTCGCATGACGCGACCACGGACTTGGCCAGGGCAACGAGCACGGCAGTGCACCCGCAGGCGAGCCACGCGCGGTGGCCCCACGTGGACTTCAACGACAGGTCATCGAGTACTGGGCGGGTCAGCGATATCAGCGGACCCAGAGCCGTCGACGGCCGCGATTCCACGGCGAGGTGGGTCTGGTCAGGCCGGGGCTTGGTTGTGGTGGCTGCCAAGCAGTAGACACGGCCCCTGGGGACACGAGCTCGTTCATGGAGCACCGAGGAGTGGAGTAACTTGTGATGAAATGCGAGGGACATGGAGGCTGCCGTGCAGGAAAGAAACCATCAGAACAGGAGAGGGGGCGAGAGACGACGTATATAAGTCGGAACAGCGGCCACGGAGCGATTCAGCGGAGGGAAAAGATGTGTGGAGAGGAATGGGGAGGAGGATGAATGGTGTGGCTGGGACTGTGCTTGCGTGGTCCTTTCAGGGACTGAGAGACTCAGAGACTCTCTCGTGCAGATTTGCGTCGCACATTCTTTCTGCACGAGCCCCACACAGTCACGTACAAAAGCTAACCCAGGAAAATAAGAAAAAAACCATTTTGTCATCTAAAAATTTAAATTTTTAAAATAATTATTCGTGTGAGAAATCTCACGTAACATTAAAATTGAATGTCTTGAATTTGAATTTTTTTGTGCTTATTTTATGCCTCCTTGATCAAATTTTCATACTTAGTATTAAAAAAAAGAGCAAATTAAACATAAAGAGAAGTGTTAGAATAATTAAATAATAAAACATATGGCTATATAAAAGTTTAAGTTTATCGCAAAATCCCATATCAAAAGAGAAATCAGAGTTTGATTTTGCTATCTAAATTATGTATGCCGTCTAGCGACTTCTGTTGTCTGTGTGGTGCGCTCATACGAGCCACTCATTGTTCTACGCTTTTGAGGTGGTCCATAGACCATGTAGCATTCAATTAAGGAAAGAAAAAGAAATTAGAAAGAACATAGTTTTTGGTTGGGCCACCACCAGGTGCTTAATAAATTTAACATTTCTCTTTCCGTATTAATCGATTTCTATTCAACTGTTGATCCACTGTGAAGCCACAAAAGCATAGTCACAAGAATTATGGAAGTGGCCCAAGAAAATCTCTCTCTCTAGCGGGAGTTCGTGCGAGATGGAGCTTCTGGTAGGTAACCGGAAGAGGTAAAGATTGACACGCAGTAATGATGTATACAAGTTGGGAAGGGAAGAAGGGGGAATGGGATATTCCCAGGGACCAAGGAATATCCGCTTCCTGAAAAATCTGTCGCGGGGTTTGTATTTTTTGGTGGAGAATCCTAATCACCGGTCCCTACACTGGTACTGTTCACTTCAAATATTAATATATGTAGCATAAAACGGGAAAACACAACCAAAAAAATTAAATTATCCTTGATGCTTTAATCCTTCCACCTCTTTTCCTGCCCGTCAAAATACCCGAACTTATATTTAAAATAGAAATACTCTCCGCTCATCATTAAAAGTTATAAACTTTGTTCAATGCGGGAACCGATATCCAAACTTACACCTTCCATTTACCACTAAAAGAATTCCTAAATTTTATATACATGGTAAAATTAATAAATATTTTCTGTATAGTGAGTATAATTTAGGGGTTATTAGTGTCATTGTTGGCAGAGCATTTCTTTTTTTGGTATTAATTTTATAATATAAAAATACAGAATCTTTTCAGTCCCTGATTAGTAATTACCAAGCGTCCAAGGACAATCAAAACGATTTGCCCCTCTTCCGTCTCCATATCACCTTTTGATAGTTTGAGTGGACTGTCACTGAGAGGCTGACTCTCTGTCTCTCTCCCACTTCCATGGCTTCTCGTCAGCCATTTCTGCTGCGTCTCCTCTTCCTCTTCACGCTTTTCTCTCCGCTCATCCCGCGCTCTCGAGCTGTGAAGCTACCGTTCCACCCGGAGGACGTACTCCCTCTGCTGCCAAGGCAACTCTCCTGGCCCATCCTCAACGCCCTTCGCCGTCCCCTGGACCTGTTGCCCGCCTTCGTCGGCGCCGCTTCTCCCTCCAACGGCTCTCTGGCGTGGAAAGGAGCTTGCTTCTATGACAACACCGCTTGGCTGGAGTTCCACAACAACACCGGGAGCGAGTTCGGCGGCAACTTCACATCTAGGTTCGTCCTTTCGTTTTATCGCGTTGCTTTTGCTTGACCTCTGTTTGGTTGAGTGCGATTCCGGAAGATTTGGGGGGTGGGGGTTTGAGCTTGTGGTCACTGATCACGAGAGGTTCTCTGGTTGACTATTATGTCGAGTTTGGTACGGCGTAAAGGAATGGAATCAAGAGATGATGGGGAAAGGAGTGGAGTGGAATGTGGATTCTAAATCTTGGTTTTTGTTTGGTGAATTGTGGGAAATGGAATGGAATCGAAATACTTGTGTTTGAGTACGATTCTGGATGGTTTTGGGAGGTTTGAGCTTGTGGCGATTTGGTAATGTGGAGAGATGGTCACTGTTCATGAGATTTTAAAGTTTTCTGATCGACGTTCATGCTTAATTCAATTCACTGCTGTTCGAGTTTGTGATAATTATGGGAGATGTGAGCTTGTAGCGGTTTGTTGATGGGGTCTAATGGCTACTGTTTGCCAGCTTTTGGCAATTTCCGATTAATTCTTGGTAACTTTTGGTGCTTAGTTTGAGCTTCCTATCTTGATTAATTGGAGGTGGATTTTTCTAATGGATTCATAATACTGAACTAGATGGGATTTCTATCTCCTTATGAAATTTCTCTTACCAACCGAGGTGTTTTTTTTTGGTAAGGACCGAGGTGTTCAATCATACCATTATGTATAGAGTAGTGAAAGAAAATTAATTATTTAAAGGATGTCGGAGAATATCCTTCAATGTTTGGGCCATTTGCTTGATGCCAACTGTTCCTCTTTTCTCATTCTGCTTATTTATGTCGGAATCTGAGTCATGGAATTTTTCAGTTCTTACTTCAAATATTTCTAGTGGATTTCTCACTTGCTGTGGTTTCTTTTCTTTTCCTTCCATCTGCTTGTTTGTACTTGATTAAGCTCCACAGATTGATGATACTATGGTTGGTCACTTGATTTTTTTGTGTCTTGGTTTTAAGTGGTCGAAGAAGGATTTAGTGATTTGGATTTGGTTGCCCATACAAATATGGTTGTTTCATTTGATGTAAAATCAAATTATCTTATAGAGGTAATTCTAGTCTAGGTAGGTGCTGCCTCATGTCCCTAGTTCTTGTTTTTGCATCCGGTGCTGCTGAATATGGACACTAACTGGTAGTTGTAGGTATCCGGCTTGTAACCATGAGTTTGGATTGCTCATCCAGGTCAGCAAAGCCCATAGCTGGACATGTATGGATATTTATGTCTTTGCAACCCCATACCGTGTGACATGGGACTACTATTTTTTATCTCGTGAGCACACATTTGAGTTCAAAGAGTGGGAAGGAAAAGCTGAGCTTGAATATGTAAGCTGCTATTATCTTTTTTCTCTTCTGCTCTTGCATGTGCCTATTGGTGAGTTGTTACGCTTTCTTTTCCATTATTTCAATTACAGATGAAAAGTAGAGGAGTGTCAATCTTTCTGATGCAAGCCGGGATGCTAGGGACCCTTCAAGCACTGTGGGATGTGTTTCCCTTGTTTTCAAATACTGGGTGGGGGGAGAAATCTAACATTGGTTTTCTCAAGAAGCATATGGGAGCTTCATTTGAGCAACATCCCCAGCCCTGTGTTACAAACATCAGCATTGATGATTTCCACTCTGGAGATTTCCTTGCAATTTCAAAAATTTGTGGGAGTTGGGGTGGTTTTGAGACTCTAGAGAAATGGGTCAGGAGGGCATATGCTGGTCACACAGCTGTGTGCTTGAAGGATTCTGAAGGGAAGCTATGGGTTGGTGAATCTGGACATGATAATGAACAGGTAATTTGGCAATGGCCATGGGTTGGTCATACATGTAAGTGTACTTCTCTTTCAGTTTGAAGGGCTAATGTTTATATTGACTAGTGGAGAAAAGGCCTTTCGAGGAAAAAATTACTTTGCGATTGTTTTTAAGCATTTTATATATTCCTTTTTGTTCTTTGTTTTCATACTTAGATGGATTGCTTTTGATGTATATATTTTTTTGAATTTTGACATTTCATCCAGTCTTTCTGCCTGGTGCTGTCTCTGCAATTGTAATTGTGAAGTGTATTATTAAATCATTTGCATAGACACAGTATTAACATGGCTGTCAGTTGATGCCAGTCTTTCACTACAATTGTCCCCATTGTTCCTATATCGAGATATATGTTCAAACATCTCAAACACCCCCACCAGTAATTTGAGTGCACCTCCTCCTTTATTCCCTGTGTTCATCTGCCATTAATTTTTTAAGACACCCATATGACACTGCTTACAAGTACTCTGATTATAAAAAGGTTGTCTCATACAAATTGAGATGGACAACTAGGCTCCCTGCGGTGGTTCCCTAACATGTCGTAGGGTGAACCCTTAGGTTTTTGGGGCATTGGATTCCAATGTGATTACTATATAAATGTAACTTTTGTTGTATCATGGACTTCTTCTCTCACAAATATGGCTCCCATTGAGATTGTCCCATTTTGCATCTTAATTGTTCTTTAGTCACACCCTATGTCCTTGAATCTCCTTGCTCATCTTATCTTCTCTAATCAAACAAGTCTTTCCTTTCTGTGCTCTTGTAGAAACTTTTGACTGTAAGAGAGGATGAGTAAGTAAATGATGACATGCTGCTTCAGGTTCATGTTGAACTAGAGCAGATCCCATTTAGGCTCCTACTAGAAGCTCTGTTGTGGCATCCTCATATATATGTAACATAGCAAATACAATGTGTTTGAACTGTTTCTATTAAAATTCAAGACCATCTTTATACATGACACGGCAATTTACTGGTGATGATTATGGTTAGAATTTGATGAAATGACGTCTTTTACTTGAGGCAGACCTTGATTAACAAATGTAAGTTCATAATTGGGTTAATGCTACTTGCTCTGTTCCTTTGTGTTGGTAAAGGGGTCAGGTGCTTCAGAAGTCCAACATAGTGTTTGGAGATAATGCAATTTTTGTTTTGTTCTTGTCCTTGCAGGGAGAAGATGTCATTGTTGTGTTACCATGGGATAAATGGTGGGAGTTTGAGCTTAACAAAGATGACTCAAATCCCCACATTGCATTGCTTCCACTGCATCCTGATATGCGAGCCAAATTTAACGAGGCTGCTTCATGGGAGTATGCACAGAGGATGAATGGGAAACCATATGGTTATCACAACATGCTTTTTAGCTGGATAGACACTATCGGTGAAAATTATCCCCCACCATTGGATGCTCATGTGGTATTGAGATTGTGCATGTGCATACGTGTTTATATATATTTTGTGGGTGCATTTAGTTTGTCTTAGACAATTTTTCTAACACTAAGGCCTTGTGCTACTTCCAAGTTATATCTATAAATGCCTTGAGATTCGTAGATGATGGATTCGAAATAGTTCCTGCTTTTCAGCCTAACTGCTAAACAGCAATTTACCCTTAGCTTGATAGACCCTGAAATATAATGATGCCATTTGTCTGATCATATCAACACTGTCTAATTAGAATTAGACAATCATGCCTTGATTTTGAATGAAATCAATTGAGCAAAACAAAGGCTAAAACCCGAACAAAGTGATCTCGCCAAATAGCAGAATAGCATGTGAGTCTATTGAGAATGGAAAAGAATGTGACTTGGTTTGACAAATATTCATTTTTATAGCCTCCTATATGATACTAAGGCAGCAAAATAGTAAACTTTGTTCATTTTTTCTTAAGAAGTTCTATCAGCCTGGTTGATGATGATGCATGTAAAATGCTTGCCATTTGGGATGCATATTTTGCATGATGGGAGTGTGGTTCACTTGATTTATAGAAAGGATTTTGGTATCGTAGGTTGCTTCTGTTATGACAGTATGGAACCAAATGCAACCAGCCTATGCTGCAAACATGTGGAATGAAGCACTGAACAAGCGACTAGGAATAGAGGTACCATCCATTCAATTTGCAGTTGTCCGTGTGAAGTTATGCATCTTGTTTTGCACACTGAGGTGCAACTGAAATCTAATGTCTCTCGAATGACATTCAGTTAACACATGTTATATGGTTTTGATTACATGACACTTACTTTATGGCTACCTTGCAATTGTGTTGCATGCAGGGCTTGGATCTTCCTGATCTATTAGTCGAAACTGAAATGAGGGGGTCATCTTTTGCTGAACTGCTGACGATTCCAGAGCAAGATGATTGGGTATACAGTGATGGGAAGTCTGCCTCATGTGTAGCTTTTGTTCTTGAAATATACAAAGCTGCAGGACTCTTTGATCCAATTTTTAGCTCCATTCAAGTTACAGAGTTCACTGTAAGTGTGATCTGATTGACCCTAGTTGGGTTGTCTTTCTGACCCTAATTGCTTGATAGAGATGGATGTCGCTTCTTTCAGAGATTGAAAAATCTATAATCTAGTTTGCCCATTGAAGCGTGACTTTTTGTCGTGAGGAATCCCATTTGGCATTTTGAGAATAGCATTGTTTTTTTATGCAGATAAAAGATGCTTACTCGCTAAGGTACTTCGAGAAAAATTCAAGCCGCTTGCCTAAGTGGTGCAATGATGGGGACGATGTTGAGCTTCCATTCTGTCAAATACGAGGTAGGTATCGAATGGAGCTGCCAGGATACAATACAATGGATCCATACCCTCATATGAATGAGAGGTGTCCATCTCTTCCCCCAAAATATTCCAGGCCATCCAATTGCTAGAAAACATTTCCTATAATGTGCATAGAACTTTGTATATTGGTAGGTGATTCCATCAAATTGTAGCTTACGACTGCATATTTTTGTAGAATGTGTAGTAAACAAAGGTCCGTGGGTTGCCTAGATTCAGAAATTTACTTCTTCAAATTCCATTTATTGATATGAACCCATATTACAAGTACAAATTTTTTGTAAAATGTTATACTCACACTTTATATAAATCAATCATTATATTTTAGTTCAATCTTTCATCATGTTCTATTTTTATGAATGTTCTTGCTATATAGTTATTTATGGTAGGAATATTTAAATTTGATGTTTACTTTTTATCTTACGATGGATAGAAATGCTCTTTTGTTTAAGGGTTCTCTTATCTTCCTTCTTATTTGAATGTTTATTCTATGCTTTTTATGTGTAAAATGAAATGATACGGTAATGGAAATGTCTAATGCACATAAAAAAAAAATTAAGACCTAGTTTTAATTTGTATTACCCGGTAAATGGTACTAATATAAGAGCCATTTTTCTATCATTTTTTCAATTAAATAAAAAAAATGTTTATTTGTTTTGTGGTGAAATCATGTATATTGATACGCACATTTTAGGTATAATATTGTTGGGGTAGATTAATTGATAAAATAAGTAACATATTTATTATGAAGTATGAGAACACCAGAAGTGCCGAAAATATTTTTTTGACGATAATAAGTATTCTGGATTTATTTTTAAGGAATAAACACCTCAACATTTCGGAAAGCTCACAGGGGCCTTTGGCCGGTGTCGTGGATCGTCTAACCAGGTGAAAGTGAAGATGTGGCGCAGCACATTACTATTTTTTCCGATTAAAAGTAAATTATTTTTTCCTTCTCCCTTTTCTTCCATTTCGACTTTTTGATTTCCTTTTTGATAGTCAATTTTGTCCACTAGCTTTGCGATTTTCTTTTGCATAATATCGCGAACTTGCATTTTGTCCTATGATCCAATCATTTGTAATCTTATAGATAAAAGATATGTACAGATTTTGAAAGACATTCCGCTCATAAGTTTGTGGCAGAAAAATCGGAACACCACATTTCGGGAAAATAATAATGATAGGGTTGCACAACAAATCATCATCTCTTCACTAGTCCTCTGGGTCGGAGCGGACGTCCCTCCCCCATCCCCAATCATGTCTGCAATCAATAGCCAGTTCAAGCTATGGAGAGCACCGTTTTACGTGTATATTTCATCGAGGTGTTTGTGTTCATTGGAAATTTCAGGATAAAATTAAATGGTTAGTTTTTCAGTTGTTTGGTGAGTTAGTAAAAGTGATGTCGTTTTAGTCCGTAGAGAGCTTTTTCTTTATAGATCAATTAGTTTTCCGCCGTCCAAATAATGAAAAGTAGGAAAACAATTTCTTGGGAAACAATTCACTCTCAAACAAACATGCGGACAACATCCACCGATCACGAGGAAAATTTCTCTCCGATCAAGGACGGGAAGGAAAAACACTAATGCTTAAATCCGGATCTCCGATCGGATATTTCGCGACCTGCTAATGAGTGAATATATATATTAACAACTTTTTGGTCTGAGAAAGGAACATTGGGTAGGAATTGAGATCGTGATGTCTACATGGCCGCTAACCAAGCGAATAAGAAAAGGTAGAACGTAAAAAAAAATACATGCCTTTATAAGAAGAGACTGATTAATAACCGGCTACGTAAAAAAAAAACCCTGCCTTTATAAGAAGAGACTGATTAATAACCGGCTTTGCTCGACTGGCAATCCATTGCCATTCCCATTCTCCCGTCTGCTGATGCTGCTGAAGCGAAACGTCTTTCTCGATAATGACGCTCGGGACACCACATTTCATTTCTTGAATAATAATAAGTGGTCTTCACCCAAACCCACTGCTTCCAAGGCTCTTATCTCACAAGGAAAATAATAATGAGAGTGTTGCTCAACAAATCATCATCTCTTCACTACTCCTCCGGGATGACTTATTTCCACTAGTCAATAATACATGTGACCGCCTTCAAAATACACGAAGCATGGCCCCACGGAAAAAAGAGTCGAGGTTGCAGGAAACCATATGCTCGACCAGCAGCAGGGCAGGGCTTTCTTCAAGAGCAGCGTCTCAGGAGAGATCCTTTCCCTTGGCGTTCAATTCTGCAAAAAGGCCACTGTTAGAGAGCTGCATGACTAGAGACAGAAAAGCTACATCTTTGTAACGACTTTTAAGAAGTGAAGCAATTGTAATATCAATTAAACTCATTAACCTATAGCATTTGGAGAACAGCATGTCTTCCATGCATCAGCATGTTCCCCTTTTCGGAGATAAGGTTGAAGAATAGCCTGAGCATTGGGATCATCCCACATCAGCGTCTTCCACTTTTCCTCATCTTCCACCGCAATATGCGGAAGCTCCTCAATATCAATATCACGTAATCGTAGCTGCAAAGGTATCGCCTTCAGCTCTGGGCATCCGTACACTGTCAGATTATCCATGGAACCGCAGCTTATTGGGACTTCGCATATGCTCTTCAGCTGGGGTAGATAGCATAGCTTTAATTCCCTTCAGATTTGGGAGAGAAATTGAAGACTGGAAGGATGAAGGGGTGTTGTTTACAAGAGTCATTATGCTTCCTTCTTGGCCTTGTCTTGCTCTGCTTATCATCTCTACCATTCCTTTGCAAGACATGACCTTGATACTTTGAAGATTTTGAAGATGGAGCAGCCACTCATGCGGAAACAGCTTTCTCATGTTATGCAAAATACCTCAAGAGATTCGAGAGAAATCTTTTCAACTGACGCGTGTGGGGGAGGACCTCCGATTATCTCCTCCATCTTCTCACAACGTCTTACCTGAATTGTTCTCAGATTAGGGAAGTGGGGCATGCACTCAGATTCCACCGCTCTCTTCATTTTATCACAATCATAGATAATAATCTCTTCTAGACTAGGGAAGGCTGGGAGCGGATGTGGTGGTGGTGATGTAACTGCTGCTATTATCCCCACCATTTCCTCACAATTATTTATTCGAATCCGTTGTAGACACGGAAGGTTGGATATAGACCCATACCCAAAGAGATACTTCAGTTTCGGACATACATATATGCCCAAAGACCTAAGGTTCGGGAAGAGCAGAGGGGTAGGGGTTGGGGCAGGGGAGTCATGGATGTCGATTACTTCTTCATCGTGTTCTCCACAGAGCACCTCTAATTTTTCCCATTCTTCTATTATTAGCTCCTCCAGGTATTCAAGCGGACCGATGCCAGACAAATTTTTTAGACCGTCGCATTCCTCCCCCCACAATATCTGCACATCTCGGGGAATCAAAATAAAAATGCCAGTGCATTCTCCTCCCATGCTCAAAATAGCATGACTCCACCTCCGAATGCCGACTGTCCTCTTCTCATTCCTTTCTAGAGAATTATCCCAATCTTCTTCCACATAAACTCATATTTTTTGATCCACATGCGGAGATGATAATATTGAAGTTATGACCTGCTCAATAACCTCACACACTTGTTGAAATCATCTGCATCTTCAAAGTAGCATTCAAGTGTCTCTAGTGCCCTCAATTTTGTAATGTCTTCTCCATCTGGAATCCAAACTTTAAGATGTTGCAAGTTTAGCAAACTCCCCAGTACTCCTTTGGGTAATCTACAACTCATTGGAAGGGCAAGGTATCTCAAGTTCATCAACATTCCCAGACCCTCAGGTACTTCAAGACTATCACAGCAATCAATGTCCAACTTTCTTAAAGATGTGAGCTTCCCTAAATAAGGAATACGACGCAATTCCCAGCACCATGAAAGCAATAGTGCTCTTAAGTTTACCAAGTCTGAGATAGAATTTGGAAGTTCTCTTAGGTGACATCCACTCAAGTTTAGAACCTTTAGCCCACAAAATTGTCTGAAGAAAGAGTCAGGGATGATGACTACATCCTTCGACCAGTTATCATTCAGTAGAATAGTTGATAGTCTAGGACAATTTGGCGACATGTTCAATGGAATTCACTAATTTTGTTTTCCATAAGAGAAACTTTCTCCAAAGCTTCTGTCCAACACTCCTCAGGGGGAATCCTCATCAATCCCTTTCCTGGTTTTACAAGGGAAGTTGCACTCATGATGTGCAATGCCATGTCTCTAATCAAATCGTGCATCTTCATCCATCTCCCACCATAGGGATCTTCCAATAGGCAAACATTTCCTAGTTTGTTCAGTATGGTGAGGCCTCTATCATGTTGTTCCTTCCTTGTATCTCAATCCACCAATCAATCCTTGGTCAATAAAGAATTCTACCAACTCGAACTTATCAATCAATTTATCTTCTGGATAAAGTGCACAAGATAAGAAACACTGTTGGACATTAGGATTACCAAGGCGATCATAACTGAATTTTAGATTCATTAACACCTTATTCTCCATATCTGTTTGCCCCATACTTGATTCTTTTAATTTCAACAAGGAATCCCTCCATTCAAATGCATTGGTCACTCCCCACATACTTCTTGCCATTGTGATGACTCCAATCGGCAAGCCTGCACATTCTCTAACAATGGACTCCATAATTGCTTTAATTTCCAAATTTAGTACCACTTTGGATCCAAGCTCCTCCCAAAATAAACTCTCGGCTTCGTTTTGAGATAGAGGCTCGATTTTTATCTTTTCTTGACATTGCATCTGGCGGCATACATCAAAGGATCGAGTGGTTAAGACCAACTTAAATCCATTTGCTCTAATAGGGATTCCCACCTCTTCAAGATCAAGATGTTCCCACACATCATCAAGAATCAAAACACAATTCTTCTTTCTTTCTAGTTGCTCCGACAACATTGCTGCTCGTTTCTTCTCATGCTCATCCTCCATAACACCAAATTTTAGTGCCTTCCAAATATCACTCTGCAACTTATAAATGCTGCAATCTTGGGACACGGTGATAAAAACCACACCATCGAAGGTTGCATCTTTGAGAAGTCTATTATATATGTGCATCATGATAGTTGTCTTCCCAACACCACCCATTCCATGAATACCTAATTTGCGCACATGATTTGCCTTCAGACAGTCCCAAATCAACTCAATGTTCTCATGAATCGCTTCACCTGTTAGCTTTCGTTCCAAAAATGCGACTTCTTTGGCATTTCTCTCCTCTATGAGTAGTGGTTGTGGAAGCGTTTTTTCTATGAGTTCTTCCACTTCTCTCGTCAATGTCTCCACCTGTTCCTTTGGTGGCAAAGTTTCCCCATGGGCTTGACCGATTATTTGGAACTTATTTCTTGCTCTTTCTGTCTCTTTCAGCCATCTCTCAACCAATATCCTCGGCTTCTTCCGAACTGAGGAAGCAGTAGACTCTATCTCCATCTGCTCCTTTATGACAGCTTCTTTGTCATCGAGTTCTTTCACTTTTCTTTTCAGGTTTCTTATCTCTTCATTGTTGGCATTGATGCTCCGTACTTCCATAATTGGAGAACCCCTGTTCATATCTAATTAATAAAAAACATATGTTAGTAATCTGGGGATATATAAGGAAAGAAACAGAATGATAGTATCTATTTAGATAAATCAAGACACACCTTGTGATGATGATGGGCCTGTTGTGTTTGTTGCCACCTCTGGAACTTGCAAATCAGTTGCCTCAAAAATGTGAAAGTCACTTGTATGTTGTGATGCAATTGAGGGATCTACTTGCAATTGAGACTGCCGATTGCAATCCTGCAAGCAACTTGAATTACCTATAGCAGCTAATTGATCACACTGGAATGATAATGCCCTTGTTGGAGTCTGCTGGTCACTCATTTGCATTTCCTCAGGATAAGAAGATCGAATGGAAGATTGTGGCTGATATGGCAAATCAGAAAAAAAAGGTACTTCTTCCGTTAAAGCCATCGTTGAACAAGATATGCTTTCACCTGCGTGTTGTTCATCCGAATTAGGATATGGTTGATTGGAACACGGAGGAATGCCCGTTGGAGTTAGGTTACTGGATCTAGTGGGTCCAATGTACAAAGTGTGCAACACACTTGGTGCACTATTATCAAGGAATAGGTGATTGGTTCTCTTCGCATTTGAAAAGTCTCATTGAAAAATCATGTTTATCGGAGATATTTAAAAGTCAGCACTTTGGTTAAAAAGCATGACATGTTTGCGTTGAAGAATATAATAGATGTTCTTTCTTTCGCGTCGAGATGAATGTATAGAAAATTCACATGAACATACCATGGCCACTTTGTGCCAGTGACGGCATTGCTGAAGTCTCTTGAAATTGACAATCTTGGTCAGAGGTGAAGTTTGCCATGTGGGTCGCCCCCGTGGTGTTGGCAATAACTGTCTCGCGTATTCTAGGCTTTCTGGTGTCCATAGAGGCAGTATGGCGTGATGGTCGGAAAATTGACGCTTCTCTGATTGTAATTCCGTGTCAGGTGACTTTGGTTCCATGGAGAATTGACCGTCAGCATCTCTGCTCTGTTCTTCACCCACCTCATCGAGTAACGACTGCATTAGCTTTCTTACGTGGTCCGGCACTTGTGTGCAAATGGAAATCCCTTCGTTTGGGACTCCAAGCAAGTGACCTTTCACTCCTGTAAGGTCTCCCAAGAATTCTTCCCTACAGTGATGACAACGCCATTTGCCATCCCTCAGTCTCTCGACGAATTTCCAAGCTATATCCTCTTTGTTACGAACCTACAAGCAAATAGAGCGCACCCCATCATATAATATTTCAATTTTTTTGCATTTCTTCTTAGCATGCATAGCATTATTCTCAAGCTAGAAAACATAGCTACCACAAGTACTAAAGCCACCTGATTTTTGTGTAACAATTCCATTAGCATGCTTATGTGCTCTGGCACTTTTGTGCAAGAGGCAATCCCTTCTTTTGGTTGTTTAAGAAAGTGACTTCTCACTCTTGGGACTGATCCAGAGTACTCATTCTCGCAGTAAGGACAACACCATTTCTTGCCCTGCCTAATCACGAATTTCCAGGCTATATCTTCAGGTCGCGGCATCTTGTCGTCTTGATTTTCAACCTGCAGGCAAAGAAGAGAGCGCACCCGATCATATAACGTACCAATCTTTTTTATATTTTCATAGCATGCGTAGCATAATTCTCAAGCAAATAATCGCATCCACAAAGTACTAAATCGGGAAAGCCAAACTGCAGATTAATATTGAACAGACCCAATAATGATTTGCTGTTTTAGACATGAGAAACACCCGATCAATTCAAAGACAATTTGAAAATTGTGGACTATCTTCTCAGCCAAATAATTAATTCTGGAAATAGAAGGAGACGTGGGGAATCAAGATATGGTTGGATTTTGACCGAGTCGTCGCCAGTGAAGCAAAATCCAAACTTGATCCGGATATTAACTTTTTAAACAAAATGGAAATATCTCGGTCCACCGTTGGCGCTCTTCCGCCCCGCTCTTTTGCCCGCCCCTTCTCTCTCTATTTCTCGGTCTCTCTCCGAACCGTGTTTTCTTAGAGAAATCGATTGAGACGATTGTCTTCCCCAAACCTTTTTCTCCCCTTTTCTTTGCCTTTTCTTTTCCTCTTGACCAATGTGTCTTATAGTCATTAGTGAACTCGAGTCCTTATTAATTCAATGAGATGCTCCCTGTAGTTGGTCTAGTTGAATTTAGAGTGATTTATTTAGTATAATATTATACATTAGATATATCAAAATAATTTGTAAAATTACATGAGGGAACCTTATTGAGCTTTCAAGTACATCTATTAACTAAAAGAATCACTTAGAATTTATTGCATCATCTCGAAAATGCTCCGATAAACTACTTATTTTTCTCTTTTATTTTTCTATCCAAAATTATGTGTCACACTAATGCATCCACTACAGTAATGTTTGGTTTTAGTAAGAGAACAAACGTATAATGTCATGAAGAAAAACGCAAACCAATGGAACCAAACAATATAACCACGGAAGAGCATGTAATTTACCCTTTGCAATATTAATTATTATATACCCAAAATAATTTCGATTAGTAAAGATTTTGATGTCAAGATTTAAAAATGGACAATATAATTCTTTTTTCTCCCATTTTTTCATGGACATGCATGCGCAACTCGGGGAAAAAATTGTTGTCAAAAACTGAATTTATTCTCCAAATAGATAGAGCTAGTTGACGCGTAGCGCCAAATTCCCCCACACTTCAGAGCTAATCTCCTCAGTTTCATCCCCTTACCAATTTACCAATTTGAGAAGTGGCAGAAGAATATTTCTTTTTTTACCCAGTGATATAAGTACATCAATCCGATTACTTAGAAGATCATGGAGCATCATCCAGGCTCTCATAAACCGATCAAGCCTAAATCTATACTCATACAATTCTTATGGGCAAAAGAGAATCTCGACTTTAAAAAGAAAGGGTCATTACCGTTGGCAAATTCACGCAATACTAATCTAAAATATTGGAACATTTGAATTTTTAATTTGCTACTACACTTATAAAAATCTCAAATATAGGTCTCGTTGAGAATAATATGAAAAACCGGATCTCGTCCATAGAACCGCACGAGGGATCGCCCACAGGTCAATTTTGACTATTTGTTCTTCACTCGATTTAAAGGTTAATTTGATTTGAGATGCTACATCTCAAACCCTATCCACCGTATCCACAATCCATGTGTATTCGTGGTAAAAAGAAAATTAAAGCACACGCATACAATATAACAGTAAATTAAATTATGTAACAAAATTTTAGTGATAATATAAAAAGTAATCGAATTAAATTAGTAAAGAAAAAAAAAAAAAAAGTCATATGGTGAATAAAAAATGAAAAAGAGAAAATCTTATTTCTTATTATCTATTTAGTATTAAGATATCTATAATCTAATTCATATTGGAATCGAGAAAGAACAGCTGTGATAAAGAAAATATGAACAAATAATTAGAATATAGAAACACAAAAGTTTCTTAAGTTATGTGTAGAGTCGGTTGACCAGATAGATTTGATGTGGATGCAGAATCGAAAAATCCTCCTGAGAGAGCCAAAGCACCTAGGTTATGTATGCCCAAAGTGCAGAGTTCTCTCTCCTTATTTCACCAAGAACAAAAGTGCAAGCAGAGAGATACACTAGATCCACAAGAGGAAATTAATACAGGAAAACTAAATCATACTTATCTAAAAAAAGAGGAAAACTGGGTTATCTAAGAAGTAGAACATGCCTTGCAAGGAGAATCTCAAGCAGCCTTGAAACATTAAGCATGGAGACAGAGGAGCATCAAGAGTAGTGTAGGGTAATTGTTTCCCATGTCATTGTCCCCATAAGGAGTGGATGGTCTACTGAAGAGAACGCGTTGGTCTTTGAGTCAATTTCGACTTTCGGTCGTGAGGAAACTCGCACGAATGTGCTCTCAAGAAACTATTGACCCCACTTATCTTAACTTTTTCCAACCAAAATAGTACTAATTATATAAAGATTTTAAAAAATCAGTATACCAAATGAGGTGGAAAACTATTGTTGTACGTTAAAATATGGTTCACTTAATTGCCAAACTTTGAAAAATTAAAAACAAAACTTACCTAAGAAGGCCACCACACTAACTTCCTCTTCCTACTCCATCCATATATATACATACATACGCACCCACGCACGCATATACATTGCTTTTTTTTCCCCTCTAGGAATGAGTTACATTGTATTAATTAAGAAAATCTCAGAAATAGTGTTACTTATTTACTATCCATAAATATTGTCTCAAGTTTAGAACTTTTCCTACACTAATGAATTCATGATACCAATTTCGTTTGCAGACCAGATCTTAAACCAAAAAGAAAAAAATTTCAACGAAGGGATGATTTAAAGAGAAATAGTAACTCACTAACTTTTAAGGAAAATTATTGTTGCTGCCTAAATTTTCGCCCAAATGTCTTATCTGCATTTTCATAAAATCCAACAATCAAATTCACCAATAATTTGACCCCTAATAAAAAAGCATTTGTAATTCCGTATTCTCGATCTCTATTGCATTCTTTCACATTTAAAATTGTGAACCATTTCTAATAAGATTGCAAATTCTTGTGAGCCAGCCTATTATACAACCTGGCCCCGAATTTTCCATGGGGAATTTAAACGGGAATTCTGGGTCCTTCCCTCTCCCAGCTTCTGGTTCCCCAAAATGATCGACTTGAGGCCACCTTCAACACGGCATTCCTGCGTGTGCGAAGGAAGGGAAATTAGCACTGCGAAAATACACAAGGAACAGAAAGGGAGAGCTGAAATTCTGCAAAAATGGAGAGAACAAAATCTGACCAATTCATCATAAAAAATGGAGAGAGTCAAAAAAAAAAAAAAAAAAATCTGGTGGGAGGCGATGCGGTAGGAACGTGTTGACTAACTGAACACGAAGTTAAGGACGAGGGGACATGGTCGGGCCATGGGGAACCGAAAGCAGAGAAAATTGGAAAAGGACTAAAAATAAAAGAAGAGCGCAAGTGGAAGTGTCGGTGTGCTTCGATGGATTGCTATGATGAGGAGAAGGATGTGGTCACAAACGACACAGCAGCGGAGGAAATTGCAGCACATCCTCATGATGAATGACCACATCTTCGGCAAAGTTTTAGTGTGAAAAGCAAAAGGTCAAAAAGCAGGAGAATCCCGGCCGAAGCATTCACACCATCACGACCCGGCAATTACGCTAGTGGGTGAGAAAGGAAAGCAGAAGGAGATATCCGCTAGAAACACCTCACATGTTTTAGTTAATGGTTAAAGATTTATTAGAAAGAATTCCTGTTTTTTCTAGAATGTCAAGTCAGATTCTAATCTGATCATTCCATATTTTGTTTAGTATTTCAGTTTAGTGAGATTCAATATATTCCATTTAGTTAGATCATGTTTCGAATTTTCATTTAGATGATACAATGTTAAATTAAATTATGTGATAAAATTTTAGTGACGATATTAAAAAAAAAAAGGAATAGAATTGAATTAGTAAATGAAAAAATAGCAAAAAAATGCCATTTGATGAATTCAAAAAGGAATTGGAGAATCGTATTTCCTATTATCTATTTACTATTAAGAGATCTATTATCTAATTCATATTATATCCGTAAAGGGGAAAAAATGTTCAATAAGGTTAGGCCTCATTGATGCGTTGTTGCTACCATAATTACTGTCGTTGTTGTGGTCGTGCTGCCACCCCTTGTGCTGCCACCCCTTTGCATAATTAAATCGGATTCTTCTACCGCATCATGTGATATTTTACTGCAATACTCAAAGTTACCGTATTGTTATCGTGATTACCGTAGAAAGTAATTTTTGAACTTACATCATTGAGTCGATTTAATCATGTAACTGAATTCGATCACCTGAGTTTACTTGTTGGGAGTGATTCTATTATCGGAACAGCAATATTAAAGTTTCTTTTCATCATCGATACTTATGGCAGAATCCTAGAGAATCAATGAGATTTCGCTTGAGCTTTTGTTTTTCATTTCCTGCCACGTTGGGGCAGCTCCTGTTCAAATGAGAACAGTCGGTCCATTGATGACTAAGTTCAGCGAACTTGACGGGTCGATGATGGTGCTCAATAATGCTATGCTTTGGAAAACTAAACACCATTTGTTAGTCTTCCGCTTTTTGTTGTCACTTGCTACAATTGGTATTTAAAAAAATTGATTTAAATCATTTTGTTATAAAATATTTTAAGGCGGAGAACAAAGTAAGAAACCCGGCAGGAAAAGAAAGAGCGAGTTGTACGAAAGAATAAGGGCGAGAGCTAAGGGACAAAACAGAAAAGGCGCCATCACATGGTGTTGGAAAAATGAGGTGAAGAAAACAAAAGAAAACGAAGGGAGAATCCAATGCAGCCAAGAGCAAAAAAAAAAAAAAAAAAAAACAAAACAGGTTACCTAAGACCCAGTCAACTCAGACAACTTGGAAATTGCGAAGTATCTTCTCAAAAATAATTGATCCTAGAGAATAAAATATTTGAATTATTAAATAATGAAAAGAAATTATTGATAAAAATACACATTAAAAACTGTGTATAAATATTTATGAAAAGAGAGAGAGGAAAAGGTTAATTGATGTTAACCAACCGGATTAATTTAATCCTTTATTTCTCAAGGAATGAAATCACAACTAGAGAGATGCACTAAGTCTAGAAAGAGGAAATTTATAATGGGAAATGAAATTATATTATAAAAAAAGAGGGGAAAATGATCGGATTAACTAGGTAGGAGAACATGCCTTGAAAGGAGAATCTCAAATGGAGCTTGACGGTATTACTCATGAAAACTTGTTCACCTTTGCCGTCAAAAGGAGTGGACAGCGTTACTCAAGAAAATGCGTTTGCCTTTGAACAAATTTCAGCTTTGACCGCAAGGAAACTCGTACAAATGTGCCCTCAAGAAATTTTTGGACCTACTTATCTTTCTTTGTCCTCCTCGAAATAGTACTAAGTATATAAATATTTCAAAAAATCAGTGCACTAAGCGAGGTGGAAAATTATTATGGAATGTTAAACTATCGTTCACTTAATTGCCAAACTCTCTAGATTTGCCAAGGAAAATGAAAAATGAAAAATGAAATTTTCTGAAGAAGGCTGTAGCACTATTTTCTTTATCATACTCTATCCATTATATATAAATGTCCAATTTTCTTCTATCTAGCATTGCTCTTTTTTCCCCCTCGAAATGAATTGCGTTATATTATTTAGGAAAACCTTGAAAGTAGTGCTGCTTATTTACTTTGCAAAAATCTTGACTCAAATTTAGAATTTTACCCACACTAATTAATTCAAGAGACCAATTTCATATGCAGTCTGGATCTTTAGGAAAAAAAAGAAAGAAAAAGATTCAACCAAGGGATGATTTAAAGAGAAATAATAACTTACTAATTTTTGAAGAAAATAACCGTTGACAACCAAAATTTTGTCCAAATATCTTATTCATTTTCATGAAATTCAGCGATCAAATTCACCAATAATTTGACCCCTAATTAAAAAAAAAATTTGCAATCCCGCATTCACAATCCCGCATTCAATCTCTATTGCATTCTTTCGTACTTAAAATTCTGGACCCTAATGCAAATTCTCGACCTTGAATTTTCCAGGACGAATTTAAACGGGAATTCTTATGCAAGTTTTGGACGCAGCCCACTCTCCGAACTCAAGTCCTCGCCGCTTCCTCCTTCTGGCTAACCGAAAGGGTCGACTCGAGGCCACTTTCCACACGGCATTCCGGCGGGCGGGCGGGCATGAAGGAAACTGGCAATGTGAAAACACACAAAAGGAGCAGGAACAGGGAATGGGGGGCCGGGAATCGAGGAATCCTGGGTCAAAAAGTGGTTCAGAAGGAAGTGGACACAGCAGAGAAAAACCAGCACCCACTCGTAATGACCATATCTTCGGCAAAGATTGAGACTAAAATGCAAGGACATAAAAAGCAGGAAAATCTGGGCTGAAGGGAGGGGGACCTGAGTCAAGGATTCACACGGTCGCAACTCGGTCATTACGTGCAGAGCTACTGGTAAGAAAAGAAAACAAATGGATATACTAGCTAGAAACGCATTACTTATTCTAGTGAGCAGTTAAAAATTACTAAAATTTCTGTTTTCTAGAATGCCCATTAAGACTCCAATATGATTATTCTATATTCTAATGAGCATTTCGATTTAGTTTGATTTTGTTTATTCTATTTAGTTGGATTATATTTTGATTTTTATATGGATGATATAACAATGAGTTAAATTACGTAATAAAATTTTAGTGATGATATGAAAAGTAATCTGAATGAATTAATAAAAGAAAGTTTACAGAAAAAGTCTCATTTGATGAATTCAAAAACCAAATGGAGAATTGTATTGTTGAATTCATATTAAGATATCTATTATCTAATCCACATTAGAGCAGTGTGAGAAAGGAAACATGAATAAAAACAAATAGAAAAGAAAATCGAGTAAGGGATAGGCCTCATAAATGCATCGTCACCACTCAAGTCATTGCTGGTGTTGTCATTGTGCTGCCACCCCTTTGCAGTTTGCACGTCTAGACTGGATTTCTCCGTTGCATCAAGAAACGTCTCACTGTGGCGCTCAAAGTTGTTACATTGTTATTATGATGAATGACCATACATTCGGCAAAGTTTTAGTGTGAAAAGCAAAAGATCAAAAAAAGAGATGCACTAGGTCTAGAAAGAGGAAATTTATAATGGGAAATTTATAATGGGAAATTAAATTATATTATCAAAAAAAGAGAGGAAAATGATCGAATTATAATGGGAAATTAAATTATATTATCAAAAAAAGAGAGGAAAATAATCGAATTATCTAGGTAGGAGAATGTGCCTTGAAAGGAGAATCTCAAGTGGAGCTTGACAATATTACTCATGAAACCTTGTTTGCCTTTGAACCAATTATAATTTTGGCTCCTACATCGACATTTTGTGTGCCAAATTACATGAAAATGTCAAATGCTTTCACTTAATAAGATCAATCGTGGTCTATCAATTTATTTAGTATATCAATATACTCATGCAATAGCTAAGTCACACACATGAGAAAGTCCGACGCAAAAAACTTGAACAAGTAATTGAAGGAAAATTAAATAAATATAAGGCCCATTACAATCTCGTAAACAAACGACATGAGATATTTTTAACGGAATTCATCTGCCATTCGTGTTTCCTAGACACAAGATGCAAAATTATTCTAAAAATGTTCTAGGAAATGACGAACAACCATTAGGGAAACATCCGGTAAACTTGCGGCATCGCTAGGGAGCAAAATCGTGGGGGGAGGGGGGAGGAAGACTTTCCCTGCTGCCCTGATAAGAGCATAATCACAACAATCAACGTCCGATTCTCCTCTCGGAGGTCGCAACTTGGATCATCATCATCATCATCATTTACATTTGCAGGCAGACCCACGATGGCTTTTTTTGATTCCCCGGAACTCGGTGATGGTGATGAGGGCCACTCTGGTTGGAGAAATCTCATGTATTTGTTGAGATCAACGACACTCTTGAAGGAAGAATCAAGAGCCTCCAATGCCCATAACTTTTATACTTTCTCTTCCCCAATCCCAAGACATTGCAGGTTTGCCAAAACTGCCAATGTTCCTTCAGCCAAATCTACAGAGTATTTGCTTGCTAAATTATTTCAGGAATTCTGATTCACTATCACTTCGATATTCTTTTTTTTTCTTGAGTTTTCTTGCCTGTGTTTCACTGATGTGCTGCTTATTTGGAGTCATATCAATGCCATTCAATTTTCATGAATAAATGTACTCCGTACAAAATGTTCATGATAAGAAAGCTCCCCATAGTAAAATGTTTAGATTAAGCTACACTGTCAAATTGTCTAGATCGAAATATTCTGCTGATCAAACCATGCAAGAGGAGCATGCGTCTTCATCGCATCTATGGACCTTGTGATGCTTTTGGTTTAGTAAATGTGGAACTTTACAGAACGACATCACTTTTGCAACAACGTATTGGCACTTGAAATAATAAAGTCATCTGCAACTTCAAATTTGCAGGAAAGCGTGCTCACGTAGCATAGCAGGTGAAGGCCTCTCGGCAGGCTGTCTTCGAAAGTAGCACCGCAGGAAATCTTTTCCCTCGGCAGATAACGTCTCAGGTATTGCTGGAGAACTTCGCATCACCTTAAATATGGCTTGAGCCTACATTAGTGATTAAACCTTAAACAGAAACTAAAGACAGATCACATACCAAATGGCAATACGCATAATCTCGAACTTCCAATAGAAAACAGGGACACAGATTTGGTTGGAAGCATATTCCTTGGAAGGACTAACAGAGAAAATGAAAAAGCAATACGGAGTTCTTACCTGTTATACTCACTCCAAGGAGGTTTCCTAGTTATCATTTCGGTAATAGTACATCCCAAACTCCAGGTGTCAACATTATGATCAAGATCCGTGCTGTTATTATTCACCAACAAGAATTGTATGAGCTGCGGCAGGATATGCTATTCCATCATTCTGCCACAACAAGAAAAAGAATGTAGCATTAACGTTCATAAAAGCAAAGCACCTTTGGAGCCATCCAGTTTAGGCTTCCCTTCAAAAAGCAATAAGCTGCTTGTCCAGTTAGCTAAGAAATGGTATGACATTAGTAAAGCCGAATACTATTTGGTGAGTTCATGGAACACTGGATATAAATTGCAACATCTTCATACATCATATTGATAAAAAAAAAAAGAACTAAATCAACCACTTTTGACTTATGTTAGCTCATCATTGAGAAAAGGACCATGAAGCAATCGACAAAAATGATCAAATGCTTCATAACTCAAAAAGAGAGCAATGATACATTAACCGCTGTCCATATTTCCATTCTATGGACTAATACACTTTTATTTACCTTATGTTACGAAGGAGATGCTTCTTACTTTGACTAAATTCGATCCTTCTTTTGGAAGGCAGAGGAGCAGCAAAAACAATACGAGAAGAACCTTTCACCAAAGGTATTGCACTCCATCCGCTATGCCTCTTAGGAACTTTTCAGAAGCCAGTAGAAAAGGAAAGAACTCTCATTTGGCTTCGGGTTCTATTTACAGCTAGAAATCTTTTCCTGTTTATACAAAATAGTGACAATACCAACAATGGGGAAAAGAGTGAACAATTATTCAATAACATTTCATCCATCTATAATAGAATTTTGCACATATGAATTGCCACAATCCAATAACAAGAAGTACGCATTGAGAGAGCATAGATGAAGAATAGCAACCTTGCAAATTTTCTTTTTCTATTTTTCTTTTTGTGCTAACCTAATCAATCAGTCATCCTGACTTCACATTTGCTAGTAAATGCACCACAAATCAGCAAGGGATTTCTACATGCACTCAGTCTTCTGGCAGTGAAGGGGTGGAAACTCACATGTCAGCAAGTCTGCCTATCCCAGATGCATCCACAAATAAATTAGCTCCCTTTAAATCCCTGAGCAGGCCAAAGAGCTTTCACAGGCCTGCAGGCACAAAGAAGGTACTATCCTTATCCAATATGCAAGTCGTCTAATAATGCTTGATCAATGGTTTAGAATTACCCACGTATGGAGTCATTAACTATCAGGTAAGCCAATTCAGTCACAATATGGTGGGTAAAATTACGGACAACTGATTATGTTAGGGCCCTAAGATGCTCCTGGATATTCTAGATATATTTTAAGCCAATCCAGTCTATCGAACCATGATGTGCATATTCTAGATATATGTTAAGCCAATCCTCAACCTGAGTATGTATGAAAATGTTGAAATTTTGGCGAGTGGAATTATGAATGCCCGTTGAGTTGGGACATGTAGATGCAATGGAAAAGGGGTCTCACGATTTCACTGCCATAATGCCGCAGAATGTTTGGATGTCTCAACTGGCTAAGTACTTCGATTTCCTGTGTAACAGGTTGAAAAAAAAAAAAAAACGAGGTAGCAAAGCAATCAATTACCTGGAATTGATAAAAGAAACTTTCCACAGCATATTTGGATCAGAAGAGAGGACAGATTGGATCCTAGAGCATTACAAAAAATTACCTCCTTCAACTACCTCATACACTCAACCAAATTTGGATCGATAGTCAATAACTCAAACTTCTTCAATGCACACAGAGATCTGGTTTCTCTGTCATGGAACATGTCAAAGTTTAGCTAATTGCATGTTTAAAAAAGTGGAACATGTCAAAGTTTCCTAGATCTAACTTACTGGTTTGCTTGCAATGTAAACACTTCCGAAAGTGTCACGTCCAATAAGTTGGCCTTTTTGCTATTGACTTGCTAGTGGTAACTACTCTGTTCTTTCAGCAACTTGAGGTGATGTTGCAGGTTCTCCATCCATCCACGACCTTGAGGCGTCAAGACGGGTGATTAATGTGCAATCTTACTTCTTCTTCTCTTTACATCTTAACTAAAGTGGGGCTGAGGTGAATTTTTACAACAAAAGAAAACTTCCCAGCCTACGTTTCAAGATATGATAAAACTAATAAGCAGATCAATATTCTACTACCGAAAGTTTAATGTCAAAATAGTTTAATTGGGGTCATGTTGCTCTGATCTGCTGCGTGGCACAACATTTTGGACAGACCAGTTATGCAATATCAAATTTGAAATCCTTTCTAAACACAAACAGATTAAAGATAGCGTTGCCCAAAATTCTCCCTTTTCTCTAGAAGGCTTTATGTCAAGAAGATCAATCCATAGTAATAAATTGTCCTTTTGGCTCTAAGACAAGATATGAAGCAGACTCTGTTCGTCTCTTGGCTTCTCAAATATTCAAATCCATTGTTCTTCGACTAACCTGAAATATCGACCAGTTTTTTTTTTCTTTTTCTAGTCAAAAAGTATCTCCAGATTGAAATTGGACAACACATGCAAATTCCAAGAGGGCAGAGTCGTGAAGTTTTGTAGCATCATTAGCAGCTGAAATAAGAAGCCAGCACATCCGAGTGACATTAAACTGTAAGACTTTGAAAGGGTGAACTCCGAGGCCGCTATTACAATCTGAAGTGCAAATGGCAATCGCCCAGCAATATGCAGAACTCACGACGCAAAGAGTTTTCCCGACGGTTGATGTTTCGTCGGCAACTAATTCACTAAAATCTAATCGCATGCCTAAACAAAGCCATCCCAATCCATGACTTGCACCGCCACCATGAATCGAAGTAAAACGTTAGGACTCCTCGTCGTGGCCTCAAAACGCTGTCTCAATCTCCACAAGTCCCATATAGCAGATACCAAATCAAAATCTCACAATTCACGCACCTAAGCCCGAAATCACCCAAAATTACCACACACGAGTGATATAATCATCAACGAGTCGCGCTCATCGGATTTCGCCAAGATGCCGTGAGGAAATCACCGCCAGAATCGAGCCCGAGGACACGATTTGAGCTGCACAAAGCCGAGAATAGCCAGCTTTGTCGTTGTGGAAGCCATTCAGGCCATAATCGCCGGTCGGCGATCGTCGACACCGCCGTCAGATGGCTCGTCACCGCCTAGTTTTCAATCACCCTAAAATCAAGCCCTAGGGTTTGGTTTTGGGGTTGCCAGTGTGCTCATGTCCTCTAGCCGTCATTTTTAATCGCTGCCAAGTTTGTGCAATTGAAGAAGAGTCGTTTGTGTTCCGAGAAGAAGAAGATGAACTAAAGAGGCTCAGGTGAAGAACGAAGAAGATGAACGGAGAAGAAGAAAGACAAATGAGTCTTTTGGACGAAAATGTCCCTAAAGATAACTTAAAAAATGACATGTGAGATGCATGTGCTCAATTTTTCGCTTACTAGAAAGTTAGGTCTTTATTTGAAATCAAATCGGCCACTTCAAGTTCTTATTGGAGATATCATTCACTTTGAGTCTTTTTTTGAGAAAACACTCTTATTTTGGATTTTTATTTGAAAATTTTCCTATTTATTATGAAGTATAAGAACAACATAAGTGCCAAACACAATATTTTAATCTAATCCCTGACGAGTGAAGTTGCGATGTGGGCTGCCTTAGCCGTGGCAATAACCATCCCTAGTGGGGGAAGTTTTCACAAAGGAGTAGCTCGACGAACATTTCACCGAATAGCCGTCCTCTTGCTTCCTTCTTCAGCCTCCTTGTTGAGTAACGACCGAATTAGACCTCTTATGTGGTCAGGGATCCTAGTGCAAATGGCAATCTTTTTCGCCTTATACTCTAGCAAAGTGAAAGTAAAGTGACTTTCCACATTTTCCCTCTACTATTGTCTTTATTGGATTCTTTCTTGCAATGACGACATTGTCATTTATTGCCCTCTAGTCTCTTTCCGTATGTCTAGATTTTATCTTCATCTTGCGATATTTGGGAATCACTCTTTAAAGAAAGAGTGCGCACCCATCATATGGTAATCCGATTTTCTGTATATCTTCTTTGGGAGTAATGAATAGCATTATCTCAGGCAAATAAAAGCATCCACCACTACTAAACCCATTCAATAAGAAAGCCAATATGCAAATTGATATTCAAATTCCAGAAATAGAGAATAGATTAGAGAATTAAGACTAAAAATGTATGGCATTTTATTTATCATGCTAGCAACTGTACACATATGCCCATCTAATACAAGAAATTGATATTTGAGTTTGAAAAATTAAAGAAAATAATTTTATACGAACTATATCAATTATTAAATTATGAAAAGTAACTAATGATAAAACTCAGAAAGAGAAATACATCTTGGAATTTGAAATTTTGTTAGGAAGGTTGCTACTAAAAGAAATATCTAAATTTTACTATTGAAAAATGTGAGATAAAAAAAATTAAAGAGTTACGCATTTATCCTTGGACACAATATTTGTATAGAAAGTAATTAAGGATATTTAGGGGAAGTAAAAAAATGATTGAGATCTCTTTAAAATATGAGGCTGTATTTGCTTTATATAGTAGTGTAGATAAAAAGAATCTAAACCAATCAAAATTAGATACTACGTAAATGAATTAAAGTCCAAACAAAGATGGAATACGCTGCAATGTTGTTAGAGAGTTTTCTTGCCGAGAAAACAAAACCATTGTAAGAAAAACTAGACAATTCAAGTTTAGCAAATCGTAAATCTGGACTCAAACTCACCAATCAAATGCATGTTTTTATTCATATGATGACATGTTGTCATGTCATTTGAAGATTCAACTTAAAATATTCTACAGGTTGTGCTTATTAGCATGAACATAATAGAACACAATGCTAGATGTCATTAGATAATTAGATTAGATTTTACTAAATCAGGTTAGGTTAAACGATTAAACCATTTTATAGAATAAAGTTTTTTAAATTATGAGTTAAAATCTCCCTATTTCAATGCAAAACAGAATGAGAACAAATATTGTATATTTGACGTTGAAGCATTTGTCATGAGCATCGGACTCATTGCAACAGTGCTCGAGACTTTTAAGGTATTTTTTAGTTAATTCTATTTTAATAAGGATGAACTAATTTTCAGAAATGTTAAAAGAAATAAAAGAGAGAAATAATAAGTTAACAATCATAATCTTATAGATGAAGATATATATAGATTTCAAAAGGCGCTTGCCCATGCATGCTTTTCCCATGTCCGAAGCCACTGTGATGTCATCGATTGATCTAGCTACTGGGCGATTTCTCTCTTTCTCCCCCACCGTGTCCGGTAGGAGCAGACGTCCCTCCCCCCATCCCCAATCATGTCTCCAACGGATGGCCGGTTACAAGTTATGAGGGCACCGGCTACGTCCATATTTAATCGAGGGCGTGTTTGTGTTCCTGAAAATTTCGAGATAAGATCAAATGACTAGTTTTTCTGTTGTTTGGTAGGTTAGGAAAAGTGATGTCATTTTCCACCCAATCCAAGATTGTCATTTTTCGTCCGTAGAGAGCTTTTTCTCCGTAGATCGATTAATTTTCAGCCATCCAAATACCAAAAAATAATAAGACAATTTTTCGGAAAACAATTCTCCCTCAAACAAACATGCGGACAATCTCCACCGACGGAAAGGAAAATTTCTCTCCAATCAGGGACAAGAAAGAAAACACTAACACTTAAATCTAGATCTCCGATCAAATATTTCACGATTTGGTTACAACTGAATATACACATACGTATATATTTTTCCTTTAACAAATTTTTGGTCTGAGAAAGGAACATGGGGTAGGAATTGAGATCGGCCACTAATTAAGAGAGAAAAAAAGGTAGAACGTAAAAACAAATATCTGTCTTCGTAAGAAGAGTGATTAATAATAAGAGAACCGACAAAACCCCTAACAACCCCAACAACCCCCCAACCCACGGGCGCCCCTCCTGCCGCTCCTCCCCCACGGGTTTTGCCTGACTGGCAATCCATTGCCGTTATTCCCATTCTCCCGTCTGCTGATGCTGCTGAAGCGAAACGTCTTTCTCTCGATAATAATGACGCTCGGGACACCACATTTCTTTTCATTTCTGGAATAATAATAAGTGGTCTTCACCCAAACCCACTGCTTCCAAGCCTCTTATCTCACAAGCAAAATAATAATAATGACAGTGTTGCTCAACAAATCATCATCTCTTCACTACTCCTCCGGGATTGACTTATTTCCACTAGTCAATAATACATGTCACCGCCTTCAAAATACACGAAGCATGGCCCCGTGGAAAATAAGTCGAGGTTGCAGGAAACCATATGCTCCAGCAGCAGGGCAGGGCTTTCTTCAAGAGCGGAGCCACAACGGGCGATTCTTTCCCTCGGTGTCAGATTCTGTCAAATCCGTTCTCCTGGTGTTAAGTTCTGCAAAAAGGCCAATGTTAGAGAGATACATGACAAGAGACAGAAAAGCTACATCTTTGCAAGTACTTTTAAGAAGTGAAGCAATTGTAATATCAATTTAACTCATTAACCTACAGCATTTGGAAAACAATGTTTTTTCCACGGCAAAGGATTTTTAGTGTGTTCCCCTTTTCGGAGATAAGGTTGAAGAATAGCCTGAGCATTGGGATCATCCCACATCAGCGTCTTCCACTTTTCCTCATCTTCCACCCAAATATAAGGAAGCTCCTCAATATCAATATCACGTAATCGCAGCTCCAAAGGAATCGCCTTCAGCTCTGGGCAATCGTACACCCTCAATTTTTTAATGGAATCGCAGCTTATCGGGACTCTGCATATGCTCTTCAGCTGGGGTAGATGGTCTAGGTTCAATTTCTTCAGATTTGGGAGAGAAATTGAAGGAGGCTGGAAGGATGGAGGGGTGTTGTTTACAGGAGTCATTATGCTTCCTTCTTGGCCTTGTCCCGCTCCGCTTATCATCTCCACCATTGCTTCGCAGCTGTGAACCGAGATCTGTTGAAGATTTCGAAGATGGAGCAGCAACTCTTGCAGAAACAGCTTTCTCATGTTCTTGCAATTAGATGCGCTAAGAGATTCAAGAGAAATCTTTTCAACTGACGCGTGCGAGGGAGGACCTCCGATTATCTCCTCCATCTTATGACAACCGTATACCTCGATTCCTCTCAGATTAGGGAAGTGGGGCATCCACTCAGATTCCACTGCTCTCTTCATTTTACCACAACACGAGATAAAAATCACTTCTAGACTAGGGAAGGCTGGAAGCGGATGTGGTGGTGGTGATGTAACTGCTGCTATTATCCCCACCATTTCTATGCATGTTTCTATGAAAATCTCTCGTAGATGCGGAAGCTTGGATTTGAACCCATGCCCAAAGAGATACTTCAGTTTCGGACATCCCTCTATGTGCAACTTTCTAAGGTTCAGGAAGAGGCGAGGGGAAGGGGTTGGGGCAGGGGAATGATGGATGTCGATTACTTCTTCATCGTGTCCTCCATGGAGCACCACTAAGTTTTCCCCTTCATCTATGTACAGGTCCTCAATGTATTCAAGCGGACCCATGCCAGACAAATTTGTTATACAGTTGCATTTTGTCATTGCCATGTCCCGCACATCTTGGGGAATCAAAATAAAAATGCCGGTACATTCCCCTCCTACGCTCACAATAGCATGACCCCACTCCCTAATGGAGACACCACGATTTTGGGATGGAACTTGACCATCATCATTTACTTCCACAACAAACTTTGTTTCTCCAAAACCCACATTGAGATCATCATTTACATCCACAACAAACTTTGATTCTCCAAAATCCACATCGAGGCGGTAATTGCGAGGGTTATTACTTTGCTCAATAATCCTCACACACTCATTGAAATCATCCACATTTTCCAAGTAGAATCTAAATATCTCCAGTGCCCCCACTTTTGTGATGTCTTCTTCAATTACTGCCGAAACTCTAAGAAATTGCAACTTTCGTAAACGATCCAGTGTTCCTTTGGGTAATCTCTTAATACGCGTTCCGGTAAGGTCAAGGTATCTCAAGTTCACCAACTTTTCTAGACCCTCGACTGCTTCAAGACCCCCACAGCCTTCAGCGTCCAACTTTCTTAAAGATGCGAGCCTCCCTAAATAAGGAATACGGCGCAAATACCAGCAATATGAAAGCAATAGTGCTCTTAAGTTAACCAAGTCTGAGATGGAATTTGGAAGTTCTCTTAGTTCACATCCACTCAAGTTTAGAACCTTTAGCCCACAAAACTGTCTGAAGAAAGAGTCAGGGATGATGATGACTACATCCTTCGACAAGTTATCATTCAGTAGAATAGTTGATAGTCTAGGACAATTTGGCGACATGTTCAACGGAAATTCACTAAATCTGTTTTTCATAAGAGAAACTTTCTCCAAAGCTTCTGTCCAACACTCCTCAGGGGGAATCCTCATCAATCCCTTTCCTGGTTTTACAATGGAAGTCGCACTCAAGATGTGCACTGCCATGTCTCTAATCAAATCATGCATCTTCATCTGGTCCCCATGATCTTCCAATAGGCAAACATTTCCCAATTTGTTCAGTATGGTGAGGCCTCTATCATGTTGTTCCTTCCTCGTACTCAATTCATCAATCAATCCTTGGTCAATAAAGAATTCTACCAACTCAAACTTATCAATCAATTCATCTTCTGGATAAAGTGCACAAGATAAGAAACACTGTTGGAGAATAGGATCACCAAGGCAATCATAACTGAATTTTAGATTCATTAACACCTTCTCCATATCTGTGTGCCCCATACTTGATTCTTTCAATTTTACCAAGGAATCCCTCCATTCAAACACTCTGGTCACTCTCCGCATGCTTCTTGCCATCGTGATTACTCCAATCGGCAAGCCTGCACATTCTTCAACAATGGACTTCATAATTGCTTTAGTTTCCAAATTAAGTGGCACTTTGGATCCCAGCTCCTCCAAAAATAAACTCTCGGCTTCTTGCTGAGATAGAGGGTTGACTTTTATCTCCTCTTCACAAAGCATATGGCCGCACACACTAGAGGATCGAGTGGTTAAGACCAACTTAAATCCATCTGCTCCAACGGGGATTCCCACCTCTTCAAGATCAAGATGTTCCCACACGTCATCAAGAATCAACACAGAGTTCTTCTTTCTTTCTAATTTCTCCGACAACATGGCTGCTCGTTTCTTCTCATGCTCATCCACCATATCGCCAAATCCTAGTGCCTTCCAAATATTGCTCTGCAAATTATAAATGCTGCAATTTTGGGACACGGTGATAAAAACCACACCATCGAAGGTTGCATCTTTGAGAAGTCTATTATGTATATGCATCATAATAGCTGTCTTCCCAACTCCACCCATTCCTTGAATACCTAATTTGCACACATGATTCGCCTTTAGATGGTTCCAAATCAACTCAATGTTCCCTTGAATCGCTTCACCTATTAGCTTTCGTTCCGCAAATGCAACTTCTTTGGCATTTCTGTCCTCTATGAGTAGTGGTTGTGGAAGCGTTTTTTCTATGAGTTCTTCCACTTCTCTCGTCAATGTCTCCACTTGTTCCTTTGGAGGCAAAGTTTCCGCATTGGTTTGGCCAATTATTTGGAAATTATTTCTTGCTCTTTCCGTCTCTTTCAGCCATCTCTCAACCAATTTCCTCGGCTTCTTCCGAACTGAGGAAGCAGCAGACTCTATCTCCATCTGCTCCTTTATATCAACTTCTTTGTCGTCGAGTTCTTCCACTTTTCTTTTCAGATTTCTTATCTCTTCATCGTTGGCATAAATGCTCCGTACGTTCATGTTTGGAGAACCCCTGTTCATATCTAATTTATAAAAAAAAAACATAAGTTAGATTTTGATAAAATAACCCGGGGATATTTAAGGATCTAACGAAGCGATAGGAAAAATTTAGATTAATCCAAACGCACCTTGTGGTGATGATGGGCCTGTTGCATTTGTTGCCACCACTGGAACTTGCGAATTAACGGTTGTTGCCTCAATAATGAGAGAGACACTTGTGTGCGGAGGTGCAATTGGTGGATCTATGTCCATTTGTGTTGGCGAGGGAAACAGACAGGTACCATTCCCGTCTTCCTTATCACACCTGGGGTTAAGCTGATCAGGATGGTGGACAGCGTTAGCCGGACTTGTATCGCTGAGTATAGGAACCCCTTCCACTACACATGGTTGACTACAGTCCTCCGAACGATTCATATGGTCCACATGAAGAGATAATTCATTTTGTAATGATGATCCCACTGTTGGATGAAGCACTTCATTCATTTGTGTTTCCTCTGGTAAGTTCACAGTTGCATCAAAAGATTCAACAAGATTCTCTGACGAATAGTCATGAAGATCGGGTTGCCGGTTGGTGTCTTGTTCATCCAGAGGCATAATTGCATTCTGCTGCATATCCCTTGTCTCATGATTAATGGATTGATGTAGAACACCTTGATGTTGAGGGGGCGCTAAAGCTGATTGCACTAAAACATTCAAGCGTAAGATCAATCGACAATGGGACTTTCAAGTCATGGGTACAGGTAAAACGAACATCTAGGACTTGATCAAATATATATATAGCGAAAATCAACATATGCTCATAAATAAATATTTTGATGAAATAAACCGTGCATGAAAAAGATAAAAATGATATTGGACATATAGAGTGTGCAATGATACCACCGTAATTTGGAATCAATGCGATATGGAAATAGAAGAATTTAAATTACTATAGAGAGAGTTAATAATATGAAAAATATAATATTTTTTTCTCCACGTCTAGATGAATGTAAACAAACTTCTTCTTCTTCTTTTTTTTGATTGAGGAATGTAAAGAAACTTCACATGGACATACAATGGGTACTTTGCACCAATAAAGGCATTGCTGAACTTTGATGAAACTGACACCCTGCTTGTTCCATATGTTCCATATGTTCAAGGAAATCTGTTGAGAAGAATTCTGGTGACTCTAAAGGCCCCGTTATGCGTTTGCCTTTGAAAAATGAATGTATAAAAGTCATCACTTTGGTTAAAAAAGCACGACGTGTTTTCTTTGAAAAATACAATAGATGTTCTTTTCTTGACGCTTGGATGAATTTATAGAAACTTCACAGGAACATACCATGGCTATTGTGTGCCAGTGACCGCATTGCTAAAGGCTCATCAAATTGACGCTCACCTTGTTGACGGTCAGAGATGACTTTTGCCATGTTGGTCACCTCTGCTGCGGTGGACAAGTCTTCCAAGGAGTCGTACCATGAGTCGTCCCGCAAGATGTGAGAAGACGAATCAACAGGTGACAGCAGCACGTCACATGACTCTGGTTCCAAGGGAAATTGACGGTTGGCTTCTCCGCTCTCTTTTTCAGTCCCCTCAGCTTCAGTCGGCTTGTCACGTGATTGTGGTTCCATGGAGGATTGACCGGGGGCTTCCCTGCTCTGTTCTCCAGCCACCTCTCTGCTCTCTTCTTCAGCCACCTCATCGAGTAACGACAGCCATAGCTTTCTTACGGGGTCCGGCACACCTGTGCAAATGGAAATCCCTTCATTTGGGACTTTAAGCAAGTGACGTTTCACTCCTGTAAGGTCTCCAAAACATTCTCCACTGCAGTAATGACAACGCCATTTGCCGTCCTCCAGTCTATCGACGAATTTCCAGGCTATATCCTCTTTATTATGAACCTGCAAGCAAATAGAGCGCACCCCATCATATATTATCCCTATTTTTTATATATCTTCTCAGCACGCCATTATTCTCAAGCAGATAACGTAGCTACCACAAGTACCTCATTTTGTAACAATTCCATTAGCGCGCTTATGTGCTCTGGCACTTTTTTGCAAGGGGCAATCCCTCCTTTTGTTTGTTTAAGAAAGTGACTTTTCACTCTTGTGACTGATCCGGAGGATTCGATCTCACAGTAAGGACAACGCCATTTCTTGCCCCGTCTAATCACGAATTTCCAGGCTATATTTTCAGCTCGTGGCATCTTGTCGTCTTGATTATCAACCTGTAGACAAAGAAAGCGCACCCGATTATATAATGTACCGATCTTGTGTATATTTTCCTACCGCGCACAGCATCATTCTCAAGCAAATAATAGCATCCACAAGTAACAAAGCGGGAAAACCAAACTGCAGATTAATATTCAACGGACCCAAGAATAATTTGCTATTTTGGGACGAGAAACACCCGTTCAACTCAAAGACGACTTGGAAATTGCGGACTACCTCCTCAAGAAAATAGTTAATTCTAGGATTACGAGATTTGACAGGTCGCCGCCCCGAAAAGTGGCTTAGCCAAGATGTCAGACGGCACACACTGTTCAGCTCACCTGCAGCGGAGAGTGGGCTTCGAGAGTTCGATTCTCTCGAATCTGACTCCAACTAGAACTCTGTGAAATCATGTAGACTCAAGGAGATGTGGGGAATCAAAATATGGTCGGATTTTGGCCGAACCAAAACCCTACATAGCTCTGGATATTAACTTTTAAAACGAAAATCCCTAATTCGTGAGAAATAGAGGTAAAATCTCTTGCCTGGTGTTCGGAAATGGAGATTTCTGGCGTCGCTCGACCCTTTCTTTCGACGGGCTGCAGTCCACCGTTGTCGCTCTCCCCCGTTCTCTCTTCTCGCCCCCTTCTCTCTCTATTCCTCCGTCTCTCTCCGTGCCGTGTTTTTAAGGAGATCGAGTGAGACGAACCCAGCGAAAGGAACGCTGCATACCTCCGTGTTTCTTCAACGTAGTGAACGTCGCATTCTTCCGTGACCATGGTGGCCATTTTTTCAACGTTAACGTAGTGAACGTTGAATTCTCGCGTATCGAACGTCCAGGTGACCATTTTTATAACGTCGACAACGTCAACGATGCTCCATTGAGGTGATTATTAGACCTCAGGCGACCTCTCAAAATAAAAAATCACAGTTTATTATGAAAAGCTAATACCAAACCTTAATGACAGTAGAAGAAAGACTTTATCATGAAAATACTAAAGTTTTTGCAAGAAATACTTTTCCCAAATATTAGCATTACAAACCACATGATTCGACAAAACCACTAATTTATTATGAACATATTCTATCTGAAATCAAATCAGTTACATTTAAACACTTTTTCAGCACCTGATAACCTCAACAAAAACACTCATTTCACAACAACGGGACCCAAGTCATCCCTCCGTCTAAATAGAAGCCTTGCCCGCACACCCCTACAAGATTCCAAGCTAGGTTAACCACTGTATTACCACATCTCCCTGCCTTTACTTACTGGTATTACCAACAATCATGGTGGAATACTTTTTGCTGCCAACAATAACCATCACACCCGGGTTTTTCTACTTCAAATCAAATTTCCCCCCAGAACAATTACACTACTAATTCCAGATTGGTGGGAACACTTTGGTCCAGTAATTCAAATACTACCTTCTCCAATTGAAAGCATAAACTTTTCCACACCCATTTTGTCCTAACATCTCATGAATTAAAATTTTCAAGTCTTATGCATCTTTATCAATTTCAGAGTCACTAGGGTTTTAGTTCAAGAATTTGATTACAATCGTCTGACCCATCACTTCCATGTCCCACATCTTGTCAGACGATACAAAACTAAATGGTAAGATAATTTAAATTTTACTGAACAAATTTCTGAAAAGTTAATCTTAAACTGACTAAATCTCCAAAGCACCCACACTAATAAAAGAAATAGATAATTTGAGATAGAGATCCCGTGACAATAGATCCACTTCTAATTGATCAAATTTGATCAAATAGAAGCAAATTTGATCTAGGCATAACTTTCCATACAAATCTTAATTGTGCATCGTTTGTTTTCTACTGTGCTAGGCAATCAATGTTACGTAGGAATGAGAATGTATGATTGAACTCCCTCAGCAGCTTGGAGTACTCGAAGATGATAAATATATGAAGCCAAAGCGATTCTCCTCCAGATTCCATCGATTTCAGGAGCGTAGATTAGTTCGTGCATGATCCAAATAAATAGACTTATTTCAGTACGGTAATAATGGCTTGTTGTGCAATACTAATGGGGAGGCAACAAATCATGTCTGTGCACCTGGATAATTAAGAAGAGACAATTGGAGAAAGAAAGAAAAACTTCGTTTTAACCCGATGCATTTGAAAATGGAAATTAAAAAAGTTACAGTTTCTACGCGACTAAATTTGCCTATTTTCCCCATTTTCCCATCCCAATGCAACATGCACATGAATATCAGCTGGGTGACCCATTGCCCTCAATTTAAAAGAATATTAAACTATATACGTAATACGTAAAATTACAACCACTAGTCCACAATTGTATTTTAAATTTAAAGGGATCATGGGAACCTTTGAAAGACGAAATCGAACATTAGTGACTAAAACTGGATTCAAAAGTTTCGGAAAAAAAAATTCTTTGATGTGATCGTTAATTAGAAAAGAGAACAGCGAACTATTTAAAATGCGATTTGGTTTGATGACTTGGCTAATGAGGACTATCACACGGGCTACTAATTTTGTTTGAAAGTGTCCTGTTCTAGTGGAATTCAGTTAGGAGGCAAGTTAGAAGTTCATAGGCTCACAATATATTCTTGCTTGCCGGCCTCCCCTCCTTCCTGGGTGTTTTCCCACCTATAAGGACTTTTGTGGTAGTCCCGCTGTGGGGCACCTAACTAAGTTACGGTTCTTGTTTTAATTTCCTAGTATCCATACGCTTCGTACCCCTTGTCAATAAGTAGATGCTTTTCCTCTCCACATACGAGGGAATATGGAAGATGACATTATAGCGTCTTACCCGGGAGCAGATCTCCTACCTTTTTTTTCTCTCCCTTGAGCCTTTTAAGGACCTATTTAGATCCACTCACATGGGCTATTGATTTTGTTTCAAAGTACCCTATTCTAGTGGGTAGGGGTGTCCAAAAAACTCATCCAACCCAACCCGAACATGACCCGGACATGAAATAAGTATGATACATGTTTCAAGTCTTAATACTGTTCGAGTAACAATTATAAACACAAATGGAATACAAGTTTTTGGTAAAGTTAAGGTCGAAATATTATTCCACCCAAACATATTAAAGACTTCAACCCAAACACACCCACCTAAGCACATTAAAGACTATCTCCTCTACAACTCCTCCTACTCGCATCCAGCACGTCTCGTCTCACGGGTTCGTCATCGCCCCCATCAATCTCTCTCCCTCTCCCTCTCCCTCTCTCTCCCCATCTACCATATGATTTGCTTCTTTTTCGCGGCCGACGCAGAACTTTAAAGGAGGGAGTATTATCTGTCTGTAGATATATTCACGGACGGGTTGGACAAAGTCTCACGGCGTCACGTAAGAGCATTTCGAATTCCCTTTGTCATATTTTTTATTAAAAAATTATATGTCTGCGAAAATGTTCACGAACGGGTTGGACAAGACCTCGCAGCGTCACGTAAGAGTATTTCGAATTCCTTTTGTTATATTTTTTATTAAAAAAATTATCTGTCTATGAAAATGTTCACGGACGGGTTGGACGAGACCCCGCGCGTCACGTAAGAAAGCATTTTGAATTCCCTTTGTCATATTTTTTATTAAAAAATTATCTGTCTACGGAGATGTTCACGGACGGGTTGAATGAGGCTCGCGGTGTCACGTAAGAAAGCATTTTGAATTCCTTTGTCATATTTTTTATTAAAAAATTGTAATATTTTTTAATAAAAAACCCGAAACCCGACCCATTTTTTTTGCTTCATGTTTTATGCATTTCGGGTCGGGTCGGGTCGGGTCGGGTCAAATGACATGACCCTTATTGTTCGGGTCGGGTCGGGTAACATCAAGACCCGACCCGTTGACACCACTAGTGGGATTCGGGTAGGAGACATCGGAGATGCTATTTTTTACTGTGGTTCCACTTCCTGTAGCTGCGCAACATACCCTAAGTTGATTTTACTATCTTCGTCGGATCTAGAGTGAGCGCTCCGAAGACATGCTCATTTGGAGCTTTCCAAACATACCAGAGGATGGCTGTGACAAGCTCAAAATCAGGTGACTTTGTTTTCTTTTTATGAAATTCAAAAGCCATTCTTTCAGTCTGAAGAAACCTTGAGTTGAGATTCGAATCTGTAGTGCAGAACGGCCCACACCAATGGCATCCAGGAACTTACAGTGAATAAGCGCTCCGTGGTCTCTGTCTGCTTCTGATAGGTCAGGCACACAGGATCAAGTATGATCTGCCTCCAGAATAATTTTTCCTTCATGGCGAGGCCGTTCTGGGATAAATTCCATAAAAAGTTCCTGCTTTTGGAAGGGGTCTGCATATTTCAAATTCAGTGTCCACAATTTTTGCGGTACTCGGAAGGAAGATGATGTGTGACATTTTAGCAAAAGATAAAAATCAAGATAATTTGACAACATAAAACAGTTTGAGTGTGCACTAATGGAGCTCATAAGTGTACACACTCATTTTACATCCTATGGATTTCTGAACTGTTAATTCGCTATAATTTATATGTATCAAAACTTCTATGATTGCGTATTGTTATTCAATGTCCATATAAAATCAGAGCAAGGTAGAACGTGCTAATTTGTATTTTCCCTACTTATGTATATTCATTCTCAAAATCTAAATTCCGTATACGTGAAATTATTCCGACGTGTTGTCAATATGTTGGTAAGTGTTGATATCCCATCAAAGCCGAGGGGAGCATTCGTAAGGTGTGGGAATGAGAGGCAAAAGGTGAAACACTCGTCAATGCTTAATCAGGAAATGTTCCAATTATCAATTTATTGATCACATATAACGTGAAAAAGGCAAATAATTGAAAATTCAAACTTTCTTTTATATTTAACTAGTGCCCTAGCGGCACACATTCTAAAATACTTCTTTTCAAATGTAAGTCGGAATGGCCTTGACCAGCCATAAACAAAGTTTACCAGCCATAAACAAAGTTTTAATTTGGACCCTGACGAAGCCTATTTGGGCTCCGAAAAAAAAAATCGGATTGAATAGCCATAAAATTACTAACTTTAAAGGCACTAGGCAATTATGCTTAGCCATAAAATTACTAACTTTAATTGCAGAATTGTATCCAATAAATTTGACTTTTCACAGTTTAGGGTAATTCTAAAATGGTAAAATTCTATGTTCCAAATATTTGGAACCGGTGCCTGTAGAGTATATTTTGAAATTCAACAACTATTTTACCCCCCTTGGAACCTGCAGACCCCAGCTAAAAGTCGGTTTCTAAAGAACAGTTTGCAAGTTTGGCTGCAAGATGAATTTCTCACGCCCCAAACTGTAAACGGTCAAGACAAAGTTATTTTTCACGACCAGTTTTAAAAAATTTGAGCCGCAGGAAATATAATTCCAGCGACCGACATTTGGTTTGGTCACTTAAACTATCTTTGACAGGCAAATGATGTAATTTGTTATTTCAATGAAACGGTGTGCTTACTTCAACATCGTATTCTTACATAAATGAATAATTTGTTTTTCCATGATATCTTGCTTTAGTTATCAAACTAAGAATAGAGAAAACATCTTCGACAGTATAATTTACTATTTTAGTGATATGGTTTACTAAATTCAACATGATACATGAAATGAATAAGATAATTTAGTCATAAATGCACCAAAAGCATTAAAATTTGTCAAGAAAACACAATTAAATCTTAAAATTTTCATAGTGCAATCAAATTCTTAAATTTGTCAAATTAGTTTAATTAAATGCCCAATTGTTAGCTCTATTAAATTTGGCTAATGGGAAGTATCTATGTGACTTATTTTAATATCTTCTAATGACGTGATGTTGATGTGACACCAAATCAAGGCCAGAAAAATCCTATAAATTAAATAATTAAAACAAAAACCAGCAAATACCAACAAATAATAAAAAGAGCAGAACACATATTTGATGTTAGGGTGTGCAACAGGAACTGCCCAAATTAGAAACTGCTCGAACCGGCCAATTTTGGGTAGTTCTCATAGGTGGTAGTCCGGTTCCCAATTCTTATTTTTGGAACCGATGGCCGGTCGATCCAGTTTTTGATTCTAAAATGAGAATTAAACTAACTAGACCGAATCGAAAATATATATTTTTTAATTTCTTAATAAATCCTAACTTTCCCAATTTTCCCCTATTTGTCTTCCTCAAGTAGATGCTGTAGGATCATGGCCTATTTTCATCTATCCACGCATTTTGTTATGGAAAGATAACTTTTTTTTTCTTTTGAAAAGGTTGATTAGATGAAATTATAGCAAATTAACTATCCACCGGATCGGAATGATTCAGTCAGTCCGGCTCTTGATTCTAAGACCAACTGATCTAGTCCATGATCATAAAAATTAGGAACTGATCCTCTCGATCCAGTTCCCAATGATTGGATCGGGAGCCGATCACTTCTACTTGATGCAAGGACAGAACCCTCACGAAGGCATGCGCCACAAAATTGCTTATTTTATTGAACATATGCATATTTCTTACTGCACACTAAGTAATACATAACAATAAAATTAATCTTTTAAATTTGAGAACTGTCTGTGTGACATGATGTATCTTGTTTCACACATTGAGGTGCAAATGGAATCTAATGTCTCTCAAACGACACTTGGCTAACACATGTTATTGGGATTAGAATTGCACTATGAATACCTTTTAATTTCCGTTATGACTACCTTACAATTGTGTCGCATACAAGGCTTAGATCTTCTAGATCTATTAGTTGAAGTTGGAACGAGTGGGTCATTTTTTGTTGAACTGACAATTCCACAATAAGATGATTGGGTGGACATTTACGAGAAGTCCACCTCAATATACAAAGCGATTACCAAATTCACTGTAAGTGTAATTTGTTTGATCCTAAATGGATTTTTTTTTTTAAACTTTAAAAGTGTGTTTGATTTAGTATTTCGAAAGGCTATAGGGAAAATTTTGGAATGTTTGACAAGGGCTTTGGAATGTTCCCAGAGCTTTGTCTCGAGAGCTTTCCATATTTTTGGAATGTTGAAACCAGGGATTAATGAATTTTGGTTTGTTGCCGTTTTTGCCCTCAAAAGATAATTGAAAGTCCATTTTTACCCTTTTTCAAAAAAAGAAATCCCAATTACCCAGCAACGAGCATTCTCTCCTCGCGCGTTCTCGCTCGACTCTCCTTTCTCGCAGCGGTCGCTCGATCGCTCGATCCCTCGATCCCTCGCTCGACTGCTCGTTCGATTGGCTCATTGACTCGCTCGGCTGCAGTTTCCTCTCCCTTTCTCTCTTTCTCCGTTGGATGTACTTTCGATTGCTTAAATACGTCCATTTCGTGGTCTGCAATATGCGACATGTGCGAGTATCGAGATGTTATGGTCGTCGATTTTGGATTGTTCGAGCTGATTATGATGCTCACCCTTCATTGGTGAGTGAATCAGAAACCTGGCTTCTGTTTCTTTAGATCTGCATGATTGTGCCCTTGTGTTCGGTTCTGTTTCTGTCTTGATGGTCGGATGATCTGTTACCTGTATAGATTATCGGGTTTTGGGCATAAATTTTTCTGACCGATCTTTCTGGAGCGAATTTTGATTTTGTATCGAATGGTTGGAACATCTTTCATTATCTCCGCCATCCGCATTGAGTCTATCACCGAAGATGGTGTGAATCTTGTGAAAATATTTTGACACGCTTGGCTTCTTGTACTCTTCCCTTCACTTTACCCATAATGTGCTTTTTCGTTCCTTCTGATGTTGATTCCACAAGAACATTAATTTGGAGAGACTAATATGGGGTAGAGATCCATTCTTTTACATGTCCCGATAAACGAGAAAATTACTCCCTCTTTTGCCTAGATGTGCCCGGAACATGGTTTGAGAGCAGTCCATAGGGAATTTAGTATGGATAGTAATCTAATAGTACTACACCAGTGCGCAGATGATATCTGCAAAGTGCGAGTGAAGTTTATAACTCCCTCAAACTCTTCTTAAGTGAGAAGAGTAGAGCACTGAACTTGGACAGAAACTGGAGCATACAGTATATACTTTAGGGCTAATAAGAGGGTGTTTAGGTGTGGCTCCAAAAAAGCAAAGGTAGGTGAACTAAATATAATTATGGTAGAAGTATTCATTAGATTGTAATATTTCAGAACTTCCACTACCCAAGACTAGGTTCCCACCTGCTTACGAAGATATACTGCAGGGGGGTTTCTCATCTAAAGGAATCTCATTAACCTTCCCAGCCACTGCCATTCCTCTTTTTGCCTCTTGCCAGTTAGTACACTAATGTGAGATCACGTTTTTGCTTCTCATAAACTCCCAATGGTTAGTTGTGGCATTCATATTTGGAAACTCTTGCAAGATGATATTTGAAGCAATTATTTTCTTGTTTGTGAAGCATTCATTTGGTGTCGGTCGTCATTGCGAAGTCAATGAGGTCGAGGTACGCAAGTGAATAGCGCTCTATGCTTTCAATAAAAGTTCAAAATATATGTTTCTAAACAATGATGTATTGTGCTTCCGATAGTGTGGAAGAGATGAACATCTTAATGACTCTTTTTCTAAGATATGACAATCAGAAGATAATAATTCCAAATATTGTTTTTGTTACTAAGGCTATCAATAACAACTATCGAAGTCCTGATACGAGAAATGCAATTGAATCCTGTTTGCAAATATGTACACCAACAGAGAAGATTACCACGATGCAACCAAAAATAACAAGAACAATGTTTGGAATTCAACTGCATCTTCCATATTAAGGCTTTGATAATAGTTATTGATGGCCTTAGTAGTAAGACTAATGTCCGGAATTATTATATGTCGGTTGTCGTATCCCTGGTAAATAGTTGGTAAGATATTTATCTCTTCCACCACCATCTAAAACACAATGCATCATGGTTTGGAAACATATATTTTGAACATCTGTCGAAATGGATGCATCACAAACAAAAAAAATAATCGCTTCATATGCCATGTTACAGGAATTTCCAAATATGAATGCCATAGGTAATAATTGGGAGCTTATGAGAAGGAAACTTTTTCATGGCGGTTCCTAGTATAAGAAACCATATAACGGCTATAAACTAGAATGTTCAACATCCGATGGAGTTTGTTCATAGGTATCATCTAGCGTCAAAAATAGTGCTCTTTGTTCTCCGAAAGTGTTAATCTACATTACATCCAAATGCAAACTTAAATCTCAGTTAGTGGATATTGCAACTACAAAAGTACAAAACATGTAGATAGACATTGTAATTACTTTATCGTGTTAACTCCAATTAGAGGAAATTGCATTTATAAGCTAGTGTAATCAATTGATTTCAAGATGTCCACATTTTTTAAGAGGAACCAATTAGTTTTTGGCTATTTAAGCATTAAGAAATGGTCTCATTTTGCATCTAAAATTAAAACTAGAGAGTACTTTGACCCGAACTTGAAAATATTCATTCAATAAGAACTTTTGCTTATGAACACTCACAACTAGTAACAATAATTCCCCCCTTTTGCATGAAGAGTAGGATCTATTACCTTAAAATCCATGAAACTAATTAGTTTTTTATAGATTAATCTGTTGAATTTAGGTTTGACAAGGTAGATCAACATTTGGAAAATTTCAGAATGTGACACGATTTGAGATCATCACGACAGCAAAAGAGTTGGACAATAAAATTTAAAAGATCACAATAATGACGTGTACCTGGATCCCTGCTAAGCCACATTGTGGAGAATTTTCTTCGCCACTGCTCTCGCTTCACTTTTGCTGTTTATGTGCTTCGAAGATTCATCATCATGACCAAATATCTGCTCATCCCGTGTTGTGAGGTTCCCAAACTTGCTTGCTCCTTTTTGTGGATCAAATAGATGCTGCCTTGAAATATGTAGATCTAACTCTGAGTCTGGCTCTATGTTGTTGATGGAAGTATTCTCTGAATGCGTACAAAGCTGTGTTAAGAAAGGCAGGTTGGACACATTGGTGTTGATAATTGAGAGGTGCAAGGTATGCCATTAATATGTTCAGTCCTGATCCTTGAAGTTCTGCACTTAGATGTGCATTTCTTGGTTCTCTTTTCCATTTATGACCTTGTTTGTGCCAATGTTCTTAGATAATGGATCATGATAAAGCTCTTTGTCCACCGTGTTGTGTATGCAATTACATTGCTGAAGTTGTGGTGCAAGATGACAATAGGAAATTAGCATTTATGGCAAAATAGATAGCTAGAGGGGAGATGGCAAGGCCTCCTGTTCATCTTTCCGTGGAAGAAGGGCTGGTTTTATCGGCATTTGGAACTGCTGGTAGAACATTTAGTTCTACTCTCCTAGATGCTTCTTGGGCAATCTTGCGACAGTCTTTACAGCAAAAGAATACACCTAGTCCAGCTCTGTACCTGGGAAAGATATATGCTCTTGCCTCACTGGGTAATTTACAAAGGGCCTTTTGTACGTTGCATGAGTTTGAGACTGGCTATGGAAATCTTCAGGAGCAAGCTGAAGATCTTTTCTCTCCCTTTACCTCTCTAAATCAATCGGTGGTTGCATGCTTCAAGATTGGTTTTGAAACTTGGACTCTGTGAGTATTACCTGAGCATTTTTTTTCATGGTCATCAACAATCTCTTGTAGAATTGCAGCTTGGCATATTGCTTTGGTCACTGTTGATGCAGATCCTATGGTTTTATTTTTATTTTTATAATTTTCAAATATATTCTCAACAGGACCTATTTTAACTTCTAGAAGCAATCATGACTGGTCTTCAAATATATTCTCAACAGGACCTATTTTTTCATGGCTGCTCGTGAATGTCATTTTAATGTCCATGTTTTTGCTGTCATTTTGATCTTCATATTATCTGTTTCTAAATGAGCTTTAGGTTTCCAGCTTTGCTTCCAAGCTTCTGAAAACTAGGCTTGTCTAACAACTTTTCAGATGGGCACTGAGAAGTTGGCAGTTCATTAAATGTTGATGTGATCAATTAGTTCATATACTAATCTGTACCATGGAAGATGTGACCAGACTGGCTTCCTTGCCTGATTTTTCAGGAGTGCTGACATTGAATGATCTATCAAGAATTTGAATCTCACCTTCTACTGTTTGAGATTCTTTTCAAAACCACAAAAAATGAGAGAAGAATATGTGTGGCATGTTTATAGCGAAAAGCGATGTGTAGGTTAGTGGCTAGGAACACTCTTTCAACTGAGGTCTGAGTTTTGACATTTATCCTCCTTATGGGCTTGGATTAAGTTTTTCGAATCTCAGATTTGAATATGCAAAGTAACTCAGTTCAGATCTGATTCTTGGCCTGAGTCATATGATAAATCCGGACTGTTCTGCAAACCTATTCTTGGTCCAACTAGTTGAACAGTTCTGCCCAGTTTGATTTCAAAGCATCACTGGCATAATTGTCATGGTGTTTAAGAAGTTTTTGCCTACACAGTTCACCCTTTTTGCTGATTCATTAGAAAAATAACACAGGTGTACTATCAAGTGGAGAATTTGAGCCGGGGAGATCCTCCTTTACAAGTCTGTCACTGCTCTCAATTGTGTAATCTTAGGTTGTGCCAATACATGTGATCTTGACCATGCATGCCAGACATTTGAGGCAATTAGTGGAACTTTTGGCTTGACCCCCAATATCCGTTCATATCATGCACTTATATATGCATTTGGGAAGCTCAAGAAGGTGCATGATGCTTCCTTCACTCACTTGCCTATTCAAAATTGGATGCAGATTCCCCTTTCATTTGAACTAGGCCAATTTCCATTATCTTGCATGTTTCACGTGGTAGGCTTTTGTGTGATTGTCAAATTGGTCTTTTTCGTGATGTCATTTCAGTGGATACTTCACTATCAGCATTCATCTGTCACATAAACTAACTTGTGACATGAACTTTTGATGGGATTGAGAGCAGATGCATGTTAAGCCTGTATGTTGTGCTTTGCCACCATGCCAAATGTGAGTAAATGGAAGTTTCTCTGTGGCAGACATTTGAAGCGTCAAGGGTTTTTGAGCATTTAGTAAGCATGGGGGTTAAAACAAATGCTACGTCATTTACTTTGCTTGTGGATGCACACCTGATAAACCAAGAGCTAAAAGCTGCTCTCTCTGTGATTGATGAGATGGTAATAATATATATTGACCGAGCTTTGAGCTTACCTGTTCGTGAGAAATATCTGTTGCTTTTGATGCAGATATTGATCTTTTCAGTTGTAAATGCTATGCGGGTTCGTTCCTACATAGGAGATGCTTAAAAGGGTCAGAAGACAATGTTTGAGAGAGATGGACTATGAGAGCGATGACCAGGTGGATTCACTGGCAAGGAAGTTTAATATATGGATGGGCAATGAAAATTGCAGGGACATGCTATTTAATCTTAATTATAGCACTGATATGCCTGAAAGGTAATAGTGATAGGGCTCTTGCCACTTTATGCTTCGTGTCCTTTTTCAGTCGCATAGTTGTATTGATTCCCTGCATAGATTGGCTTGGGTTTGGATGGGTTACGTCTTCTTGTCGTATATCACCACAATTCATTTATGGCTATTCCTGTTTCTTTTATACCTTGCAAGCCTAGTGCCTCATCATATGTCTTGTTCGCGATGTTGCTAGCCTAATTTAGAGTGCTCTCTTCATGTAGCTATGCTGATTTTTGGCTCTCGAAATTTGAAGGCTCTGGTCTCCCCCCTTGTTGGGCATGAAGTGTATTGTAACCATTGACCTTTCATTTTCTTTTGTATATTATTTGATTCCACTTTTTTGAGTTTTGACAGAATTAATCTAGGACGTTAGTCATTAGAGCCCGTAATTTTGTTTTGCTTTTTACATTCTCTGCTTTCTGTATGAGAATCTCGGAGGGACAGTGATGCAAATCTTGCGAGGTAATTGGTTGATGATCAATAAATGTTGCACAAATTACTTCCCGTTTCATATCTGCTTTCCATATATCAATCCGTCGATCTTCCATCTTGAACTTGTTAGGTTGGTGGTAAGGAAAGAGAAGCGCCGGTCAACTGAACTAGTTCTGGTCTCTTACTGCATCTGTTTGAGAACGAAAAAGAAGAAACCATTTTGCAAAAGCGACTCCTTAGATGAAATACTATCGTACAGCATTGAATTGCATGCTGATCCAAGGGCTATCTCTTGAGCTGGAGGAAGAGAATGCTCCGCGAGGGAAGTGATTATTTGATTTCTATGCTTGGACAGGAGAAGAAGAAAAACATTGACGATATATTTTTTAGGGGTGAGCATTAGTCCATGGTCAATTCTGGACCGACCTTGGATCAGCCCTACCCTACTGGTCCTAGTCTGGTTCCCAGGAGGACTGGATTGGTCTTTGGTCTTAGGATCGCTAGACTAGCATGATGCGGATCGATCCTCGGTCCCAAGAGTTTTGGACTGGTCCAACTCAGATCAACCTTGACTTTATATATTATATATTATATATTTTTGTAATATATTTTTATCCATTCTAAATAGCAAATTCTAACTCACATAGCCTCCTCCTCTTTCAATACTCTTTTTCACTTCTTTCTTCTTTATCTTCTTAGCCTTCAATTTTTCAAGTAAGGTCAAAAGAAATAGCTTCGCTCGTGAGCAACCTCACCCCGCTTGCCACTCGACACTCACCCCGCTCGCCTTTGGCCACTTGCACTACTCACCACTTGATGCTCGCCGCTCGTCTCTCTTTATTGACCTAGCTTGTCACCAAGTAATTCATAAGAAAACAAAGTCCTAATTAGAACCCTCTTTGCTCATGAGTAATACTCACCTTGCAGCTTTATGAGCAATTTTAATCATTTTTATGACTTTTTGCTTTTAACAAGTGCAAAATTTGTATTGTTGTCTTATCTTAAAGTTGTTGAATATGTAATGATATTTATAGTTTGGTTTCTTAACATCAAATTATCAATGGATATATAATTTGAATAGTAAATTTACCTTTTTGGTGAATACAAAAAATTATCGGTTGATCTCGGATGACCTTGGAACAAGACTGAATCCATTGGGTCGATCCGATCCGTTGTCCTAGGTTCAATAGGGTTGGTCCTTGGTCCTAAAAATTGAGGACTAACATTGTGTAGGTTGATCCTAGGATTAGAGGATGGACCAGCCCAACCCAAACTATACTCACCTCTAATATTTTTGTGCACTCAATTGACTGGATTTTACATCTGATATTACGTGCATGAGAGAGAAAAAAAATTTCCTGGTAGGTGGGGAGAATCGACCAACGTTCATAATCCTCTCTGAGCCTCGCCATGAAGGTTCCCCATCTGGTCCGGATTAAGTCATAATTACCTCGAACCGAAAGGCCAAGGTTGACGAGTACCGTTAGACTCATTAAGATGCTGCACACCAGGTATGTTGAAATTGGGCAACGCCTGAGTTATTTTGAGATTTGCTTGCAATATGAATCCAATTCGTCATTTTATAGAATATGGATGAATTCATTATTACTAAAGTAATCACCTTAGTGACTTTTTATAGTGATCTAAACGCACGAAAAGAATAGCCACCGCCGCAGCAGCTCTGGCGGGATGACAATGGTGGCCGGGACCCGAGGTTTATGTACTATACAGAAGCCTGTAGAAAGATATTGACGAAAATTACGGCCCACTTTAAACCGGCAGGATCTCATCTCGCTCTCTCTCAAAAGTCCATTAAACTGGAAGAGCCGAACTACCCAAACCTTCCACCTCCGCCCACTAACTTTATTTATTTCAAACGCTTGATTGCCATGACCTTCACAAAAAAAAAAAAAAATTAGCAAATTCAATCAATCACTTGAATATTATGACTTTTTTTAAAATGCTTACCCAAGTACCAAAAGTCCAACGTGACGTATTACTTGTAGTTAATGTTTTTAAAAAGTTATATCACTAAAGTAATCGAATGAAAAATTATATTTCACTTAAATGATTGAAAAAAGGTCATGGTATTTATAAAAGTATGACACTCTTGTATCCATATATAAATTATGGCACTCATATGATTAAAAATAAAATTATAACACTCAAGTAAATGCCATACAAAGTTATAATATCTGTGATGTCTATTTCCTTTTTAATAAAGCAAATGTAATGGCTATTTCAATCCCAAACTTCAACAGATACATAAAGCCCATGCATGCATTTTAAATACACTTGATCACGCATAATTATAGGTGGACAAAATCGGGATCCATAAATCTCTAACATTCTAATTTTAAATTAATATCATTGTTGAATATTTCATAAATCAATCATCTTTTCTTTTATGATAATATTGGATTAAAATCTTTACGTATTATTTTATTCTTTACTCACTTATTTTGAATTTATCTCCTTCACATGCTTATGCGTGTTTGCTTTTACTATAGAATTGAGAAATCATGCAAGAAATGTTACATGGGCCAATCATGTCCATTCATATGAAAGACGAAAATTCAGAGAATTTCAACAAGTGATGCAAACTTTGGAAACAACTTTAGAGTTGAGTATATATAGAGTGGCCCCCAACCACGGCAATAATCACCCCACCGATTCGAGACTTGATGGCTAGAAGGGAGCAGCTCGAGGAACATTTCGAACTTGCTTTGGCTATGCCACCTAACAATCGTCCTTTGCTCCCTTATTCATAAACTTAAAGAGCCAAACAATATTATTGCTCATTTCCTTACCTCTTTTTCTCGTAGTATGCCTAAACTTAGTGCCTCCCAGATGTCATCCTGCAACTTTAGAGCGTTAAAATCTTGTCACATAGTGATTCACAACACATTATTATAGTTTGCTTTTTTGAGGAGTCTAAATCCTAACATAGTTCACTCCCAAATTTATGTGCACCATAATAGTAGTTTTACCAACTTTTCCATTCCATAAATGTGTTAGGATGTTTGATTCCTTAGTAGGTACTCTCAAATCTTTGTAGTATTTCTCTGAAATGCCTCTCCCACCAATTGTCGTCCTAACAATTTCCTAACTTCGCTCTTTCTTGCCTCAAATAGCCCTTTCAAGAATTTGCCACGTGTCGGAAGGTCTTTTGCTTCTCGCATCAGTATATCCACCTTTTGCTGTGGTGGTAAACAATCCTCACGCGCCACTTCAATACTATGAAAATCATTTCTAAGGTTCCCCACATCTACTAAGCAATTTGGTGCTTCCCTCTTTAGGAGGAGACTAGTAAATTCCAACTCATCCCTCGTGTCAGCTTCTTTGCTATAGAATCGTTTTAGTTTTCTTTTCAAAACTCCATTCTCTTCAAAATTGTTGCTTATTGTCGCACCCTTGTACGTATCTAACACTGCAATTAAAAAATTCCATGTGTTGAAATCTCTTGATAGTATTCTTGCTACCCCATAATAAAATAGCTTTGACACAAGGATTAAATTAGGTAAATAAACATACACTTGATGGGCCTACTAGACCAGTTCCACAAGGTGGAATCTTGAGGAACACTTTGATGGTTTTCGTATGATGATGATGGAATAATTGGACTATGTTGCAAATTCCTTGTTTCGTGATTAATAGATTAATGTGGAACACTTTTGACATTGAGGGGTACAAAAGCTAGTTGCATTAAAATATATTCTAGTGTAAGATCAATCAACAATGGAACTTTCGTATCAAGCCATGGTATAGGTATAATGAGGGATAATTATCAAAATCAAAAAAGTCCTAAATCTATTGCATGTGTGTTAATTCAATCCTAAACTTGTCAATTGTACAAATTTAATCCTAAATCTTTTTACATTTTGCCATTGAGTTCATTTGACCAATTTTAATTAGAAATTGCTAATATGGAGCCTAGTCACACAGCTAGCTTTGACATGGATAATTTTTTTAAATTTTCGAATATTCTTTTATTTTTCCTTTCCTTTTCTTTTCTTTTCTTTTTTTCATTGTGGCCACTAAGGGTCACCAAAGGTTATTGGCCACCCTGTAAGGTGCATATAGTGGTTTTGTAAGTATCCTTGTTGACGTGGTCATAGGACACCCAATTGTTATTCAATTGTACAAGAATATAAAGAAATTTCGCAATCCTTTTTTCATATTATCTTTAGCCTGTAAGTAGCTTATATTTCAACGAATTAAAGTCTAGCTAAACACAACAGGATTTTTAGCCAAAAATTCATTTATTGAAGAGTTTTCTTGTTCAGAAAATCAATAAAAGAAAAACTTGAACAATTCAAGTGAAGTAAATCGTAGATTTGGACTTTAATTCACGATCATTTTACTTCTTCTTTTTTTGGTTGAAGTGATCATTTTACTTAATCGCGTATAGTAATACACCTGACGTTTTTGTTCGTATGATGATATATTGTCGTGTATTCTTAAGATTCAATCTATAATTATCTATGGGCTGGGCTTTTAACAAGAACTGAACATAATGCGTAGATGTCATTGGATAATTAGATTAGATTTTTATTAAACCAGGTTAGCTTACCGTTAATTTATGTAATATATTGATTTTCTTTCCAATTATCGGTTAGGATCTCCATATTTCAATGTAAATTGACAAATAGAATGAGAATAAATATTATATATTGATATAGAAGCATTCGTCAGAAGCATTGAACTGATCGCAACAAACAATGCTTGGGATTTTTAAGGTTCCTTTAAAGTTAATTCTTTTTCGTTGAGGATAAATTATTTTTTCAGAAATTTAAAAAAAGAAAAAGAAATAGAAGAATTTAAAGCTACGTTAGATATCCATACAATGGATCAAGTGTTTACCCTGCATCAAATTATTGATTCAAACTTATATCATTGTGTGATTACTTTCTGATGAATAATTGAGAAAACAAGTAGAGAGTCACAATTATATGATTGAGTGACGCAGTATTCTCCTAAAGAGATTTTACCGCGAATAATGTGTAAATAAACATATACATGAAAACCAACTAAGCGAATTTAGCATGACTAATACAATAAAAAAAAAATATAAAGAATAAAAAATTAAATGAAGTAGTACTTCCTAAACAAAGCTCACCACAAACTTTATCAATGAAAATACTATATGGAATAAAATAATATTGGGAAAAAGGGAGATAAGAGATAAATGAGGGTAAAGTTGGAGCATCGCTTGCATAATGCAAAAAGTTGACAAAAGCCGGTTTTGACTTGCGGTTCCTTACTCAATTCTCTGGTCACGGATATTGCTGTCTCGTCGGCGTCTCCTCTAATTATTGAATTAACAAACATTCAAGATTTTAAATTACAGCTTATGCCGCTATCTAAATTAGTTCCATAGACTATTGCTAACTAAAGCATACTCATTTTATCCGAGTAACTCCATTGAGTGCATTAAAAAAGTTTCATTGAACAAATGAATTTGCTTAGTTTGAAAAATATAGAAAAGTTTTAAGAGATTATAGCATAGTTATCACACATTCTATTAATTATGAGGAAATTGAATCGAATAAATAACTCATATTATCTTATTATTACAGAAAATAATGCTTATCTTAAACTTGAAATGAAATCTTTAAAGTAAAAAGTAAAAAGAAGATTGCAACTTTTTACTAAAAAGGGCATTTACATTTTTTTAGTTTTATTAATTATGTTATCTATGAATTTACTTTCGGATATACCTTCCATAATGGCATGCTAAGAAATCGCTTATCTATTTATGTTCAGAGTGCTTAAGAGACATATTAGAACCCCTTTTCCGTCTCATATCAATATTAGGTCCTGTTTCGTCGGTTTTATATCCGCAACGAAATATCTCTCATCGAACAATGCATTTCGATTTTATTGTTTATGAGGGGACTTAGGTTATGTGTTAGTATTGAATAGAGAGAGTCAAATGCAATAATGTATATACTTTATTTGAATTCGGAGAACCTGTCAAATACAATCTTATATGGAAATTCAGTTGACGGTCCAAATAAATGCGCCTTGATAAATTGAGGGGAGGGGATATAACCAAGATTTAATGGATAACACGACCTCAGAAGCAAATCAATGACGCCAGGTAGTGTAAACAACTCCAAAGAGAGACCGTTTCCAAGCAAACACACGAACATAACATCGAGTTGATGTCGATGACGTTGGGCAAAGAGGCTTAGACGAGGGAAGTTCTTCTCTATGATCAATGTGTGAACACAACGCCAAAGTTTGGTCAACTACACTAGGCTAGTGGAGTGACACCGACAGATGTTGCTCCTAGATGGGTCCGAAGACACGATGTCAGAGTAACACTAAACAAAGGAGATGACATCGAGAAGATACCATTCCTAAATGGGTTGGAGAACACCACGTTGGAATCTAATCGACGATGTTGGACAAATGAAATGACACCGGTAAGTTATCACTCCTAAATGGGTTTGGAGGATACAACGTCGAAATCTAATCAATAATGCTGGACAAGAATGGACCCCCAAGGGACCTTACTAGTAAATGGGTATAAAAATGCAGTACTGGAATCTAATCGACGACATTGGACAATGATATCACCACTAAGAAGACACTATTCCTAGATAGATACGAAAGACACAACGCCTAAATTTAATCAATGACGCTAGATAAGGATTGACAACCAAGGGACCTACCTCTTAAGTGGGTGTAAAAATACAGCACCAAAATCTAATTGGCGACGTTGGATGATGATATGGTTTTGGACAAATTAGGACAAGACTTGCATATTGAATAATGGAAGCTCTTCTTGCCAATCATTTTACCATCGTCGTAAGGTTTTGAAACACTCCATTATTTTAAACAAATATACTAGTTTCTGCACCCATTAACTTTTCTAAAAGAGCCATAATAAGCTAAGGCAAAACTATCATTTCAACAGGATGATCCACAGGTTATGTTTAACTCTTTGCCATCATTCTCCCCTTTATTTTATTTGCGGGTGTTAATCATCAATTCCAATCAATACTTTTTGTATGGCTACTAACAACTTGGCTTAAGGCTATGTTTGGAGAACAACTGGCTAGGGTTTTCCCGGTAGCGTTCACAACCTATGCAGGTGGAACATTGAGGAAAGATTTCCTGAGCATCTTAGTCGTATGGTATCATCAGAATGTTGATTGGAAGGGAGGATTCAACAATTGCATGCACCCTTGGACTACGCTATCAACTGCTATTCCGTTGTCCCTATATCTAAGATTACTATAATCTTCTTTTGCTGTCAACTGCTATTCCCTTGTCCCTAGCTCCAAGATTACTATAATCTTCCCTTGGTAGTTAAGATGTTATCATTTTGATGTACAGTTCAACGATCATTCCCTCCAAACATATATATTTCGGTCTCCCCCATGATGATGTTTCCACAGCTTTCGTAGCTGCTCAGGTGATGTCGTTTTACTTTGGTAGAAGATCCTGCAAGGGTGTTTGGTTGAGGCGGGACGTCAAGTGTACCAGCACAAACACGCTAGATGTTCTGCCATGAAAAATCAAGTGAGTTCTCTCGTTTTCTCTCTCAATCTCTCGCATGAATGGTGAGAACATGAAACAAGTCTAAAAGCTGACCTAGCTCTATCTTTGGCAGGTTTGGCCATGGGCAAATTTATTGTTGATTGACCTATAATCGTGACTTGGACTAAATCAACCCAATACAGGTTTCAAAGTATCCGGTGGAGAAATCACAGATGCAAAAGTAGGAAAGTTGATATGTTGATGGATTATACTAGAAGCTGCGCACGCCGAACAATTCAGCCCTTTATCTACCCGCTTATACAGTAATGAATGGCCTTTGAATACGAGGACACAATGCTGGAATTTAATCAACGACGCTAGACAAGGTCAAACAGCACTGCAATCTAATCAACAGCATTACTTGGAATATGACACTCGTCAGAATTGAATCATCGATGGGAGCCTAAAGCTACAACTAAGCTAAGCTAAACTAGGATGACTAAGAAAAGATAAAGAGTTTTATTGTATTGTTCGGGGGCCTTCTCATCGGAGGACTCCATGTATTTATAAGGATGTCTCAATAACCGTTGAGCGGTTACCAATTTGAATTGCCTCCTTCAGTCTTCAACACGTCTCCCATTCCTTAGGCGGTGCATCCTATAACTGCCCTAATCATGCTTCCATTCATCAAGAACAACTTTCCAAATTAAATTTTTAACATCAACCGCCTTCCCTTCGCACCCTTTGACCTTTATAATTTACCGCTGAAACTTGTATCATGATATTCGGCCACAGCCACATGGCTCCCTCATTGTCGACAGCTTAGCTTCCGTCCATATGCCTGTCGACAGTTGATAATAAGGCCTTATGTGTAATTTCATCAGGCTTCAAGGTGAATCTTATTCATGTGACCGGCATGTGAGGTATATTCAATTTTGGGTACTAACAGATCCCCTTAAATTATGATATTCTTCTAAAAAGCTATAGATATAATTATTAGAAAAGACTCATTTCTTTTCTTGCATTACATCTCATACTAGTACACTTACTAACTATTCAAACATATGCGTTCGCACAATTCGTTTACATTATTTCGTGGCCAATGCAGATAGAAGATGCTTACTCCCTCTTTTAGAATCATTCCAACCGCTTGCCTAAGTGTTCTGAAACTTATATAAAAATTGGGGTAAGTACACTAGGAGTGCCATAACTTTCGTACGGCGCTCACTTTAATGCCAAAACTTTTTTTTCGCTCACTTGAGTGCCACAAGTTTTAAAAAACGTTCACTTGAGTGCCAATTCTGACGTGGCCGTCGGAAAAGCGACGTGGCCGCCGAAAAAAGCTGACTTGGCCACCGGAAAAGGCGACGTGGCGCCGGTGAACAATATTTTAATATATTTATTAATTTTTTTTGATTTTTTTTTTTTTTTTTTTCTTTAAGGCCGGTGAGGGTCACCGGTGGCCCTCGCCGACCCTAAAAAAAAACAAAAAAAGCAAAAAAAAATCGAAATTTTTTTAAAAAGAGTAGAAACGGAGTCGTTTTACCCGAAAAGTCCACGTTGGCGTCGAAATTTATTAAAAAAGAAGAAGAAAAATCATTAAAAAATTCCACGTATGCATTTTGGCCGGAAGTGGCACTTAACTGAACGATTTCACTCCGATGTGACACTCAAGTGAGGGAAAAAAAGTTTTGGCATCAAAGTGAGCGTCGTACGAAAGTTATGGCACTCCTAGTGTCCTAAGCCCATAAAAATTCGAAAAAATTATTAATTTTTTTAAGGGAAATTTTTTAAAAAATGACCCAAAGTAAGCCTTTTTTCTCAAATAAGGACCCAAAGTGACCGTTGTCTCAAATAAAGACCCGAAGTGGCTAAACCAGTCTCAAATAAGGACCTCAAATCGCCAGCCAACTAAATGTTCACCGGCTGGGGAGCGTGTGACATTTCCGGTGGCCAGAATAAGGGCAATTTTGTCAAAAAAATATTGATAGAAATTAACAAACCCTAAAAACAAACCCCCAAACTCTTCACGTTCTCATGTTTTCTTCTTATGCTCTTCATCTTCTCCGTTCTCTGTCCACTCTCGCTTGGAGCACCCAAATTTTCTGTTAATGGAGCACGAATTGAAGCACAACAAGAAACCCCGACCTTCGTTTTTTCACATTTTCTTCCTTTCTTTTTTTGTCTTCATTTCTTTCCAACGAAGAAGACAAATCTCGAGTAAAGCCATCTCTTCGTTATTCAGACACTCGTATGTAACATGAGAGCCTTGATTCTTCATCATCTTTTCCCAATCGAGAGACGGAGAACATCTCGATGTCAAGGACCCATATCTCAGGCACAATTCAAATCCACTTCCATGGAGAGAGAGAGAGACAGAGAGAGCCAAGGGGGATGCTGGCACATCTTTTTGGAACTCGGGGAGTCAGGGATCTTGCTCCATTAACAAAGATTTTGGGTTCTCTGAGCAAGAGGGGACAAGGAACCTAGAAGATGAAGTGCAAAAGAAGAAGAATGTGAAAAAGAGTTTGGAGGTTTTGTTTTTAGGGTTTGTTAATTTCTATTAATATTTTTTTGACAAAATTGCCCTTATTCCGGCCACCGAAATTGCCACACGCTTGCCGGCCGGCGAATATTTGGCTAGCCGGTGATTTAAGGTCCTTATTTGAGACTTATTTAGCTTCTTGGGATCCTCATTTGAGACAATGGCCACTTTGGGTCCTTATTTGAAAAATAAGCTTATTTTGAGTCTCTTTTTGAAATTTTCCCTTTTTTTAAAAATGTATTAAAAATTTAAAATTTTAAAATGATTAAAAAAACCACATAAAAAGACCAACGTCCATGTTAGTAATTTTTAGCCTAAATTGTCCGGATGAAATCAATTGATAACAATTGAAAATATTTAGGTTTAAATTAGTTTAATTGAAAGATTTAAGATTGAATTGGTGTCTATGCAATAGATTTATTACTCTCTTTTTTTATAACTTGTTCCTTTTTTTCCCGTTTGTTTCGTAAGATAGAAACCCAAAAGGAAAAAACCTGAAGGAATCGGCCATTGCTTAAAATGAAAAAGTTCAAGTAGGAGCAAAATCTAATGCACAAAAGATCCAATCAGACAGTTCACCCCAATGCAGCATCTGAAATATCTAACAAACAAACCACTTGTCTCTAGCTGAAAAGGCCTAATTGCGGTCAGACACTCACTGTAAAACAGGAGGGGTAACGTTTAGCACTTTTTAGGTTTTCTTGTTTGTTCAATGCTATGCTAGACCTTTGTTGTGTTCAATATCCTCTTTGAATTATTTAAGTTTTATTCTGTGTCCTTTCGTCAAAAATTTAACAAAATTTGTTGACATGGCCATTAAACTTGCTGACTTGTCATTTTTTAATTCAATTTCGCCCTTAAACTTTATTTATTTGTTGATGTAGACCTTAAACTTATATATTTTGCTTCTTTCGCTCTACCATCCTTCGCTTAAGCATGGTGAAGGTCATCAAATGTTCTATAAGATAAGCCTTGATGACCCTTATTTAGAACTTATAATTGTCGATACAGCCCTTTGAACATACCCACTACGCATGTGAATATGTCACTATAAGCTTTATCATTATAAATAATAAAAATACGTCAGATATAAATTAGCCTTATTGTTAAGCAATTTAGAAATTTCCTTATGTTAACATAACATGTTCATGTACATTTTGTTATATAAGAATATCTTAGATGTTGTGAGTGTATAATCCATTTAATCAACATGTTATGTTTGGGTTCTAATAAGATGTCATGAATAAAAAAAATTTGTTGGGATTAAATCTCAATTTGACATGGAGAGGGAGGATAAAAGACAGAAATTTGTAATATGGAAAGCATTGATAGTTTCTGGAGGGGCTAAGATAAGGAAAATTGCATGCATAGCGTGTAGTCGAGCTAAACGCCAAATTTGCACAGACGACATACATAGCATCATGCAATATGAAACATAAACCATTGGCAGAATGCTCTTGGATATGTTATTCAGCAGAGCTCAAAGCACCCGCTTCTTTCTAATGGTGTGGCTAAGTCCTGAAAATATGGCACGGTGCAAGTCTTGTAGAGTCAAGGACAGAATTCTTTTCTGTTTCTTTGGCACAATCCGGAGCAGTAGCTCTTGAGTAGTTACTGGCATGGGGTCCCTAATGTAATTATCATCTGAATATAGCTCCCAAGAGTACTGAGTGACCAGAAAATGGATTGCAACAAGGGTTTCGATCCTCGCAAATTCGTTTCCTGGGCATATCCGAGGCCCTCCTCCAAAAGCAATAAAGCTGTAGGCTGGTATTGACTTCTGGTTTTCAAATCTAGCAGGATCACACTATGATGGTTCCGGGAATATGCTCTCACCCATGTTTGTCATGTTTGATGCCCAGAAGATCTCAATCACAAAATAAATACCAAATGTATGTTAATCGACTGTTTCCACTGATAGAGAGAATAAATAGCAGATGAGCAAACATTTGAAGAGAGACGAAAAGTTATATGCATCCTTACTTACCAGCCCTTAGGAATGAGGTATCCACCATAGTCAATGTCCTTTAAGGCTAACCTGAAGCCACCAAAAACAGGCGGAACCATCCTCAGAGTTTCCATCGCTACTCTCCTTGTGTACTTCATCCTGGCAAGGTCTTCCCAACTTAAAAGGGTCTCCTGAAGTCTTGCCTTCTGGCTATCTCTTCTTGTTCTGCGAAAGCAAAACAAGCTTATGACTTGTTGCAATAAGGGGGAACGAATATGCTTCTGAGCTTTGTTATTGAAGTTGACATCTGGCTATGGAAACTCTGACAAATTCAAGGATTGATTTTTCTCACATTTGTTAAGCCATCCAGTATCCTTGCACAGCTTGGGTAATGGTTCAAGACCAAACTCCCTTAGAAAAATCTTTGTATTTTTTTTCCCCTTCCTTTTTGGGCTGTAGCAATCTCTATGCAGATTCGACAAATCTAACAAGATGCTGAATATAGAGGATGTGTATCTTGAAGAACTGCTTTATAAACAGCAGGATTCTTAGATAGAAAACGCAGCATAAAAGTTGTAAGAATGGATGAGGCATCATGTCCAGCAACCATGACAATCATGATATTGTGCAGAATTTCCTTGTTAGTCACAATTTGTTCAGTTCTTCATTACACTTACTTAACAAGCGCATGATCAATTCTTGATGAGGATTTGCAGTGTGCTGCTCTAGTTTAACCTTCTTCTCTTGTACAGCCTCCTTCAACAAATTATGGATCCTGGAGCTTGCACGGAGGCTCCAATTGTAGCGCAAGAATGGCAGCTTTACTGGAATTGACCACACTCTATCATTTCTTGAAATTTTTGCAAAAATTTCCTCTTTCAGCTCTTTCCTCCATATCAAAGAGAAGAGAGCTTATGATGTTGAATGTAAGGGTTTTGCATCAGGGGCAACACCTGTAGGAAGATCAAAACATTAGTGTTATTTACTCTCTTTTCATTTATCAAAGAGATTATGCGCACTCCCAGTACATGCATTCATTCTCCTACGCAATACATGCAGAGGCCGTACGAGCATTAACCAGTCATTTGTGAGTATGAGTGCGTACACAATGTGCATCTTAGAATTTAATATTTTTTCAATATATCTCAAACAGATCAAACCAACAGGGAGAGTGTACAGAATTTCAACATACCGCAACTTTTTCCAAGCCCTGCCAGTACAACTCGATGTGCTTTCTGGCTTCTCCATCTATTTTCCCACATACTGCTTCAGGGATTCTGGTCTCAAGAACGACATGAGAGAGTCCCTCACGTGTTTGCGATCTTGGCCACTGAGTTCCATCAGATTGCAGTCTCATAGAGTCACGCAGATGGATGATGGTTGCTTGTTGGCAAGCATACAGCTGTCTCCATAGGATACAAACTTGTATCCTGCTTGTTCATGAATGAACGCCATATTTACCAAAGCAAGTGAGCTTCAAGATTGGTCCATACTTCCTCACTCTTTCTTGGAGCCATCTTTCTCCCATGTTTGTCCTCATGGCTCCAAGCATGCCAATGCTTAGTCCTATTATGAGGATTCCCAGTTATTCCCGAGGTAACTTTCTTGATGATCCTCTTCTTCTCCTGCTTAACAGAAAGAGAACTGGTAGAAGAAACAGAATATCAAAATGTTCACTGTTGTGGGTTTTTTTTTTTTGGGGGGGGGGGGCAAGAGAATTATATTTAGCTCTATTTTTGTCAGTTTCTGAACTTTTCTTTTGGTGGCAGATTCTTTCTGGAAAAAGTGGACCAATTTAGATACAAATCCTATTAAGTAATGAGATGCTGCCCATTTATACAGTGTCACCAGGTGCCTTACTGAAAATTGCTGTTGAGATAAAACAAATAGCATAAGATTCTGCCAATTTCAACAACAGGAGTTGAGCCTGCATGTGTACTACTCCGTACTTGTTTTAGTCACCAAATTAATTCAACAGAAGAGTAACAAAATCTAGTTTCAAAAATTGTATTGGTATTTCTTTAAAAATTCCAGGGAAAAAAAACCATCAAGGAAAAATCTAGCAAAATCGCATCATCACCCATAATAAAACAAGAAAGAGGGCAAGAGAAGAAGAAGAATGCAAAGAAAATGTGATGGGAGTGGAGGTGGGATTCTAGGAAAATGCAGTGAAGATTATTCCAACAGAAGTCTTGATTTTTATTTTTTTAACCAGAAAGGAAAGGAAGGCTAATCCACAGGTTAATAAGTGAAGAAATCTTGTCACTGGCAAAAGCTGGAACAGTAGTTATTATGCAGTTGGGATATTCCTGATGATGCAAAATCTTACTGCACCATAACTATAATTCCGTCCTAGTGTCTGCTTCTTTACACCAAACATGGCCTTATTATTGTTTGGTTAGATTTGGACCTCTGTTTGGTTGCATAGTTTTTGAGTCGATGAACTGGAATGGCATTCTAACAATCAGGATAAACTTATCTTTGTCTAAGCATCACCTATATTGCTAGAAATGCATTTAATATCTATTCTTCAGTAAACAATACATATTTCACATATTTGCACTATCTAACAGCAGATTTGGTTGTGTAAACTCCCCCAGGAAGAAGAGGAGGTTGGTACTTCTATTTTCTACTCATAATAGGCTTGGCATTGATGAACTTGAGGCAGCTGAGTTTGAAGTGATGAACTTTGATTGTGCTGGGATGAAAGGTGGATGAAAGCAAAGATAAAGTTACAGTGAGGATCCACAGGGGAAGCTGTTGCCTCATTTGAAGGAAAATTTTTTAGATGAACGTGGATCAAGTGAGTGCAACTTAGATCCGCCGTTAGATGAGGTGGGATCTACCTGATCTAAGGGTACATGTGAGCATGATCCAGATGCAGGCAATATTTGAAGTTGGAGTTGGGGGCAGCATGTATCTGTGGAGAAGTTTGAAGTCAACCTCAGCAAATAATGTTTCAGGTATTGGCAGGGTACTGAGCATCGCCCTTAACATAGGCGCAGCCAGCATTAAATCATTACCCTTGGACAGAAACTAAAGACACAGCACATTACCAAAGGAAATAAGCATTGTCCCAAACTTCCAACAGAAAGCAATGGCATGTACTGATTCTTAAGGATTTCAAAACTTTAATAATAGTCAACTTTACAGTAAGGTAAATCAACAAGGGCTACTGAGTATGCAATTCTCCATGTAAGCAAAGAGGTCGTTATCCGAGCTGTTCAATCAAGTAGGAGACACCTCAAGAAACATGTGCTAAACTTTTTTAATGATTAGTCTGCAGTATTAGATGAACAAAAGCAAATACAAAGTGCATTATGGAAAATGAAAAGCTTTTTGAAGGGGAAATGATTTTTCGAACCAGGTGTAAGGTATTGCTGACAAATGCATGGCAAAGACTGTGATGACCGATATGAATGGCAGAAAACAGAAGTACCTTGGACATCAGGAAGAATTCAAGCAGAATGAGATCACAATGAAGACAAAAGAATCCAACATATGCAGAGCTCCATTGTATTTGTTCCAAGAGAAGACTCAACTTTAGTATAATATGCATGAAACCTGGCCGCAGAATTCAAAGTAACTAATTAGTACTACTATCGGAGAAGGAAAGGGGGAAAAATAAAAAAGACGAAGGTGGACTAGCATAATGACTTACATTATGCTGGAATTAATTGAAGAATTAAAAATAGACAAAGGGTCGAAGCAGAGACTTGACATGAGGAGGACCCCACTCCAGCGACTCCCAACTTGCCTCATCATCTACACCTATCTCTTTAAGAGAAGGGAAGCTGTTATTTAGTATGGGCAGATGCAGAGGAATCCTCTTCAGCTTCGGACAATCCCATAATCTAATATTTTGGATGGAATCACAATTTATCGTCCCATCATATATGCTCTCCAGTTCTGGTAGCATAAATAGATGCAAGAAGTTTAACTTTGGCAAGGAGGGATGGGTGGTACTGATGTTTAGACAGCTTACTTCATCTCCTAGTTGTCGCCGTCGTCCTTCACAGCCTATTATCTCCTCCATCCTTTTGCAGTCATGGACTAGAATGCCGTGGATATTAGGGAGGTGGAGCAGCAATTCATGAGAAAGAAGCTTCCTCATGTTGGGGCATCGCTCTATCCAAAGAGATGTAAGAAGAGAAAGGGCACCAGGTGGCATGGTTTGGGGAGCCCCTCCTATTATCTCCTCCATTTTCTCACAATGCTGTACTCTAACCTCTCTCAGGTTAGGAAGGTGAGGAAGCAAATCAGATTTCACCACGCTCTTCATGTTGGCACAGCGCTCTATCACAATCTTTTCTAGGTTGGGGAAGGCAGGGAGTGGGGCCACAAATATTGCTCCCGCAGCAGTTATCTCTTGTAATTCCTCACAGTTTTTTATCTCAATCTGTCGTAGATGTGGAAGGGTGACTTTAGAACGATTCCCAAAGAGATACTTCAGTTTTGGACATCTCTCGACAGTCAGCATCTTAAGACTAGGGAATAGGAGAGGGAAGTCATGATTGTCGATTACTTCATCTACTCCTCCACAAAGCGTCTGTAAGTTTTCCCATTCTTCCATTATTAGCACCTTAAGGCTTTCAAGTGGGCCGATGTTTGACAAATTTGTCATACCTCCACATTTTCTCCCCACTAATCTCTGCACGTCTTGCGCAATCAAAATAGAATCATCATTGCTTTCCCCTCCTGCCCTGACAATAGCATAATCGCAACAATCAATGTCCATTTTCCTCTCCGAAGTCCCAAATCTTGGATCATCATGTACGCACAGACCACAATGATTTTTCTTGATCCACTACAAGTTGGTAATAGTGATGAGGGCCACTCTGTTGGAGAAGTCTGATGTATTTGTTGAGATCAACGACATTCTTGAAGGAAGAAGAATCAATAGTCTCCAATGCCCATAACTTCGTCACGTCTTCTCTCTTCACTTCCCCAATCTTTAGATATTGCAAGTTTGCCAAACCTGCCAAATTCCCTTCCACTAATCTTTCTATACCTGATTTGGATAAGTCGAGGTATCTTAAGTTTACCAACATTTCCAAGCCCTTCACTGCTTTCAAATATCTACATCCATGGACATCCAACTTCCTCAATGAACTCAGCTTTCCTAAATAAGGAATACGACACAATTCCCGACACTCCCTCAACAACAATGCCCTCAAGTTTACCAAATCTGAGATGGAATAGGGAAGCTCTCTGATCCCACATCCACTCAGGTTTAGAACCTTCAACCCCTCCAATCGCTTGAAGAAAGACTTAGGGATCAGCACATCCCCCCATAAGCTGCCATTTAATAGCAGAGTTGCCAGTTTAGGACAGTTTGGGGACATGTTCGATGGAATAACCCTAATGTAACTCTCCATGAAAGAAACTTTCTCTACACCATCCATCCAGCATTCCTCACTCAGAATCCTTGTCAAACCCTTGCCCGCTTTAACTCTGGAAGTTGCACTCATGACATGCAAAGCCATGTCTCTGATCAAATCATGTATCTTGACCATACCCCGATCATTTTCCAACAAGCAAACATTTTCAAGTTTGTTCAGAATGGTAAGACCTCTATCATAACATTTCTCCCTCTTATCCAATCCACCAATCAATCCTTCATCAATAAAAAATTCTATCAGCTCAAACTTATGAATAAGTCGGTCTTCTGGATAAAGTGCACAGCATAAGAAGCACTGTTGGACTTCATGATTACTCAGGCGACTGTAACTTAATTTTAAATTTGCTAAGACCTTCTTTTCCATGTCCATTTGCCCCATGTTAGATTCTTTCAATCTCTCTAAGATATCCTTCCATTCAAACAGATCACTTACTCCTCTCATGGTTCTTGCCATTGTGATGATTCCTAGTGGTAGACCAGCACATTCTTCTACAATTAGCTTCATAACTGCTTCAATTTCCAAACTAAGAGCTTCAGGTCCAAGTTCCTTCAAAAATAGACTTTGTGCCTCATTAGGAGACAAAGGTTTGATTTTTATCTTCTCCTGACAATGCATCTGGCGGCATACTTCGAAGGACCGAGTTGTCAACACCAACTTAAGTCCTTCAGCTTCAACAGGGATACCCACCTCATCAAGATCAAAATGTTCCCATACATCGTCAAGGATAAGTACAGACTTCCCTCTTTTACTTAATTGATCAAACAACATTGCCGCTCGTTTCATCGTATCCTCTTCTTTTAGATCACCTAATTTTAGCGCCTTCCAAACGTCACCTTGCAACTTATGTATGTTGAGATCTTGTGACACAGCAATCCACAACACATTAATATGGTTTGCATTTTTTAGGAGCCTATTATGTACGTGCACCATAATAGTTGTTTTCCCAACACCCCCCATACCGTAAATGCCTAATCGTGATATGTGACTCTCTGTTAGGCACCGCAAGATCTTCTGAGTATTTGTCTGAAATGCCTTACCTGCCTCCAACTTTCGTTCTAATAATATATTGACTTTGGCATCGCCCACCTCAAACAGTCCTTCTGGAAATTTGCTTTTTATGATAAGGTCTTCTGCTTCTTTCATCAACATATCCACCTGTTGTTGTGGTGGCAAATTTTCTGCACTCGCTGGTTCAAGACTTTGGAAATTTTTCCTCAGCCTTTTCACGTTCGTCAACCAATTCACAACTTCTATTCTCTGCTTCTTTAGAGATAGAGATGCAGCAAACTCTAACTCATTCTTTATGTCAGCTTCTCTATTGTAGAGTCGTTCTACCTTTCTTTTCAAAGCTCCGTTATTTCCAAAGTTGCCAGCGTTTGGATGACCCATGATTGGCACACCTCTATAAATAGCTAATTGTGAATCAAGAATTCTACATGTTAGACCCTAATGTAAGCATTCATCCTTCTCCCTAATTAAGTAACATCAGGACACATAAGGATTAATTTAGCTGAATAAACATGTACCTTGCGATGATGATGGACTACTTGCATCCATCAGATCTTGTGGGAAACATGTAATCAGGAACTGGTTATTCTGTGATGACGATGACATGCTTGGGTGATGCTCTGTGTTCATTGTCTCAAGATTAAGAGGTTGATCTGGAAGACTTTGACATGGAGGGTGCCTGGAATCTGGTTGCAAAAGTAAAGCAGATTAAAATCATTATTAACAATCCTGATCAATCAACCGTTGAGAAAACAAGCCATGAGCGCAAGTAGAGTCAAAATCTAGACTTAATCCCACAAAACATCTACACTGAAACTAACATTTACATCTGTTTGATATTCTCATATAACATTCGTCATAAAAAATGAGAGAAAGTGCACAGATGAAACATTCAAGGATTCGCCTGTAATTACAAAAACGTGGGATATGTTAAATAAGGAGACAGTTGGTAGAAAAGAGGAGAAGGATCACTTCAAGGCATACCTTGTAATGATAATGGGCATTCTGTGTTAGTTCCACCCTCTGGAACTTGGGAATCCACATCCAGATTCTCAAAAGAGTGAGGACCAGTGGAAGGCTGGGATGCACTTGGCGGAGATATGTCCATTGAAGATTGTGAGGGAAAGGAACTAGTCTCATTTTCACATTCGTCATCACATATAAGAGGTGGCTGTTGACTAGAATGCTGGACGGCATTGGTTACACTTGTAGCATTGGACCGCAGAACTACTTCAGCAATAGGGTTTTGATTGCAGTCTTGCAAACAATTTGAAGTGCCTACATGAAGGGATTGATCATTTTGTGATGATGATGGACCCATTTGATTCTGCAGGTCACTCATTTGGCATTTGATAGGGCATATCAAGAAGATAAGACGCCCACTCTGCTGAATATATTTGCGCATATGAAGCATTTTCACCTCTCAAATGGTCATCAAAACCAGAATTTGTTTGATTGGACTGCTGGGGAGCGCCAATTGTACTTATGTTCCTGAGACAGGGACTGGGCGCAGCAACACCAGGTCTAGTTGACTGATGCAACCCATTTGTCACACTGTTATTAAGGGATCGATGATTTTGCAATGGTGATGGCCCTCTACTATTCTGATGTTCATACCTTGTCTCGAGATCAATAGACTGATCAAAAAGCTCTGGTAGTTGACTTGGATCAGGAAAGAATGAAGCCGGCGGATCAGTTGAAGGTTGCTGAAGTGATGAAATTTTCTCATTTCCATGTTCATCATTCAAGCATTGAATTGACCCATTGGGTTGCGGCAGCATTTCTGCATCATCCACAAGCATGTCAGTGAGACACAAGGACTCTTGATGCTGACAATCTACTGAAGCCGCACCAGCAACACTTCCATTCTGCCAATGGCAAGATAATTGCTGTGGGACATTTTGATCCGAGTTCTGCATGTCATGGGGACTCGAAGCATGGTCACTAACAAGGACTACAATTTGGCCCATACCGTCATTTCTTCGTCCCATTTCCTCAATAGATGCACCTCCCCAGTTGGTTGCATCCGCCACACTTTTACCTTTCATTGCTTTCAAAGCTTGGGATCTCACATGATCATCAACTCTCTCGCATAGTTTAATACCGTAACCCGGAACCCCTGCGAGGTGTGCCCTGATCCTCGGAGCACTTCCACCAAAAACCTTGCCACAAAACTTACACTTCCACTTGTTCGCCACAACCTCCACATACCTCCAAAATGGATCAACCTCTCTAGGCATTACTTATTCTGAGCTACAAAAGAGGAGACAATTTCGAGCTAACTAGAAAATAATGAAGTCAGACAAGATCTCCATGTATAAAAAAGAAGCCATACTAAACCCTTTCCCGATCATCCAGTAAGCATCCAACCAAAAATAAAAATAAAAAACTACCCAGTAAGCAGAACAATTTGAGGATCCCACAGAGTAGGTAAATTGCAGATACAGAAAAGAACCGACAAAATTGGAAATTCCAAAGAAGCATGCATAGATGAAAAGGAAGGACCAAAGCTGCTCTGGCAATCTGGACCACGGAAAGGGATTAGCAACAGGAATTCTAGAAGGTTGCCAGTTTAAGTTTTCTGGAGTTTAGGAATTCGTCAGGCTGTGGAGTACCCGAAAAAGATCAAAAGTCGGGCATTTTATAAAATGGAAAAACAGAGTCAACAACAGTCGGGAGGAGCAAAAAATTTTTTCATCCATTATCAGGAAAGGACTTTTCTAATTATCGGACCGGCCAACATCGCGGAGCTGGCCGCCAGGTCCGACCTCCATGGAAAGATGACACGTGGTGAGTGTCATGGGACCAAAATAAGAAAATAAGAACCGATCCCGCAAATGCAAATCTTATATTTAGATACGGTTTTGCCATATCGCTTTGTGCTATTAAATCCTCCAACTTGCAATTAATTTCTTTAACTCTTTTTTTTGGGTTAGTAAAGGAGTATTCGGTACGTTTCTATTTTTTGATTTTTTCGTTCTTTTATTTCCATAAGAGAGAAATAACAAAAATCTTTTTGATAACCGTCAGCTAATTTTTCTATTTTCCGAGACAAATCAATGATCAAGGAATCAATTTAGAATAAAAACAATAAATAGAAAAATGTATTTCTTTGTTTTGAGAACAATTTCTAAAACAAATCATTTTATTTTATTTTTTTCTCCTTCCTTTTCTAACCGGTTGTCAAGTTTCTAGGAGTTTCACCCAGCCATGACAAGGTCACCATGAGATCAGCTTCACTCGGCCATGAAGAGGCTGACTTCATCATGGCTAGACCTGTTAAACAGGTGGGTCGGGTCGGGTTTGGGTTGGGTCATAAATGGTCCGGCCCAAATTGACCCATTAACCCGTTTATGACACATTTAAGCATAGTATAAAATTTTTGACCCATACCTAACCCAACCATACCCGACCCGACCATATTGTTAAAACACTTCATTATCTAACTAAACTTATGAAAACTTATTCTTATAATCTTTTTTAAAGATTTTAAACTTGTTTAGGTTTATTTTTTAAAAAAATCAAATTATTAATCATTTTTATTTGAAATATTTGAAATTATTTTTATTTTTCAAAATCACATATACATATGGGAGAACGAGACTCACCTGGGTTTCGATGGCCAATCAAGCCACCATCCGACGATGGTGGCAATCACGTACGACAGCGCCGCCATGCAAGCAAGAGGACGAGTTGCTGTACAAGCGGTGGGAGCGAGACAACGTGTTGTCGTGCGATGAGAATGATTTCTTTGTTTTGATTTGAGAGCGAAGAGGAGATGAGTCATCTCTGAAGACCAAGGAGTAGTTGGATTCTAAGTAAGTTTAAACTTTAATCCATTAACGACCTATGTATTTTAGTCTTTTTAATTTTAAACTCATTATAGGTACACCTGTCAAAATGGGAGCATAACCCATTTATGACCCATTTAATATTTAAATGGGTTATGCACCCATTTTGACAGATGTAACCATGGCTAGGAGAGGTCGAGCCTTGTTAGGGGTTGATAGAGCTCCCCCAAAAGTTCTCATCTTTGACCAATCGCCAGCCATCACAAAGGCTTGGCGACCAATTAGAGGAGGAAGAAAAAGGAAAGAAAAAAAAGAGAAAATTTTCAAAAAAATTTTAGAAAATTAATAAAAAATTAAAAGAGAATTTTGCTCAGGACAAGGAAAAAATTTGAGGATCGTAATCCTTGTTCTTTTTTCTATTTTGGGAATAAAAATCTTGTGCATTTACCAAATGCATTTGAATACTCACAAACCCGTATTGAGAATAGAAATGGAAAAAACTATTTTGAATAAAAATATTACCATTCCACCAATGTCCCACAAATGCGATAGAACAAACATTCAGGCCCAATACAAAAAATGATGTCCATGAAGCCCAGACCAAAAACAACAGGAAAAGCCCAGAATTAAGAAACAATATGAAATATCTTACACATAGCTTACTCTGCATCAGTCGAAGGACGCTTTGTTTTCTGCAACAGCTATATGCGGAGTCTCACACCAAAGACCGCCACTTTAACAACTCCAGCGGATATGGAAAACTCCCTTCCTATCCCCAAAATAGAGGAGATGGCACCATTCCAAATGTGTTTCAATATGATTTTAGCCAAAGATATCCCTCTAGCAGCTCCAAAGAACCCCTTCCATGCCAATTATTAACATTCCAACGGACTTTAACCAACCCCATTAGAGATCTCCATCCTTTGAGAAGGCACCCTCGAAAAACAAAGGTTTCCTAGACTCAGAAAGAAGAGCATAAGACACATTTGTCATCAATGGAGGACCCCCTTTTTATCCCGTCGAAGGTTTGCAGCCTGTTCAAGATAGCAAGCCAAGCCATAAAGCTGAATTTAGACGAATTTGGATTAAACCAAATGACTCGATGCCAAGAGATTCTGCTTTCTATCCCTTACGTATTTCCAAGCATCAGACTTAGCGAAGCATCCAGAGGAATTATCTTTGAAAATTGCTCTACCCTCAAGAGCAGAGCAGGGGAAAGATCGTTTCCCATATGGCTGCTTGAATATGCATCCACGAATCTGATCTTGCTGGGGGCCAACCTACTCATCACTATTAATCACACCAGCAACTAGAGAGTTAAGGCCCAGTACAGTATTATATATCAATATTTTAGGTATACATCCAACAACACCCCATGAGGATGCCAAGGATCATTCCATAAGAAACTATGATGTTCATTACCAATAATATATCTGACATGTGGCTTAAGGGCGGACCGTGCCTCAGGGAGCTTCCTCCGAACACACGTGTTGTCATTCTTGGGGGAAACAGACCCAAAATAAATATGTCCTTAAGCTTTTCTCTTGTTAATGAAATCAAGTTCCTCCATAATTCATGGCTAATGATATTATCAACTTGCTGACGTGGCAAAAACCAGATACAAGACCAGCTCCTTCTCTTTCTCTCTCTATCTTCAACCATCTTTCAATTCTTTTATTATGGACATCATAAATATTAGAACCTATCATGAAATTCAATAAGGGCAATCAAGTTGCTAGACGTGTTCAATTCAAGTGATGAAAAATGCAAATATGACTTTTTTTGAAAAAAAAAATTGAGAATGCATGACGCTAATATGACATCTCAAAGAAGAGGCAAAAATTAAAAATAATGAAAGGCAAAAACCACAAAAAAAAAATTAATAGGAAAATGGAACCGAAGAGAGAAGGAGGTGTGGCCCTTCTCTCTTCAGGAAGTGTTGAAGTGGATGCTCAAGTGTCGTCGGTGCTCACCAAGACCTCGACGTTGGCCCCCCCTCTCTCTCGTAAAATAGTGATTGAAGAACAGGAATATAAGTAATCAAGGATACTTGGCTAATAAGTCAGTTATCGGATACTGTGCACAAGCCAACCCAGTAGAAATCCTTACAAGTTCCACCATCTCACCCCAAGTGTAAAGGTTACTATACTTGCTTACCCGACTATAGCCCCCTCCAAGAAAGAGACGGCCCCCTATTCTTGGGTAAACAATTTTCTTCCCCATCCAAGAGGGAATATCCCTGAATTTTACGTCCTATAATTCGGATCAAGTGGTTTAAGGAAATACTCGAGTCCTCCCCCTCTCGTGTGGTAAAATAATAATTAAAGAAAAGAGAAATAAGAGATAAATGAAGGGTAAAGTTGGAAAAATAAATCAGCAGCGTCAGTTGCATAATGCACTAAGTTGACAAAAGCCGGTTTTGACCTGCGGTTCATTACCCAATTCTCTGGTCACGTATATTGCTATCTCGTTTGAATTAACATACATACAAGATTTTAAATTACAGCTTATGCCGCCATCTAAATTAGTTCAATCTAAAGATACGTGTTCTTAATAAATAGACTATTGCTAACTAAAGCATACTCATTTTATCCGAGTAACTCCATTGAGTGCATTAAAAAAGTTTCATTGAATAAATGAATTTGCTTAGTTTGAGAAATACACAAAAATTTTAAGAGATCATAGCATACTTATTACACAATATATTGAATTTATTTCTTTTAAGTATGAGCAAATTGAATCGAATAAAAATTATATTACTTTATTATTACGGAAAATAATACTTGAACTTGAAATGAAATATTGGAAGTAAAATATACAAAGATTTTATAAGATTGCAACTTTTTAATAAAAAGAGCATTTACTTTCTTTATTTTTATTTTTATTAACTGTTTCATCTATGAACTTACTTTCAGATGCATTTTCCATAATTGCATGCTAAAAAATCGCTTTTCTATTTATGTTTAAAGTGCTTAAGAAACATAGTATGAGAACGTCTTTTATGTCTCATATCGATCTAAGGTCCCCTTAAATTATGATATTTTTCTTTAAAAACTATAGATATAATTATTAGAAAAGACTTATCTCTTCTCTTGCATAACATCTCATACTAGTACAGTTACTAACTATTCAAACATAGATGGATTCACGCAGGCTAAGTCATTTGTTTTAATGTTTCATCGCCAAATATGCAGATAGAAAATGCTTACTCACTTTTTGAGAATCATTCAAGCCGCTTTGCCTAAGAGGTACAATGAGAGGGACATCGTCGAGCTTCCATTCTGCCAAATTCGAAAAAAGCACCGAATGAGTTGTAGCTTACAGCTACTTGTTTGATAGAACAGTGTGGCAGATTATATCTAAACTGATGCCGATTGTTAATGCTTGTTTTCGGTCACCCATCATTTAAGGCCATTCAGAGACATACTTTGTCTTGTTGTTTTGTAGAAATGGGCTATTTTCCCTCACAATGTGAATAGGTAACGGCCAGTTTAGCCCCATGGGACAAGACTTTTTGTTAACTTCTTGTTGCTATAATGTGAAGAAGTGGGAAGGACAAGAATAATTCCCTTGATACTTGTTTTTAAAATAGTTAGTGGCAATCCCATAAAATCTCACACGGTATTAAAATGGGAGGTCATGATTTCAAATATTTGGACTAAGGTAAAAGTCCAGCCTACGTGTGAAAGGAGTGTTAGAACATTTAAATATTAAACCACACTTTTATTTAATAGTTTAAATTTTTAGAATAGTTGGTATTCATAATAGTTTAAATTTTTAGAATAGTTGGTATTCATCCCAAAAATCTCTCAATTTTCATAGGATAAAAGAGAAATCGCATAAATCGTGCTCTCAATTTCACTATAAGAATCGAACCTCCTTTTCATGTGTTGATGCTCTGTTCGTTTTTTTTTTTTTTTTTTTTTTATGGAATGTTATGCTATCTTAGGTAAAAAGCAAGAAAGAAGAAAAGGAAAAAAAATTAGAATTAGATTCAAACCAACCCAAAGAAGTTGGAAAAGCAAAAGAAGAATTTAGGAGAGAGGCCACGTATTTCCTTTTCTGTTCAATCCCCCATTTATTTAAGTAATATAGAAAGCGTTGATAGTTTCTGGAGGGGCTAAGATAGGGAAGATTGCATGGATACATGTGAGTGGAGAGAACTGCCAAATTTGTACCGACGACATGCATATAACATCATGCAAGTTGAAAACATACAGCATTGGCAGAATGCTTTTGGCTATGTTATTCAGAAGAGCTTCTCAAACCACCGGCTTCTTTCTTGCGTTTATAGGGTCTTAACTTTATTGTCATAATGGGGATGTTTGACGTAGCTAAGTCCTATGAAAGTGGCACCGTGACAGGCCTGAATAGTCAAGGAAAGAATTGTCCTTCATTCCTGTATCTTTGGCACAATCCGGAGCAGTAGTCCTTGAGTTGGTATTGGCAAGGGGTCCCTAATGTAATGATCATCTGAACATAACTCCCACGAGTACCGAGTGACCAGATAATGGATTGCAACAAGGGTTTCGATCCTCGCAAATTCGTTTCCTGGGCACACGCGAGGCCCTCCTCCAAAAGGAATAAAGCTGTAGGGCGGTACTGACTTCTGGTTTTCAAATCTAGCAGGATCAAACTTTGATGGCTCCGGGAATATGTTCTCATCCATATGTGTCATGTTCGATGCCCAGAAGACCTAAATCACACATCAAGTACCAAATGCATTTTAACGGACTGGTTTCACAGATAGAGAAAAAAAATAGCAGATAGTGCAAGCAAGCATTTGAAGAGATTGGGAAAGTTATTTGCTTCCCTACCTGCCAGCCTTTAGGAATGAGGTACCCGCAATAGTCAATATCCCTTAAAGCTAACCTGAAGCCACCAAAAACAGGCGGAACCATCCTTAGAGTTTCCATCGGTACTCTCCATGTGTACTTCATCCTGGCAAGGTCTTCCCAAGTTAAAGGTTCTTCTGAGGTCTTGCTTTTTGCTATCTCTTCTTGTTCTGCAATAGCAAAACAAGCTTATTATTTGTCTCAATAAGGGGGAAGGAACATGCTTCTGAGCTTTGTTATTAAAGTTGACATCTGGCTTTGGAAATTCAGACTAATTTATGTATTGATTTTTCTTACATTTATCAAGCCATCCGTTATCCATCAGCAAATAAAGATCGTTCATTATGCTTACACAGCTTGGGTCATAGTTCAAGAGTGAACTAGGTTTAAACAAGTTATTCGTTTTGTTTCAATTTTCCTTCCTTTTTGGGCTGCAGGAATCTCCATGCACATTTGACAAATCCAAAAAGATGCCAGGATTAGAGGATGTTTACCTTGAAGAACTGCTTTATAAACAGCAGGATTCTTATATAGAAGACGCAGCATAAAAGTTATAAGTATGGATGAGGTATCATGTCCAGCAATCATGACAAGCATAATATTGTGCAGAATTTCCTTGTCAGTTACAACTCGTTCATTTTCTTCATCGTGCTTACTAAACAAGTACGTGATTAAGTCTTGATGAGGGGTTGTAGTGTGCTGCTCTAGTTTCACTTTCTTCTCTTGTACAAGTTCCTTCAACATGTCTTGGACCCTGGAGCTTGCACGGAGGGTCCGACTGTAGCGCATGAATGGCAGGTTTACTGGTATGGACCACATTTCCTCTAGCATTTCTTGAAAGTTTTCCAGGAATTTCTCTCTTTCAGCTCCCTCCTCCATACCAAAGACAAGAGAGCATATGATGTTGAATGTAAGGATTTTCATCAGGGGCAATGCCTATAGGAAGATCAAAACATTATTGTTATTCACTCTTCTTTCAACTATTGAAGAGATTACGCACACTCCCAGTATATGCATTCATTCTCACAGTTTATACATGCGGAGGCAATACAAGTGTGAACCCCAGTCATACAAGACTATTATGTGCATATGTATATTTTAAAATTTTAATATATCCCAAATATATCTCAAACAGATCAAAGCAACAATGAGTTAGGATGATGACGCTTTAGTTTCGGGAGTGGTTTCAACTCCCACGGCCAGCAAAGAGGTAAGGCAAAAGTCTAAATATTAAAGTAAGAATAGAGTATGATCGACAAAAAAAAGAAAAAAAAACACTAATAGGGAGATATATTGAGTAGGAGAACAAGCCTTGGAAATTAATTAAGGGGAAATTAAATTCTGCAAAAATGGAGAGAGCAAAATCTGGTGGGACTCGATACGGGGGAAACGTATTGACTAACTGAACATTAAGATGAGGACGAGGGGACGGAACCGAAAGCAGAGAAAGTCGGAAAAGACTGAAAATAAAAGAAGAGCGCAAGTGGAACTTGCGGTGGGCTTCGATGGATTGCTCTGATAGGAGAAGGACGTGGTCACAAACGACACAGCTGCGGAGAAATTGCAGCACATCCTTATGATGAATGATCACATCTCCAGCAAAGATTTAAGTGTAAAAAGCAAAAGGTAAAAAAGCAGGAGAGTCTTGGCCGAAGCATTCACACCATCATGACCCGGTCATTACGCTAGTGTGCGAGAAAGGAAAACGGAAGGAGATATCGGCTAGAAATACCTCACATGTTTTAGTTAGTAGTTAAAGATTCATTAGAAAGAATTCCTATTTTTCTAGAATGCAAAGTCAGATTCTAATCTGGTTATTCCATATTCTCTTTAGCATTTCGGTTTAGTAAGGTTCTATTTATTCTATTTAGTTAGATCGTATTTTGAATTTTCATGTAAATGACACAACGGTAAATTAAATTATGTAATTAAATTTTAGTGACAATATAGAAAAGTAATAGAATTGAATTAGTAAATTAAAAAAAAATAAAAAAAAAAACCAATTGAAGGGGTATGTGCTTCCAAAATAATTGTAGGAATTCTAACGCACTATCACTTCGATTTTCTTTTTCTTTTTTTTTTCTTGAGTTTTTCTTGCTTGTGTTTTGCTGATCTATTGCTTATTTGGAGCCATATCAATACCATTCAATTTTGATGAATAAATGTACTTCGTACAAAATGTTTATGATAAGAATGCATTCCATAGTAAAATGTTTAGAATAGGCAACACTGTCAAGTTGCCCATATCGATGTATGCCACCGGTCAGACCATGCGAGAGGAACATGCGTCTTGTTTTGTCAATATGTAAGTATTTCATCACCCCTATGGACTTTGTGATCCTTTTAATTTACTAAATATGGAACTTTACAGGACAACACCCCTTTTCAACAACCTATGGCATTTGAAATAAGTCAATCATCTGCAACTTCAAATTTGCAGGAAAGCATGCTCAAGTAGCATAGCAGCTTAAGGCCTCTCAGCAGGCTGTCCTTCGAAAGCTGCACTGCAGGAAATCCTTTCCCTCGGCAAATAACGTCTCAGGTATTGCTGGAGAACTTCGCATCACCTTGAATGTAGCTTGAGCCTACATTAATGATTAAGCCTTAAAGAAAAACTAAAAACATAGATCACATACTAAATGGTAATATGCACAGTCCCAAACTTCCAATAGAAAATGGTGACATGGATTTGGTTGGAAGCGTGTTCCTTGGAAGGAAAAACAGAGAAAATGAAAAGGCACTGCAGCGTTCTTACCTGCCATACTCCCTCCAAGGAGGTTTCCCAGTCATCATTTCGGTAATAGTACATCCCAAACTCCAAATATCGGCTGTATGATCGAGATCCATGCTGTCATGATTCGCCATCAAGGATTGTATGAGCTGCAGGATATACCATTCCATCATTCCGCCACAACAAAAAAAAATAGAATGTAGCATTAACAATCGCAAAGTACCTTTGGAGCCATCCAGTTTAGACTTCCCTTCAAAGAGCGGTAAGCTCCTTGTCCAGTTGCTAAGAAACGGTAGGACATCAGTAAAGCCAAAGACCATTTGGTGTGTTCATGGAACAGTGATAAAAAAAGCAACATCTTTATGGACATAGATACATCAAATAACTAAATCAACCACTTTCAGCTTATGTTAGCTCATGATTGAGAATAAGGACCATGAAGCAATCGCCAAAATGATTTCAACAAATGCTTGAGAACTCGAAAAGAGAGCGACAACACCTTGGCTACAGTCCCGAATTCTGTTCTATGGACCAATACTCTTATTTACCCCAAATTTAGGAAGGAGGCCCTTCTGACTCTGACTAAATTCGATCCTTCTTTTGGAATGCAGAGGAGCAGCAAAAACAACACCAGAAGAACCTTTCACCAAAGGTATTGCGTTCTATTCACCATGCATCTTAGGAACTTTTAAAAAACCAGTAGAAAAGGAAAGAACTCTCATTAGGTTTCGGCATCTAATAACAGCAAGAAATCTTTTCCCGTTTATGCAATATGGTAACTTTACCCAAAACAATGGGAAAAAAAGTGAAGAAAATTACTCATAACTTTTCATCTATCTATATTAGATTTTTGCATAGACGAAATGCCACAAACCAATAAAGAGAAGTACGCAGTCACCCTGGGTCCCTGACTTCACATTCAAATGCACCACAGATTAGCAAGGAATTTCTACATGCACTCGGTTGTCTTGTAGTGAAGAGGTGGAAGGCCCAATAGTCCTAATCCAATATGCAAGTCATCTCATGATGCTTGATCAATGGTTTAGAATTACCCATGTATGGAGTTGTTAACATGCAGGTAAGCCAATCCAGTCACAATATGGCGGGTAAAAGTGCGGACAACCGATTTTGTTAGGGAACCAAAATGCTCCTGGATATACTTGTCTATCGAACCTTGATGTGCATATTTTAGATATATGTTAAGCCGATCCTCAACTTGAGTATGGATGAATATGTTGAAATTTTGGGGTGTCAAATTATGAATGCCCGTTGAGCAGGGATGTGTAGACGCTGTGGAAAGGTGACTCACAATTTTACTGCCATTATGCTGCAGCAAATTCGGATGTCTAAGCTGGCTAAGTACTTCAATTTCCTGTGTAACAGGTTGAAAAAAATCGAGGTAGCAAAGCAATCAATTACATGGAAATGATGAAAGAAAGATTCCCCGGCATATTTAGATCAGATGAGAGGATAGATTGAATCCCATAGCATTAATAAATTAAAATTAACCGCTTTAACTGCCTTATGAACTTAGCCGAATTCGGATCCTTAGGCAATCACTCGAAGTCCTTCTACGCACATAGAGCTCCGGTTTCTCTGTCACATGATACTGGATGTCTAAAAAAAAATGCAAGATGTCGAAGTTTCCCAGAGCTAATTTACTGGTTGCTTGCAATGTAAATACTTCCTGATGGAATACAACAGAAACAGATTCCAAAAATGAAACTCGAACTAATCGAATAACATTTAAAATATGTATAAATGTGCCGAGGATACATGTTACACTGATCGAAAGGTACATCATTAGACAGACATATCTTATTTGCCACAGATTAAGTGCTCCTCTTACAGTGTCGAGAGTAATTTTCTTGAGAGAGATTGTTTTGTTTTTGTGCGGGAGAAACCTCAAGCATGAAACTGCTCATAGTCAAACGTTCTTTTATTTTACGGTTTTCTCTCGCAAAATAACTCTTGGCAGTTACCTCTCATGGGCCATTTCAAAAAATTAATGGGCCGGATTTAGCCCAACATGAGCGGCCCATTATCAATGAAAAACCCATCACTTCCAAAATTTCAACATCCAATAAGCTGCCCTTTTTGCCATGGACTTGCTAGTGGTAACTGCTCTGTTCTTTCAGCAGCTTGAGCTTAAGTCGTAGGGTTCTCCATTTATCCACGAATTTGGGGCACCAAAATAGTGGTGATTACTGTGCAATTATTTCTTCATTTTTTTTTACATCTTAACTCAAAATGTGGCTGAGGTGAATTTTTAAGACAAAGGGTGTAAGTAAACTATTCAGCCTGCGTTTCCAGCTATGATAACATTCTTAAGCAAATCAAATATTTTATATCCGATAGTTCAATGTCGAAACAATTTCGTTGTGTTGCTCTGATCCAAAAGAGCGAAGCAGTGTACGCGGCACAATGTTATCATCAAGCATATGCAATATCATAAACACAAACATATTGGAGGTGGTGTTGCCCAAAATTCTTGCTTTTCTCTGGGAGCCTATGTTCCGGGAAAATCAATTGATGAAATGAATTGTCCTTTCAATTTTAAGAAAACAGGAAGCAGACTCTACTAGTTCCTTGGCTTCTCAGATATTTGGATCCATTGTTCTTCGACTAAACATATCGACCTAAAGTTTTTCTCTTTTGGCCAAAAAGTTCTCACCAGATTGAATTTAGAAAATACACATGCAAATTCCAAAAAGGCAATTTCGTGTGAAGTTTTGTAGCATCATTAGCAACTGAAATATGAAGCTAGGACATCTGAGTGATTTACCATCGTGCGGCATTCCCACGAGAATGATGTCCACTGCTTCGTCGTTGCAATAACATCCAGCCAAGAAATCGATGTGTCTCCGGCAAATGAGCCGTAAAAGCGTCACTAAGCCTACAATGTTGCACTGCCAGGCCCTGCGTCGCCTCAGGGCAGCAACCATTATCGATTGGCCACCAAACAGTACTCTTCGGATCTAAATCAGAAAGGCCACCACGCCAGTGACGCCGCTCTCTCCATCGTCAGTTGGTGCCGCCAACTTCGTCGCTTCCCTCTCCCTCCCTCATCTGATGGTAATTCATAAAAGATTTTACTGTAATTGAAGAACGGGAACTGGGACATCCATTTAAACCGCCAGATTGGACATTTCTCAAGTGTTTTTCTTGTAATCTTAAGCGGTCAGGATTTAAGATCAGTCTTCTAAAGTGATGAGTAGAGTTCCTTCCAAATGTCAATTTCCGTCATGACTATGCATTATGGATCATCAGGGTGTTCATCTTCGCAGAATTTGTGAGTATCGAGTGGAGATCATCGCAGATTTGGAAGGCAAGAGAATCCCGACTCTCTGGTCAACCTTGCATCAACAAGCAAAATTAGCTTTTAATCGATATGAGTCCATACGCAAAGCAAGGGAAAATTGAAAATTAATAGAGATCGACGGTGGGCTTCACCAAAAATCGAAGCTTCGAGGGTCAACATGGAAGCTTCCCTTTCCCATGACAACAGCACAGAGGAGGTGAGGTCACCTGGTCAAATTATAAAGATGGCAGCAGATGGATCATAATCAATAAGGAAATGAAGCTAATGAGTTAATAACGACCAACAGTTCCACTGCATTACCATCTAATGACATCGGAGAACCCGCTGCTGTAAGAAGAGTAGCGCCTCTCTGTGTCCGAGGATAAGTAGTTGGCAGTTCGACACTGCAAAACATGGAGAACCTGCTGGCTGCAACATAGGGATGCTTATAATAAGTGATCAACAATTCTACCTTCATGAATCTACATTGCTCTTACAAGGAAAAAAGAAGAAGAAAAGCTGCTGAAAAATGGATCCCGAGGGTAGTAGGTCAGTCTCACGTGATCCTCTCCTGTGCTCCATGAAAATGGCGAAGACGACTCACTCCAATCCAAAGCGAGCCTTCGAGGAAAACAAAAAAAAAAAATCCTAGGCGACCCGTTTGCCCATCCTCCTCTTAGCCCGTACTCACGTGCCTCTGCATTCAGAACTGAAATCCGGGTCTCAATCACCCCATCAACGTCCCCGTTCTCCAGCACAGTTTGGAACAGAAGCACCCTCTCAATTCCACTCAAATCTTGAGTCTAGGCCTCGAGAACGTCTCCATCGCCACCGTTTCCAACGTCAACTTTGGCGCCAAATTTTTGATTTCACCGCTCAAGCAAGACTCCAAAATCAGCGCTAAGGGATTGGTAAGTGCAGATTTGGGTATTAATGAACAGCATCTTGTCCTCAGACGAAATCGAGCATAATGGTGAAGATAGAGATATATATGGACTATAAAAGACATTTCGCACATAAAATATGCGAAAATGAAGACGAAACTAACTGATTACAAGGATCTATTCAGACAAGGAAAATTAAATGAGAAGGGTTGCACAAAGTATCATCCTTGGTTCAACCGACAATCCTTAATTAGTCCTTAGAGACGACTGATTTCCATTACTCAATAAAATACGCCACAGCATTCAAAATAAGCAATACAACGACCCTTCTGACAAGAAGTATGGCACAAGAAAAAAAATAATTCATATGGAGTAATTACAACAGCAGGTGAAGGCCTTTCTGCTGGCTTTCTTCCAAAACAGCATCGTAGGATTTCCTCTCCTATGGCGGAAAATTCTGCAAAAGCCGCAGCATCTTCAAGGCAAGAAAAATAAATAAGACGCTTCTTCTGACATGGCAGAGCTGCATGGGTGAAGAAGGAAAGTGCATCTTTGTAATGACTTTTAAGAAGTGAAGGAAATTATATCGATAACTCACGTTAATGGGACCTATGGCCTCGTAGAACACAGGTACTGCCACGGAAGAGGAGATAAGGTTGAAGAATAGCCTGAGCATTGGGATCATCCCATCTCAGCGACTCCCACTTTTCTTCGTCTTCCACCTCAATATACGGAAGGTCCTCAATGTTACGCAATTGCAGTTGCAAAGGAATTTTGTTCAATTCTGGGCATTTGGACACTACTATGACTTCCATGGAATTGCAATATATTGGAACTTCGCATATGCTCTTCAGCTGAGATAGACAACGTAGCTCCAAGAGCTTCAACTTTGGGAGAGAAGTTGAAGACCGGAAGGATAAAGAGGTGTTGTTTGCTAGAGTCATTATGCTTCCTTCTTGGCCTTGTCTCGCTCCGCTTATAATTTCCACCATTCCCTGGCAGCACCTGACTTCGATCCTTCCAAGATTTCGAAGATGGTTTAGCAACTCATGTGGAAACAGTTTTCTCATGTTATCGCAACTATGTACCTTAAGAGATTCAAGAGAAATCTCTTCAATTGGCATGTATGGGGGAGGACCTCCAATTATCTCCTCCATGTTCTCACAATAGTATACCGCGATATCTTTCAGATTAGGGAAGTGAGGTAGCCACTCAAATTCCACCACTTTCTTCATTTTGTCACAGGAGTCAACTACAATTACTTCCAGACTAGGGAAGGCTGGGAGCCAATGTGGTGGTGGTGATGTAACTTTTGTTGTTATCCCCACCATTTCCTTACATTCACTTATTTTAATCACCTGTAGATGCGGAAGGTAGAATTTAGACTGATGCCCAAAGAGATACTTCAGTTTCTGACATCTCCTGATAAGCAACTCCCTAAGGCTGGGGAAGAGGAGAGGGGTAGGGGTTGGAGCAAGGGAGTCAAGGTCGTTGATTACTTCTTCTTCTTCCCCTCCACAGAGTACTCGTAAGTTTTTCCATTCTCCAATATCCAGCAACTCAAGGTTTTCAAGCGGACCCATGTTACTCAAATTTGTTGTCCCGTCGCATTTAATCATTTTCAATGTCTGCACATCTTGGGGAATCAAAATACAAATTCCAGTGATTTCCCCTCCCACGCTTACAATAGCATGACTACACTCATAAATGTCGACAATCCTCTCACCATCCCCAAATCTATCATCATGACTTACTTTTGCGTAAATCGCTGAACTTTTTCCGTACACATAGAGCTTGTAATAGCGAAGGCTACTCTGCTTAATAAGCCTCACACACTTGTTGAAATCATCCACATCTCCAGAGCAACATTCAAGTGTCTCCAATGACAACAATTTTGTAATGTCTTCTCCATTCACTTCTTGAACTTTGAGAAATTGCAAGTTTAACATATCCCCTAGTGTTCCTTTGGGTAATCTCTTCATACATGTATCGGCAAAGTCAAGGTATCTCAAGTTCACCAACATTTCCAAACCCATGAGTACTTCAAGATTCACACAGCCACAAATGTCTAACTTTCTTAAAGATCTTAGCTTTCCTAAATAGGGAATACGATGCAATTCCACACATTCTCTAAGCAATAGTGCCCTCAAGTTTACCAAGTCCGAGATGGAATTTGGAACTTCTCTTAGTCGACACTTACTCAAGTTTAGAAACTTTAGCCCCCATAATTGTTTAAAGAAAGAATCGGGGATGACCACATCACACGGCAAGCTACAATTCAATATAAAAGTTGATAGCTTAGGACAATTTGGTGACATGTTCAATGGAAATTCTTTAATGTAACTTTGCATTAGAGAAACTTTCTCCAAACCATCCGTCCAATATTCCTCAGGTGGAATCCTCATCAAACTCTTTCCTGCTTTTACAATGGAAGTCACACTCATGATGGGCAATGCCATGTCTCTTATCAAATCATGCATCTTCATCTCATTCCCATGACCTTCCAATAGGCAAACATTTTCCAGTTTGTTCAATATGGTAAGGCCTCTATCATATTGTTTCTCCCTTGTATTCAATCCACCAATCAATCCTTGGTCAATAAAGAATTCTATCAACTCGAACTTATCAATCAATCGATCTTCTGGATAAAGTGCACAAGATAAGAAACACTGTTGAACTTCATGATTACCAAGGCGATCGTAACTGAATTTTAAAATCATTAAGACCTTCCTTTCCATATCTGTTTGTCCCATATCTGATTCCCTCAATTTCACCAAGGAATCCTTCCATTCAAACACATCGGTCACTCCTCGCATGCTTCTTGCCATCGTGATGACTCCAAGCGGCAAGCCTGCACATTCTTTAACAATGGACTTCACAACTACTTTAGTTTCCAAATTAAGGGTCACTTCAGATCCAAGCTACTCCAAAATAAACTCTCGACTTCTTCATAAGATAGAGGTTCAATTTTTATCTTCTCTTGACAATGCATTTGGTAGCATACATCAAAGGATCGAGTGGTTAAGACCAGCTTAATTTCATCTGCTCTAATTGGGATTCCCACCTCTTCAAGATCAAGAAGTTCCCAAACGTCATCAAGGATTATTGTAGACTTCCCTCCATTGGTTAAATGATTGGACAACATTGCTACTCGTTTCCTCACATCCTTTTCTGATAGTATGCCCAACTTTAGTTCATTCCAAATGTCGTCCTGCAACCTTTGTGTGTTGAAATCTTGTGACATGGTGATCCACAACACATTGCCATAGATTGCTTCTTCAAGGAGTCTATTATGTAAGTGTACCATAAGAGTTGTTTTACCAACACCCCCCATTCCATAAATGCCTAATTGGGATATTTGATTCCCTACTAGGTACTCTAGAATCTTTGCAGTATTTTCTGAAATGCCTTTCCCACCAACTTTCGTTCTAACAATTTACTAACTTTGCTCTCTTTCGGCTCAAATATTCCTTTTGGGAATTCGCCTTGTCTTATAAGTTCTTCTGCTTCTCGCACTAATATATCCACCTATTGATGTGGTGGCAAACAACCCTCACTTGCTACTTCAACACTATGAAAATCATTTCTAAGCTTCTTCACATCTACCAACCAATTCGCAACTTCCTTTCACTGCTTCTTCAGGTATAGAGATGCAGCAAATTCTAACTCATCCCTTATGTTAGCTTCTCTACTAAAGAGTCGTTTTAGTTTTCTTTGCAAAGCTGTATTCTCTTCAAAATTGTTCTCTATGTTTGGATGACTAGTGATTGGTGTACCCTTGTTCATGTCTAATTCTGCAAGTAAAACATTCCATCTGTTAGAGTCACATGATAACATTCTTGCTACCCCCAATAACGTAACAAGATGATAGATATGAATTAATTTAGGTAATTAACCGTATAACCAGTAAGGATGGGCCTATCAGACTTGTTTCACAAGTTGGAATGTGAGGAGCTAGAGGAGCATTATTCGGAGCTTGTGATGATGATAGGATGGAGTGATTTATGTCCATTTGACAAGTGACTAAATGGTTTTTCCATGATGATGATGATGGCATGGTTAGATTCTGCTGCGCAGTTCTTCTCTCGCGATGAATGGACTGTTTTTTAACACTTTGATGTCGAGGGGGCACCAAAGCTGATTGCAATAAAATATGAGTATAAGATCAATAAAAAATAAGACTTTCAAATCAAGCCATGAGTACAGGTAAAGCAACATTTAGAACTTGATCACAAAAATATCTGCATTGAAAATCAACATGCAAATTAGTTAAATATTTTGAAGAAAGCCATGCAATAAAAAGATAGTGATATCGGAAACATAGAATATGCAATGATACCACAGTAATTAAGAAAAGATTGGATATGAAAAGAGATGAATTTGAGTTATACTAGAGAGAGTTAAAATCTAAGGACATATCACTTCTGCAATGAAAGCATCGATGCTCACTCGAGTAAGATAATCTGGGAATAATTATGATTCATTCGGAACAGTGGTATCTATTTAGGTAAATCAAGACATACCTTGTGGTGATGATGGCCCGGCTATATTTGCTCCACCTTCCAAAACTTGCAAATCGACTGGTGTTGCCTCGAAAAAATGAGGCTCCCCAGTAGGCTGTAATATAATCGGGGTATAGATGCCCCACAAATCTCACTGGGGAAACGAATTGGTTTGCGTTCCACATTCTTCATTGCAAGTTGGAAGTTGGTTAGAATGCTGGACGGTGTTGGTTACACTTGTTACACTAGATATACTACGTTGTTGATTGCAATCCAGAAAGCAATTTGAATTCTTAAGTGTCCTGGTTACCCTTGTCAAACACAATTAAGGAAAGTTCGTAATTCTCAATAAATTATCTCTCTTATATTATGTGTAAACAACGCATTGAAAATAAGAATATTTCTCTATTAAGTATACTTAACAAGTGTCATAGGGCACTCGTAAACAAGACTAATTTAATATGGATCGATAATTTCATACCTTGTGATGTTGATGGGCCCATTGTATTCAAGACGTCCTCTGGAATCTGTAGAGGGAAATTTAATGGCTCGAAAATAAGAGGTTCATTGGAAGGTGTCGATGGAATAGGTGGCTCTATGTCCATGGAAGCCCGTGGAGGAGATAAATCAGTGCCATGTCCACACTGCCTGTGAAAGCTCTGATCTGGTTGATTAGAATGCTGGGGAGTGTTGGTTGTGGCCATGTTAGTGAGTTGAGTATCTGATGCAATGTGACCAGGCAAAATCGAGCCCTGTAACTCATTCTGGAAAGTGTTATCAAGGAGCTGGCGGTTTGGTGATGGCAATGGTGCACTTGGATTCTGTTGTGAATTTGATGTCTCAAGGGCCAGAGACTCTGTAAAAAAAGGCACCAGTTCATTGTCGAATTACGGAAGAATGAATATGGCGGGAGAGATGCACTAGAGTAACTGGTTGCACCATCCAATGGGAGGTTTGCGATGTTGCCCGCCGTCACCTCCTGCACCATATGTTCCATCAATTCACGACTTTGTGGTGTCAAAGGAGGCACACCTGGTGATTGATTGAGATACCCAACGGCATTAGTCAGATTCATATAGCTGGCTTCAACAGGAACTTTTTGAAGTTTATGTTGTGAAATGGACATTTCGACAATAAAAAACAAAAGTAGGCAGAAAACCATAACTAAGATTAGATCAATTAGTTTTTACTTTACTATACTGCCCATTTTCTGTGATAATTTGGAACTTCGTACTTTGTGGAAATTGCAAATTGGTTCCTCCGTCCAGATTCGGCGGATGGGATGTGCTGGTCGGAACTGCTCTAATATTTCCTAGTATCCTTTCCTCATATGCATTTCGGTCGCTCGAGTCCATCACTTTTTTTGGCATCAATGCATCCCTGGCTTCTGCTTTTACATCAATATCAACTCTCTCGCATCCTTTAATACCAAAGCGTGGAATTACAGCCAAGTGAGCCTTGATCCTTGTCGCCCCTCCACCATGCTCCTGTCCGCAAAAGTTACACCTCCACTTGCTATTTCTATCATTTAGGAACGTCATATGCCTCCAAAATTGATCCTTTTCTTTAGGCATTGCGACTATCAATATCGTACAAAAAGTAATCCAGTTATATAAGGATATCAATTGGAGAGTCTTTATTTGATTCTTACAAATGGAAAATAGCAAAGATGAAGATGAAGCAACATACCGATTAGGACACAAAAAGAAGATTCAGATACATCTAAGTGGCAAAGATGCACATCAAGAAGTAGAGCTAAGAAGCTGTTCTTGAGACTCTGAAGCACTGGTCAGCATCTAGGGATCCAGCAAAGAGTCTTTCTTTCGCTGAAGGTGGAGATCCGATTCCTAAAGAACAGATGCATAGGGTTGCTTTTGTTAGTGGGAATGATCAGCTTGTGGTGAAGAACCCCGAACTCTGCCACGAGGGACAACACAGCTGGGAAGAGTGCAAGGAGGAAATGACTGTCTTTTCTACATCATTTCTTTGTGTTTTTTATGAGAGAGAGAGAGACTTCGAATTGTTTTGTTTTTTCTTGGGTCGAAGACTTGGAATTGTTCATGACTCCTGATCAACAACACTGTTGAAAGGTACATATATGCTTATTTTATTGTACTTACTCCATTCATGAATGGTTGCGCACGTTAACATCTGCAATTATTGCTCCTACAAAAGAAAACTGCCAAATACGCCACGAAAACAGAGCCAATTGCCATTGCTGGTGCTTAAATTATTAATTTGTTAAACTTTTGATACTCTGTTAGGTGGATTCCTTGTTGTCCCAAAAGCTATTTCAGTTCAAGTTTTTGTTCTGACCTTAAAAAAAAAAAAAAAAAACCGAAGTTTTTGAAGCATCTTTAGCCACATGAATAGGAAACATGGGTGCCACGTGGAGGCCTTGTGGAGAATTGGCGTGTGGTTCATTAGATAGTCGCGCATGCTTTCACTTTTTCAATGTCTTTTTTTTTTCTCATTCTAGACGATAAAAATGATTGTTTTCCCTCTTTAAACATCTTATCGTTTTTGCTCCACCTTCCATAACTTTTAACTTTTCTATCTATTTTTCCTCCGTAAATTCTACATAATAATATATTTTCATAAATAGTTAGCATTATCCAAATTAACCCCATGCATTGAAATTTTGGATGTATGAGTATATTATCTGTTTAGTCTTATTATTTAATATTTAAACTAAATAAAGAAAAATAGTTAACCAAATAACCTAGTAATTTAATGGATTATAATTAGATACAAAGTCAGTGTTAAAGCTTCGTTACACATTATTGTGATGAGTGATACGTGAGCTTATAGTTATTTTTGTAACCAAATTCTTTTACATGTCGGCGTCAAATTGTAAATGTGTAAACTATTTTTTATATCAGCAATAAATCTAATAATTTAACATAATGCATGGAGAGTTGACATGTGGCCAATTATACTGCCACCTCATGCTTTCACTTTTTTATATCATTTTCCTTTTTATTTCAAAACAATAACTTATTACCAAAATAAAGGGAGAATGACACTAGAAGTATCAAAGATTGTTACGATGCTTATTTTAGTGTCAAATATTTTCGTCGGCTCATTTAAATGTCAAATCGGAAAAAAAAGTCATTTAAGTGCCTTCGATATGAAATTTCGATATTTTTATAAAAGTAAAATTTAATATGACTTGACATTGTTTTTTAAAAAGATCAGTCCATGCGGACGTTCTTGGTTGCTGTCTAATGTAGAAGAGGAGATTATTGACGTATTTTTTCCTTCATCTCTCTCCTCCATTACCCTCTCTCTAAGCTCGCTCGCTGCAACAATGGCGTCCCCCTCTCCCTCACCTGCACGCCTCCGGTCCCTCTGCTCGAGAAAACCATCTGGTCATACCCTCTCTCCGAGTTCGACTTCCGCCCCTCCACCATCGTTGCCACCAGCGGGGTCCCCACTAGATCCATGCGTTGGCGTCGCTCGTGAACCACCCGTATTGTCTCCGGCGAGCTTGGCTGAAAGGCCCTATTTTCCTGTCTTCAATTTTCGCCTTTTAAGAGCTCGCCTGTCTGCCTTGAATCTCCGTTCAACCATTCCCGAAGCTTCATACGTGCGTACGTCCTGCACCTCATCGAGGTGATCGGGCGAAGCAGCGCTGTCTCAAGAAGATTCTAGAAAACTACGCAACAGAATCAATTTTGGGGGGTTTGACGGAGTAGGAATTATTATCTTTTAGGGTTTATACACAGGTCTTCGAGAACTTAAAACGAGGGTGGGGGGCAGAGTCTCCACAGACACATTTTTCGCACGAAAAAAGAAATCAAAAGCTCTCGATGTTGTCGAGCTCCCGGATCATCATCTACTCTCGATCGCCGGAATATTATTGATGTGCTATGAATTGTCCTGCTCTACTCTCTATTTTGCGATCTAAGTACTTGAAGAACTCGCATCCTGCTTGACACACCATTGTTGTCTCTGATTCTCGGCTTCTTCGTCACTGAGAATCTTCCCTGTCGATCTAACCTTCGTTCGCCGTCACCACCAATCGATTTTGGAAGAGTGCGAGGCACACTTTGTCTTACTCTGCTTAGCGGCAGGAAATTACAAGATGATGAAATCAATCTCGAAATCTATTCATTTGTTTTGATTCGCACGGGTAGTGATCTAAAAAGCATTGGCATTCTTCGGAAGCTTTTATGTTGTCGAGTATTGGAGAGTCCGTGAGTTAATCAATTCTCTCAACACTCTCTGACACTTGAGTCGGGAATTCCGATACTAATTTTAGAATTCCAATACGTGATTTTAACACATAAGGAGTCAATTTTAAATATTTTCAATAAATAAGGAATCAAAATATAAATATGTAAAAAGATAAAATTAATAAAAGGGGAAAAAAGAAAAATTCAATCCTCTCTTTACTTATGACTCTTACTTCCTTTTCACCCCCAACTTTATTTTTTCTTTTTTATTCTGACACATTCTGGCATGCAAATCCATAATATAGATTACTTATTTTTTTTTCTCTAAGTTTTATAGATTATTGGAATGAAGTTGAATTTGTCAAATTAAAACAACGAATAATATTAACAAATAGTGGATTAATGTTTTTAGTGTAAATTTATTCTAGTTTCTTTTATTATTTATTTATTTATTTATGAATTTGAATTAAATTAATTTGATTGAAATAATTATAAATTGATAATTTGTTATGTATATATAAAATGTGTCCTAATGTGTCAGAATTTTCTATTTTTTGAAAAATAACGTATCAGCGTGTCATGGAGGAGAAGGAAAAGAATCAATCAACTAGTAGCGAAGGAGTTCCCACCTGGAAGGGGACAAGGTCAAAATCCTACTATTGCTGGCCAAGGATCTTCTTTGCTGAACTAATAGCCCTATGTCTCAAGGTAGGAATCCTATCGGTGCTACTTAGGTAGTGACAATGGAACTTTCCTTCCTTGATCTCGTCATGGATTGCAACTCCATCATTGTCCATAGATAAGTTGTTGGGAAAAGGAAAAATGAGGCATGATATTATTTTCTTTAAAAATTTATTTGCCCCATGAAATTGTTAATGATCACTAATAAATTTCCTCCATGATACAATAAAGTCTCCATAAGAATACTATATAGGAATTATAGTATTTCTCCAAGATTTTTCAAGGGAAACGATCCAAAGAGGTGGCTTTTTTTTTTTAGGAAAGAAAAAATCAAAAAGAAGTAATGAATATTCGTCCCAAAACTGAAGTATTTATCTTGATATTGATGAACAAAAGCAACCCTTCGAAAAGTTGCTCAATGAACTAGTATGTTTTCAGAAGACCATTCGAGGAAGGTTGCTAAGTGAACCAATATGTTTTTAAAAGACATAAAAATTCGAAAATAAAATAATATTTAAAAATTAATTTTTTAAATAATTTCGAATTTCATAATTTCAAAAAATGCTGAATAAATAAATACAACCTTTTGATTAACAAAGATTGACAAGATAACCCTAGGAAATAAAATAAAAAGGTAGGGAATCAATGCTAATAAAAATGCGAGCGTGCGATCGTGCCAAATTCTAAGTGCGCCTAATAATCACGCACTCGTTTCATAATTTCAAAAAATGCTGAATAAATAAATACAACCTTTTGATTAACAAAGATTGACAAGATAACCCTAGGAAATAAAATAAAAAGTTAGGGAATCAATGCTAATAAAAATTCGAGTGTGCGATCGTGCCAAATTCTAAGTGTGCCTAATAATCACGCGCTCGGGTAGTGTGGGGTCTAGCCCACACCCCCAACCTTTTTCTTTGAACAAACTTAAAAAACTCATACTTATAAAAGTGGCCCATTTCTTTTTAACTTTCCTACGTGGGACAAAGAAGAAAATCATTTTTTATTTATTTTACAAACAAACACACAACACCATGGAGTGTCGGACTCCTTGTTTTAAGTTGAAGCTGAGATTTGATCTTCTCTATTCTCCACAAGGGGGCAACACGGGGCCCTCGTGGAGGCAAAAGTTGGGATGGGCTGGTGGAGTAGCTCCTTCGTGGCTTGCCAAAATATGGCGGATTGAGGTGGGAGTTTGCTCGGCTATTGCAAGTCAAAGAATGCAAGAAAATAGATTTGAGGAAGACAATGACCATTTTGACTCACTATTTTTTTTTTATGAAATTTTCTTCTAGTAAATAACTAACTGGGCATGCCGACAAGCCATACCATCGGAGAAATTAATAAAATATTACCACATCATATTTTCGGCAACTGAAATCAGAGTTGGTACTTAAGTGATCGTTTATTTTAAAAAGTGGTACTTTAGGTGATCCTAAAAAAAAATTTTGGCACCAAAATGAACGTCGTATATAACTTTTAACATTTCTTGTATCATTCTCCCCAAAATAAATAACAATATATATTAACTTTATTTTATTTATTTATTTATTTTCCTCTTTAAATTTGTCTATTTATATGAATGCCACTTCTCCTTATGTAACTTTTACTTTTTGGACAGAATAGATCAAGAGTATGTTTGGTAACATTTATGTTTCTGAAAAAAAAAATTCGAAAATAGTTCTTTTCTATTTCTATTCAATGAAACAATTTTTAAGTAAGAAAATGCGTTTAGTAATTGCACGAACTTTCTATTCCTGGAGTAGAAAAAGAATAAGAATGTATTTGGTACGACCCATAACTTTTTTTGCAATGTAAAATGTCTTTCATTTTTTTAATAATTTTTTCAGATTTTTCTTTTTTCTTTTTTTTTCCCTCTCTTCTTCTTCTTGCGGCGACCGCCGCCAGCAAAGACTGACAACCTGCCAAGATGGGCTTGGCCCTCACGTGAGACTCGCATGACGCGACTACAAACTTGGCTAGAGCAACGAGCACGGCAGTCCACCTGCAGGCGAGCCACGTGCAGTGGCCCGATGTGGACTTCAACGACAGGTCATCGAGTACTGGGCGGGTCAGCGATATCTGTAATATTTGGGGCCAAATAAGTCAGCCCATTTCTTTTTGTTAAAAGCCAGCCCAGCCCATCTTCTTTCCCCTTATTTTGCTGCGCCCAAGTCAGTGGGCAGAAACAAGACAGAACAAAACAGAGCAGAAGCAGAAACAGGAGAGGAGAGAAAGAGAAGGAAAAGAGGAAAATGAGCAAAATGAGAGAATTTTTGGCGCACTCATGATCCGGACGACTCACCAAGCTAACTCGACACTATCCTACGAAGCCAGTAAGTGATTAAGGTCTTTAATCGTCATTTGAAGGGATAATCGCAATTAGGGCTTGAAATACGGAGTTTGTGAAGATTTGTGTGGCGAAGTCCGATTTTTGGGTTGTTGAGCTACAAATTTTTATGGGAATGATAATTTAGGATGTTATGAAGCTATAGCATTTTGCGGAATTGAATTTGAGCTTGCGGTTTGTCCGAAACGGATTTTTGAAGTTCGGCGCGCGTTCTGTCACTGTTGCGAACAGTAGCTTCGGGACTGATTTTCTGCTGTTTTTGGCAAGATTTTGAGGCGGCTGAGTTAGGGTTGTTGTAGTGCATCAAAAGAGCTTTCTAATGACTATAATTTGGCTTGAAATCGAATTTTGTGGAGGAAGTTATGGTGCGACGAAGTTGAGTGCGTGTCCGTATCTCGCGGATAAAAATAGGTTTCCTTTTGAGGCGAGCTTTCTGTTGGCACGTAGGTGTCGTGTTATCGATAAATAGGCGTAATATAGCCAAGTCATAATTTAAAATGTCCATTTACTCCGTCTTTGATTTTATTTTTGGATTAATTGTTAGGGATTCGAGTACGTCGGCTCAATTAAGGGCTTAGTTGGTTTTTGGCTTTTCCCAGGTGAGTGACACTATTTCTTCCTTGTATTTTAAACTCATATTTGAAAGATATTATGGGTAATATATGCTATTAGTTGAAAATAGCATTCTTTGATGCATGAAAATAGGATCGGGTTTTCACTACTATTTGTTGTTTAAATGAGGGAATTGTCCTTTGTTGGGATATTTGCCTGAAAGTGGTTATGAAACCTTTATCAAAGGACCTTGGAAAGTTTCTGGTTTATGTTAAGCATTTCAATATTTATTAAATGCTTGAATTGTGAAAGGATTCTGATTCTGTTGTAGATTATTGGAGATTTGTGGTTATTGGTTGATCTTGATGTCTCTGTGAGCGCGAGGGGTGTGTAGGTATGTGCATCTTGGTCAGGATATCTTGTGGGCGAGGCGCGGGCATAATAGGTGGAGGCTGCAAGGGGGAATCTTGGTCGTCTTTGTCGCGGGTGTTAATCGTGACCGTGGTTGAACATTTGAGCTTGAGGCAGTCGATGGAGTAGACCATTGACATTTGATTTGAGTTTGGTCGGTGGAATGAACCATTGACCCGTGTTTTGATGAGTTTAGCCAATGGGATAGACCCTTGGCATGTGCTTGATGAGATTGACCAATGGATTCGACCATTGGTACTTATTTTGTTGTTTTTTTGAAATATTTGTAGTATGTATATATATTATATCCAAAGTGGATTATGTTGGTATTGTAAATGTGCATAGTGATTTCCCGATCCGCTTGGAAGAAATGTATTACTCACTGAGCCGTGGTAGCTCATTCCTTTTCTCTTAACATATTTTCAGGTCTTCAGGTAGTGGCTGTTAGAGCGAGAGCGCCATCGCGGGGACATTTGGGAGCTGGATATATGGGTGTAGTTTAAGGCTGCATTCTTCGGGCAAGAAGGACGGCCGTGTCACTCCTTCATCCCTATAGGATTTGGGGTGTGACAATATCAGCGGACCCAGAGCTGTTGACGGCCGCGGTTCGACAGTGAGGTGGGTCCGGTCAGGCCACAGCTTGGTTGTGGTGGCTGCCAAGCAGTAGACACGGCCCCTGGGCACACGAGCTCGTTCATGGAGCACGGAGGAGTGGAGTAACTTGTGATGAAACGCGAGGGACATGGAGGCAGCCGTGCAGGAAAGAAACCATCAGAACAGGAGAGGGGGGCGAGAGACGACGTATATAAGTCGGAACACAGCGGCCACGGAACGATTCAGCGGAGGGAAAAGAGGTGTGGAGAGGAATGGGGAGGATGAGGATGAATGGTGTGGCTGGGACTGTGCTTGCGTGGTCCTTTCAGGGACTCAGAGACTCTCTCGTGCAGATTTGCGTCGCATATTCTTTCTGCACGAGCCCCACACAGCCACGTACAGAAACGAACACAAAAAAACAAGAAAGTAAAGTGTTAGAGTAATTATATAATAAATCATACCGTCATATAAAGACTCAATTCATTAGAATAGTTATTAATATGAGAAACTACACATGATAATAGAATTAAATATTTTGAATTTGAATCTTTTCGGATCACATTTACCTTTTTAATTAAATTTTCACACTCAATATTACACACAAAAAATCAAATTAAACGTGAGAATGAGTATTAAAATAATTAAATAGTAAATTACGCTGGCATCTAATATAAAAGAAGAAAGAAGAGTCCAATTTTGCTGTCTAAATGATGTCTGTTCTCTAGTGACTTCTGGGCTTTCTGTGTGGTGCGCTTGTACAAGCCACTCATTGCTCAACACTTTTGAGGTGGTCCATGGATCATGTAACTTTCGATCAGGGAAAGAAAAAGAACTTGAGAAAAATATAGTTTTGGTCCACCACCAAATGCTTAATAAATTTAACATCTTGCTTTCCGTATTAATCGATTTCTATTCAACTGTTAATCCATCGGAAAGCTACAACAGCATAGCCACAAGAATTATGGAAGTGGCCAAGAAAATCTCTCTCTCCCTCTCTCTCTCTCTAGCAGGAGATCGTGCAAGATGGAGCTTTTGGTAGGTAACCGGAAGAAGAGGTAAAGATCGACACACAATAACGATGGACACAAGTTGGAAGGGAAGAAGGGGGAGATGGAATATTCCCGAGGAATTTGAAGGCAAACCAAGGAATATCCGGTTCCCGAAGAATCTGTCACAAGATTTATATCAATATGTGTAGCATAAAACGGGAAAACACAACCAAAAAATATAAATACTCTCCACTCATCATTAAAAATTATAAACTTTGTTCAATGTGAGAACCTCCAGACTTATACCTTCCATTTACCACTAAAAGAATTTTCTAAACTTTATGTATGGTAAAATCAATATATATTTTCTGTATAGCAAGTATAATTTAGCAGTTTTGTAACTTCATAAAATTCGAAATATTAGTGTCGTTGTTGGCAGAGCATTTCTTTTTTTGGTATTAATTTTATAATATAAAAATACAGAATCTTTTGAGCCCCTAATTAGTAATTACCATGCGTCCAAGGACAATCGAAACGATTTGCCCCTCTTCCGTCTCCATATCGCCTTTTGATAGTTTGAGTGGACTATCACTGAGAGGCTGACTCTCTGTCTCTCTCCCACTTCCATGGCTTCTCGTCAGCCATTTCTGCTGCGTCTCCTCTTCCTCTCCACGCTCTTCTCTCCGCTCATCCCGCGCTCTCGAGCCGCGAAGCTACCGTTCCACCCGGAGGACGTACTCCCTCTGCTGCCGAGGCAACTCTCCTAGCCCATCCTCAACGCCCTTCGCCGTCCCGTGGACCTGTTGCCCGCCTTCGTCGGCGCCGCTTCTCCCTCCAACGGCTCTCTGGCGTGGAAAGGAGCTTGCTTCTACGACAACACCGCTTGGCTGGAGTTCCACAACAACACCGGGAGCGAGTTCGGCGGAGGCACGCTTCACATCAAGGTTCATCCTTTCGTCTTATACCGTTGCTTTTGCTTGGTCTCTATTTGGTTTTGAGTGCGATTCTAGAAGATTTTTGGGGGGTTTGAGCTTGTGGTCACTGATCACGAGAGGTTCTCTGGTCGACTATTATATCGGGTTTGGTTCAGCGGAAAGGAATGGAATCAGGAGATGATGGGGAAAGGAGTGGAATGTGGATTCCAAATCCTGGTTTTTGTTTGGTGAATTGTGGGAAATGGTGGATTTTTCTAATCGATTCATAATACTGAACTGGATAGGATTTCTATCTCCTTATGGAATTTCTCTTACCAACCGAGGTGTTCAATCATACCATTATGTATAGAGTTGTGAAAGAAAATTAATTATTTAAAGGATGTCAGAGAATATCCTTCAATGTTTAGGCCATTTGCTTGATGCCAACTGTTCCTCTTTTCTCATTCTGCTTATTTATGTTGGAATCTGAGTCATGGAATTTTTCAGTTCTTACTTCAAATATTTCTAGTGAATTTCTCACTTGCTGAGGTTTCTTTTCTTTTCCTTTCATCTGCTTGTTTGTACTTGATTAAGCTCCACAGATTGGTGATACTATGGTTGGTCACTTGATTTTTTTGTGTCTTGGTTTTAAGTGGTTTGGTTGCCCATACAAGTATGGTTGTTTCATTTGATGTAAAATCAAATTATCTTATAGAGGCAATTCCAGTGTAGGTAGGTGCTGCCTCATGTCCCTAGTTCCTGTTTTTGCATCCGGTGCTGCTGAATATGGAAACTAACTAGTAGTTGTAGGTATCCAGCTTGTAACCATGAGTTTGGATTGCTCATCTAGGTCAGCAAAGCCCATAGCTGGACATGTATGGATATTTATGTCTTTGCAACCCCATACCGTGTGACATGGGACTACTATTTTTTATCTCGTGAGCACACATTTGAGTTCAAAGAGTGGGAAGGAAAAGCTGAGCTTGAATATGTAAGCTGCTATTATCTTTTTTTCTCTTCTGCTCTTGCATGTGCATATTGGTGAGTTGTTACGCTTTGTTTTCCATTATTTCAATTACAGGTGAAAAGTAGAGGAGTGTCAATCTTTCTGATGCAAGCCGGGATGCTAGGGACCCTTCAAGCTCTGTGGGATGTGTTTCCCTTGTTTTCAAATACTGGGTGGGGGGAGAAATCTAACATTGGTTTTCTCAAGAAGCATATGGGGGCTTCATTTGAGCAACGTCCCCAGCCATGGGTCACAAACATCAGCATTGATGATATCCACTCTGGAGATTTCCTTGCAATTTCAAAAATTCGTGGGAGGTGGGGTGGTTTTGAGACTCTAGAGAAATGGGTCAGTGGGGCATATGCTGGTCACACAGCTGTATGCTTAAAGGATTCTGCAGGAAAGCTATGGGTTGGTGAATCTGGACATGATAATGAGCAGGTAATTTGGTAACAGCCATGGGTTGGTCATACATGTAAGCGTACTTCTCTTTCGGTTTGAAGGGCTAATTTTTATATGACTAGTGGAGAAAAAGCCTTTTGAGGAAAAGAGTTACTTTGCAATTGTTTTTAAGCATTTTATCTATTCCTTTTTGTTCTTTGTTTTCGTACTTAGACAGATTGCTTTTGATGTATATATTTTTTTGAATTTTGACATTTCATCCAGTCTTTCTGCCTGGTGTTGTCTCTGCAATTGTAATTGTGAAGTGTATTATTAAATCATTTGAATAGACACAATATTAACATGGCTGTCAGTTGATGCCAGTCTTTGACTACAATTGTCCACGTTGTTCCTATATCAGGATATATGTTCAAACATCTCAAACACCCCCACCAGTAATTTGAGTGCACCTCCTCCTTTATTCCTTGTGTTCATCTGCCATTAATTTAACATGCCGTAGGGTGAACCCTTAGGTTTTTGGGGCATTGGATTCCAATGTGATTACTGTATAAATGTAACTTTTGTTGTATCATGGACTTCTTCTCTCACAAATATGTCTCCCATTGAGATTGTTCCATTTTGCATCTTAATTGTTCTATAGTCATACCCTATGTCCTTAAATCTCCTTGCTCATCTTATCTTCTCTAATCAAACAAGTCTTTCCTTTCTGTGCTCCTGTAGAAACTTTTGACTATAAGAGAGGATGAGTAAGTAAATGATTACATGCTACTTCAGGTTCATGATGAACTAGAGCAGATCCCATTTAGGCTCCTACTAGAAGCTCTGTTGTGGCATCATCATATATGTAACATAGCAAATGCAATGTGTTTGAACTGTTTCTATTAAAATTCAAGACCATCTTTATACATGACACGGTAATTTACTGGTGACAATAATAGTTAGAATTTGATGAAATGACGTCTTTTACTTAAGGCAGACCTTGATTAACAAATGTAAGTTCATAATTGGGTTATTGCTACTTGCTCTGTTCCTTTGTGTTGGTAAAGGGGTCAGGTGCTTTAGAAGTCCAACATAGTGCTTGGAGATAATGCAATTTTTGTTTTGTTCTTATCCTTGCAGGGAGAAGATGTCATTGCTGTGTTACCATGGGATGAATGGTGGGAGTTTGAGCTTAACAAAGATGACTCAAATCCCCACATTGCATTGCTTCCACTGCATCCTGATATGCGAGCCAAATTTAACGAGGCTGCTTCATGGGAGTATACACAGAGGATGAATGGGAAACCATATGGTTATCACAACATGCTTTTTAGCTGGATAGATACTATCGATGAAAATTATCCCCCACCGTTGGACGCTCATGTGGTATTGAGATTGTGCATGTGCATGTGTTTATATATATTTTGTGGGTGCATTCAATTTGTCTTAGACAATTTTTCTAACACTAAGGCCTTGTGCTACTTTCAAGTTATATCTGTAGATGCCTTGAGATTCTTAGATGATGGATTCGAAATAGTTCCTGCTTTTCAGCCTAACTGCTAAATAGCAATTTACCCTTAGTTTGATAGACCCTGAAATATAATGATGCCATTTGTCAGATCATGTCAACACTGTCTAATTAGAATTAGGCAATCATGCCTTGATTTTGAATGAAATCAATTGAGCAAAACAAAGGCTAAAACCTGAACAATGATCTCGCCAAATAGCAGAATAGCATGTGAGTCTATTGAGAATGGAAAAGAATGTGACTTAGTTTGACAAATGTTCATTTTTCTAGCCTCCTATATGATACTAAGGCAACAAAATAGTAAACTTTGTTCATCTTTTCTTAAGAATTTCTATCAGCATGGCTGATGATGATGCATGTAAAATGCTTGCCATTTGGGATGCATTCTTTGCGTAATGGGAGTGTGGTTCACTTGATTTATAGAAAGGATTTTGGTATCGTAGGTTGCTTCTGTTATGACAGTATGGAACCAAATGCAACCAGCCTATGCTGCAAACATGTGGAATGAAGCATTGAACAAGCGTCTAGGAACAGAGGTACCATTCCATTCAATTTGCAGTTGTCTGTGTGAAGTTTTGCATCTTGTTTTGCACACTGAGGTCCAACTGAAATCTAATGTCTCTTAAATGACATTCAGTTAGCACATGCCATATGGTTTTGATTACATGACACTTACTTTATGGCTATCTTGCAATTGTGTTGCATGCAGGGCTTGGATCTTCCTGATCTATTAGTCGAAACTGAAATGAGGGGGTCATCTTTTGCTGAACTGCTGACAATTCCAGAGCAAGATGATTGGGTATACAGTGATGGGAAGTCTGCCTCATGTGTAGCTTTTGTTCTTGAAATATACAAAGCCGCAGGACTCTTTGATCCAATTTCTAGCTCCATTCAAGTTACAGAGTTCACTGTAAGTGTGATCTGATTGACCCTAGTTGGGTTGTCTTTTGACTCTAATTACTTGAACTTACTAGTTGGAGATGGATGTTGCTTTCTTCAGAGATTGAAAAACTAATTGGAGATAGATGTTGCTTTCTTCAGAGATTGAAAAAACTATAATCTAGTTTGCCCATTGAAGCGTGACTTTTTGTTGTGAGGAATCCCATTTGGCATTTTGTGAAAAGCATTGTTTTTTTATGCAGATAAAAGATGCTTACTCGTTAAGGTTCTTCGAGAATAATTCAAGCCGCTTGCCTAAGTGGTGCAATGATGGGGATGGCGTCGAGCTTCCATTCTGTCAAATACGAGGAAGGTATCGAATGGAGCTGCCAGGATACAATACAATGGACCCATACCCTCATATGAATGAGAGGTGTCCATCTGTTCCCCCAAAATATTCCAAGCCATTCGATTGCTAGAAAACATTTCCTATAATGTGCATAGAAATTTGTATATTGGTAGGTGATTCCATCATATTGTAGCTTATGACTGCATATTTTTGTAGAATGTGTAGTAAACGAAGATCCGTGGGTTACCCAAATTCAGAAATTTGCTTCTTCAAATTCCATTTATTGATATGAACCCACATTACAAGTATAAATTTTTTGTATAATGTTATATTGACGTTTTATATAAATCAATCATAATATTTTAGTTCAATCTTCCATCATGTTCTATTTTTATGAATGTTCTTGCTATATAGTTATTTATGGTAGGAATATTTAAATTTGATGTTTACTTTTTATTATACGCCGGATAGACATGCTCTTTTGTTTAGGGCTTCTCTTATCTTCCTTCTTATTTGAATGTTTATTTTATGCTTTTTATGTGTAAAATGAAATGATACGGTAATGGAAATGTCTAATACACCTAAAAAAAAAAAATTAAGACTTAGTTTTAATTTGTATTACTGGGTAAATGGTACCAATATAAGAGCCATTCTTCTATCATTTTTCAATTAAATAAAAAATGTTTATTTGTTTTGTGGTGAAATCATGTATGTTGATACGCACATTTTAGGTGTAAACTAATCGGGAAATGTGGTGTCCCGATTTTTCTGCCGCAAACTTATGAGCAGAATGTATTTCAATATCTGTACATATCTTTTATCTATAAGATTACGAATGATTGGATCATAGTAGAAAATGCAAGTTCGCGATATTATGCGAAAAAAAATCGCAAAGCTAGTGGACAAAATTGACTATGAAAAAAGAAATCAAGAAGTCGAAATGGAGGAAAAGGGAAAAAGAAAAAATAATTTTCTTTTAATCGGAAAAAATAGTAATGTGCCGCGCCACATCTTCACTTTCACCTGGTTAGATGATCCATGACACCAGCCAAAGGCCCCTGTGAGCTTTCCGAAATGTTGAGGCGTTTATTCCAAAAAAAGTAAAAATTCAAAATACTTATTGTCATCAAAAAAATGTGTTCGGCACTTATGGTGTTCTCATACTTCATAATAAATATGTTACTTATTTTATCAATTAATCTACCCTGAACAATATCATAATATTAGTTTATATAATTTGTTAATTTGGCTATAATTGGAATAAGTGACAATAACAATATAAATTCATTATTGAAAACTTTTTTTTTCACTTATTCTCTTAGCAATAACCAAATAAATAGCATTTGAATGGTGTAGTGTATATCTAACCCGAGAAATTGTTTCCTACTTTTCGGCATTTGGAGGGTGGAAAAGTAATCGATATATGGAGAAAAAGTTCTCTATGAATTGAAAACGACAATCTTTGATCGGATGGAAAATGACATCACTTTTCGTAACCCACCAAACAATTGAAAAACTAACTATTTCATTTTATCTTGAAATTTCCAGTGAACACAAACATGCAGACAATATTTGTCAACTGGAAGGAAAATTTCTCTCCAATCAGGGACAGGAAAGTAGAGGTGTCAATATGGGTCATAAACCCATATTATGACCCACTTTTAGTTAAATGGGTCAAATATGGGTCAAGTGAAAGTTAAATATGGGTCAAATATGGGTTAAGTGGAAGTTAAATATGGGTCAAATATGGATTAAGTGAAAGTTAAATATGGGTTAAATATGGGTTGAGTGAGTTATTAGGTAGATCCATCATTTCTCTCCTTTCATCCCCCTCCTCATGCGTTCTCGGCCTCCAGTTTGCCCGTCAGGTGAGGTTATTTCAACAATAATTAAAAAATTGATTTTTTTAAAATTATTTTCCAAAAACTATTTCAATTTAGAGGTATCCACATTTTTTTATTTACTAATTTTTTTTTTATTTAATTTACTTTATAAATTTGATGTGAAATTTTTATTCAAATAATTTATATGTGAAAAGTTTAAAGTGGACTAAATAAGTGGGAGTAGATTTTCTTAAATTAAGTAAAATTTTAATATGTGTTGGTAATATGGATCGGGTATGGGTCGGGTCGGGTATGGGTCATCAAATTTATATTGCATTTGAAAATGGGTCAAAACGGGTTAAATGGGTTGATGTGGGTCGGACCATTTTCGGCCCAACCCAAACCCAACCCAACCCACCCATTTTGACACCCCTACAGGAAAGAAAAACACTAAAACTTAAATCTGGATCTCTAATCGGATATTTCGTGACTTGCTAACAAGTGAATATATATATAACAACCTTTTGGTCCGAGAAAGGAAGAATGGGTGGGAATTGAGATCGTGATGTCTACATGACCACCAACCAAGAGAGAAAAAAAGGTAGAACATAAAAACAAATATCTGCCTTCGTAAGAAGAGAGTGATTAAGGCCCTGTTTGGTATGGCTTTGTGAAGGGGCTGTGGACCTTTAAAGGACTTTTGCCAAATACAAACTTGTTTGGTTCACTTTTTTTGAGCACTTTGGCAAGATGCGGTGCATTTCAAAGGGGTTCAAAGGCCTTTAGGCGATGGAGGCTGGAGGTGCGCTTCAAAACTTGCATTTTCGGAATGCCATTTGCTTGCTTTAATGAAAATATGCTAGTTGCCCATTTTGCCCTCATTTATTTAACAAAATCCATTTTTGCCCTTTTAGAAAACCCTAAACTCTTCCTGCAGCTTCTCTTCTTCTTCCTGCAGCTTCTCTTCTCCGAGGAGCCGACGTGGCCGAAGACCGCCGGCCAAGGCGTCCCCCACGCCGGCGACCGCCGGCCAAGGTCGCACGGCCCAGGCGCCGTCCGCCTGGGTCGCGCGCCCAGGCGACCGTCGCCGTCGCCTGGGTCGCGTGCCCAGGCGACCGTCGCCGTCGCCTGGGTCGCGAGCCCAGCGGCCGTCGCGTCGCTGGGTCGCGCGCCCGGGCGACCTTCGCCGTCGCCTGGGTCGCGAGCCCGAGCGGCCGTCGCCGTCGCCCGAGGTCGCGAGCCGGGCGACCGTCGCCGTCGCCCTCGAGGTCGCGCGCCCGAAGGCGGCCGTCGCCGTCGCTGGGTCGCGACCCGGGCGGCCGTCGCCGTTGCTGGGTTCGCGCGACCCGGGCGGAGCGGCGACGGCCGACCACCGCCCGAGGTCGGCCGCCGAGGTCGCGACCTCGGGCGGTCTTCCCGGCGCCGAATCGGCCGCCGGAGGTTGCCGCGGCGGATTTGGCCGCCGGAAGTGAATAAATTAAAAAAATATATTACAAATTTTTTATTAAAAAATAAATTTAGTCAAAGTGCCTTACAAAATGTAGTGTTTACTGCAAAAACGGTATTTAGGTGAAGTTCTAACAGACCGCTTGATGAAAATTTTCATTTTACCAAACGATATTTGCGTTTCGGAAAAACCCCTTCAACCTAAAGATCTTTGCGATTTTTCACAGGGCGTTTTTTGTGAAACAAACCAAAACGCCCTATATAATAAGAGAAAACCAACAAAACCCCTAACAACCCCAACCCCCTCTCCAACCCACGGGCGCCCCTCCCGCCGCTCCTCCCCCACGGGTTTTGCCTGACTGGCAATCCATTGCCGTTATTCCCATTCTCCCGTCTTTCTCGATAATGACGCTCGGGACACCACATTTCATTTCTGGAATAATAATAAGTGGTCTTCACCCAAACCCACTGCTTCCAAGCCTCTTATCTCACAAGCAAAATAATAATGACAGGGTTTGCTCAACAAATCATCATCTCTTCACTACTCCGGGATTGACTTTTATTTCCAAGTAGTCAATAATACATGTCACCGCCTTCAAAATAAACGAAGCATGGCCCCACGGAAAAAAAAAAAGTCGAGGTTGCAGGAAAGCATATGCTCGAGCAGCAGGGCAGCGCGTTCTTCAAGAGCGGCACCACCACAGGCGATTCTTTCCCTTGGCTTTCAATTCTGCAAAAAGGCCACTGTTAGAGAGCTGCATGACTAGACACAGAAAAGCTACATCTTTGTAAAGACTTGTAAGAAGTGAAGCAATTGTATATCAATTTGACTCATTTACCTATAGCATTTGGAGAGCGGCAGGTATGCAACCACTTAAAAGGCTCTTCATTAGGGTGTTCCCCTTTTCGGAGATAAGATTGAAGAATAGCCTGAGCATTGGGATCATCCCACATCAGCGTCTTCCACTTTTCCTCATCATCCACCCAAATATGCGGAAGCTTCTCAATATCAATATCACGTAATCGCAGCTGCAATGGAATCGCCTTCAGCTCTGGGCATCCGTACAAGTCCAATCCCTCCATGGAACCGCAGCTTATTGGGACTCCGCATATGCTCTTCAGCTGGGGTAGATCGTATAGGTTCAATTGCTTCAGATTTGGGAGAGAAATAGAAGACTGGAAGGATGAAGGGGTGTTGTTTACAGGAGTCATTATGCTTCCTTCTTGGCCTTGTCCCGCTCCGCTTATCATCTCCACCATTCCTTCGCAGCAACGAACCCAGATCTTTTGAAGATTTTGAAGATGGAGCAGTAACTCATGCGGAAACAGCTTTCTCATGTTTTTGCAATATGTTACGTCAATTGATTCGAGAGAATTCTTTTCAACTGACGCGTGTGGGGGAGGACCTCCGATTATCTCCTCCATCTTCTTACAACAGCTTACACTAATTCTTCTCATATTAGGGAAGTGGGGCAGCCACTCAGATTCCACTGCTCTCTTCATTTTACCACACGTACGAATAGAAATCTCTTCTAGACAAGGGAAGGCTGGGAGTAGATGTGGTGGTGGTGATGTAACTGCTGCTATTATTCCCACCATTTCCGCACAGTCCCATACTTCAATCTTTTGTAGATGCGGAAGCTTGGATTTGAACCCATGCCCAAAGAGATACTTCAGTTTCGGACATCTCTCTATGTGCAACTTTCCAAGGTTCAGGAAGAGGCGAGGGGAAGGGGTTGGGGCAGGGGAATGATGGATGTCGATTACTTCTTCATCGTGTCCTCCATGGAGCACCCCTAAGTTTTCCCCTTCAACTATGTACAGCCCCTCAATGTACTCAAGCGGACCCATGCCAGACAAATTTGTTATACAGTTGCATTTTATCATTTCCATGTTCCGCACATCTTGGGGAATCAAAATAAAAATGCCGGTACATTCCCCTCCTACGCTCACAATAGCATGACCCCACTCCCCAATGTAGACACCATCATCTCCATCCTCAAAATAACCATCATCATTTACTTCCACAACAAACTTTAATTCTTCAAAACCCACATCGAGGCGGTAATAGCGATGATTATTACTTTGCTCAATAACCCTCACACACTCGTTGAAATCATCCACATTTTCAAGGTAGAATCTAAATATCTCCAGTGCCCCCAATTTTGTGATGTCTTCTTCAATTACTGCCGAAACTTTAAGAAATTGCAACTTTCGTAAACGGTCCAGTGTTCCTTTGGGTAATCTCTTAATACGCGTTCTGGTAAGGTCAAGGTATCTCAAGTTCACCAACTTTTCTAGACCCTCGACTGTTTCAAGATCCTCACAGCCTTCAGCGTCCAACTTTCTTAAAGATGCGAGCCTTCCTAAATAAGGAATACGGCGCAAATCCCAGCAATTTGAAAGCAATAGTGCTCTTAAGTTAACCAAGTTTGAGATGGAATTTGGAAGTTCTCTTAGGTGACAGCCACTCAAGTTTAGAATCTTTAGCCCACAAAACTGTCTAAAGAAAGAGTCAGGGATGATGACTACATTGTGCGACCAGCTATAATTCAGTAGTAAAGTTGATAGTTTAGGACAATTTGGCGACATGTTCAACGGAAATTCACTAATTTTGTTTCTCATAAGAGAAACTTTCTCCAAAGCATCTATCCAATATTCCTCAAGCGGGAGACTCACCAACTGCTTTCCTGCACTTACAATGGAAGTCGCGCCCATGACATGCAATGCCATGTCTTTAATCAAATCGTGCATCTTCATCGCACGCCCATGATCTTCCAATAGGCAAACATTTCCTAGTTTGTTCAATATGGTGAGGCCTCTATCATGTTGTTTCTTCCTCGTACTCAATTCATCAATCAATCCTTGGTCAATAAAGAATTCTACCAACTCGAACTTATCAATCAATTTATCTTCTGGATAAAGTGCACAAGATAAGAAACACTGTTGGACATCGGGATTACCAAGGCGATCATAACTGAATTTTAGATTCATTAAGACCTTCTTCTCCATATCTGTTTGCCCCTTACTTGAATCTTTCAATTTCACCAAGGAATCCTTCCATTCAAACAAATGGGTCACTCCTCGCATGCTTCTTGCCATCGTGATGACTCCAATCGGCAAGCCTGCACATTCTCTAACAATGGACTTCACAACTGCTTTGATTTCCGAATTAAGCGTTACTTCACATCCAAACTCCTCCATAAATAAACTCTCGGCTTCTTCTTGAGATAGAGGATTAATTTTTATCTTTTCTTGACATTGCATTTGGCGGCACACATCAAAGGATCGAGTGGTTAAGACCAACTTAAATCCATCTGCTCCAACAGGGATTCCAACCTCTTCAAGATCAAAATACTCCCACACGTCATCGAGGATTATGGTAGATTTTCCTCTTTCGATTAAACAATTAGACAACATTGCTGCTCGTTTGCTCACGTCTTTTACATGTAGTGTGCCTAAATCTAGTGCCTCCCAAATGTCATCCTGCAATTTTTGTGTGTTGAAATCTTGTGACACAGTGATCCACAACACATTGCCATAGTTTGCTTTTTCCAAGAGTCTATTGTGTATGTGCTTCATAAAAGTCGTTTTACCGACACCCCCCATTCCATAAATGCCTAATCGGGATACTTGATTCCCTACTAGGTACTCCAAAATCTTTGTGGTACTACTCTGAAATCCCTCTCCCACCATCTTTCCTTCTAACAATTTATGGACTTTGGTCTCTCTTGCCTCAAATAGTCCATACGGGAAATTGCTATGTCCCATAAGATCTTCTCCTTTTTGCATCAGTATATCCACCTGATGATGACGTGGTGGCAAACAATCCTCACTTGTTGCTTCCTTACAAGGAAAATTATTTTTGAGCTTCTCCACATCTATTAACCATTTCGCAACTTCCCTTCTTGGCTTCTTTAGGGATAGAGATGCAGCATATTCTAACTCATTCCTTATGTGAGCTTCTCTGCTATAGAGTTGGTTTAGTTTTCTTTTTATAACTCTATTACCTTCAAAGTTGTTGCATGTGTTTGGATGGCTCGTCATTGGCACACCCTCGTCCATATCTAACTCTGCAATTTAAAAATTCCATATGTTAGTGTCTCATGATAGTGTTCTTGCCGCCCCATAATAATGTAACAATAGTAGCTAACATAAGAATTAATTTTTGTAAATAACCATAAATCTGGTAATGAAGATGGCCCTATGAGGCCTATTCCACTAGGTGGAATCTTAGGGGATGGAGGAGCACTTTTTGGAGTTTGTGATGATGATGGGATACATGGATCCATGTCCATTAGAGCTTGTGGGTGACATGTGACTAAATGAAAGACATTAATAGATTGATGTGGAACACTTCTGACGTTAAGGGAACACCGAAGCAAGTTGCATAAAATATTCAAGTGTAAGATCAATTAACAATTGGACTTTCAAATCAAGCCATGGGTACAGGTATAACAACATCTTAAACTTGATCACACAAAATATCTGCAACAAAAATCAACATCTACAAAAGTTAAATATTTTGATGAAAGAAGCGGTGGAGTAAAAAGATAGTGATATTGGACATATAGAATATGCAATATTACCAGTGTAATTGGGAAAAGATGCGATATGGGAAGAGATTCGTTTGACTTATTCTAGAGAGTCAATAATACAAAGAAGTATCACTTCCGAAATGAAAGCATCAATGCTCACTCGAGTAAAGACAATTTGCGAATGCCTATGACTCATTCCGAATGACAGTATCCATGTAAATAAATGAAGATATACCTTGTGACGATGATGGGCCAGCCATATTAGCTTCATTCTCCAGAAATTGCAAATCAACATGTGTTGCAGTCAGAGGATATATGTCCATCGATTCTCGCAGGGGAAATGAACTGGTTTCAGTTCCACATTCTTCGTTGCAGCTTGGAAGTGGTTCATCAGAATGCGGGATATTGGTCCGATCATGCTGGAATGCTGATGTCCCTGCTGGTGCGCCTTTCAGCATCCCTAAATTATAAGCCACAACCTCACGTATTAGACTCTGATCAAAACATTCTTACTCCCCCTAACAATGCAACATGGGCTTTACAGAACGATCAAGTGAATGACAAATTTACTACGGATTTTGTTAATAAGTGCCCTTGCAGCCCTTGTTAAGCACCCAATTGAGGAAATGTTGTAATTCCCAATGCACCGTCCCCCTTGTATTATGTATAATCAATGCATTGAGAATACAAAAAAAAATTTCTTATCAAGTATACTTAACAAGTGTAACTGGCACTTAATTCACGACTCATTTAATATAGATAGATAATTTTATACCTTCTGATGTCCATGGGCCTATTGTATTTATGATGTCCTCTGGAATCTGCAGAGGGTCAACTGAGTCGACAATAAGAGGTCCATTGAAAGGTAGTGATGTAATAGGTGGCACCAGGCCAGTGCCATATCCACACTGGCTGTCGCTTGGAAGTGGTTGACTAGAATGCTGGGGAGTGTTGGTTGTGGCCATTTTACTGAGTTGAGTATCTGATGAAATGAGACCAGGCAAATTGGAGCCCTGTAACTCATTTAAAATGTAATCAGGGAGCTGACGGTCTGGTGATGGCAATGGCGCACCTGGACTCTGTTGGGCATATCCCTCAAGGTCAAGATACTCCGTAAAAGTCAAATCTTCATCAGTGAAGGATGAAGGGGGATTTGCACTAGAGTAGCTCGGGGCACCATCCAGTGGGAGGTTTGTGATGTTAACCGCCCTCGCCTCCTGCGCCGTCTCTTCCAACAATTCACTACTTTGTGTCAAAGGAGGCACATCTGATGATTGATCGAGATACAACGGCATTAGTCAGATTCATATAGCTGGCTTCTTTAACATTTGAAGTTTAGGGCGTAGGGAAGCTGGTTGCTTTGGCATGCCATGAAATGGATGTTTAGACATTAAGAAAACTAAAGTAAACCTAAAACCATAATTAAGATTAGATAAAAGAAAATTACTTTCCTAAACTGCCCATTTTCTGCTGTAATTTGGAAATGCCTACCTTGTGGAAATTGTAAATTGGTTGCGCCCTCCACATTTGGCGGATGGGATGCGCTGATCGGAGCTGCTCTACCGTTTCCCAGTATCCTTTCCTGCTCCAACAGACGGGACATGCAATGACGCTCGTCATGCTCCTGAGTGAAGAAACCCTGTTCAATATCTTGTGTAAAAAGAAATTATATGTTAGATTTCGATAAAATAATCTAGGGATATTTAAAGATCTAATGGAACAATGGTAATGATGTCATTAATCCAAGCAAACCTTGTGATGATGATGGGCCTATTGTATTTGTTGCCGCCACCGGAACTTGCGAATCAACGGTTGTTGCCTCAATAATGTGAGAGTCACTTGTATGCTGTGATGCCACTGATGGATCGATGTCCTCTGAGTTTGCAATTAAGAGTTCTGACTGCAACCCTGCAAGCGATTTGAATTACCTATGGCAGCTAATTCACCATATTGGAATGACGATGCCCCTGCTAGAGTCCATTGGTCATTCATTTGCATTTTCTCATGATAAGAAGATCGAATACATTGTGGCTGATACGATGAATCAAGATGAAATTATACTCCTTTTGCTAAAGTCATCGTTGAACATGACATGCTTTCACCAGTGTGTCGTTCATTAAAATTAGGATATAATTGATTGGAACATAGGCAAATGCATGTTGTACTTAGTTTTCTGGATCCGGTGGGTCCAATGGACACATACAATACATTCGATGCACTATTACTAAGACATAGGTGATTGACTCTCTTCACATTTGAAAAGTCATATAAGAAAAGCATGTTTATCAGAGATATTTAAAAGTCACCACTTTGGTTAAAAAGCATGACGTGTTTACTTTGAAGATGTCTTTTCTCCACACATAGATGAATGTATAGAAACTTCGCATTAACATACCACGGCTATTTTGCACCCGAGATGGAATTGTTAAACTCTGATGAAATTGATGAATGTATAAAAACTGATTGTTGGGTTCTCTGCTCTCTTCTTCAGCCCCCTCAGCTGGAAGGGGCATGTCCCGTGACTGTGGTTCCGTGGAGGATTGACCGTTGGCTTTTCTGCTCTCTTCTTCAGCCTCCTCATCGAGTAACGACCCCATTAGCCTTCTTACGGGGTCCGGCACTTGTGTGCAAATGGAAGTCCCTTCGTTTGGGGCTTTAAGCAAGTGACCTTTCACTCCTGTAAGGTCTCCAAGGAATTCTTCCCTACAGTGATGACAACGCCATTTGCCATCCCCTAGTCTATTGACGAAGTCCCAGGCTATATCCTCTTTGTTACGAACCTGCAAGCAAATAGAGCGCACCCCATGTTATAATATCCCAATTTTTTTGTATACTTTCTTAGTGTGCATAGCATTATTCTCAAGCTAGAAAACATAGATACCACAAGCACTAAAGCCACCTGATTTTTGTGTAACAATTCCATTAGCGTGCTTATGTGCTCTGGCACTTTTGTGCAAGAGGCAATCCCTTCTTTTCGTTGTTTAAGAAAGTGACTTCTCACTCTTGGGACTGATCCAGAGTATTCGTTCTCGCAGTAAGGACAACGCCATTTCTTGCCCTGTCTAATCACCAATTTCCAGGCCACATCTTCAGGTCGCGGCATCTTGTCGTCTTGATTTTCAACCTGCAGGCAAAGAAGAGAGCGCACCTGATCATATAACGTGCCAATCTTGTGTATATTTTCCTAGCGCACGTAGCATTATTCTCGAGCAAATAATAGCATCCACAAGTATTAAAGCGGGAAATCCAAACTGCAGGTTAATATTCAACAGCCCAAGAATAATTTGCTGTTTTTGAGACGAGAAACAGCCGATCAACGCAAAAATACCTTGGCAATTGTGGACTACCTTATCAAAAAAAAAAAAAATTCTAGAATTACAAGGCGATGTGGGGATTCAAAATATCCTTGGATTTTGACCGAATCGTTGCCGGCAAAGCAAAATCCAAAATAGATCCAGATATAAACTTTTAAAACAAAAATCCCAAGTTCGTGAGAAATAGAGCTAAAAATTCTTGCCTACCGTTCGAAAATGGAGATTTCTGGCGTCGCTCGACCCTTTCTTTCGACGGGCTGCAATCCACCGTTGTCGCTCTTCCCCTCTCTCTCTTCTTGCCCCTTCTCTCTATTTCTTGGTCCCTGTCCGAGAACTTTGCTTCATCTCACAGTTACGTCTACCCACCTACATTCAGGTCATTTAACCCTTCATTTCGCATAGATCCATCAGATTTTCTTTTCCAACGCACAACCATTTGATCCAGTCAAACAAGGATGTTCAGTTGGAGAGTCTTCATTTGATTCTTACAAATGGAAAATGGCAAAGATGAGGACGAAGCAACATACCAGTTAGGACAGAAGAAGAAGATTCAGATGCATGCGAGCGGCAAAGATGCACATCAAGAAGTAGAGCGAACTTGCTGTTTTTGAGAATCTGAAGCACCGGTCAGCATCCAGGGATCCAGTAAAGACTCTTCCTTTGTCTGAAGGCGGAGATCCAATTCCTAGAGTAACAAAGCCATGTGCTGTTGGAAATTGGAACGAACAGCTTTTGGTGAAGAAACAAAGAGGGACTCTGCCAGAGAGAGAAAGAAACAACAGCACAGTTGCTAGGAACGCACGCGGGAAACTTCCCCCTCTCCTCTTTTATCATTTCATCATGTTTTTCCTACGCGTGAGAGAGACAGAGAGACTTGGAATTGGTCAAAGTCTTGCACTCTGATCAACTCGATCGAGCAACCCGAGAGTTGAAAGGCACAGGTATGCTTTATTTTACCGCTGGAAAAAGGGCGTAAATCACTGCCCGACGCACAAATCCACAGTCAGTGCCAACTGCCAAATGACTATACGTAATTGTATGTTGTATCATCATTCGAGACATGCATAACAACTATTGCAATAACACGTCGAATCACTATTAATCTCCGCTTCAACTTATGCCTAGATAAATTTATCAAATATATAGTTCATAACATACCAATTTCCAAGGCATAATCACCTATGACAACCCTCATCTCCCTCTATGTTGGGTTGGGGAGCATTGATCGTATTCTTCGTGGATCAATTTTCACTTTCACACTATCAAATGCATCGAATCTACCCTAAGAAATCCTTAATTTATGGCGCTTCTTTCTTTTACCAACCAAAACATCCATCCAACCATCCGGGCATCATTATGACCTAATTGCCCAACTGGCCCCACTCTCTCCCCAAACGAAACCCCCGAAGCCACCTCTGTCCTCCTTGGCCATCATATGCCCAATTAATGTGATCACGTGGCTAGCCGTACGACCAAGCCCCGTTAAATCCAAGCCATTGCTTACCTTGCCCCTTCTTGACATGTCCACATCATCCGTGCGATCCTTGTTAATCGGGGCGAAACCCAGTCCGACGCTCCCGCTGACACTGACTTGTCTTGTTTCAATGGAGGGGGGGTTTCTCCACCGTCGGATCAGCGACATGGACAGTGGAGATGTGGGGCCTTCTCCTTGTTGTCCCAAAAAGCTAATTTCAAATGAAATCTGGAAGCATCTTGAGCAACATGAATAGAAAACTCGGGTGCTATGACCAAAAAAAACAGAGAAAAGAAAAGAAAAGAAAACTTGGGTGCTACGTGGAGGCCTCCTGGAGAAGTAGCACATTAGATAGTTACCGTCGCATGTTTTCACTCTCTCTCTCTCTTTACATATTTTTCGTTTTCTTTCTACACTATAACCTATTACTAAAATAAATAAATAAAAATAATTATTTCTCTCTTTAATGATTTGATTGCTTTTACTCCACCTTGCATGACTTTGACTTTTCTATTTATTTTTACTCCCTATGTACTACGAAATAATAATATTTTCCATATTTTATTAAATATGGGCATTCCCAATTTAATCCCCCATCCGTGAAAATTTTGAAGTATTATATGTTTGATCTTATTATTTCGATATATCAAACTAAAAATAGAAAAATTGTTAACTAAATAACCTAGTAGATGAATAGTCTATGTTGAAGCCTCAATATATATTCACTATGAATGAGTGACATGTCTATTTGGACTTATTTTTATAAATGAATTCTTCCACATGTCAACTCTTAATCGTGAATATGCAAACTATTTTCTATTTCAACAATAAGCCTTATAAAATTTTAATTTAATGAAATGCATGGAGAGTTGATGGAGGCCTATTATATTGTTGCCTCGTGCTTTCACTATTTATATCTCTCTCTTTTTTCATTTATAAACAATAATCTATTACCAAAATTAAGAACAATTTCTGTACTTACGTGGATGTCACTCCACCTCGCATAACTTTCATTTTTTTTTTTGCAGATTTAAAAGTGGCCTCTTTTGGAAGTCACGATTAGACCCCTTTCCCCTCCTTTTCTCTTTTTTCTTTGATAGTGTCGAGTAATTGTCTCTAATATTGTTGTCATCATAAGGAGTGGATGGTATTACTCAAGAAAACACGTTTGCCTTTGAGTCAATTTCCAACTTCGGCTACGACGAAGCTTATGCCAATGTGTACCCAAGAAACATTTGAGCCCACTTATCTTTTTTTGTCCTGATCAAAATAGTAATAAGTATATAAATATTTTTAAAAATCAGTGCACTAAATGAGGTGGGAAATTATCGTGGAACGTTAAACTATGGTTCTCTTAATTACCAAATTCTTTAGACTTTTCAAGGAAAATGAAAAATTAAAAACAAAATTTACCTAAGAAGGCTACCGCACTATTTCCTTATCATACTCTATCCACACACACGCATATACATATATGTCCAGTTTTCTTTTGTACATCATTGCTTTTTTGTTGTCTCTAAAAATGAGTTTCATTGTATTAATTAGGAAAATGTTCGTGAGTACTGCTGCTTATTTCCTTTGCATAAATCTAAACTCAAATTTGGAATTTTACCTACAATAATTAATTCGTGAGACCAATTTCATATGCAATCTGGATCCTTAGACCAAAAAGAAAAAAAATCAATTAAGGGATGATTTAAAGGGACACAATTACTTACTAACCTTTGAAGTTAATTACTGTCGACACATAAATTGTTACCCAAATGTCCTATTAACATTTTCATGAAATGTAGCGATCATATGCACCAATAATTTTACCCCTAATACAAATACATTCGTAAGCCCACAATCTCTTTCTCAAGTGCATTATTTCACATTTAAAATTGTGAACCTGATTGTGAATTCTTGTGAACCAACCATTACACGACTCTACCCGGGCCTAAATTTTCCACAGTGAATTTAAACGGGAATTCCTATGCAAGTTTTGGGCATGGCCGCTCTCCGAATTAAAGTCCTTTCCGCTCCCTCCTTCTGGCAGACCGAAATGGTCGACTCGCGGCCCCCTTCCACACGGCAATCCTGCGGGTGTGAATGAAGGAGATTAGCAGTGTGAAAACACACAAAAGGAACAGGAATAGGGAAAGGGAAGCCGGGAATCGTGGAATTCTGGGTCCAAAAAGTAGTTCAAAAGTGGCCACAGCAGAGAAAAACCAGCATCCACTCGTAATGACCATAATCTTTAAGCAAAGATTTAAGAGTAAAATGGAAGGACATAAAGAGCAGGAAAATCCGGGCTGAAGGGAGGAGGCTTTAGTCAAGCATTCACACCGGTCACAACTCGGTCATTACGTATAGAGCCAGTGGGGAGAAAAAAGAGAGAACAGGAGAAGCAAGAGAGCAAGAACGCCTGAGGATCCGCCAAACCCTAGAAGCGGAGCCACGTCTTCGTCTTCAAATTTTTTTTCTCTTTTTTGAAAAGAATAGAAAATGGAGGGGGGCGGCAACAACATTGGTGGCATAATGGAGGGAGGAAGTGGGGGTGAGGGTTTTCTGACATTTTTCGACATGTACAGATGGAATTGAGGCAAGCTCCGATGTTCGACTGCCGTGCCAGCGGGGCCGGTCAGAGAACCCTATGCCCGCCCCCCCAAACCCATGTAACTTACAATGAGACTTAAAGAGGAGATATTAAAGATGGTCATGAGGGGGAAGCTACAACGTTCTTCTCACTTGTCGACGTCTCTAGGGTTCACCATAAGCATTAAGTCTACCTAAAGAAGCGAACTCGCCTTTGGCATCCCGGCAAAAGTTCCATCTTTGTCCGGGTTTGTATATCCTGTGCCAAGACAATATGCTTAAGCATCAATGTCTAAGCTATTTGAGAGATAACTATTCGGATATGTCTTAGTGGCCATCTTTCGCATATGAAAATGGAAAGATGGAGGATTCGAATTCTCACATTTTCAGAAAATTGGGATAAGGATGATTTAGTTTTAAACGTAGGTTTTGACTTCCATGCCTTGCAAGAAGTAGGGTACAAGTTTAAAAGTGAGATTTGAGTAGAACTGACCAAAAAAAAAAAAAAAAAAAAGCTGTTTGGAAGACTACAAGAAGGGCTCTCTTGAACTCTAGCCCTCTCGTATCGGTCCATAACAATCAATCGAGGTCATGGGAATGTGCCGATTCGAGAGGAAGAGAAGGGGGAGGGCAAAAAAGTATTCGTCGTTGTCGACCATTTTTGTCAGCTAGGTTTCGTCTGCGCTTCGGCAATCTGGGGGTACTAAAGGTTTTCTTGTGAGTTCAAAGTAACCTGATATCAGCTAGTGGTGTGTGGTCCTACAAAATTGAATTCGTGCAAGAGTGAATTGACGCGTTAACATGAGTATTGCTCATGATGTTAGAAATTTACACTCAGTCAAAGTATTTGTCAAAGAGGAATCAAGTATATGACAATGTAATGTTGGTTGCCACGCACTTGTAAAAGAATCTCATAACAACATTCTTTTAATGCCAGAGCGACCACGCCACATTGCTAACGGCCCATTAGCTAAAAGACTAAAACAGATTTGCACGTTCTCTATTCCCAAATCTGTCTGAGATTAGGAGGGCCCGTAGGACTCTCCCGGTCTTGCACTATAATAATCCCTCACGAACCCCCCAATTTTACTTTGTTAATTTATGCACCATTAGATAACTAGGCATCACCTAGAGTACAAAAAACACCTCGGTCATTCTATATTCGGCAATATCTTGCTGTATTTCTCAGTGGTCCTTACTGAAAGGAATATGCCTCCCCCTATGTCGTAGATAGGCTCCGCAGAGATTAATCAAACCGAGAAGGTCATCATGGATATGGTCAGATTTTATGCCAAATCGAGTTATAATAATCAAATCCCACCATTGCATGCCATCCATTAGGTCCGATGAGCCAAAGGGGAAAGACAAACTTTCTAATTCGTTATGAAATTTTCGCCTTTGGCCTTAAGTTGTTACTTTCGTTAACAATAAATGCTATGAAACCTCATATGACATTTGACCCTTTTTTCTCCCCGCTATGTTCGAAATAGATTATGGGTCTTTTATAAAATCGAGGAGCAAAGGGTTTTTGGACTTGTGGCATAAGGTCAAGGAAACGATGTGGATTGGGAGTACTTTCGCCATACGCGAGTGCACACCATTCGTGGGAGCAGGCCAAGAAACGAAGGGCCTAGAGCATTTACAATTTGGAAAGTGGATAACGAAGTTTCCTAAGCATGGCCGACCCAAACAAGAAATCAGACGTGACTTTTTTCTTTTTTTTGGACACTGTGTGCTATAAAAGCTTTTGTTTAACCATGTGGCGTCTCTTTTCCAAGCGAAAGAGATAGGACATAGCATTGGGCATGTAAGGTGCACATACCTTGCATGTGAGTTTAATGAGTACGAAGATTCATTTTGGCCTCTCTGAAATTGAGACTAGACCAGCTAAATGAGTGAGCCAAACCTAGGAGTTGTGTTGTGGTGGATAGAGGCTTTGGCCTCAAAATGTGGAGTTTTTTGACAGCTCACGTGATGTATACGTTTACTGATCTGATCAGATCTAAATCGTGGGCACAAAGGCTTGACTTGCCAAATTGTGATTTGGAGTTATTGTTGGCCGGTTGAGCTAGGCAGATTTGGACTGGCTCGATCAATGGGTAGATCTTAAGAAATGGTCTATTTATATAGTCCATACGAGCTCGCTGCATTTTCATAAATGAAATCTCTAAGGGTTTTGAATGTGGACAAATTTGGGCATGAATGTTTCAGGCCTTGTCTTGGGCCCAATTAGGATGACATTCGAAACTAAATATATTTACAAGGATTGACTCTAGATAGGTTTATGATCCAATCTCACAGTTCCATTGAAAAACAGAAAGCATTCAGCTCTTTCTCTATTTCTAGGTCTCATTTGTGTATAGGACGATGGATAAGGAAGCAAGCCGCAGCTCTTTCCTAAGAGTAAAGGAGCTGGAGTAGTGAAATATAATTGTGAAAAGTTTGGAAGGTCTGGCTGGTATAGCCATGTCGACTTGTTCCCATGGTCCGGTCTTTCCTAGTAAAATGCGGTTCATTTGAATTTTCAACATTTTTATGTGAGAAAGGGGACTACTCTCTAAGCCTAAGTAGTCCTCAATAACTAATAGAATACAAGTATAGCGAGGGAAAGGTGAAAAGAACAGTATTGGAAGGGGAATAACAGCTAGAAACGGATGCTAATATCCTGTGGACTAAGCAACAAGAGGAGGAATCCATCTGAGGAGGGGTTTGGATTTGATTAGCTAGTTGATGAAACAATTAACTTACCAATTTGATTAGCTGAGAGGATGCTCAGCCACAGTAGGACTGAAGCACGGCCTAGACTCCTACAAGAGGCAACAATGGAGAATTTTTCGCATCAGGCTAAAGCCCAACAGAGTAATGTCGTATGAAGGTAGAAGATCCATTGGTCGTGAACTTTTTTAGGAGAAGAATCAATGATGTCGTTTGGGGAACAAGCATTGCCAGACTCTATGCTAGTAGCGGCAGTAATACATATGGTGCAAGTGCTAATTGAAGTGATTGGGCATAAAGCATTTGTACGTGGCTTTTTAAGTCTGCTGTCAAATTCAAGGGCTCAACACTGAACAAGCAATTGGAAACTACCGAGTTGGAGTACTATAGGGGCATAGAAAAATATCCGATCGAGTGGTGAAGTACGTAGAGATTGGGAAGAACACCAACGACAAAATCACTCTTTTGGGTCGTGGCAAGAACACAAAAACTACGTTTATTTGGCAGGCAATTTTGATGAAGCTATTACTAAAGCTATGAACATTAAAATAGAAAATGAGTTCAAGAAATGGCCTTAAATTTTTGCATACTAACCCTCACTTCCGTTACATTGATGTGAATTACCTTTGGAAATAGCAATAGAACTTTTCCTGATATTTATAATTCGCGGGCTAATTAGGCAGCGTCTTTCTTCAAACACAGGACTCGTTAAGAGTAAAATTCAGGAAAAGAAGCCTATTGTATGGAAATACTGTAAAAAGTTATGCAAGGGCAAGTTGTATTGCTGATCAGAGCTCCTCAACGCTTCCTCGACCATGTTCTCAAAAATTGACTGCAATTTAAACAAATCAATAGTTTCAGTGATCTATTTAAGTTTTTCTGAGTACGCCCGACATATTTTTTCAAGATGTATGATTAGAACTAGTTTTATATTTTTTTCCCAACCCTAATCGAAGAGAACTTCCTCCAATCATCCTTTCGAATGGGGGGTTATAAATTATGTCGGACATCACCCACATATTAAACTAAGTTAATAAAGTATGGCTGATGTCTAATCTGAAACCACCGATCCGAAAAAGGTGGTGAGAGAAAAACAGGACCCTTGTAACTACTCTTGAATTACCAAAGACTTAGCTCATGCTTGCACAGACTTCATCGTATGGTCAAACCAAAAACCCAAAAACCATATTTTATGATTTATAGTCCAAGGACCGTGTCGACCTCAACCGATGACGATGCGAGCTTCATCCTGAAATCTACCTTAACGAACGGTTTTTCTATAATCCATCCAACGACTTCTTTCAAGCCGCCCACTTTCCATCACAAAGGAAGCCCCTCTTTCTTGACTATGGACTTCTCAAAAGACGGCTCCAGCTCTTCAACTTCAATCCCGATACGTCTCTCTCCACATGCTTCCTCTTTTCCATGGATCCTTACCACCAGATTGCCCCGGCCAAACGAAAATCTCTATCTCTCGACACAGATTCTCTCGACTCAAGTACCGAATGGAGCCTTTCCTATTGCTCGTCCTTCTCATAATACAAGCTGGGATTTGTTGCTCTGGGCTGAACAATCGCCTGTGCGCCCCTTCAGCGTGCGGCGAGGTCGGTGACATTAGGTATCCCTTTCGATTGAAGGACGACCCAAAAGGCTGCGGCGACAAGAGGTTCGAGTTAGCGTGTGAAGATAACCGCACAATTCTATCTTTATTTGATGGCCAATATCATGTGAAGTCGATGAACCCTTGGAATAATGAGAATCCTGGGGTTATGGAAGTGGTCGATGTTGGGCTGCAAAAGAGCAACTGTTCTTCCCTTCCTCTGTACCAGTTAATGCCCTATAATTTCAGTAGTGAAGCCATTGAATCGTACTACATCGGTTATATCCTTTCCATGGTGACCATTATGTCCTGCTCAAAGCAAGTGAGATTTTCTTCATATATAAAAACTGAACCATGTATAGCAGTAAGCAGGTATTATTCATATGCTGTCATCAATGCAAAGGCATCGGAGATTGAGGAGTTTTGCACCATAACCACTTCAATACTTGCAGCAGAATATTTATGGGATAAAACAGAAGCATTGTCCTGGGAAAATCGCACAATCTCCTACAACGACATCCATAATGTGATGGCCAATGGGTTTAATCTCTCATACTGGGTGTCACCGCGGAAGAAAACGTATCACTTTTGCTTCCTAGGCTTCCGGTACCGAGGGAAAAAATGCATACCCTACTACTACTGTAAGTATGCCTTTACATCAAAGTACTTTACCCGATCATTATGGTAATATATGTTTCTAGCTATGGCACTTGAGCCTTAAAGCGATGGACTGTGATTAACTGGTATGAAAATCAAAGTAACAGATGCAAGTAAAGTCTGTAGATCTCGTGATCATTGTGATTGGGTAAGCAAAACCGATTAAAATGATGGGATCAAGAGGACATGCAAATAATTGATTAACTGCAAAATACAATCGTCCTTCTCGGAGAGAAAATGAGTATAGCAATCAGGTCGTGTTGTGCTACATTCCTGCTCATGCAGTGAACATCTCAATCTTTTACAACACGTAAGAAAATTGGAATTAGTGCCTGATCTTTTCAACTGCATATTCGGGAATAAACAGCTCACCAAAAAATTAATGGTATGCTTCCTTGCGGGGGCTAGGATATTTATCAGTTTTTATGTTTATGCATCTTTGCTTCGAATGTTGTTAATTTACGCCTAGTTTTTGTTAGTTAATTAGGATAATAATACATCTTTCCTCATACGTAATTTTCATTAATTGCTCAGCTATTTCTGATAATATGTCTTAATTAATCTCTTGCTTTCTGCAGACAATTCTTCCTGGGGCACGAAGCTAAATGTTGCATTAAACAGAGTTCCTAATATTGGCTTTGTCTTCGGTATGGATGATTCCTTTTTTCACATCTATGAAACACTATCTCACTATATGTGAAGAAAGCACCCTTTATGTGTGCTTTACACTAATCTTAAGGCAATTTTCTACACAGCTCACTTCTTGGCAGCAAAGTTCATAATCGGAGCTCCATGTGTGTTGACATTTCTAATCTATAAGTGGATGAGAAGGCACCAAGCAATGGATGCTAACATTGAAGAATTTCTACAATCTTACAACAACTCTTTGCCCATAAGGTACTCTTACTCAAATATCAAGAGGATCACAAAAATTTCAAACACAAATTAGGTGAAGGGGGATTTGGTTCTGTGTATAGAGGAGTACTTAGGAGTGGCAATGAAGTTGCGGTTAAGATTTTGAACAAACCAAAATCTAATGGCGAAGATTTTATAAGCGAAGTGGCCACAATTGGAACGATCCACCACGTTAATGTGGTGCAACTAGTTGGTTTTTGCTTTGATTTCTCCAAACAAGCTCTTGTCTATGATTTTATGCCAAATGGATCTTTGGATAAGCACATTGTCTATAAGGACGGAGAAAATTCTCTTGATCATAAGAAAATGTATGAGATCTCTCTTGGCGTAGCTAGAGGGATAGAATATTTACATCGGGGATGTAACATGCAAATTCTACACTTTGACATCAAGCCTCACAATATTCTCCTAGACCAGAGTTTCACTCCAAAAGTTTCTGATTTTGGACTTGCAAGACTTTACCCCACCGATCATAGCATAGTAACGTTGACTGCAGCAAGAGGAACTTTGGGATATATGGCACCTGAGCTATTTTATAAAGATATTGGCGGTGTTTCTTACAAAGCCGATGTTTATAGTTTTGGGATGTTATTGATGGAAATGGCCAATCGAAAGAGAAATGTAAATGCAAATGCAGAGGCATCAAGTCAAATTTATCTTCCTTTGTGGGTTTATGATAATCTCGGCAAAGAAAAGGAAGTTGAAATGGTAGATGCCACAAAAGAGGAAAGAGAGATGAGGAAGAAGATGATTATTGTTGCTCTTTGGTGTATACAGCTAAGCCCTAATGATCGACCATCGATGAGTCGAGTCCTTAGTATGCTAGAAACAGAGATCAATGAACTACAAGTTCCCCAAAACCACTTCGTATCCTACAAAGATGCCGGTTGTTGATGTCGATACCGAGACCGAACTTGAAACTTTCTCATCTTCAAGTGTTCCAACAATTTCTAGCAATTACCAGTACGAGCACAAGGATAAGATTCCGCAATCTTTTTTTTGTGTGATTTTTTCACTCTTGTAGAAATTGAATGAAGGACAAAAGTAGTACTATCACTTATACACGACTTTACCGGTATAATTTTAGTTCGAAATCCACTTTTCTAAACATGCCTTTGTTATTGCATAGCGATTTCTTCAAGAAATTATTTATCATTTTGAGTCTCGGTGTCAATCCTTCATCCGTCGTCCTAAAAGCTCGCACTTAGAAGAATTGAGAATACATGGCAAATCTTGAAGAATGTGTGTGTGAGAGAGAGTGACGCAGAGGTAGAGAGAGAAGCTACTTAACTTTGGATGATAAACTATTCGCTCTCTCTTTTCTTCCCCCTCCATAAAGCTTTCTTCATCTACGAAGAGCCTCTGCTGCTTCACGAGACACCGCTTCTCTCTCTCAAGAAGAAGAAGACGACAACAAGGATCGACTATGATTTCGATGAGGATAGACCATGATTACGTGTGGGGAAAGTTACGGTTTTTGATTAATTCTGTGCATTTCGTTCATTGGTTTCTGCATTATTCACTATCGTGCCGGCCACTTTGGCCGCCGCAATATTTTGCTGATATATTGATTATGGGCACGCCCGTCTTCTTCGTGGTCAGAGAGGGGCCATAGTAACCGTAGACTTTAGTTGGTGTGCTTGCCACCATACGTGATCATTTTAATAATTTTTCAATATTAAACGACACTTACTTTCATACAGCCAATACATAATTTCTTCACTTTCAAAAGTCAAAATCAGCAGGGTCTTTACGTCTCGAAACTCTGCGTAATTCCGACTGTTTTAAAATTGGATGGGAGTTCATTTTATAATGCTATGTTTATTTTGCGGAGAATGTGACATTTTCGAAAATATTTTTCGAGAAGTCATTTTTCCTGAAAAATGACAATATTTTCTATTATTTGGTAAAGAAAATATCATTTGGTCCGAAATTGAGGCTTGGCTGTTGGTGGAGGAAGAAGGAAAAAGAAAATAAAAAAAGAAAAGAAATCAAAATTTAAAAAAAAAAAAAAAATTTCGATTTTTTTTTTTAAGAAATTTTGGCCTCGATGGACCTAGCATGGGTGTCAAGGACTCAGGCTCGGCTCAATATTGTTGAGCCTGGCATCATGGGCATAGGCACAGGCACGGGCATTGGTGTTTCGAGTCTAGTCTTGATGGACTTAGGCGCATGACTGGGATGTCAGGCACAATCTTGATAGACCCTATCCAGGGCGCTAGAATCTTGGGAATGATCCTGCTGCCATGGGCCCAAGAACGAGGAAAATATTTTCCTTTAATTTATTTTGTTTAAGCGAACCACACATAAGGAACATGTTTTCGACTAAACAAATGAAACCTAAGTAGAGATTACGAGTCACTTGGGTTGAAATTCGTGAAATACGGGTGAAAAGCCGGCCGTCGAAGAAAGAAGCGGAAGAGCATTTTCGTAACATTGTTCTCTCAATTTATATCTCTACCTTATCGTATTGTTTTTTAAATTTTTTAGAAGTGATGACGTGCACTTTACCCAGATAGCAATTGTTTTCAAATTCGATGCCTTCCTCAAATTAATTGGTCATTGAATAATGCCGCCGAAATTTGTTGATTTACACGTGGATTATCGTTCCTAAAACGAGGAAAATATGACAAGAATGGGGAGCAAAATGTAATTAAAGGGGAAAGAAAAAAAGAGAGTAAATAACATGAAAATTATTTGATTTAGGACAACCAAGACTGAAAATGTGAAAAAGAAATGTTAGTTTCAAAACTGGTTTAATGATGATACTTTGGTGACAGATGATCACCTTTTTTTCCGGTTAAATATTTAATTTAGTGAAAGGTCTGCTCAAATTAAGTTGATGTAATAATTTCTTTGAAAGGTTCTATTATATATGTCCTTGCTCAACACATTTACCCTAAACCCTAAGTTCTAAATTTTGAACCCTAAGAAACAACACATGTGATGGTTTGTGAACAAGAAGTACCCATGGACTCATTGAACAGGCAATCATAAGCTCAAGCATAGGACCAAATGAAGAAAATAAATCAATTGCAGGAGGTAAAGTAGAATCTCTAAGGGATAGATTATGTCAATTCCGTGAATATTTCAACCATCTTTCTTCGAGCAAAATGGGTCAAGCAAAGGTTCACAACGTGGAAACTATATGATGCGGCAAGCTAAGGCTATATAACTAAAACCAATAGAGGAATCTCCTTTTTGACTCTGGGATTAACTTGATAGTCGAAAAATGCTAATTGATCGATAACATCCTGTAGTATATCCATGACATGGTGGATAATCTCCCTCTCTCTTTGGGTGTTTGAAACATTATGACTCAGTGGGTCATGTGGTGTGGTGCAGTTCCAGGACCCAAACTGTTTCCGTCCTTGGTGGGCAAAGTCTCATTGTGAAAAGAAGTGCGTACAGCTGTGTCCAGTTATTTCCCACCATTGACAACATTAATTCTCCCAGAAAAGATACTAATAACAGTGGACCGCCGTCAACTTTGAGAACACGACCTTTTCTTACTTTTTTTTCCGCTTAAAATAAATAATTTTTAACCAAGAATTAAAACGTTTTTTTATGGGAGAAACATTTGAAAAGAAAAAATAGAAACAGAGGGCAAGATCATACGTGGCATAATTGAGAGACGAAGTGGGGCGAGTTTCCGACTTTGTCGGCATGTACGGATGGAATTGGAGGCAAGGCTCCGACGTTCGAGTGGCGTGCCAGCTGGGCCACTCAGAGAACCCTATGTGATCCCCGAGCCATGAAAATGGCTTTAAGATAGATTGAAAATGGCAACGTTGGATTCAAATACAGAACATTGAAAATTCTTTCTTTTTCATCGATAAAAAGGTGGCTGGAGCTGCTCAAATGCTTCACTAATTCTTACCAATGTGCTAATCTTAGATCCAGTGCATACCGAGTAATTAATAGAACATAATGCTCCTGACAAAACATGCACATATAAATTATTTCGTTTGAGACCTTTGAGTTAGCAAGATGGACAAATATCATGAATATATGTTAATGCATATACACAATCATTTGTTAGCTCCGCATTAAGCGATTTATGACCGCAATAAATTTGTTGCATAACATGTGCTTTTTCGCACAAAATTTTTTATTATTCTTTTAGCATAAGTCGCATTGCCCAATTTTTTTTTCTTTTTTGACTAATGAGTACTCTTAAAATCCTATTAACAAAAAGATAGTTGGTAAACGATAATGGGCAAGTTCACTTATAGCAAAGTATGACATAGGAAGAGGAATCCAAAATAACAATTATCATGTCCTAGAAAGGAAAGCAATGAGCCATCATGAGGTGCTAAAATTTCTTCTCTCTTGACGTCTCTAGGTCAGAGTCTGTCCCTCTCTAAAGAAGCAAACTTTCCTTGGCACACCGGAAAAAGTTCCAACTTTGACCGGTAAACATTTTTATCCGGGTTGTATGTACTTTTGCTAAACGAATATGCTTTAAACATGAATGTCTAGCTATTTGGGAGACAACAAAAGGAGCTCTTTCAACTCTATCACTCTCTTTTTGGTTAGCCTGCCGGAGCAATTGATCGAGGTCTAGGATTTTGCCCATTCAAGAGGAAAAAGAAGTCATCATTTCAATTTCTCTTAGCTAGGTCTTGTCCCATGTCAATTGGATGCATCATAATATCAGGATACGAAAAGTTTTATGTGAGTCCAAAGTAATCCGACATTAGTTAGTGGGGTCTGATCCTACTAATTTTGAGTCGTGAAAGAGTGGAATGACGCATTAACATGAGTATTGCTTTTGATGTAAGAAGTTGCACTAAGTCGAGTAGAGGCTTTTGAAACCGCTTAATTGATTATTAAGCATCTCCTAAAGCACAAAAAGCACCTCAGCCATTCTATATTCGGCAATATCTTGCTTTATTTTTCAGTGGTCAAAAGGAACTCGCCTCCCCTATGTCGTAGATAGGCTCCTCTAAGATTAATAAATTCGAGACGGTGTCATGGATATGGTTAGATTTATGCCAAATTGAGTTATATTAATTTAAATTCCAACATGCATGTCATTACTAATTGCGATAAGCCAAATCCAAAAGACAAACCTTCTAACTCAGTCTCACAAAGAGGAAGCTGAGATTATCCAGAGATTATATTAAGAACCTTTCTAGCATGATTAAATTGCTCTTTTGTTATAAATTTTCTGGCTTTGATTGTGACCTTTGACTTTGAATTTCAATTGGCAAAAAAAAGTAAATTCTTGAGAAGTTTGGAAATTTTTGAGCTATTATCTTACTCGACCTAAGATAATGAAAATTAAAGGACGAAGCTCTGATGTCATAGCACAAGCAATATGGGCAAAACAAATTTTCAAGTAAATTGCAAGGCGAACCTTGATCTGAAATGAGAATGTTTCATAGATACATCAAGCATTTTCATAGGCAACTTTGAGAAAAAGCTTTTGGACATGAAGGGAAGTTCACGTTTTGCTCACCAATCGTCTCAAATTATTAATGCAATCTGACAAAAACAATCAAGATAATCAAAAAATCAAAAGCCAACCGGCGACGCCCCTTTTGTTTTTTCTTTTCCCTTTTAGAAAAGAAAAAGAAATATGGGTTTTTCTTAAAATCAAGGAGCAAAGGGTTTTTGGACTTGTGGCATAAGGTCAAGGAAACGATGTGGAATTGAGTACTTTAGCCATATGCGAGTGCACACTATTTGCGGAAGCAGGCCAGGAAACAAAAGGCCTTGAGCATTTATAATTGGAAGTAGATGAGGGAGTTTCCTAAGTATGGCCACCGCAAAAAGCACAAACTATTCACGATTTTTCTTTGGACTCGTTTTTTTGGGTCGAAGATTTTTCTTTGGATTTTATGTGCTATCAAATCTTCTTTTTTTTTTCATATGTCCTCTCCTTTTCCAAAGCGAAAGAGATGGGACATGGCATTTGGGATGTGATGCACATGTCATGCCTATGAGTTTCACGAGTATGAAATTTATTTCTGGGTTATCTAAAAAGAAAATAACACAAACAATTCTTCAATTTTGGCTTAATCTACAACGTCGTCTTTGCACTTTCAATTTGTTCTATGTGGTTTCTAAATTATAAATAAGTGTTTAATATGGTCCCCATAGTATATTAAAACATTCAATATCGTTCTTTCGTTAATTCAAATTAACGGAATCTATTTATATGATTTTTAGTCCTTTAAGTTTAAACAGTGAAAAAGAGAGAGTTACGGGTAGATTGTCCATGTAAGAGATCATTTCAAAATAGGAAAAGAGATTTCCATGCGGGACGCTTGAAGTCCTTAATTTTTCTTTCTTTTCTAAAGTAGATGGAGAAAAATATACACATGTTGTCTCATTACTCTTTACAATCAAACTCAATATATAATAATCCACATCATTAAATAAAATCTGATTTGTTATTTGAGCAAACTGAAATACTATATTAAAAATATTAAGTATTCAAAAACCACATTGAAAAAATAAAATCACATGGATGATATTCATATTGGACTAAAAGTTTAGAGATCGTTTGTGTCATTATTTTATCTTCTTTAAAACTAAGACTAGACCTGTTAAACAAGCTAACTAGACCTAGGGTCGTCTGGGGGTAGAGAGTGGCCTTGGCCTTAAAACCGTGGGCACAAGAGCTCAACCCACCGAATTAGATATGGAGAAGTTTGGACGTAACATTCGGCCATTTGAGTTGGTCGGATTTGGACTTGGCCCGTTCGTTGGGAGGATTTAGACAAGCATTTCCCTTACAGAGTTCGTTCGAGTTCCTTGCACGTTTTTCAAAATGAGATCTTTTGGGGTCTTGAGTCGCGGACAAGTTTGGGCACGATCTTGCCAAGCCCAGTCTTTGTGGCAACTGGAACGACCATTTGGAACTAAAATATTAACAAGGATTGACTCGTGGACAGGTCTACGGTCCAGTCTCACAATTGCCTTGAAAAGAGGAAAGAGTTCAATTCTTTCTTTTTCACCAAGTTTCATTCGCGAATTGGGTTGATGGATATATTAGCAAGCCACTGCTCTTTCCTAGGGGTAAAGAAGCAGGCGTAGTGAATTGTAATTGTGAAAAGGTCGGAAGATCTGGCCAAAGAAGGGGATAGTCGTGTAGATTCCTCATATGGTAAGCAACATTTGATAGTATCTGCGTGATTTACTTTTATTGGCACTTACTGATGTCTTAGAAAGGTGGTAAATAATTCTCTCTGACGGTGATGTGCTTACTCATTATTGAGGCAGACTCGGGAGAAGGGTGCAAAGGGTGGACTTAGATTGGGGAGAACATGAGATCGAGATTCTCGAATATGAGTGTGCGATGGAAGCTCAATAAAGTTTGTGACGTTATAGTATGTGATAAAAACAATGATGATTTTTTTTTTTTGATGAATCATATTTTTATGATTATTCATTGCTTAAAATGCGTCACCCTCTTACGATTAAAGAGAAACACATAAAAAGGTAGCCACGATCCATACTTTTTTCTTTATTTTTTGGAAGAAATGTACTTAACATCTTAAAACATATTACGCAAGGGTATTAAGTTTTAAAATTTTCAAAATTGCAATGAAATCTTAAATTTGTCCAATTAGCTTAATTAGGTATTTCTATGGGTTTCGTTCACTTTCCGTAATAGAAAATGTTGAGGTGACAACAAAGATCTCTCAATTCCTCTCTTTGAGTAAGGGCTGGGTAAACCAACCCCCCAAAAAAAAAAAAAAAAAACCCGCAGGGAACTTTGCCCGTGACCTCAGGCGGCCAGGTAATGACGGGGGCGACTGACTGTGGCAACGACAAGTTTATTAGTATTGGGTCCTTCAGCACCGTTTTTGTAGAAACTCTCTCTGTCCAACCACTCGATAGGACACACGATACACTCAATCCCCTACATAAATCTGGCTGCCATTTCCAACAAGTGGATGTACGCCAGAGATACGGCGCGAATTGCATTGAGAGGAACACTCTCATGCGAGTAATTAGTCCTCAGATTCGAAAGGTCTTCAATCTTATGAATATGGTGGCTTTCTCGTGATACATGGAGCTGGGGGAAGTGGAAAGGTATCTTGTTCTGCTTGGCTTGCACCAGAGATGAATCCACGGAATCAGAACGCAAGCCGGAGGCCGCCGCTAATGAGAGCCAAACATCAACCTGCCTATAAAACACGTCGACAACATACGACCAATTGAATAGGCCTGAAATGGTTTGGTGGATTGGAGAAGCAACAATTGCGAGACTAAGAGAACTCAAGGCCTCACAACGGCGCAAGGGCTAAGCAGCCCTCATGACAACCCTACTAGGGTCGATCCACTCACACCCTGAATCTTTTGGCTTTTTATTTTTACAGTTTTTGGTTCATTTTCCGAAAAGAGAGCTTTGTTTCCTTAAAATTATAAAAGTATCATGTCAACATTTTCATCACCCAAATTTGGTGGAATTAATGGAAATCGTCAATCACACCAATATAATGATTTTCAGGATTTTATTGCATAATTTTCAAACTTATTTGCATATTAAGCAAATTAAGAACACCCAGAAATCATGCTTTTGGTAGGAACAAAGCCATTTCTCTTGTTTATTCGTAAATTAAATTTGTAGGATCGACAAAACATTCCCATTAGGCAGCAGCAATGAGACTTTTTTTGGTATACGATGTTGACCGCATTTTATGTAGGGAAAAGAAGTCATTTCTAGGGAGATTTCCTTGAAACATCATGAAATGCATGTGTCATGCGAGGAACAAATATCTATCTTATTATTGCTGACGTTGCTTAGGGTTTTCGAGAAAAATTACTTACTTTGAAAATAAACATTTGAAAATGAAATTTTCAGCACTCATAATTTTCAGTGACCTATTGTGTTCTTTGACGTGTATTTCAATACTTTGCATATATTTTTGAAAATGTACAATTACAATTAGGTTTAAATGATGCTCAACTAGGTTCATTATCGATAGATGCCAAAACCCAATTCAATAGGATCACGAAATGGTTCAACATATATTGGAATATCTATTAACCCGATTATTTAAAATAGAAAATTAATTAATTAATATAAACCCATATTATAGGAAATTTCCAACATTCTCACACTTGGGCTATATTAATTAAATTATTTTTGTTTTTGAAAATGATTTTATTTTGAAAACGACACTTTCGGGATAATAATTGAAAATTTGTTTTATATGGCCACAATTTTTAAAAATAATATTCCAATAACGGCATCTCAAAATCAATCAAATCCTATATAACATCGGTATAGACTATGGTGATTAAGGTATTAAAAAATACCGCAGCACATGACCTTCCATAATCACGAGAGGAAAGAGAGATGACAAGGAAGATGATAATCGTTGTTCTTTGGTGTATACAATTGAATTGATCAATCGTCAATGAGCCGCATCCTTAATATGCTAGAAGGAGAGATCGATGAACTACAAATTCCCCCAAAACTACTTTTGTATCGACGGTAATGCCAATTGCCAATGTTGATATTGAAATTGAACTTAAAACTCTTTCATCTTCTTAGAGTGTTCCAACAAGGTGTACTAGTTACTAGTATGAGCACAATAACAAGACTCCACATTCCTATTTTTTGTGATTTTTTTCCCTCTTGTAGAAATTGAATAAAAAAAAAAAGTAGTATTGTCACTTGTACTTGATTTTTAGTGATATAATCCTCGTGGCTACATATTGGTAGCCACTTTTTCCCAAATGTGTTTATCTATTCATTTTTTTTTTTTTTTTTTGGACGAGGTTTTCTTTAAAAAAAAGGATTGGTCCTTTAAAGTCTCAATGTCGATCTCTCCTCCGTTGTTGTAAAAGCTCGCACTCAACAATACATGGCAAACACGTTTCAAAATAGAGTTAGAACTCGCCCCTAAGATTCCATGGTTGTCTTCGTTTCCATGCTTAAGTTGATTTTTCTCCACGCGCATTCCTCCATATTGACCAGTGGTCAATATGGAGGAATGCGCGTGGAGAAAATCAACTTAAGCATGGAAACGAAGACAACCATGGAATCTTAGGGGCGAGTTGGAATTAAGCCAAAAGTAGAGATCACGATGGAGAATTTGATGGGAAAAATATGTAACTATTAGTTATACTATTTATACTAAAACTAGTTTACAATATTAGTATTTAAGTTATCAAGGTGAACATTGAAAAGAAAAACTGATTAGTAAAACATGAGGTTGGAGAAGATTAAAAATGAATAGCTGATACAAGAGATAAATAACTTTTGGGACCTATTTGGTAACCATTTTTTTCTCGGAAATAATTTCTACTTAGAAATGATTTGTTTTGATTCTATTCCCGAGAATAATTTTTGAGTATTTAAAGGCATTTGAGAATTGGTTAGAAATTCTATTCCTAGAATAGAAATGTGTTTGGTATGGCTCTTTTTTTTTTTTTGTTTCTTTTACTTTTTTATACTTTTATTGTAATTTTCTTTTTTTTTTCTCCCTTTTTTTTTTTTCATTTTCTCTTCTTCTTCCTCCTTCCTCATGGCCGATTGTTGGGGATTAGCTGGGTGAGATCTGACGAGCTCATTGGATGCTCGCCTAGCCATTGTGAGGTGACTAGCTAGGAGGAAGAAGAAGACGAGAGAAGGAAAAAGAAAAAAAAGAGAAAAGAAGGAAAGAAAAGAGAAAAAAGGGGAAAAGTGTTAAAAAAGTCATAAACCTTTTTGTATTAATGCTAACGTAGTCTTAAACCTTTTATTGATGCCAATTTAGTTCTAAACTTTTTGATTTGGTGCTAATTTAGTCTTAAAATTTTTAACATAATGCCAATTTGGTCATTCCAGCTAATTTTAGCTAGATTTTACTGATGTGGACATTGATTGGTGATGTAGCATGGCAACGGTTGACGTTGGCGTTTTTAATAATATTTTAATAATTTTCTCAATTATTTCTTTTCTTTTCTTTTTTCCTTTTCTTTTTTTCCCCTATACTCCTCCTTCCTCCAGCCAACCTCTAGCAAAGCTTGAGCTCTCATTGGATCTAGCGAGGTCAAGCCTCGCCCAACCATTAGCGAGGCTCGACCTCGCCGGATTTGGCGAGGCCGAGCCTTGTCCATGGCCGGTGAGGCTCGACCCTTGCCAAATCTGGTGAGGGTGAGCCTTTGCCTACCCAGTGCGAGGCCGCCCTAGAAGTGTCGGAGGCCGGCAAGGTCGACCTTGACCTCATTGGGTGTCGGTCGCTAAGCCGACGATGGATTGGATGAAGAAGGAGAGCAGGGAAAAAAAGAAAAGAAAAGAAAAGATTAAAGGAAAAAAGGAAAGAAAATAAATAAATAAATAACTTGGAAAATATTAAAATAATATTAAAAGTTGTTCACATCACCGTCGTTGTGCTACGTTAGCACTAACTATGTTACGTTAATCGACTAGCATCCACGTTAGCAAAATTCGGCCAAAATTAGCTGGAATGACCGAATTGACACTAGGCTAAAAGTTTTAGGACTAAATTGGCACTAAATAAAAAAATTTAGGACTAAATTGGCATCAATCAAAGATTTATGACTAAATTGGCATAAAGTCAAAAGGTTTAGGACTAAATTGGCACCTTTAAGACTTTTTTGACACTTTTCCTAAGAAAAAAAAAATTGGTTGGCTTGATTTTAGAGTTATTCCCGGGAACAAAGAATAAAATTTTTTTTGCTATTTGATTCTGTTTCAAATATATTCTCGAAAATAAATTTGTTAAAGAAACAAAAAAATTATCAAATGGAATTTTGTTCTTTTTTTTTTTGTTCACAAAACAAAAGAATAGAATTGGGTATTGTTTGACTAGTTGCCAAACAGACCCTTGGACTCCGAAAATAAATAGGGAACGTGGAATCAAGAACTAGTTTAAAACTAGAAAATGCTTAGGTGGAAACTAGTTTTAATGAAGATGATGAGTTTAATTTTTAATATCGAACTTCCAGTTAACTTAATGTAAAGTACATAATGACTTGAAAATTGTTACTTGAAACTCAGGTGAACAAAGTTTATTATCATCCATGTTACTATTTTGATGCAATTTACGATGGTTCATTTTTACGGTACTAAATCTGATTCCTAAAAATAATCAATTTGGCAAAAATGTCAAATTTACAAATTCCAGACAATTTGCGTTAGCGTGAAGGCTATCCCTAAAGTAATCCGCCTTTTGTTATGTTAGTTTCAATGCGTGTAATACAAGCTCTGCGTAATTTCTACTTATGGAGCCTTTGGCGGGTCTACGTGATTTATTTTTCTTGACTTGACTTTGTGTTTGATTGGTTGGTTGACTTGGTCATTTCTATGACAGGTGACCCACAGACAAAGAAACCTTCTCCGAAATGCTACGCGTTTTCTAGTCGAATGGTCTAATGGACAGATTCGAAAGCAACTGCTAGAATTATGATCACCCGCGAGAGAAATATCTAGTGTCTTGTCACTTTCGACTCAAGCTTGTTGCATGGGCAATTCCCGAAGACCGCTGGCCATTGTGAAGTCAAGATTTGTCCGTTCAAAGAAAGACTTAAGAGTTGCTAACCCCACCGCGTCAAGAAAGAGTAACTCGTATTTTTGTTGCAAAATATGTGGATGCTAATAGAGCTTGTAATTCAAAAGCAAGATAGAATGAAACTACCAGAGTTGTCAGCAAAGAATGCTAGAGTACACGCTGAATTTATGTGTTTCAATTCGAGTATCGATATTTATTGTGTGTGAAGAGCCAACATCAGAGAATTTACTAATTATTGAGGGATTTATTGAGTTGTAATCGCTCACACGTTCAAGTGTGAAACATACCAAACATCCACATGCTTGTGAAACACGCGGATGGTATACAACCGATTGGATAGCCTTGAAATATTTTGGTGAATTGGAGAAGCAATGGTGCGCGAGACGATGATTGTCGGGGTTGATCGACTCATGCCCTGATGTGGGCGAGGCTCCCTTGCCCGCTTGCAGTAATGACGATGCAGTTCAGGCTTGTCAAGTGAGAGTCCCTATCCTGCCGCATAATTTTTTGGTTTTTTCTTTTCTTTTTTAGCATTCAGTTTATAGAAAAGTCTTTCGTCAAGATTTTCATCGCCCAAATTTAATGGAATTAACGAAAATTGCCAGTCACACCATTACGACAATTTTCAAAATTTGATTGCTTCATTTTGAAACTTAATACTCTATTTAAGCAAATCAAGAACACCAGGAACAAAGCCATTGCTCTTTTTCTTTTTTTCATAAATTAAATTTGTAGGATTGACAAAGCATTCCGATCACGTAGCGACAATGATCCTTTTCAACCTTGACTGCATGTTACTTGGGGGAAAAAGAGAAGTCATTTCTAGTGGGAATTTCCTTGAAACATCATGAGATGTATGTAATGTGCGAGGAAAAAAAATATCTATCTTCTCCGGTGATGATGTTACTTAGGCTTTCCGAGAAAATAATGCACTTTAATAAACATTTGAAAATGAAATTTTCAGCACCCATAATTTTCAGTGGCCTATAGTGATTTTTACATGTATTTCCATACTTTGCATATTTTTTTGAAAATGTACGATTATAATTAATATTTTCATTCATCCTCGATTGTAGAACACTTATATAAATGTTTGTTATATCCATCTCTAACACCCACCAATTAGAAGGACGGTAAGAGAAAATTATTGTATGATTAAATAAAAAACAAATAGTTTATGATCTCAACCAATAACGACGTGGGCCTTCCAGCGAAATTTATGAAATATAGTTGATATGACATTTATCCCCATGATCAACCCAAGTCACACACGTTCCATTACGTAGGAAGCTTCACTTTCCTGACTTTGGGTGGCTCTGGCCGGGTCATTTGCTTGACTTTGGCTCTTAAAAAGACTCACTCCGAGTCTTCCAATTCAAACACGATACGTCTCTCTAATTGCATCCCCTTTTCTGTCGCGCCTCCGCACCAAATAACCAAAGCCAACCAAATAGATCTCTACAATTGCTCAGGTTCTCTCAGCTCAGGTCCCAAATGGAGCCCTTCCCGTTACTTCTCCTCCTCATAATACAAGCTGGGATTAGTTGCTATGCCAGGAACAATTATCAGTGTACTTCATCGTGTGGCGAGGTCAGTAACATACGTTATCCGTTCCGATTGAAGGATGACTCGAAAGGTTGCGGTGACTCGAGGTTCGAGTTAGCTTGTGAAGATAACCGCACGGTGCTATCTTTGTTCAGTGGCCGATATCAAGTGAAATCGATAAACCCCTCATTCTATGATAGTTTCATGTATGCAAATTTGGGTGAGATGGAAGTGGTCGATGTCGGGCTGCAAAAGAGCAACTGTTCCTCCCTTCCTCTCCACCAGTTAACGCCCTATAATTTCAGTTATTTAGAAGATTATTATTCGTACGATGATGCTTATGGAATGAGAGTGACCATTGTGTCTTGCTCAAAGCAAGTGAGATCTCCTTTATATATCAACACCGAACCATGCATAATTACAAAAGGGTATCATTCATATGCCGTCATCGACGCATATGCATCCAATATTGAGGATTTTTGCACCATAACCACGTCAATACTTGCAGCATATTATTTAAGGGACAAAATAGAAGCATTGACTGGGAAGAACCGCACAATCTCCTACAACAACATCCACAATGTGATGGCCGGCGGGTTTAATCTCTCCTACCGGGGACCATCGCTCTATGGGGTGTTCCGATCCCAAGAAGTAAAAGTCTTTTCCTACTACTACCGTAAGTATGCCTTTCCATTAGAATACTTTACCTGATTAGTATGCTAATATATGTTTCTAGCTATAGCTCATGAGCCTTAGAGTGATAGACTACGATTGACTAATTTACATCTAAATTTTGACTGAATTTTTAAGATTAAATTACATGTAAAATTAGGGACAAATTCAGCCCTAACAAAAGGGATTTTTCACATAGCATAGGCATTAATATTAGTTGCATCGACTGATTTTATTTTCCCTCATTTTACTGCGTTTCGAATTAAAAAAAAAAAAAACAGAGAGAGAGAAGCCCGCTAGGGCTCGGGGCTGGGCCTTCACCCCAGCCCCACTATTCTCTCCCTTTTCCCACACCTGGGCCCGGCCCGGCCCGGCCTCTTCCATTTTCCTTCTTTCCTTCGGCCCGGCCCCCTCCTTCCTCCTTCCTTCGCCCTTCCTTCTCCATGTTGTTCACGCGCTCGACAAACGCTGCGGAGGAGCAAAGCAGGTAAGCGGAGCGGAGCGCAGAGCAGAGCAGAGGGCAGACGGGCGCAGGTGGGCGACGGGATGGGGGCAGCCGGCCGGACGTCCGGGCGGCAGCGAGCCTACGTGCCCCCACGTACGGCGCATGGGCCTATAAAAGAGCTGGTGGGGGAGAGTGCATCGAGCGGGAGTTCGGGGAAGAACCGAGAGAGAGAAGGACCGTGACCGAGGGAGTGTCCTCCGGCGACGGACACACTTGAAGTCGGCCGGTGACCCACCGCCGTTAACCCCCTTTCTGTGTCGAATCCTCGGTAGGTCCGTGTTCTCCTTTTTTTTTTTCTTATCTCTTCTCGGTTCGGGTCGATTTCCCGAGGGACTCGGCTCAAAGACGCGTGAGGCGAACGGACATAGTCCGATCTTTCGAG